>QUSF01000002.1:59380285-59898365 GCA_003676055.1 Chloebia gouldiae | reverse complement strand
AAATAAATAAATAAATAAATAAATAAATAAATAAATAAATAAATAAATACTGTTTACTGTTCTACAATTTTGGCCAATGTAGAAACATTCTACAAGGTAGCAACTACTTTGACAATTTAATTCCACCACAGGTTTCTACAGAATTTAGTAGATTACACAGCAGAAGAGAGACATTATTGGTTACACCTGACTTCCGTCAAGTGGAAGGAATTCCATTCCTCTCTCAATAATTAGTTTCATTAGATGACAGATAAACACACTTAACCTTTAATAAACAAGGAGTGAAAAACACAACATAAGAGCCTAGAACAAACACAGTGCATCACGAAAAGCAGTGAATCTGTCTTTGGAGAGAAATTCATGGCATCATACATTTTCCTGGATACTCACAAGACCATTAAAGCAAGTGTATTACTTGAAAGTCTACAGAGGTGGAAACAGCTTTCTCTCCTACCTGTCATGATGGTTACAGGGAACAAATTATATCACTAAAGAATGTGATAAAAAAAATGTTGTAAAAAAGTGAATGGGAAAAAGCAAAACCAAAAAAGACTAAGCTGGATTTCTTAACCATCTCGCTACTCTGATCAGAATGAGGTACACAGTATGTAAGACATCCAATGTATTTATTTTAACAGTAAGTATTCAATTGTATTAAAAAATACACTTGATGCTCAAGTCACTTCACTTTTCCATTAAGCCAAATGCCAAAGCTTGCACTTAAATTGAAACCATTTAAGTGGTTTACATTTTTTTAATCTTTTGCAATTATACAAAGCCATTGTGCTTCATCTGCTTGAGAAAAATCTCTTAACTTTAATACATTCAACAATATTCTGTTTAGTTCCACAAAGCTCTCAAAGACTGTGGCAGCAAAGCCCACCTGACAGAGTAAATATCACTCCATGATGCTGGTGGACAAACCTAATAATTTGTGCAATATAGACTGATCCATTTCAACCCACAGGCAGCTTATGGATTAATTTTCAAGCACAGATATTTGACGCTTACACAGTAGTACTGCTATGATAGAACAAACATTATTTATATACTTTTTCTTATTAATGGACAGATTAGCCTTACTCTCTATACTGCTGACATATTTACCCTTTTTTCTACCTCCAGCAAAAGGGGACAGAAAAATAGTGTCATTCCTGGTAGCCTCAGGACTCAGTGGGTTCAAGAGGTAAGTTCCTAGAAAAAGTTGTCATGGGCACCAGTCTGATATCACAGGCAGAAGGACTAGAAAGAATTTCTGATGAGACTGTTTTTTCCATTCCATATGTCCATAAAGAAATTGGGAGGGAAGTTCCAGAGAACTAAGTTTTTCTGTTTCTCCACTCCTATCAATTTGAGTAATTATGCTTCATCTGATGACACACAGCAGACTCCCAGAAGGTTGTAGGCCATTGGTACATTCTGATACATATTCAGTGTCTATACATACTCAGTGTATATACATACTCAGGCACATAAATATCCCAGAGCTTCACTTTTCTTCAAAGAGCAAACCTTTCTTAACAAATGTCAGTGGTACCAAAACCTTCACTTTTCATGTTTCATGACAGGCACAAAATCTTCACGCACATATAAAGTATCTACTGGAAGCTTAATCCATGGCACCACATACAACTTCTCTTTTCCCACTTTGGATGAGCATCATTATAGGGGAACTCAAACATCCAACACACAGTCCTTTACTTCTTGTTCATCTTTTCTGAAGAATCCAGAATGTTTTGTGACTGACCCCATGTCGACTGACTCCCAGGAACCACATGGTTATTATCCTGCCCTGAGTTTCCACCTCATCCCTAGTTCTGAGTGACTGCAAACTAAGTTACTTCTTTGAATCTTACCAGTCCATAGTCTGTGAACCTCAGACAGCAGATGCCATCTCATCAGACCCTCAGAAAAAACACCCATCTGTGGGCTTCCTATCTGACCACATCATCTCCATCAATTCTTATGGACACCAAAGAAATTTTTAATGAAGATAGAGTAAAGGAAAATACAGAGGAGAACATAAAAAACCATATCTTTCCATTTTTACTTCTAACTATGTATTCTCTGCTGCATGTATTTTCTAATCTTAGCAAGAAGCAAAGCTTAAGGCTTCAAAAAACAGACTGCCCATTAGTTTCAAATTGTGACAATTGTACATTTCTAAGGTACCAGAAAAATAAATTCTCAAAGGGAATGGAGACCTTTAAATTACTACTCTCAATGAACAATTTTCAAAGTACACACACAAAGTCATTGTCCTAAAGTCAATACATTTATGTTTTTAACTGTACAGTAACTCAGAGTTCAACAAAAAAAAAAAAAAAAAGAAACATAATTAGCTCCTTTTCTCAATAAATAAAATCCTCATTCCTCTGTCTGTGGAGCAAGTCAAATTCTTCACAAAATGTTTCAAAATTCCAGCAAAACTATTGACCTTCATACTTGAAAAAATGGCCAGTCAAAAAAACAACAGGCAATTCTTGTTCCAGGAATTTTCATTAGACTATTTAAGTGACAGCCACTTAATTGCAAAGTTTTCTTTTCTCTTTCATGGAAGGCAACTTCAGCTATGCTCAATCGAGAATTTTAGAAAAATATATGAAGATTTTTTTACTGCCATGAGAACGATGTATTTGCAAACACAGGATGGATAAACTTACTTTTTTCTGTGATCTCTGTCCTAATGTCTGAACTGGAAGTTTTATTTTTCAAATTCTGAGCCAATGTGAAAACAGAATCAAGCTGAGGGTGCCGATGGTCCATATCTGCATTGGTTATCTGTTTTTAAGTCCAAAAAGTAGAAAATAGTTACATTCATCTGTATTATTTACGAAAAAAAATACACGTGTCCACAACTATACAGCTGGTCCCATCATTACTGTAACCCTTGAATTGTCACAGCATGATAGCACTGCTTTAAAAAGCTAAAATAATGTAAATTGCAGTTACTGAAAACCCAGAGGTGAAGGTTAACCTATACAAACCACATAGTTAGCACAGTTGTTGCACAATGTTTTCCAATACCTATTTTTCATACTTATACAAAAATAAGTCTCCATAACTTATTTTTCTCCTGATCAAGCTGGCATCATTTATATACATCAGAAGCAGCAGTGGGTGCAGGGGGAAAGTGAAGAACAACAACTGGAAGGAACAATCAGACTATGTAACGTTGCTCTATAAACCATTGCTCTCTACATGTACCAGAAGCCCATATTTCAAGTATTATCCAGTTAAAAGAAAGCATTTCCAAAGCTACATCACATTATTTTTCCAAATTCCAGACTATGTGAGATACTCACAGAAACAGTTTAGCACTTGTTTAGCCTACAGCTTTTACTCTACGCGTAGTTAATTGATATTAAGTCAAATAAAATGAACCTTAACGGCTGCATACATCTCACTAATACTGCCCTTAGTCATGGTTGAACATAGCATTAGTTATCAACAGAAATAAACATTTACATCATAAGCACTTATGTTACAACTTTTAATCCTCTTAGCATGTCTCTGGAAATCAGTTTCGTGTAACTACAGCAAACAAGACTCATTAGAAACCAGTAAAGAGTGAATCAAAGTTCACCCACTAAGCAAACATGAAGCTGCTCTAAAGTCTTCTAAGTTAATTACTACAAACCCTAGAAGCTCTTAGGAGGTATTCTCCAATTTCTTTGTTTTAAACAAAAAAATAAAAGTGCTTAGCTCACATAGGGACACAAGAATAAAAAGAAAATGGCTCTGAAGGAGAAAGGAGTGTAATAACAGCATTTAAAGTGTAACTTTCATGTCATGCATTTAGTTGCAGTCAAGGTTTTTTCCCCCTTAAGCATGCTATTGCTTTTAATTTCTTTAGTGAATGTAAGAACTATTAAAATATGAAATAATTTTCTACTAGCCTTCACAAAAACACATACTTTCATTCGTGCAATAGTCCGATTGATCTCTTCAGTATTTCCCACAGTGACTATGTTTGACTTGAGCATCTGGTCAATCAATACCAACCAGTCAGCCAGCTCAGTTCTAGTTTTGTCCAGATCAGCAGGTGCAGAAAGTTCCAAAGCCTGCTGAGTCTGAACAGGAATTTCCAATGAAGAAGATGCTAGCACCACCTTTTGGATATCTGAAACAGAGTGTGGGGGTTCTGTTAAAGACGTAGTCATGGCCACATGAGCAGTTCTCAGAATTACAGGGGGCTTTTTGTAATTCCTATAAATATGCAACAGCATCTACAGAGAAAGCACAGCAAAAATTGTATTTTAACAACCAGAAGCTAAGTAATGAGACTTATGAACCTTTAGGGCAGCTATTTTTTTACTGCATGCCAAAAATATTCACCCAAATGATTCAGCCTAAATTCAAAATAACCCAGATGAAAACTTGCAAAGACAAAATTACATTAAACCTAATGGAATGAAGCTAAACACTCACTGACACTTATCAAAGATAAAATCCAGTATTTTTGTTTAAGATAAAAATCTAAAAGTGTCTTCCTCAGTTTTTTACTTTGTCTTGGGTCAGAATTCACTTAAGCACAAGTGAAGCTTCTGGAACAGATGCTTCATGGACTTGGCATTACCCAACTGCCTGAGTGAGGGACAGACGCCCACTAGTTCAGTCACATCTTTCTCTCTTTTTAACCAGACACAACAAAGTAGTGAGAAATGAGCTGAATGAATGGTAAGATTCACTCCAGAAGTTGTGTTCTAGTTCCAAGAAACACTAAGCTACATCAAGCTGGAGCATGAATATTTCACACTTCCCTAAAACAACAAACACAGGCGTTTTGTTTAACAAACACGTTGTATGAAAGGAGAACAAGTTGTATTCAAGGTTTTAAAAGGATTAAACAGAAGTGTGTTTGCCTTAAATTTTGTTTATTAATGCTGAAATAAAAATAAAAAAAAATTAGAGTTCATTCACTGAGGTTTGAGTTGCAAATTTTTCAGGCACAGGCTGTCTTCTTTACTAAATTTCCAAAAGGGAGACCTGAGCATTTTGTTTACAATTTGTGTTGTAAATTGTGAATTGCCTCCAACAACTTGAAAATATGACCAGTGTCAGTGTCTGATACAAGAACACATATTTAAATAGCTTTCCCTAAGAGATTCAGGAAGGTAAGTATCAAGCAGATAAGGCAGATCTGTCCCCCTAAGCAAGCCAAAAGAAGCAGAATGGGCTTTATGTATAAGACTGCACAAAATCCACATGCAAGAGATACTTTACAAATAATTGGTGGTATGGAAAGCTTCTAGTGGATTTTAATTAGTCAAAGTCATGACCACAAATCCACAGGAAACAAAACACAGGAAACAGGCTGTCACAAACACAGCTGTTTTAGTTTTTACTCTGTACCTAGTCCTGATGAGGAGATCTAAGCTTTATAAAAATTTCTCCATTTCAAAACTTTTACAGGAACTCCAAAAGACTCCCCCAGTCCTGAACAGTAGCGTGACTTCTTCCCTACCCAAATATTCCCTCTCTCCCATAGTAATGAGAAGGCAGCCTCAAGTTCAGCACAATGCTTCAACATTTCTTATTTGTCTAAGTTCATAGTTTTTTTCCTTTTTTAATTACTTTTAACTGCAAACAGGATTACACTCAAGACAATTAAGCAGCAGAGAAGGACCAATCACTCACCAGGAGGCTTTGTCTTTGTAACAAAACAGGACTGCCCAACAAATGTCTCCAATTCTCTCACTTTGTCAGGAACTTCTCTGAATACCTAAAGCCCAGCAGAGAGAAATAAAACAGTAAAACAAACTTTATTAATGGCAGAAAAGTAATCTCTTACTGGAAGACAAAATATTCTACACCATGCCTCAGATATATTTAAATTATTTTTGGAAGGTATCCTTTAAAAAACAGTAAAAACTTCAAGAGGTGCTAAAGTGTTTTTTCAATACATCCCAGTGTCACATCTAAATATTGAAAATGAATAAATTGTTGTAGACAGGCCATTTACATGGTTTTTACTGTCTAAGCACCAAAACTATAACTCATTATTTAAATATACATTGAAGAAAAGATTATGCAAAGCATGATTTGCTATCGGTCACACAAAATTAGAGAAATAGGGAACTAATTGACAAAAGAAAGTGTTGCAACTCCACTGTAGTGAAAAAATATGTACCTATATGCTTTTTAAGAGTTTTTAAAAGTCAGTGATGAAAATGTAGTGTTCAAGGCAGTGGAGGAACTCCTATTTTCATGGCTGAGTTGGTAAAAACAAATCTTTTTCTTTCCCCAAACTATCCAAAGTTCCTTTTCTCAATGAATTCTTACGCCTGTCATCCATAAAATAATCTAAAATAATTTAATTTTTTCACCTGAATCTTCAGACTTTGCTTGAAAAAAAAATCTTGCTTTACTCCAACCAGCCTTACCAATGAAATTGAACACAGGAGTTTCTAATTTACAATATTGTTTAAGAAGAATCCCAGAAACACTTAGTAAGATTTTCTAATCTCTACCACAGCTTCATTTCTTTTCCTCTTAACTGCTACAAGCATTCAACTTCCCTACACAGCTAAGATTTATTCTAACTCTCAATTTCAAGTTAATACTTTCCAAAAAAAGACAATACAAACAAACAAAGCCACAAAAAAAAACAAACCCAAAAAATCCAAAGATAACCAAATTAACTCAATCTGATGGAAGAATGTCCATGAGTATTTTCATGTGTAACTGGTTTGGGGTACATTTCCTTATCATGCCTCTATGGTTTCTTGATCATTTTATGTACATGCCACATGTCACAGATACATGGAAAGGAAAACAACCATTCCAAGTATACCACTCTATTTTCAACTTCAGGTACCCAATGCTAAAGAAATGCACACCTTATTCCACCTCACATTGAGGGACTGCAGGCAATCAGAAAGTCTATTTTTTTCCTGAAGATCAATATTTTTATCCAACAGTACTTCAGATTCAGTTCTGTTCAGCCATTCCAGTTTGTCACCCAGAACTTCCATCTCTTCCCTTAAGACCTAAAATGGACAGAAGAATTTTAGACTAGAATCAAATGCATACATGCTTAATTAAAGAAGGAGAAAAGTTTTCTTTTAATTCCAATATCAGCCAGTTCCCTGAACATACACAGAGAAGCTTCTCTTTTGGTTTCTGTGCTTGATCTAGAAATTATTGAAACATTTATTACCTTTCACTTCCAGCATTTACATAAGGTAGATGATAAGAAAAATTACACTTTAATGACAAGCAGGAAATACTCAACTGACATAAGTGAATTTATTTAGGCAAACACAAGTGCAACTATTTTACATCATTTATAAACACTTATTCAAGACTTCCATCTTAGACTTAGTGTAAAAGAGGTTGGTTGGGTTTTTGTTGAGGTTTTTTGTTGCCTTTTTTAAAATTAATTTTTTAGAAATAAGCAAGCAGGTTAGTTGGACTGACTACTCCTCTTGTTCTTTTAGGATTTCAGAAACATTTTCTTTTACACATTCTATAAACCAAAGATGTTTTGTTGTCAATGCCAGACAGAAAACAGGAAAAATACATACATATGCACACAACTTACTTAAAATGGCCAAAACCACTACAGTTTAAAAACAGGTAAGATAAAATCTTACAGACATAAGAGATTGTTACTACTGCCAAGTAAATGGGACAATGATGTTATCATTTAAGGTTATCAGCTTTTTTTTTCTATAGGTTTTAGGAAATATAAAGTTGACAAATACGCATCAGCTCCAGTGAAATCCTACTTACTAAATTTTATCAGCAGTATATCTATTTCTCACTGTTTCATACACAGACACCATCTTCTGGCTACATACCAATTACCAACTCAACCCAACTTCATTTTGAGGTACATCTTGCCTCTGTAAGTAATCTCACAAAATTGTCTCACAAAACCATAATATTTCTTTGGCTATTCACGGTGTGAAAATTCCCCTCTTCAAAAGCCGCATCCTGATGCTTTTCACAAGACATAATCATATTTACACACTAATCAGTGTTTATACATATTTACACACTAATGAGTCTTGCCTGTAATTCTTGCAAGTTTTCCTCATGGTTGAATGTAAATCTTGTGTCCAGAGCATTTTCTACATTTTCCAACCAACGACGCAGCTCATCAAGCTTCTTTCTGTACTCTATCATCTGCTGGTTCTCTCCTTTTAGCCTTAAAAAGTGAAACAAGAAGTCCAGCACATCAGTCCTAAATTACTTCTGATGCCATGGTCAACATTTTTTCAGTGCTTGAAGAATTTTAAAGGATTAATTTTATCATCAAAAGATTCTACTGTCACCATTAAAATGCAAGATATTTACAAATAAATACTACTGTCTTAAAACCAGACAAATTTTAGTTCCAAAGTCATAAAATAGACTTTTAGAAGACTGCAGAAAACATTAAATGTAAGTGATAGCAATGACAACACCTTCAGGCCTAATCATCGTAAGGTCACTGAATTTTTCCCCTGGAGGTTTTAGGGACATATATAATACTTCCACTGAATCACATTAAAACTTAATGAAATTCCTTAAACTAAATAATTAAGCAAGATCATATTTTATTCCTAAATGTATCAGGAGATGTTAAAAACACATAAGCAAAGACTTACTAAGCAGTCAATTGCAGGTGGATTTATGAGAAATTTGTTCTAGAAGACAGTTCGAAATAGAGCTCTAAACATTAGGAAAATTCAGATTAATGACAGCATGCAATAGAATGCACACTCTCTCCCAGAGTCTACTCAATGAAATTCTCCTTATTGTATCTGGTCAGACATCCAAATTTTCGATTAACTTATTACCTCTGTTGTCTATCCATGACCTCTGTTGTGATTGCTTTCCAGCGTCTATTCAATCCTGCCAGCTTCTCCTGTAGGAAGCTCCCATCTGTAGCAGACAGTTTCTGTATGATCCCTTCCCCAGTTCTGTTCAACGCTGAAATACTGGTCTGATGGCTGCTGACTCCCTCTTCAAGTTCCTGTCAGAAACATAAAAACCACACAGAATTTTATTACTGACCTGAAGTGACTTTGATCTGGCTCATGATATGCAGGATGAATCCTGGGTGCATATTATTTTACAGAAAAAGGCACTTTAAAACATATTATTTAGAAACAGATGCTGTTGACAAAGTTACTAATGTTCTTTTATTGAATCTAATTCAATTTTCTAGGTGTCATAAGAAGATGGTGACACAGAATAGGCTATGAATATTAGAAAGAAACACAAGAATTCATTTAAGCCACCAGTTCTAAAATCAACACTCATCTCTGATTCCTTTTCTCTTAATGTACAGCACTTCCTAGTGATTCTAACACATGGTCTGACTTTTAACCAGGTCTTTTCATAATCTATACCCCAGATATTTCTTTACCTTCAGAGAGTATTTTAGCTAGGATAATTATGGCAGTGCTGCCATGGTCCCAGACACCATGGAAAATCCACAAAGCTAAAGAAAGATGTCAGGATTAAATCTTCAAACACCCCTAGTGACTACAGAAATCTTACAATGTCAGCAAAAATTTCTTTACAACTTGATTAGGAATAAGGTGATTCAAGAAAGAGAAATGAAATGCCCTAGAAGAAAACTTCAAGCAGCAACAAGGATAAAACAGAATCTGTGTCTTAGACAGAACTTACCTTTCTTTAACAACACACATCTGACACTTGGCTGCCTAATACTCTCAAAAGAAAAAGAAAACCTGATCCTTAAAGTTATGCTTTCTTCTCCTTATTTAAAAGGAAGCAAAATTCAAAAATATCAGGGAACTAAATTCCAGAAACAAAATCTGAAAAAATAACATGTAAGACCCCTGTAACTAGAATCTTCTCGTTTTCTAGATTGTTTATACAAGGCAATATCTCCAAAAGACATTTATTTAAACAACTAATTTTCTAAGTTATAAATTACCTTTATTGGGGTCCATTTTTTTCAATTATGAGTTAAAGGTAAGTGAAATAATACACCGGATTTTTTATCTAATTAACATGATTTGAAGCTGTAACAAAACTTATAAACTGAAGAATTATGCCAACATTTGAATTATCAAATTATCTCAGACCAATCAGTTTGATCAAGCGATCACTAAGAGTGATCACATAACCCCATACTATAAGCAGGAGTTGAGCTCTTCCCCAAGAATAAATTTTAAACTGCAGCCAAAATAGAAATATTAAGAGTTACTGCTTTTTGAAGTGCAATTGCACAGCCTGTCTGCAAATCCATATGTCTATCTAGAAGACTACAATTTTAGATGAAAATCTAGGCTGTTTCCAGCTTGCTCATTTTCTGCCCAATCCCACATACCTGCTGGTGCAGCCCAGCTGCCTGCAGCTCCAGGCTGCCATCCGGCCCACGCGCATCGGCCAACAACTCTTCAGCCTCCGCTATCCAGTGGGAGAGATCACTGAGATCACAGTGGAACTGCCTCCACGCCTCAATCGCTCTATCAAAGCAACTGTGGGAAAACAAAGGATGGAAAAATTATCCAAATTTCAGTTAGAACACTAGGAATCCCACTCCAGCAAGTAGAAATTTGCCTTACAGAATAAAAAGACTAACACACAGCCTGCTTAACCTAGTCCTAGCACTGAAGGCTTCCTGGCACATTAGCAGTGGGTGAAAGCCAACAGCACAGACTGTCATTAACTTCCAGTTGAAGGAAGAAAGGGCAGTCTTCGGCAAACTTGCTCTACCACTTAAAAAATAAAGATTGATTAGCTGCATCAAATTGGTCTGCAGAACCATCTCCTCCTTTATTGTGAAACAATTCAGCTATCAGACAGTGTGATACATGAAATGTGATTAATTGATCAGATTTTTTTTTCCTCCTTCATAAGGACAAAATGGGGTGCTGGTGCCCAGAATTTATTAAGTGAAGGTGATTTTGATTATATAGATTATATATTTGATTATATAGTATTACCAGTGACCACATATAAGTAGGTCTTATAGAATTTAATCACACAATAATTTACCAGATACTTCACTGTCATCATCTTTGAAGCCTCAAATTAATATGTTTCTTAATTTGAAGGGCAACATGTTCTTCCATGGAACAGACAGAATAACCACAGTCAGAAATGTGTTTCTTAATAAAATGAGAGTTCGGTTATGTTAACAAGGTAACAAAGTGAGAACATGAGAAAAACATGTCAGAAAGGAATGGAGTGGCTTGCTTTCTATTTGTTGATTATTAACTATTCCAAACTAATAAAAACAGTCATCTTCAAAGACCCAAGAGGCTAAGACTACTGTTAATCAGAGGACACTCTATGTTGACTGAGTAACTATGTCATTTGTAGCCCATTATTGCAAATAATTGCAACAATAAAGACTCCAGGGTTATTGCACATTTATTGATAGAATCTGAAATTAGCATCATAACAAAGATATCTAAAACTGAACTTTAAAGAGCTACCATTTCATCTATTTTTTCACTAATTAAAGTCAACAATCCTATAGTTCTTAGTGAGATAAATTTCATCAAAATTACATCTCATTTTACAAAAGATCCATATTTCTTTATATAAACAGGGTTTATTTGTTATTATTATTAGCCAATTAACAAGTCTTAAAAGAAGTCTTAAAAATTTAAGACTTAAAGAAGTCTTAAAAATCTCCACTTTGATTTTTCTAACCTAATTGCCTAGTTCTACCATTTCAGTTTCAACATATACCCTAGACCAACCTATACACTGACCCCAAATCTCAGTGTCCCTTTATTTCTCACATACATTTCAGTCTAAGCATATTGTCTCATGACAGTAACTCACTCCACATTTAATGAGAAGTTACATTCTAAGCACTTAAAGCAGATTAAAAGGTTTTATAGGCTTCCTAGAAATTACAGTTCTTGAGGGAGCTTTGCCCACATGACCTTTTCAGAATACAAACTTTTAAACCTTCAGAGAACACTGAGATACAAAGTTTTAACTTGTGCTATTTCTGTTGTGATACTGCAGGTCTATCAGTATTTTGAGCAATGAGCAAAGTTTCACTCCAGTTTTGAGTCAGATGCATGTGCTGCTGTTTCCCTACAGAGTGCCTCATCTGAAAGCTAAAAGTACCAAATTCCTGTGACTACTGCACCAAAACTTGGCTATCATTTGCCTCCTCTTCAAGAATCCACTGTTTCTGAACCACATCTCATTCCCAAGCGATCAACATTTTTAGCACTACAGAAAAAGCCGCAGACCTGGCAAACCAGCACAGTTACAAACAGTTCAAAGCACTAAGTCTATATATACATACAAAAACATATATTTACTCTACACATGTTCAAATGCAAATGTAGTCAGCTGGATCTAATTGACTACTTAGAAGCTTTGCTAAGTAAAGATGAATTAAACTCGTGCTTGGCTTCATCAGCGCATTTACCAAAGGTTTAACTACTTAGCTGGCATTCAATCACAAAATCTTTACTACCTCTGAAAACTAAATCAATCTTTTGCCAGAGGCTTCAGATGCTGCTTCTTCTAATTTTGTCAAAATTTCCACCCACTCCAGAAATAGAAAAAAGCCAAAGATGATTAAGGAGATAGTCATCCAGCTTATACTTAGTGGAACACTGGGAAAAGCAAGATTAAACTTGATTAAGAATTCTTCTTTGTAACAGAAAGTGTTTAAAAATACTAATGCCAATATTGCAATTAATAATGTCTTCAGTGATCAAAGAGCATGCTTCTATTAAAATTGCAGCATTTTATATATTCAAGAAGCTACATATTATTTATCTAAATTAGTAGTCCAGTAGTGCCTTTCTGTATGAAAATGAAGTCCAATGTTATTCTCATTAATATGGAGAGCTTTACAAACTTTATGAAGGTCAAGATTAATTTGTATCAGCAAAGTGACTGAAGAGGCAATCTGTTGCATTTTGCCACTTATTCACTTTGAACTTCACTTACCTTTTTCAATAAGAACCCTAAGTTAGCCCTGGCTACTTAATCAAAGCAAATCTGAGTAGTAAATTCAACTGTACTCAGAAAATGTTACCATTATTAAAGCTTCTCAAGTAAGTTACAAGTGGAAAAAGAGGCATAACTAAAGCTTAGTGAATGCAGTATATATGAGGACAATAAAATAGCTATAGGCATATAAATATAGATGGGCACCAGATTTGGGAGCAGTTGTCTCCAAATTCAGCAAGTGATCATGAGCACTCAAGTAAGAGCACAGAAAGTTCTACATAGCTGGCATCACTGTTTTCTAATTTAAGAACCCATAGTGAAACAACATTGCCTGCAGAGTTATTAGAAATCTTGATCCTTCACTCAATCCAAGAACCTGGAGTTCCTGGAAGTCTCTATTTAGATGATACCACCGACTGATTTTTATATCCCTACACATTTATCAGTGCTCTGAGAAAGAGCTAGAAACATCTGCTTATGTAATACACACTCTTCCTCAAAACATCTCTTCAAAATACACTACCAAATGGTTTTGATATCAGATTTCTGGTGCTTCAAAGCAAGTAAACGTGGTTAGGCATACCTTATGCTCTACAAAAGTTTTGCATCATTCATTACCTTACATCAATCATTAAAAAGGAAATACCATAAAACAAATGAACTACAGTTATTAAGGGTTTTTTTGCATAGCAGCAATCTCAGTATGCACTGCTGATTGCAGTGTGAGCACCTTCAACTCAGTTCTTCAACTTTCTGAACACATATTTTGACACTTTTACAAATTCCAAATTAAAATACTCCTCTTTTCCAAGAATCCCTAAGTGGTATTGAGTTGATTTTAAAGATTTAAAACTGATTCAGGTACCATAAAACGTTTAATGTCTCTTCTGTAAAGGGTGGAGAGAAATTAAACTTTCTGCCCAAGTGAAATTGCAACTATTTGTGGCAGGGAAATTAGAAATGCCTATTTCTTAAGCACTTATTTTAGTATTCTCTTGGTTTCCTAACAACAAAATTTTCTAATCAGGTTGTCTCTCATCTTCAAGTACTTACAACAAATATTATTGACAACTGTCATAGGTGCTGCATTTTAGAGACCCCATTCTTTCAAACTGCATCCTTCCTTCAAAAAACAAAAAAATCAGCCTTGAATTCTTCATTAAAAGATGTCCTACTTAACATTATTCTTGTAGAACTTTGCTTTGTAATGCCTTTACAAAACCAAAATTTTATGCTGTATAAACAAAACCTTCTATTTCATAAACTAGAAACAATGAGCTTCATAAAAGCAGCCAAACTTCAATTTTCATGTTAACAGTTTCAACATTTAATAATTCTAGAAATTATTTTGTAATACCAACAAATAAAAGCTGATAACACCCAAACTCATCTTCATCATTAAGGTACATTTGAAAAACATTTATATAAACATGTACATAAAGTACTTACCACACGGCCACAGAGACCAATCATGCTTGACTTACCACTTTCGATCATTGTACATTCTATTAATTCTGTCCCATTCTGCATTCAGCTGTGTTAGTGCATCTCCTATTTGTATTGCCTCAGGTCCAGATGCTTCCAATATAACATCAGGCTGCTTTTCATGTATTACTGCAATTTGATCCCCAAGTTTATCCAAAGTATCTTTTATGTTCTGCAAGCACAGTAATGGCACAAGCCATTAGTAAAGTCAACACTAGCAGGAAATAAAAGGAAAATGCCAAAATAAAATATTTTCAAAATTCTTTTCCAAAAATTAGCATCTACAGTTAGACCATGACCACCAGTATCAGCAGCTTATGGTTTGAATCAGCTTTAGCAACTGAACTGAATAGTTCATCTTACCCTTTAAACATGTATCCTTTTCAGGATTTATGAAAAGGATGTAATAATTCATATATATCTGATTTGTTCCTAAGATAAAGGGCACACCATACTTCTCAAAACAACAGTATCTTCACTATTAAAGAAATCTGCCCATGTCACTATACATACTCTTTCCACATGTACAAAATGGGCCACAACATGCAACCTCTTCATGCTTCATATAAACTCCCATATGCAGAGAACTCCAAAAGCATAAGGCTGCATAAAGGCTTTAGATTTAAATGACAAAGTTAAAGTAATCAATTTCAAATACCACTGAACTATGATGTGAAAATTCCTTTAAACCAGATACCGTTCTAAGACTGCCTTGGTATTCGGAAGACAAACAGTCCATGCAGACAATGGAATTTACTTATCTTTTTGAATTTAAAACAGTAATGCTTCTAAAAATTCTATGCTCTGCTATTTGCTTTTTCTGAAAACATCCTTAGGCTATACCAGAACTTCAAAATTAGATGAGACACCTGCACTAAAATTAAGTATTTTAAACCTGTATTAACATAACCACTCCTAATTGCACTCAAAGCAGCACAGAAGCAGAGTAAGCAGGGGTAAGAGAATTTAATCAACAAAACAAAGGCTGCCTCCTTTGCCAAAAGCTGGCACCATTCCCATTTCTGCTTTTATAAAATATATAAAAAACCCAAAACGTGAGAAATTGAAGCATGTACATAGCAGAAAGAAAAGTATATCAGAAAAATGGACTGGAATTCTGAAAAGCTTTTAAAGGACCTACACAGCAGCTGCTGTGTATCTAGCTCTTGGTGAGATGCAGAGCCCAGCTACACTTCAGATACGACACATGGACCCTGCTGTGATTCCCAGTCCGGAGAGGTACATCTACCCTGCACCATGCCATGTGTAATTCCCAACTCCAATGGATGTTTTCTGAGGGAATCTGTTTCACACTCGTTTGTATGCTAAGAATTAACCAGGGCTCAGACTTCTCTATACTCAGCTCATATTTGACAGCAGGATTCAGTATTTTCAAGCATAATTTCTTCATCTCCTTTTGAAATAGGTGAGGTCCTCAACTATTTCCTCACTTCTAATCACACAGGTAAATCCACTGGCTGACAATAAGAAGGGGAGCTTAAAACTGAAAAAATATTGCTGTTTTGCTCATCAGAACAGGTACCATCATCTTGTGGCCTCACACACAGCTACATAAAAAGACAAGAATCACCCTTTCTCCTGTTCCTATTTGAGCAATTTTTTTCACATGACCTAAGAACAGCAGCTGTATTAAGGCTATCAAGTAGGAATGTAAGGAGATTTGCTTTAGCATTTCTCCAAGTGTTATATTGCGTATGATGAGAAAAATACAGGTGTCTACAACAAATTAAATCTTTCTCCCTCAACCTCCCACCCAGTTTTCATGCTGTTACATGTTGTATCCAGATTATTTATAGAAAAAAATTAGCCAACAGAACTGTCATTTTTTAGTTTTCAGTGCATATTGATCCTGTATATACCAAGCAAAATCATAAATGTAGTAACAGAGTTGTAAAGGTGGTGGCCTTTCTTCTGCTGTTTCCCTTCTCCACTTGGAATATAATGCTTAGGTAGTACCTTCAGTGCATCTTCCTGAGCTGAAAAATCCTCATAGATGCCAGTATTCAGCTCTGGTGCATTCAGCAGCAGTTCAACATCAGCCATGGCCAGCAAAACTTTGTTGATTTCAACCAAGTACTCAGCTGAGAAAGGCAAGGTCCTAACTCCTGTAGCAAATTGGCCTTTTAACCTCTGCTGGACAGGGATTGCCTAAAAACAAGAAAATTCATTTTATATTTCAAACAACAATCAATTTTATGAAAAAAAATCCTAAATCAATAAACTATACTCACAATAATTACTTTTGTACATTCGAAGAGAAACCAAAGGCTTTTCTAGCAAGATTACATAATTTCAGATAGCTGCGAGTCCTGCACAGGACAGTTTATTTTAAAAGTTAGAAAAAAGTTGATATCGTGCCTCAAAATTACTCTGTAATATTCTTGATTAAAACTCCAAACAATGGGAAGGGTACCACTCTAAGTGTCTCTTAACTTGATCTGTACCATTTCCAGAAATAACACCTCTTGACTGAGCCTGTATCTGGTGTTACAAGCCACTCTGTTTCCTTAATCACCAAGATACCAATTCACTGAAACACGCTTCTTTCCCATCTACGTTCTTTTCAATAAGCATCCTGATCCCCACCGACATTTTCTAACCAATTATGAAAAATAAATTAGTGCTCCACCAGTACTCCAATATTTTGCAGCAATAAGACAGTAACTCCCCCAGAGCTTGCCAATTGTTTTCTGCTCTGGCTGCAAGGCTAGGCTATCTAGCCAAGTACCATGTTAGCAGATAAGAGAGTAAGAACAGTAATTTAATGCAGCTTTTTCTTGGCTCACAAATAGTGGGCTGGATCTGAAACATTGGGGAGATTGCTACAGGAAGCTATCCCTCTGCTATGTCTGGCAAAAAAATTAGCAGAGGCAGGTGAAGCAGACTGACAGAAAACATTTTTAGCTGAAAATGTTTCTTGTCAAATAGGATTCCGTTAACATCTCTGAAAACAGCCTAGTTCTTTCAAATTACCAAATAAAAGAAAGCCAACTTCTAAATATTGAAGAACTCAAGCAACTTTAAGTCACCACATTGTACTTGGTAAGCAAATCAAGCAAGATAGAGGCACAGGACTGTGGGATTTACTAACAGCTAAGAACACTCTAAAGAGTGAAGAATAAATGTATGTTCATTGCAATTTCAACCAGTGAATTTTACTTAGCAATTTGTCTGAGCTGCGTGCACATATGAAAATCTCTAGCACAGCTGACAACCAATAAAATATTAAAGCCCCACTAACCAAGTGGCTTGCAAACACCTGTCTGTATCTTTCTCCCTCACATGTTCCTGAGAATTTCAAATATGTCACTCAAATTAATGGGAACCTAACATAACCAGCACATGTAGTGCAAATGAAGCAACGACTGCAGCAGAAAAGATATGTTCACATATTCACAATTCAGGACTTCACATGCACTAAGGATCACATGTTCCTAAGGATTTTCTTTGTTTTGTGTTTGTTGGGGGGTTTTTTTGTTGTTTTGTTTTGTAAAGCAGACAGTCATTCTGTTCTGAAACTGGGGACCATAGCTTTTCTTCCACAAGACCTTTACCACTCAATACGATTTGCTCTCAGTTATTTATTGCACACCAAAGAAACAGGATGCACAGCATCCATAAGCATAGCAGTATAAGTCTACTAAAATAAGAATTACAGAAAAGCATCACAAACTACTCAGTACTGCTTTTGATTCAGTACAGCAAGGAAGCACCACAGTTAAAAACAAGGCTTACTCCATATGCTTTGTCCCTGATGCTCCCCAAATGCATTTTCTTGAGGCTCTGCAATATATTTTATCGAAAATTTATGAAATTCAGAGCAAAAGCCCAAGGCTTAGACAGCAGTACAATTTCCTGTAGAAGGAGAGGGTCCCAGTTCCTGAGAAATCAGACAGCCTGTGCAACTCAAAGTATGTTTTCCCTAACAACATGAAACATGTCACAGTAAGAAAAAACAGCAGGATGCCTTCTACAGTAGAGCCATCTGCAAAATCTTCACAAGGTGTTTTCTCTAACTCCCAATCATTCCAGAAGTCCCATTCCCACACAGGTGACAAGACTTCAGAATCAAGATTTCACCTGCATGAATAGGTCACTGGGCTTTACTATGTTTCCACTTCCCACACACTGCTTTGTTTCTCATTAGAAAAAACTTGCACAAGATTTAAAACATCATGTGTTGATGTGTTGACACACAGCAAACTTGTTCTGAACTCAAGCATTGACATGTTCTGAAAGTTTCTGCTTTCCCAGTAACACAATTCTGGGCCAGATTACTCTCTTCTGCTAAGCAGTGAATTCCTCCTGATGCTGCTGCTCCAGACTATATCTCCTTACTAATCTCCTCCAGCTGCCTCCCATCACTGAGATGATGCTTCCTCCTCTCACAACCCTTATTCTTAAAGGTGAACATATGTAAGTGCTATAAACACATTAGTGCTTCAGTACAGCAGAGTTTTAATTGTTCAGCTGTTTTCTACTTTGCATTGCAGACTGGAAGCTTGTAAAATGAAGCATAATATGCTAAAAAATAGAAGTGGAATTTTATGTAGCTCTCTCACAGTTACCTGATAAATACCTAAATATCATAGAAGTTGGTTTTGGTTGCTTGGCTCTAGTTAATTAAGGAAAAAAAAAAAAAAACAAACTCGTGTAAGCAACCTTTTCACAGAATCCAAATGGTTTAGATTGGAAAGGGACCTTAAAGATCATCTCATTCCAAGCCTGCTGCCATGGGCACGGAAAGCGTCCACTACATCACATTGCACAAAGCCTCATCAAACCCATACTAGAACACTTCCAGTGACAGGGAATCCACAGCTTCTCTGGGCAGCCTGTTCCAGTGCCTCACCACCCTCACAGTGAAGAATTCCTTCCTAATTTCTAATCTAAACCTACTCTCCTACAGATTAAATCCACTGTCCCTTGTTTTATTCCTCCATGCCTTTGTAAAAAGTCCCCTCCAGCTTTCCTGTAGGTACTGGGAGGCTGCTATAAGAATCTCCCCTAAGCCCTCTCTTCTCCAGGTTAAAAGACCTCTGTCTTTACAGGAGCAGTGCTTCAGTCCTCCCACAATTTTTCTTAAGCATACAAAAATAAAAAGTCATTCTAAGGTTATTTGAGAGGAAATCTGATGGGATGACTTAATAGTCCTTTTCTTCTTTAATTTCAGTGTTAGAGCATGCTTAATAAATTTGCTCTTTCTTTAAATACTATCAAAAACAAAGGATTGGGGGAATAAAGAGAATACTTGGCTATTAGTGAACATTCTATAAATAAGGC
This sequence comes from Chloebia gouldiae, assembly GCA_003676055.1. Lineage (NCBI taxonomy): Eukaryota > Metazoa > Chordata > Aves > Passeriformes > Passeridae > Chloebia > Chloebia gouldiae. The sequence goes on along the minus strand of QUSF01000002.1, from coordinate 59,878,676 downwards.
CACTCAGTAAGAACAGCCAAAAATGCTTTTAATTTGGAGGTTAAATAAAATTTTATTTCCTCCTATACTCAGCATACAGTTTAACCTGCAATTCAGAATTCAGTTTCAGATGTTTTTCCCCTCTCCCCTTTTACACTTAAATATATTTTGAACAAAATCTACCAATTATTTGACTCAATAAGATTTTCTGACTTGCTTCCAAGTGGATTTTGGAAACTACTGCCCTAGATATTAACATAAAATTAAATCATTTACCTCCTTGGATGTTAAACTATATAAGCCAGTTTTTAAATCTCAAGATATTTCAGGGACAGTTTTCTAAAAAAAAGGTTTCCCAAAGCTCATGTGCATTTAATTAATGCAGTCAGCAAACAATTTTTCATATTTAAGTAATCCAGAACCTTTCCTATAAAAAGCATATTTGGAAAAGTAATACATTTTCTTTATGAGAGAAATAATACGTCAAGAGCCTTCAAGACAATGTCTGCTTCAGTTTATAGAAAAAAAATGCACTGTGCCTTTAACTGCAAATTCACTGCAATTGCAAAATTACCAATATTCACCATCTGAAAAATTACGATTTTCACTTCAAGACAATTTCCTAAAACCTGGAAAAATCTCTCATGAATTCAGGCAATGAATTACCTCTGCAATTTAAAGTTTAATTATATTCTTTCCCTCATTTTGAACAATGGCAGGATAGTCCAATTTAAATAAATACTAAAGCACTGTTAGAAAAGAAGGACCTCTAGGAGATGCAGATTTCCAGTGCAGGTTTTTCTTGCTAATGGATCTGTGGCAAAACAAGGCTTACTCACAAGTACCTACAATGCAGAAGGGTTTTCAAAGATATTTTAACTCCATAATCCCTAAAAGCATAAATTATGAGGAATATTTAAGATTCAGCTACTTCAAGCAAATCAATATATAGATATGACCTTCAAGCACCATAAATAAGTCCTCTCCTCCACACTTGCTTACAAAAGCATAAATAATGTATTTCATAAAAGCTCAATTGAAGTCTACTCCCCAGCTGAGCAGCTGAAATCTTCCTTTCCCTCCCTGTTTTGCTCACATCAACAGCAGTTTGTCTTTCTCTCACTACAGCTTCCTTACATCAAGGTGAGTGCTTAAGCTACCTGCACACCAGCGGGTCAAGAATTCATTTAGTGCTCCTCAGTCCTAGGCTGCGATGAGCAGCAAGCACTGCAATTTTCAAGTCTGGTGGTTTCAAGAAAATTCTGGAGCAACAGTGATTATCTAAAATGATATTTGGGAAGACTATTTCTCCCTTTAGCAATGTTATGGTCTCACATCATTTTCAGTGCTCAAGAATGATTAGTAGAGCCAGTGAAAGAACAAGCCATAAAAGTAAAATAAGGCCACTTGAAACAAGCTGCCTTAGCACTCAAATATCAGAAATACACAGGCACAGGAAGTAAAAGCAGCAGTTTGAATTTTCAAGTTTCACACCAGTAATGAAAACTTCTGTGGTCTTTTTCTAACTATCTAGCTGACCTGAGCAAGGATAATATTTCTCCATCAACAGTCTATTGTAATTGCTACGGTAATCCATATTGACATGACATTCTGAATTCAGCAACCAGATTCACTTATTCAGGAACTGATCTAGCAGTAGCAGGGATTAGCTGCAGTATATCCCTTTAACAAGTGGCCTTTACAGGAAACAAAGTATCTTCCTTAGAGAAGATCAGTCAAGCTGCAGCAAGACCAATGGTGACAAGGAGGACCCATCTGAAGCATGACTCAACTGCCCCCGTTAGCAAAGAACCATGCAGGTGCACCACTTTTCCATTTCTGTCCAGTAATTGATTCATTAAATGCATCTGATCATCAAAGAGAAAAACTGAATAATGCTGTTTTATATTAAATACACATGGATCCCCATTCCCTTCAAAAAAATTCCATGGCATCAGTCAAGTCCCCAGGCTTATGTCACCAGAAGAGGCTGCTGGAGACCCAATAGAGCAGTCAGATATCAGATTGTTCTACAGACCCTGAGCCCTCTTTGCTGCCCAGCTCTTCATGTGAGCCTTATAATGTGAAGCAAAAAGAGCAGCAGATCTTCAAGTTGATATTGAATGGCCTGTGTGACAAAGGGCAGCAGACATCTATCACCTGCAGCTGAAGCCACACAGCACTAGCTGTGAACAAAGAGCACCACATCATGATTTTGCAGTGCGAGGCTCACAGGGAGCCAGAGCATGTTACCCCTGCTTCCAGGTTTATTGGTGCTGGGTTAAAAAGTTACAAAGCAGTCAAAAAGATTTATAGATGTTAATTACGAACCCTAATATGCAGAAATTGTAAAGTCCTTGACAGATGATCTAGCCCTCAAGCTTACTGTTTTACAAGATTCTTCACTGTTATTGCCCAAAATGTTAATTAATATAATTCCCACAAAAAAAAAAAAAAAGAGGTTTTAAGAATGGAGGGAAGAAATAAAAGAGATTTTAAAAACACCAATGAAAAATATTCACAAAGCCACAACAAAAGTAATCAAAAAAGATCTGTATCCTCAACAATTAAGACAGACAACTTTCTGGGCAATTTTATCAGACCCTGACATCATATCAGTTGCAAAAGTGTTCGTCAAGACCCACACACACATTATCAGAAATACCTCAACCTTTGTCTATTTTATTAATATTCATTGTGTACAGTAATATCCATTACATGAGGGAAGTTATCCCTCTCTAAGCACTTGAGGCAGGAAAAGACAGAAGAGTAGTTACAATACGCTGACCACAGGATGCAGAGGCATTGGATTTAAGCCTCAAACAAGGCTTTTATCATACCTGCACCAAACTGATATTAAATCTGGCTGTTTGAGTTAAGAGTTTTTAAAAATGGTTAAGTGTAATCCTCATGGATCAAGACTGGCAAGACAAACTTTCCTGAATCAAGCCCACAAGATTTGGGTCTGAAGAATGAGATCTTTTGGACCTATGATGAACACACAGACATCCCAAAATAGCATATATTGATAATTTCCTAACAAAAAAATGAAAGCTGTCATTTTGAAACACTTCTTTCCACAGAGGCATCCGAAGAAGATCACTAGACTAGATTAAACTCTAGTGTATGAATCTCCAAAGTTCATACACACCATTAACTCTTTGCTCTAAGAAACAGAAGCCTCATTTACCTGTAGTTTTTGTTCATCCTCCACACCTTGCAGCCCTGACAGACGGTCCTCAGCCTCATTCAGCCACTTCATTAGACTATCATGTTCCTTCTTATACTCGGAAAACACTGGACAGAGTTCCACCACCTGCCTCCTTTGAAATGACCTGCACTCCTACAATCCATTGTATTAGGAAAATATGGTGTAAAAAGAGGGAAGTAGTGAACAGAATAGGTCTTATTTATTTGAAAAACAACAATACTTGAGGGATTCATTTGAAGGCACAAATTCAAAAATATGCAATACTATTAATTTATTTTTGGAGTTCCCTTTATCTGCATAGACATGTAATGAAAGCCTGCCTGACAGTCTTGCCCTGCATCTTTGAACTACACCTCAGCTTGCCTACTCTAGCATGATTCAAACAGGTGAGCTAAAAGGAGCATCTTTGTTCTAGACAAAGCCATTTTTAACACAGCATCTGTATGCAAGCACCACAACATGCTGCAGTCTGCAATTACTGCTAATACCCTCTATAGAAAGGAAGAGGAATCTGGGAGCAGGCTCAGTCACACAAAGGGCTTATGCTGAGAGGTTCGTATGTTTGTGCACATGTGTATACATAGTCAGTCTTCACACAGCCTGGTGGTGGAGATGAACCTCTGTTCAAGGGCCAGCAAAGACAGGTAAAGAAAATGGCCAGCTCTATGCACCGACCTATCCAGGTCAATACATAGGGTGGCTCTCTGTGAGGCTGTGAAAAGGACTTTAATAATCAAAACCACACCCCCAAAACCTAGAAATGGGAAAATTAATATTTTAGAATTGCAAAGATTCAGAGACTCAGATTGTGTGCACATACATTTAACTCTTCCCCAGCGAATCACATATGCTGAAAGAGTCATAAGTTATAAACTATGGTTGTAAGTGGGATAAGAAAGGGAAAACTGATAAATGAGCTGCAGTAACTACCATAACTGTACCTGCAAACTGTTGTACTTTTTCTGCAGAAGCAACAACTGTAGGCGGATCTTCTCTCTCATATGGTCCTCCATAGGCTGCTGAAGTATCTGCCCTCCTCTCTGTAAAACTTCTTCAATCTGAGCTCTTTGTTGATCCAGCTAAAATTACACAAATCTGTTATCTACAGAAATTAATTTTAAAAACATTAGCTGCTCAGATATTAACAGCAATTGTACCAAGCTTTTGTCTTATAATCCAAATGAGAGCCAAACAAATTTAAGCAGAGAGTCTCCTCAGCGACTATGAAATCATAAAATCCAACTTTCCATAAACTTTATAAAGAGATGTACTGAAAGAAGTTTAATGAGCCAGCAGTATGCATTCACATCAATAGGGTATTATGACTTTAGCTCCATTTCTATTCTAGACATTCCTTGACAACAATAAGCAAGCTCAGAGCAGTACAGCACAAAAATAAAAATTCAATAAATATAAAAACAGTATAAAAGGAAGGCTATATTCTATAGCAATGGGCTCTTCTATAGAAATATTTTAAAATTTGTGTTCCATAGACTTATATCCAGCTTTCCAGCTTATTTTATAGCATTTGAGCTGCTTAAAAGGAAGGCAGAGTGGCCTGACAGAAATTTACCTGACTTGGTAGGCAATGAGGCCATAGTGGACAAGATGCTAACAAAACTATTTGGTTTATATAGGGGTGAATAGCAGAGTCTAGTTAAGAATCTAGAAGATAAATTTTGTTCAAAGTTTTATTTGGACATTCAAGATAGAGCAACATTACAAGATTCTTACTTGCACCTTACCTCAAGCATCCTCTGACCCCACCTATGCACTGTGATTCATTTTATCATGCCAGTTTAAATTTGAACCTCATTCAAACACTGGAGGGATTTCTTACAGAGAGCTACTTTGAGTAGGAGATAGAAGATAGATACAAAAATCACAGTTCACTACTTGTATTCTGTAAAACTGTGATGAAAATACAAACTCAAGTATGATTATTTACACTCAAGCCAGCAGCCAAGAGACAATAGCTATGGGAAAAGTATTGGAAAATTGTACAGGTTATCCAACAACCTAACAGTTCCCTTCCTTTTCTACCCTTAAGACATTTCATCTGAATTCCCCCTCAAAGTCTGGAGCAATGCAACATGGGCATAAAATCGGAAGTTATTTATTCAATTATTTATTTGTTTCGTTGCTCACAAACCTTTTCATTTTCCCCACTCAACTCCAGATGCTTTTCCACAACTTTTAACATATTCTGTATGTCACTCTCAAATTTTTCCAGGTCTAGAAAAGCCACTCTAGCTTCACGGGGCTCTGACATGACAGGAAGTCGTTCTTGTCCAACAAGCATCTGCAAAGTAAAATAAAACCTTGGTCAAGCTGAACACTTAGTCTGAACTTTCCCATATAATCCCCCATGAACAGGTATATCAGTAGATGACCATTAGATATCAGTATAAATCAAGAATTCAAGAGTTATATGATCTGAGAGATAACTTGAACACACTCGCTAGTTATTACCAAGTTTCTACATTCAAACTTCAATCTGAGTATTTTGTTCTCAAAATAAATGAAAAATCTCCAGTCACATTAGCTTACAGTATTGTTTTGTAGCTCAGAATATGTACTGCAATATATACAATTTTCTGAACAGTTGTTTGTAAATTTTCCCATGAAACACAAGTCATCACCTGCTACTCAGGTAAAAAAAGCAGCTGGTCTAAAAATTAGTCTGGTTTTCACATATAAATACATACACTTAAAAGAGAACTCAAAAGCAGCAAAGTGCTGTTCTAATAAACAATGACCTCCACTACAGCCAGTTGCCATCTTCTTGGCACAGACCTCCCAGGCAAGTTCTGGGGCTCATTCATCCTCACCTTGGCACTTTTGATGTGCTGAGAGACCTTCTCAAAATTACGGTTGAGTTCTGCCAGTTTGGGTTCAACAAGTTCCCGGCACGACACGCCCCGACCATTCATTAAGATGACAGCCTGGTCACGGACATTATCCACTCGGAGACTGACATCATCGAGTTCAGATGTTAAACGCTAAGAAGTGAAAGAAAATGAAAATGGTCATCTCCTAGGCAAGGAGAGAGACATCTAAAAATAAGCAAATTGAAGCAAATTTGACATCATTCAGAATCCATGAGTTGACTGGTAATATTTTGACAGATGACACAACATTTCCTACCTTCACAGTTTCCTCCTTTTGGCTAGCTGACTTCTTCTCAATTTCATCCAGTAAGGCTTCAGCCTGGTACAACCAAGTACTTATGTGGGCAACATTTTCATCAAAAATTTCCAGCTGGCCCTGATGATTCTAGAAAAAGATGAAAAAAATGTATGAGAAACTTCTAAAAATCCCATCAAAAAATCCCAATGACAACAACAAAAACCCCACAAACACAAAAAAAACCATCAAATAAATGAACCCTGCTAAAATCTTATGAGTAGAAAGCAGATAGATAAAATAGTGACATGGACACACTTTGGAACAAAACTGAAAATTAGATCATACCTTTCATTTTCAATAGTATTTGCAAAAATTCAATTTTCATTCTAGACCCTTTGAAAATATAATTTCTAATTCACAGAAAGATAAATAGAAGTAGCTGCAGTAGTTTGTACAATTAAAGATAGACAACATATTACAACACTACAACCAGTTCAAAATATCTCAGTCAACCAAAAACCCAACAATTTTTTATATCAGTACTAGCAGGTACAACAGTATGCACCATGTGTGGTTCTTGGGGTTTTTTTAATTGGAAAGGGATTATGCCAAACTTACAAATTATAGCAATGAAGTTCTGATATTTTACTGCTTACATTAAAATATTCCTTCCTCTTAAGAAAAGTAACAAAATTGTAGACATGTTAATTAGGCCTGCTTTCACATGCAGTCAGAAATTTTAACATTAGGTGCTCCAGAGAGATGTAATTTTATTTTGTGTATCAAATTCAGTGAAGTAGCAATCTGTTTAAGCCTTTCACCAAAACAAAAAGCTAGACAGGATTTCCTCTTTTAGAATAACAAAACAAAGGGAGGACAGAAGAGAGAAGGCCTATGATTGTGCTTTGTAAGGTTAACTTCTTTTGCTACATGGAGCTGTAAGTTTCTTGATGTTGATACAGAGAGCATAGACGATTCTTGTCACCAGATATGAACATTATCTAGAAGTATTTAGTTATAGATAATCTTTACAGCATTTACACGGAAAGGTAAACTACCTGACAACTCCTAACATGGAATTGGATTACAAAATTAACACTATCACCTGCAACAGGCACTGGACAGGAGGCACAGGCCTCACCATCCATGCATACACTAAAATTCCAACAACTTCCACCTTCTGAAGTCTCTGATATGGTTGATTGTCATAACTAGCTAAACAACACCAAAAAATCTTATTCATATAAAAGCATCAGTCTGATACTAGTATCAGTTGTAGGCTGTTTCATGTCCATTTAGTTTAATTTGCAGCTTTAAGTGTATTAATATGCTTGGGCTTTCATTTAATCATCCAAATAGATGCTGTTGCCATACACAAATGTTGTGGATGCAGGCGGACCCAGTGGGAAGAAATGACGATGTCTGACTCAGTTCAGAAGGCTGAATTATTTCTTTATTATAATTATGATAAAATACATTAATATACTATATAAAAGGAGGATACTAAAACAACATACTACTTTCTCCTACTCTAACTCTAATCTAACTCACTCGTGACCCTGCTTGCGAGAGTCCAGACACAGGTGGATTGGATTGGCCATCAGGCTCAAACAATCCTCACCAGAATCCAATCAAGCACTCCAGGTAAACAATTCTCCAAACACATTCCACATAGAAAAAACAAGGAGCAAAAATAGAAATTGTTTTCTCTTCCATTTCTCTCTGTGCACCTCTAGGAAAAATCCTGAGATTGAGAGAAATGTGCTTGCTACACACAAACACTTGCAGTTATGGTCAGTCCAAAAGAGCAATAAGCTAAAAGAGTCACATGTGCTTTGCTGAACACCACTAGGAAGTTATCCATTGTCCATTAAATAGCCATCATCCAGGTCTCAAGGAAATCTATCAACACAAACACACTGTTCATGTTGGAGCTGGCAGAGAGACTGACTGTTCAGGCTGAATAAAGAGTGACACATGAAGCAGTCCTTTTCCATCTTTCTCATTATTTACCTCTCCATCTACAGCATAAACAGATATCCATTCCACATTCTTTCAAGTCCATGAGGCATCATGGAAGCTTAACGTTACAGTAAAGTGAGTCAAGTGAAAACACCAACCACTCCAAAGAGGTGGAAGAAGAGCTACCCTGAGTATTTCTCATGCATGCAACTTACCAACAAGGTGTCACACCAGTCCTCGGTCCAGGTTCGAACTCTGCTCCAGCCAGCATTAAGGACACACAGCTTCTCCTCCAGGACAGTCTCACTCCCTTCCACCAGAGACTGGAGTGCAGTGCAACATTCTGTGATGCTCTTCAGATCAGCCTTCCTCCTCTCCAGCTCTCTCAGCACGTTCTGAAACAAGTTCAGCCATTAAAACTGCACTGCTCCCAAACACAGGTGAGGCATATTTTCACCTCCACAGGAAACAAATACATCGTAGATGATCTTCACTTGTGAAAAGACTTACACCAAGTGTAATTGCCTTCTGTTTATTACAGTCACTCTGTAGATAGTGATCTCATTTTTTAAGAGTGAGAGCACAATGCATGCAAGTGTCCTGAACAACTTAGGCATTCTTTTGGTTTGTTGTCTTAGATCATCTTCACCGTTTCTTTTTATTATGTAGGTAAAGCAAATGCATCACACTACATTGCAGGTCCATTTTTAAAAGCCTTTTTTCTGCATTGCAAAGCACAAACCACAAATTTCAAGAGATATTTGGGATTCCTCTGTATCTTTTCCAATTAAAGTATTTTTACAGCTGGCAAACATGAGAAACATGGTAGGCCAATGCTAAATATTTTTTTCAGAACCATCACAAACCATTACTGCAGATGTTCAATTCAGTGTCTACATAGTACAGACTCCCTATTGTTATATTATCTATATACAGAAATGTAAATATATGTATCTTTAGCTCTACCCCTTTTTCCAAGTCATCTCTGCTTTTAAATAGCTTTTTTTTTAATCTAAAAAAACCCCACCTTTTATGAAAGTATGCATACTGACATGCAAATTAAGCAATATGTCATCTCTTGAATATCAGCACACAGTTTCCATGTGGAAAACAGACCTCTTACCATACGAGATCACCAACTATTATTGATGATACCTGCCTACTTAAAAAGTTCTTTGATGTCAGTGTACAGTGTGGTGAAGAATGCACTTAATCACAGCCAGCGTCTGGAGCTCCTTAAATATACTATCTGTGAAGTAAGTAACTTATTATTTTACCAAAACTTATTATCATAGAAACAAATACTCAAGTTACTACATTTTAAAATTGCCTCTAGAAAACTTGAAAACAGAAAGGACAACTTTGTATGCAACATATAGGACTTGTCCTCCTGGTGGTGCAGCGTAAGAGTCATTATTTACATGGCTTACAAACGTATGGCATACTTCCAATAAGGATTCACAAGTTCGTTTGGAGAGAAATCTTGGGGATACTGCCACAGCAAAACCCTAGCACTAATAATAGCTAATCCTGATTGAAATGCCTGAGAACAGGTTATGTTAGATGAGTTTGCAATTTGCTGAGTTTTCAAATTTTAAGACTGTGGACAGACCCATTCCAGAAGTAAAAAGTGACAGAAAACAAAATCTGGAAATGTCATTACGGCTGAACTGTATCAACTGACACTTATTGCTAACTCCTAGTAATATCCAAATTTCTACAGTTTGAGAAAATATAATTACTCTGAAGAAATTAACCTATTTGCCAGTTTCAATTAAAAGCTTCAATTTGTAAGTGGAAAAAAAAAGGAATTATAGTAGCCTCTTATTTTGCAAAGTTACAATTTTGAAGACAAAGATGTTTCAATGAAAAGTTACAAAATCAATTTTTCATTGAATGCACTTTTCATTCAATGCACTTTCAGTTTGTTCTACTAGTAAAATATTTGATCCAGTCCACAATTATATTTGCTTATAATTTTAAGATTATACTAGTGAAATGTGTAAGAGATACAGTAACTCTTAAATACCTATTAGTACAAAATAAGTAGTAATATCTTAAATATTTCATTGGCATTTAAGGTTGATGCAAAATGCCTGAGATGACACAGATCAGCTCAGTAAGGTAGTGAAAATTAACTATTGACTCTAGTGAAATTTCAGGACATGGGAGATTTAGGAACAAGTTACAGGGATTTAAATTCACAGCCATTTGTACATAGTATTCCCATAATATCAGAATTGTTTTCTACCAATATTTAGTAAGCATGCTTACTTTGGCCCAGGCAATTTCTGAATCTAGATCAGAAAGCAAGCTCTCTGCAGTGGACTTCTGCACAAGGTCAGCTTCAGTGGTAGCCAGCCACTCTGACAGAGAGGCAGACTCCTTCCTCATTTTGCGTGCCAGCTGGGTTGCTCTTTCAAGGTCTTGTTTCCCTTCTGTCACCTACAAAAAAAATTAAGAGGAAAGAAAGAAAACAAAATTAGATTTTAAAAGATAGCAAATGTAAAAGTACTAGCCAGCTAAAATATCCACCTAAATATATAAAATCCTTGCACCTTAAAATTGTCTTGCTTTAAGTAAGGACCCTAAAAGGAAAGTTTATAAGCATCTGTATCTTACTATACAACAGAGAATATATATAAATAATTTTAAATTGAGATACTCCTAAAGTAGATAAAGAAACCTGCATACCAATTTATTTATAGCTAAAAATCACCAAACTGATGCTTATCACTTTATTTTGATCCTTTAGCTGAAACTCAAAGGACTGCAGAATCTAGTCATTCACACAGGTAAAATTCAATTCCTCCTAGTAATTTGTAAGGCATGCTAGCAGAAAGCTGTAAAGAAAAATTTCCCTGCCAATCTAGTCTGCCCTTAAAAACATATCAGTAAAATTATTAAATTTTATGTTTGTCGCATTAAAATAACTCATATTCACACCAGTTACACAATTAGTCTGGTCAGATTTTAACACAGACTTAAGAAGAACTCCAAGCATAGTCAGAATCAACTGACATTTCAAAAAATTGTGCTCTGTTCTCTGCTCAGAAAGAAAAATCATAACATTATACTGCAAGTAACTCTTCCTTTCTACCTTTTCCTAATCTCTTGTCTACATGCCTTCCAGAATCCACAGCTTCCCGGATATTCTCAAATTACACAATTGAAAAATATTTCCTAGGACCCATTCCAAGATACTCCAACACTGTAATCTGACCCTTTACCCCCATCTTAATTCATGGAGCACTGAACAGACATAAATCCACTGGGGATTCCATCTTAATTTAGGTAGAGAGTCCTACCTGCCCAGTAAGGGTTTAACCATTTTTAAACACTTCTCTTGGATAAGTAAATATTAAACTAATAAGAAAATTATGCAATATTTAATGCATTTCATGAGAAATACAGGTTTGCCTGCATTTTCTATTTCACACTGAGAGCAACCATTTAGATGGACTACAATTCAAAACCATCACAACATCCAAAAAACCTCAGACTGACTTATATTTCTCACATGACAATGTGACCATAAATTATCTTAAAGGACTTGAATGTATGATAGGTCAGCTTTGCCAAGGCAATCAAAACTCTGTGAACCTTCCTTCCTTCAAGGCTACCTCTCCTCCAGGGAGGTATGCGTAATATCTAATCTTTCAACTCCTGGATGCAGCAACTAGCCTACATACTATCAGATTTAGAATCAAACTTAAAACACTATCTAACATCAAGGAACAGAAATGACATGCAGACAAATATTCATACATTTATTTTTCTTACCTGTGCCCCCAAGTCATTGTAAAGAAATTTCAGTGCTGTCAGTTGTTCATCCATCCCTTTAGGATTATCCGTCTGTTGTTTCTGTACAATTTGCCTTCCTGTCTTGATGACAGTTTCAACTTCCAATTTCACCTCACTGAGGGTCTTATAGAGTTTCTAAAATCAGAAATGTGTATATTGGTGATCAATTTGTAATGCAGGTTTTCTGATTCTGCTTCCTTTGAGGACCTTAACTTCAAATTGCACTTAAATTTTGATTTATGAATTAATAGCATTATCTGACAAGAAGATTCCAAACTCCTTGTGATATTGTATTCTTATAAATACCCTGATAATAATTTATTCTAGTTTTTATTTTCTTATTTTTATTATCTTATTAATAAGATGAATAACTTAACAGCATTTACTCCAAGGCTAATATTGTGATCTGTACTTCATCTTAGTATTCATTTTGTTCAAATTATGACTTTGATGCTTCTCCAGAACATAAGGATGAACCAGGGAAGGGAGTTTACAAAAACTCAGCTGTTCCACCATATCTAGGATTGACAGCCCACTGCTTTTATATCCTACAAGAATATTACGTTTTTAGTTATCAAGTGTTGTGTTAGCGCTTTCCAATGAGCTGCAATAGTTCCAGCTAAAAGTTTGAGTAGCAGATGACTTCAAGCAAAATTTCCTCAGGAGAGAGTTTAAGCAACAAGAACTACAAGAAAAAGAAGCACCCCCAAGCATGAGTCATGAACATTGCATACATACCATGCACTTCTCCAAGTGAGTTTGGATTACATCTGGGTCAGTATCCTTCACATCCAAGACATGAAGTTCTGCTTTTACACCATCCAACACCCGCTTGCAATCTAACATGCGCTGCTCAAAATTGGCTGGTTTCTGGAAAAGCTGATACTTTGTACATACTTCACGAAGCTTTCTCTGTTTTAATGAATATTAAATTGAAAGATTGTTTTAAATTAGTACCTGCACTTCAAAAAATAACCTTTAAAGCATCTCACACCACAGATTATAACCCATCATGCCACCACAAAGCAATACATATAGAATTTTGGCTCGGCACATAATGATGCCATCACCTGTTCCTAATCTCTACCTGAGGAGCAAGAGAGATGTCACTCTGTATCATACGCTTTGAAAACACCCATTCTACTCACATACAGAAACTTGCTGACTTTCAGCATTTATCTCATGACACTTATGAAATTTAAGCTTCCTTCTTCAATTCATCTAGGGTTGTTTGTTTCCTTATGAAAGCACATAAAAGCATATACTATTTTACTCTTAGGTTCCTCTGACTGCTCCAAACAATTTACAGGCTGACACAGCAGGGTGTAAGGGTGACTCTCATATCTTTACCTGCAAAGCATCCAGCTGAGTTCCACCACGGGGAGACCTGCATTCAGGAGAAGCAGGAGGGAAAGACCGAGCACTTTTCTTCAGCTCCTCTAAGGTGGATTCATGAGCTGCAATCTCAGCTTGAATTTTCTGCCATATCACAGAAGCAGGAAAAAAATGCATCACAAAATTGCTTGCAGAGAGAGGAAGGGGAACTTTCTTACCACTCACCAGAATTAAATCTACCCTGTAAAACTTAAACATCACCAGGTTTATTTTAAATATTCTGCCCTTGGTGACAGCTTGCTAAATTGAAAGCTGCTGTTATTCAATACAAACTTCTTAAAAAAATAAAACTCTCCAGATTGCAAAAGGTAACATGTAGTGCATCAGCACAGGACTGAAATTTATTACTAAGTCTAGACTGAGCATTATCATCAAGTATTTCCAAAAGTTTTGTAGTGAAGGGCTATACAGAAATACCTGGGCCTCCTGGGGCATCTGAAAGGCATCTATCCTGTCAGTCAGGTAAGATGTCAGCTGTCTATCCAGATCTCCTAAACTTTCCTGCAAGACCTGCAGCATGTGGTCAGTTTCTCTCATGGTCTGAAGCTGTTGTTCCAAGGTGATCTGTCGGCTCACCGCCTGAATGGGACAGAAAGGTAAGAAAAGATGCAGCAATAATTCAATACAATGTGTAGTAGAATTCCTCAAAACAAGGTAGGAGAGACCAAAAGGATCCTACATCTGGAGGACTGGCTAAAAAGAATCCCAGAAAGCAGCATTTTTTTAAGCTTGCTGTGGTTTCTGAAACAATAACTTACAGGCAGTGGAACAGGAGAGTTCTGCTGCAGATACACATGAGATAGTAAAAACACACCTCTCCTACTACCTCGGGAAGAAAGTACTCTGTTTAAACCACCCCAGTTTCAGAATCTATCTTTTCAATGGGAAATAGGAACTTTGCAACAGACCACAAATCAGTGTTGATATATTAATATTCACATTTCCTTTCAAAACAATAAACTCACTCAGTTATACTTTCAAAACAGAAGTTCACAGTTTTTTCCCTTTATTGTCGCTTCTTTTAACAGCATCTGAAATGTCACTGCCTGCACAGGAACACAAATTCCCCACTATTAGCACGTGCATGCACAGACCAGTGCACACACAAATGCACATACACACAGATGTGGAGAGCTGTCAAAAGCCCAGGGTGCCAGTGCTGCAGCTGCCAAAGCAAACAGGTTTTTGTATGGCAATCCTGTTGTAACAGGAAAAACAGCAGTCAATACCAGCACATAGCCCCCAGCTGAGGGCACTGCATTCATGTTGCTCATTGTAATGAGGATGAACTGAAACTCCCTCTACGATTACATTTTTTCATCAGTGACAGAAAACAACTCCCATCCTACAATTTGGCAGGGGCCTGTATTACCAGGATCCAGAAGACAAATTACAAACCTGTGCTACCTGAACTACACCTAGTCTTTATCTACTTATTAAATCTATAAAAGACTAGACTGAAGTAGGAGAAGAGGAAGAGGACAGCCTAGTAGATGAGTAATAAGAATGTTTTCCTTCTGTTCTTTGTTTCACCATGACTTCTTCTTAGCTATTTCTAAGAATGAAAATGTCACTTACACACGCCTCATTTTTTTAGTTTGTGAGAAAATGATATTTATTTCAGTAGCAAAGCAATGTTAAGCTGTTAATATTGTTCATATTGAGCTGTTCCTTAATTTTGGAATTATCTTTTTTGTCAAAATTATCTAAAAAATACCAGGGCATGCCTGCAGTGGAAGCTTGCAAAAAAAAACTTCACTCATGTAATGTAAAATAGAAAAGCATCTTGCTCTTTGGACATTTTTACAAATTGAAAACAGCTGACACCACTGATGCTATTTATTATTTTTCTGTATTGCAATCTGGTGTCTTTAAATTCAGCTAACAAGAATCATTTCAGACTTGAACTGAAAAATCCAGTCTACTTCACCCCTCACCCCAAGTTCTTACCAAGTGACTCAATTCCTCATAGCGGGCATTGAAAGCTTCCAATTTTTCACTGATGATGTCATCAAGAATCCCTCCATCAATCAACGTCTGCCCAAGTTCCCGAATCTGGGTTCGATTATCAGCTGGGTGACGCAAGACTGATTCCAGGGACTAATTAGAAAAAGTTTTAAAAATCAAGACACTGCATATTACTGTATTTTCAGAGCTGGAAATCTGGTTGTATACAAAAGTTTAGCACTTCAATTGTCTTGAAAGTGCTCTAAAAGCATAAATCAGTTATGGCTTAATTCATAATGGCACATGACATTATGGCACAGAGGTGATTTTACTTTAGATAATCAAACTTAACAACATTTTTTGCCTACTCTCATAATTTCATACTACTATAGCCCTGAAAGAAATTAACCCATTTACACAGGCCAGGAGAGAGCATACATTTTTATCACAGTACCAAGTATGGCACTATCACCTACAGTAAAAGTCCACTTTTGGTGGAGGATCTTACAAATAGCTATTTTCAATTCAGAGTAATATGTTCATTTAATGTGAAGAATCAGAATATTCAGCACATTTCAGTATGCTACTAAAGTGCAGAATTCCTTTTTTTTTCAACAGAGCTCTCTGAAAAATTACTCATCTGATATAATTATAATACCTCAAGAGCATCATTGACAGCATCCAATTTATCAGGCAGATTTCCTGTCATTTGCACTCTTTCTTCCAGATTGTTTAGCCAAGCTGTTTCTAAATCAAGATACTGAAGTAGCTCAATCCAACAGGACCACACTTCCTAAGAGCAACAGAAAAGAAAAAAATTAGCCTAGAATGCCAGGCATAGCTTATATACCCTATGAACAACTTAAAGATATGAGTCTGAGAAATCACCTAAAAGAGACAAGTAGAAAATATTAAGAAACATGTCACAGTACAGTATGTTCTAGATAAAACAACATGCAGCTCTATCAGGAAGATACAGAGAAAGGAGCATAGCAGTCTCTAAACTTGTGTTAAAACTATCACTGACATAAAGGTTCATATAACTATGTAAGAATGTAACAAAATGCATTGGATCCTTTTTGAAAGGCAGGATGCACACACTCTACCCCAGATCACAATCTCTTGTTCTAATTATTATTCTATTTCAGCCTTTAATTTTTGTTAAATTCCTTTTTTCTGTTTTGGAAGACAGATCAGTAACAGGTCTGTGAGACAAGTTTACTTATTTGCAGAAGCACAGAATACAATTATAAAAAAAAAGCTAGATGGTGTCTCATGGATTCCAAATACATCCTTTCAAGAGAAAGGAATCTTGGAAAGGAGTAAAATGCATTTATGTTGAAGCTAATGTATTCAGATATTTTCAGTGTCATTCTCCACTCCCCTCTTGTGCCACCTGCCTTCATTTTACAAAATCACAGAGTCACTTAAGTTGGAAAAGTTCTGAGAGATCATCCAGTCCAATCTGTGACCAAACACCACTTTGTCAACAAGATCATGAAACAAAATGCCACATCGACTCTTGCCTTAAACACCTTCAGGGACAGTGACTCCACCACCTCTCTAGGCAGCCCATTCCAATGTTTAATCATTCTTTCTGTGAAGCAATTCTTCCCAATACCCAACATAAATCTCCTCTGGACCAGCTTGAAGCCATTTCCTCTCATCCTTTCACTGGCCTGAGAGAAGATGCCAAACCCCACCTGGCTACATGCTCCTTTCAAGCAGTTGTAGAGAGCAATACGATCACTCCTCAACCTCCTTTTCTCCACACTAAACACTCCCAGCTCCCTCAGGAGCTCCTCATAGCACTCGTGCTCCAAACCTTCCAACCAGCTTTGCTGCCCTTCTCAGCACCCCAATGTCCTCCTTTTAGTGAGAGGCCCAGAAATGGACAATGCACTCAAGGTGTGCCCCACCAGCACCAAGTACATACAGAGGGACAATCACTTCCCCAGCCCTGCTGGCCACACTATTTCTAACAATGGCCAAGATGCCATTATGAGCCATCAGGGCACGCTGCTGGCTCACATTCCACGGGTGTGGATCAGCATCCTCGGGTCCTTTTTTCATTGGACATCTTCCAGCCTCTCTTTCCCCAGGCTAGAATGGGAAGGCTGTAGCACTGCATGGGGTTGTTGTGACCCAAGCACAGCACCTGGTACTTGGTCTTATTGAACCTCATACCTTTGGCTTCAGCCCACCAAATCAGCCTGTCCAGACTCAATCCTTCCATCCTACCCTCCAGCAGATCAACACTCCCACCTAACTTGGTGTCATTCACAAATTTACTAAGGGTAGACTTGATATCCAGAACATCAATAAAGGAATTGAACAGTTATTTCTAAGCAGAGAAATATCATTCTTGCCTCCAAAGTGTGGCATTTCCCCCGGATCCGATTGCACAGTAGCTGGTAGTTCTCCAGCACAACATTCAACTCAGTCACCAGGTCCTGACCACTGGACGGCACTTTGGTGGCCAACATCTTGATGTTGTCCTTGAGAATCTTCACCCTCACCTCCTTCTGCAACACATCCTCCTTCGCTCTCTGTCAAAAAAACATAGTACACTATCAACTTTCAATTGCCTTACACTCAGCTACTCACCACTCAAATCAATCATAAGCAGTTTCACATTGGAGGTCTTGCGGCCAATGTATTTCTTGAGCCTGAACAGAACAAAATACAGCACTAACTTGCATGGAATTCAGGTCATGTTAGCAAGTGGTGAAAGATCCTATTTTATTAAGCATACAGATATATTTACCGTTCATGGTTTGTTCATTTAAAAAAACTCATGACTCAAAGCAAAAAAAAAAATTAAGTTCAGTGCTATTTCTATGCTATCATGCAAATACAAAAAACAAATTAACCAGAAAAAAAAAAGACATTTGCTAAAAACAAGTATATCAGGAAGAAAAAGGTAGGGTGACTTTACAGAAATGATGCATCTTAGAGCTCAGTAACTATCTCCAAAAGTCATCCAGGAAAGATGATATAATCTCCCAGAACATGTGCAATTACAAAGCTGGAACTTCCCTCACAGCTGTTGGGTGTGCTCGAGGAACATAAAAAAAGGACAGCTAGAATTCCTTCAATCTAACTACACTCAGAGGAGCCTGGCAACACATATACAGGGTAAGGACAGTACAACCCCCAACACACAGGTCTGGAGAAACTGTATTATCACTTGTCAAATCGTGCCTTAGCCAGAACTGAGGAAGGAGGATAGCTGGAAGACAGATTAGGCAGACCAGTCTGAGTCTCCCTGCTGAGATAAATAAAAGGCTTCAGAAGCAGAGACTGTTCCATATCTTTCTTTCCAGGTTACAAGAACAATTTTATGAAATTGAAGTATCTCTGATAAATAAGACATTACACTATATAGTAGAATTTAGCACAATATTAGTATATATATTTCAAGACAGAAGGCAATAAAAAAGTCAGTTAATAGAAAGGCAAAGAATAGAAAATTTTGGAAACATATTTTATGTCAGGATTTTCAAAAACCACACAGCCTTATCTTAAACTTATTCCTCCTTAAATCTATTCCTCCTGTCAGCAGGAGTTCCAATCTGTTCAAATGACAGCATATGCAAAAATGAGCCAAATACAGAGAGTGCTTTTTCCCAGTTCTAAAAGTAGTCCCAGGATAATGCTGTTACTGCAAATGAAAGGGAATTTTAAGTGTTACAATAAGCTTACAGGCTCACTGACATCGCTGTCATAATATACATAATATAATCTGGATTTGACAAAGGTAAATGTGCTAAAAGTCTCACAGATTTGCCAATGAAAAGAAGGCTTTTTCTTTCCCTGGCCTGTGTTCAACCCAGCTGTCAGACTATGTGATCTCAAGTGGCTTCAAAGGACATGAATATATTAAAACTCTTGTTAAGGAGTGCTTCAGAAAACCCTTCAAAAAGGACAATTCACAACTTCAAATGGCTTTGTTAAAGCACTTGTAAGGGAGAATTTTTTTTTTACTTGTCCATCAAGTAACAGTATAGTGGATACTCATTTAAAAAGTGTACACATTTAAAAAGTGTACACAAATAGAAACATTTCTGAGGATATGATTGAACTCTTAGATTAAAAAGCAGGGAATTATTTATTCTGTACATATATCCAATAAAATTTTATGTTCAACTGACAATATTATAATGAGACAAAAATATCTCCTTCCTCTTCATTTATTTGGCCGCCAGACCCAAAAATAGAAAAGCAGGGACCAATATCACTCACTGATCCTTGTGGAACTTTTCCAACTCATGATTTAAAAGAAAATAAAAAAAAAAAATCACTGTTTGAAACAGATGATGAACACATGATAGCCTTACAACACACCTGATTTAAAGTGATTTTCTAAATGTAGAGTTAGAATATTTAGAGGTCAAGAAACTGAGGTCCAAGTGATAGAAGAAGAATATTTTCACACCTGCTAATTTAAATAGAAATAAAAGATGACACTATACCTTTCTCAAGTTTTGTCTCGTGCAAAATTTTCCCATATTCCTAATGTTTAATATGCTATGTATAAAAAGCCTGACTCAACAGCTGAGCAAGCTGTTATTTATTATGAACTCCCTACCCCTCATGGCCAAAAAGAACATCTGCTTTTATAGTTTATGCTTTAAAAATCAAAAATTCCACACAGCAAAGACGAAAAGTACCACTAATCTTGTCATGACCTGAGCTCCTTTCCACAAATATAATTCCATAAAAGGTCAACCCTCAAAGCTTTAAGGTTCTGTTTCTCTTAATCAGGCCTCTACAATGAACTGGCATTGCTGACCTTCATTTCCTCTACAGCATTCTCTAGCTCTTCAGGGGACTTGTATTCAAAATCTTTCTCCAAATATTCTTCTTCAGCTTGGGTCATCCATTCTTGCATCTCTGCCAAATCCTTCTTCAGATTTACAGCTTTTTCCTGACTTTCAGACAGGCGATTTTTCTGACTAATGATCTAGAATCCAAGGTGGAGAAAGAAATAGCAGCTTTGTTACTTAAATGTCCTTGTACATGTGAAAAACCACAAGTCTTTGTTAAAGTATTTTACTACCAAAACATTTTCAGACCCTTTTAATTAATGGAGCACTTTTCCACGCACACACAACCTTATCAACCATTTCTAGCAGATTCAACAAAATCTAAAAGTGAGAAAGTGAGGGAAGGAGAAATATGACCTTTTTTTAACCCTTCATTGAATGTAAACTGGTAACAATCCCTGAAAAAAGTCAGACAGAATAAAATCCTCTTCTGATTACAAGTATCATATAGTTAGATATATCACTATACTGAGCAATAAAACACTCTTCAGGCCTCACTTCTTTCCACAACCCAGATACTCTGGACTCTGTATCAACAGCAAGGCTCTCCAACACAGATTTTCATCAACAATTGCAACAAAATAAATATGTTTCTACAGACAGCAGAAAGTTTCCACCCAAAAGAAACAACCAAATGCACTGGATTGGTAGGCTATTTATAGCCTTTTATTTTTCAAAGCTGCTTGGAAACCAATAAAAATTATACAGGGGCAGCATAATATTCCAGTCTTCAGAAACAACAGAAAAAGGTCAGATCTTCCTCCCACACTCGCCAGAAAGAGCAGCATAAAGCCAAGTGAACAGGTTAATTTTTAATTACAAACAATTGTAGAGTTTATTTTGCTCCTTCCAGTCAGGTACCAAAAAACATGTTTGGCTTCAGCCACTTTGACAGTGAAACAAGTAAAACGTTCTCATCCCACTGTTTCACTGCTTCACCTCCTCAGAATCCTTGCAATGCCACACAACCAGACAGCTGCAGCAACAAGCAAGCAAGCAACATGTGGAGAACTCACCTGTTTGCTCAGCTTCTCCCACTGAGTCTGGCAGTCTACTAGCCTAGACTTTGTCCAAGTACTTATGCTTGCAATAGGCTGAGCTCTTAAAGCAGCCTCTACTTCTTTCATCTCTTTTAGTGATGGTTCAATTGTCTCCATTTCATTGATAAATTCCTGAACACACATAAGAGAAAATGAATGTTATTCTTCAGCAAGATACTACATTAATATTTAACAGTAGCAGTAATTTTGCAGATTTTAATTATTCCAGAAGTAGTTTTTGGAGCAGATCAATACTGTGATCAGATCAATACCAGACTGCTTAAAACAATCCTTCAGTGATTCAAAATATCAGAACTATGCAACTAAAGAACAAAATACAGCTTGCCATACAGAGCGTAAACATTTCATATACCAAATGTCAACATCAAAACAACACAAATTTGAAGATTATATGCACTAAATATTCTGCTATTTCTGGTGTTCCTCAATTTATATTCTTCTTCTGGAAACAAACATTTGAAGGTACACTGTAATTACTGACTATAAGACAAAATTCTACATAAATGTGATCATTATGTGACACTGACTGGCCAGGAATCTTCCTTGAAAAATTCTAAATTAAAGGACTTCTATCAGTTATTTGCTTCTTACTTTTATTATCCTTGGAAATTCAATGCAGAAGGCACTTTTCACCCACAGATTCAATTCCATAATCACAAAAAATTGGGAAAAATATATAAACCTTTTATAGAGGAAATAATGCCAATTTGTACATAGGTATTTATAACTACAGTAAAGACCTCTGAAAAGCACAAAATATTATAGCTGCAAAAAAAACCAACTCAAATGTGCCCTAAAGAAAGAGAAAACAATTTTTCTGATGGGCTTAATGTGCTATGAACAATACTTAATGCAAGCAAAATAATAAAGAAAAGATGCTACTTGTTTTTTCAAAAGACTCCTTGTAAGAGCAAAACTCACTGTGCACTGGTCAAGTTGCCTTTGAAGTCCTTCAGTATCTCCTTGAACAGCCTTTTCTGTCATTAAGAAGTCTTTCACACCATCCATCCACTTCTGAACAACTTTAGAGTCAGTCTAAATCAAATATAGTAAGGAACAGTTGATACACTGCTGTGATGAAGAATGTATGGCTGTTGCATTTCAACTTCTAGCAGCTTGCAAAGGGTGTTCTACAAGCTGCTAGCATAGTCTTAGTATTGAATCAGACCAACTTTTGTTTAATTTTTGGGTTTGTTATGTTGGCCTTTTTGGGGGGAAGAGGGGCATCCCAAATTTCTCTGTTCTCAAATTTACATGAGTATTAAATTCACAATAGTGGTATTCTTCCATCCACCAGAGCATGGTTTAAGTGACACTGTACTGTTCCAGGATATCTATCACAAAAAAGCACAGGATCAGGTACAGAAGGGAGTATGGCTTCAAGAATTATGTGGTTACTTTTTGCATGAAGGACCTGGCTGAAGGCTGGAAATGTGCCTACAAACTATGATTAAAAAAATGCATGACTGTTTCCACACTTGTTTGAAAACTGCACTCCAAAGCAAAAGAGAGGGACCTATAAAAATATATATGTGGAAAAGAGGAGTGGATAATGCTAAATGTACTTTTCATGTAGAATCCATGCTGGGAAAGCATTTGCATAAGCAAGACACACATAAAAGGAAAAAAAACAGAGGATCAGACTAACCACTAAAATTAAAAAAAAAAAATAGCCTGTTTGAGGCCAAAAGTACAATACTGTACTCACTAGAGCAACTCTTGGGAAAAAAGTAAGCATACACCCCATTAGAGAATTATGTGATCCAACAATTGGCAGTTGCCTTACACCCTGCAATGAGGTAGGAAGGGGAGGAGGGAGGGAAGGAGACAGAAGCACTGCCATCTCCTTCCCATGTATGTGGAAAGGATGTGGATGCTCCAAATCATCATTACCAAAAAAACCAACACGGAGCACAAAGAGGGATTTTCTTTCCTCTATTTCAACCAACTTATGTGATTAGCATTTTTTATTAATATAGCTGGACTTCTTATACTCAACATTTTTGGACTATTTGGTTGGAGTTTTTAATACATGTCATGTATACTGACACAATCATCATCACAGAACAGCTCATCAGCTTCACCTTCTCTGCATGTCACAGGGGGAAAGCATACACTTCATTTTCTTAAAAACCTTACACTAACAATTTTTTAAAGATCAATATATTACACACTGTTTCTCAAAAAATGTCTGCATTAATGAAAACCCATTACACTAAATTCATGTTTATTTTTAGATCAATGCTACTACCATAAGAGGTCAAAGTCATGACATTTTCTTCATTCCTTTTCCATTTTGGGGGAATTTCCTGCAGATGATAAGCCTGAAAATAATTTTCTAAAAAACAGACTCTAGGATGCTTAATAGTGGACGATAGTTTAATGTAAAAAAATATGTATGCATAAAGGCTGTCTTTTGACAAGGCACTTTACCACGTAACTAATTTAGCTTTCTTACAATAAACTATTTACATAAGTAGCTTGAGGGGGATCACTGAAAGTTAGACACACATTTTAAAACTTGCTGAATCACAAACCAAGCCTACAAAAGTTTAATTAAATAAATGCTCCTGCATTGCACAGGTAAATAATTATTAGTAGTCAAATAAACAGTGTAGGCTGTTGACGGACAAGAGTTCACAATTTTTAGACATGAACATCCTCATCATAGAATGGTCTGGGTTGGAATGGACCTTAAAGATCATTTAATTCCAACTTGCCAGCCACAGATATGGTCATCTTCCACATGACCCCATCCAAACGGGCCTTGAACACTTCCATGAATGAAGCATCCATAGTTTCTCTGGACAATATGTTCCAGTGTCTCACTGCCCTCACAGTAAAGAATTTCTATCTAAAATCCAATCTAGACCTACCCTCTTTCGGTTAAGAGCCCATTATCCCTTGTTCTGTCCCTACAAGCCCATGCAAAAAGTTCTTCTTTAGCTCTCGTGAAGGTCTCCTTTAGTTTCTGGAATGCTGCTATAAGTTCTTCCTTATAGAGCTTCACTTGTTCAGGATCAGTTTTTGACATTTATTCCAGGCAGGAACAAAGATCAAATGTGGTGAATCTTAACTTGTTCATTCTTAGCAAAACCACATGTACAGCCATGCAGCAGATTTAAAAGATCTGAGAGTGATACATAATCAAAGATGCAGCAAGCCACACATTACTAGAGGTATGATAACAGAAGATTAACAGAATTTCTTCTAGGAAAAACAAAATGCAAAACTGATAAAATGATAAATGCAAAAATGATAAAATGAGCCTTGTCTACATGAGTATTACAGTCTCCCAGTAAAACATTACTCCCAGTTCATGCCACTAATGCATGCATTGTCAGCTTGGGGGAGCCTCTATCACATCACAAGTAACAGAAGAACCACCTAAGCAGCAGGACTCGGGCAGATCTGCCACTGACATGCTCATCAGACTAACAAGGGCCTCTTAGTCATTGTTCACCTGTCTGCTCACGATTAAAATGAAAATATTTGCATTGTTTCTTTTCAAAAACCTAAATGTGAGGAGTGTTGTTTTAGTAAATGTCAATTTTTAAAGGTGATTTAGGAAAAAAAAAAAGAAACATTTAAAATAATCTAATACGTACATGCAGATGAACATAAACCACATTTCCTCCAAGCACTGACATGCACTTTTTTTTTCTCCCCCACATAAATTTTTTTCCCTTTAATAGCCAGGTGCTTCAACTCCTCTTTTAGCCAAGGAGATCCTGCTCAGCCATTCTCAAAACTAATCTTGTGTTTTTCTTGGTGTCTGCACCAGGACCATACACCAAGGCTGCCATACCAATCTTTCCTGCAGTACAAGTTACATCCTGGTGTACCCAGTGCTGTCCACAGCATTTTTATTCAACTTGTTCCAGACTGCCATTTTTATTTATATAGTATTAGACTATAAAAATCTCCGTATAGATAAGTACCAAAGGAAGAATCAGGGAATATAACACAACTGTCTATCCACTGACAGTTTTACAAAACATTTAGAAAACACAGGAATTGTGTACTCAAAAATACAGTTCATAAGACAACATAATGTTTCACATTTTTCAACAGATTTCCACATATTTCCACATATTTCAACAGATCGCATCAGTAGGTGTTTCTTTCATTTTCAGTTATTTAATAATTACAATAATAGTATAATATTAATAAAGCAACTACTTAATCATTGCTTCCATTGTTTCTTCTGCTAGATTTTCTTTTTTGGCTTCTGTACTTCCTTTTAAGGCAACAGGAAAGTTTCTAGCATCTTGCTCAGGACATAATTGTGTTCTCAGAACAGGGGGATTTTCTGTCTTGAAGGATTTCATAGGCATATATATAGGTAGGAGGGCTGAGTAACCTTAATTTTTTAACTGTCCTTCCTGTCACTTCAGAGGCAATGGTTGGAACTGGAAAAGTCACTATACTCAAGCATTTTCCTTACTCCCTTTTCTAACTTCCTTGTACTAATTCTTCATGACTGTTCACCAAAACTCCACTTGAAGGAGCAGGTTTTCTGTAGCAGGCATGGAATTACACTTTAAGAGCAGTGGGCATCTGATACCAATCACACTGAAGATCATCAGCCCCTACTGGGATTAACAGCACAACTGGCATATCCTTGACTCTAGCATAACCTTTGGAAAGGGAGGGACACTTATTTTAAGTGAAAAGTATTTCTGTTAGAAGACAAAATAATATCCTGGGCACATTAGAATTCCACTTCTATGCTGCTATAAATATACTATATATGCTTTCAGCCTCTTCCAAACTAGTGGATCATCAACATTCCACTTCGCAATCAGTTTCATCTGGATTCCCGCAGGAACACAGAGAAAAGTCTATAAAGCAACAGAGTTATGCAAGCCAAAAATAAAAAATCCTTTACCTCAAATATTCTCAATTTGGGCATAATTTCCTCCAGTAGTTTAACATCTTTGGAAATCTTGAGCTTTAACTTGTCCCAGCGTCCCTGCACATCCTTGAACTCTTGCATGTAGGTGCTTTTTACTTCTGAAGATGCATGCTTCTCCAAAGCCTTTGTTTCTTCAGCAAGTTTATCTACTCTGGGCTTCTGGGCTTCCAGTGTCTCACAAACTGTCTATAACAAAGAAGAAAAAAGCCTCCTTCCAGTACTAGACACACAACAGGTACAAACTCACATACAAGTGCAAGTACATCAAAACTTTCATCTTGCAGAGGGTAAACTCGCTGAAGAGTGATACAATCCAGTTACAGTAGTTATTGAGGCAGAGACATCCAAACAACTTTCTAAGCAGCAAAACCTTCAGCTCTACTGGTGCAGCAACAGAGACTACAGAATGGGTAGCAAAGCTTGGCCTCATAGCCCAACATGCGCAGGTATTTATGCCTCTCGTGTGCCACACAGTACTGGCAATCAATCAACAGAGCAATGGCTGTGCCACGCTGCACTCCCAGGCAAACTGCAATGCAGACAGAGCAGGACACCTCAGTATGTTCATTCCCTCGACAAGTTTGTTTTTTAAATGCACATATAAACCAGCTGAGTGTGTTCTTCCAAGTTTTGTAAAGTTAAATATACTGTCTTAGTTGCAAAAAAAGCTCTAGACACTCAAGTTTTGAAAACTACTTTCCCAGATGGGATTCAGGGAAGATACATTCTGAGTATATTCACTATGACATTGCTGATATAAAGAGTCACTTGATTTGAAAGAGCTGATTTACTAATATGAAAAATAACAGCTGAAGATGTAAGCCAAAACATGAAAAATGCTGCCACTTCATTGAACTCAATTTTGATTACTGTGCTTCAAATTTTCTTAAGAGAAATTCACAGTGAACACATGAAATGATTATTAATTTAATAGATTTAATTTTCTAGAATATACACTTAATATATACAAGCAGGATGTGTGCATACATATTTTGCTGTGTTTTTACTGAGGAAGACTTTTTTAAAACATTCGTGTTCTCAAATCTACTTTACATTTATCATAATTTCTTTTCCTGTTAAATTCTTCTAAGATGGGTAGAGAAGTAGCAAAGAGACTGAGAAGAGGAATGTATGTTTCAGTGCTTGCTGTAGTGCAGAGAGTGCTGAACAATCCCAAGCTCCACAAGCAGCTATTCACAGAGAGGTTTGTTCCCCTCTCCTGTCACACTCTAACGATAAAGCACCTTCACTAGCATAGCATGTCCTTTCAGGGTAATTAGCCTCTGAAGAAAACTGGGCAGAGGCAGGAAAAGATGAGCCTCAAAAGGCTAAATGCCACTGCAATTCACGTAGCATATGGACCAGAAAATCTCTGCCGAGTTTAAAAAATACAGAAGCAACACTAAAGAGAAAACCAAAGAATCAAAGCTTGTTTTAATCTCCTGGTTCAAAAAAAAAAAAAAATACAAAAAAAACCAAAGCACTAACACCTCTATTTACTGGACTTCCAGAATAATTGCTTTGCTAAATAGAGAAGGATATAACAACCTCTCTGCACCCAGCAACCAGAGCTCAAGAGCTCCTCCAGAGTCACCTGCAGCCTTATTAGGCCACCACACAGGGGAAAACACATGCTTCTGAATATGGAGGATGGTGGAGCAGGCAGGGAAGTATTTACTGAGTTTTTTCAAACAAACAAAAAAATAAAAAAAGGTGGGGGAAATACTGGAGACACAGAATTCTCTCCCTGGAGAGAGGTCCATCCCTGCCTCAGTATCTGGTATTTTCCCTGGCTGAGCAGTCCCAGCTCTCTCCTGGCACAGGCAGCAAGAGAAGCTGTGAATTCCTTCAGGTTCGATGACACCCAGCCCTCACCTGGACATGTCCCTCAGCAGCCTGGTAACCCAGCAAGCCACTTCCAAAAGGGTGCTCCACACCCTGACACCCCTCTGAGCAGCGTTAGCTACCCACTGCAAGCAAGGCGGGAGAGCACAGGGTGACAGCAGTGGGGTAAGCGCCTTACTCAGTGCAGCGGTGAGAGTTACCTTTGCCTGCTGCAGGGCGCTCTCCACCTTGCTGGGCTCACTCAGGCCACTGGCAATGGAGAGCTGCTTGCCCTCCAGCTCGCTCAGCGCGTCCTTCAGCTGCTGCAGAGACTCCACATACTCCCGGCTCGGCTGCCTTTCCGTCTCCGCTACCATGTAGAGGAAGAAGGAAACAAAACACAAAGTAAGAATATGCACTTCAACCCAAATCATAGGAGATGTGAACATAATCAACTTCCCAAGAGCTGAGAAACTCTTCAACACATACCATTGTTTATCCTCTAAAAATATTAAATATATAGCATACAAGTATATAGAATATAATAATAAATATGCAATTACAACCCTCCAAAAATTTTACAAACTCAATCCCATTTTCAGAAATTCTTTTTATACACTTAAGCATCTAAATCTGTTTGGATGGGTAGGGTGGAAGAATCAATAGTATTTAAACTATATGTTATTAAACCAAGAATAATCCATAGTATTTAAAATATATAAACCACCCAAATTTAGTATTTTGCATTTTTCAGCTTTAGACATATCTACTATTTATCTATAAATACACATACACTGATATCTACTATATATAGCAAAACAGTATAGCAAACATAATAGCAATATATTAAATATTTAATTAAATATACATACTATATATAGGAATTATATAAGCTAGTATTTATAAATACATGTGTGTGTGTATATATAAATACATAAAACGCAGAATAGTGTGGGCTTGTGTTTTGCTGGCTTTTTTACTTTTTTAATATATTTACCCATACAAATATATAAAAATAGCAGCTTTCAGCCTGTTGCCAGAACAGAGACACCATTTAGGAAGAGTTAAAAGGGAATTAAAGTTTGGATGGAGTATCTGCTTGTCATCTTCAACCACATCTCAAAATTTATTCAATCCAGCCCTGTGTGGAATTCCAGGCAGAAGGCAGCACCTCACTGGCATTCCAGAATGAAAACAGCCAACTGGAATAACTGCAGCAAACAGGATTTTGCCTGTGTCCTTTACTGTGGTATGCACATTCTCTGGCCCTGGATTCCTAAGCAATTTTGTTACTGCCCCACGTGAAAATTAATCTTAGCCTTGTTCTGACTCACCGGGTAGCTTTTCAACAGCTTACTGTCAGAACTGTCCTACCTTTTATAAAAATGAGTCAAAATTCTGGAAAGAATCAGAGTTATCCAGCTCCCTTTTCTCAATAAGCCAGATCAATTTAAGGAGGGGGAAAAATTAATAAGAAACACATAGATACACTGTCACTAAACTACAGACAATCCTGAAGGAGAAGAAAATAGTTGAAGTAGTTTTCCAGTGACAAAAGTATTGAGTCAATTCCCATCTAAAAAATGCCCATATAGTTGGGACTGAGTAGCTTTCCATGGGTGGAATTTTTGGAGGCTCAAAGAAGAGTCATAAGGAGGAGCTGGCCTTCTGTCAGTCAAAGCCTGCCAAGTTCACAAATGCCCAAGCCATACCACCAGTTGTTTCCACCAGTTACGTAGCTATGGAAGTTTTTACTTTGCAGCAATTCAAACTATGCTGTAAATAAATAGCTAAAACCCTGAACCAACATTTGCCTCTGTTCATCAGCAATATAACTTCTCAGCAGGTTGTCTCATTCAAAAGACACACAAGCACAAAGTTAATATGTTAGAATATATACAGTGTTTCTACCAAGTGGTAGACACTGGTAACTGGTTCAAGCAGGCCAGTAACACCTCAAGCAATGTGTGATTAAAAAAAAAAAAAAAGGGTATTTTTGTCACATGATATATAGTTACCAAAATACAAAATACCAATAAAATTACTCACAAGTACATGAATTTAAAACAGCTATAAAATAATAACTAGTCAGAGTAAGACTGAAAACATAACCTTGTAATTTTAACATGGCGGACAGATACTTAATTCACAGAATTTTCTGCATGGATATAATTCAAGTCTGTAGGCCTAGTGCAACAAATTGCATAGATGGCCTAACAATTTAGTAATTGAGCCTATTTTTACTACACACAGAATAGAGTGTTAATGCTCTTCCATTTGGGGCTGTTAATAAAACATTTCCTCAAATTACTCTGAAATAAAAACGATGGAAAAATATCTTACAAGTCTGTGCTGTTGCTATTCAGCTGTAAAGTATTACCAGAACTACATATTTTATGCACTACATTTAAAATTCTTTAAAAACCAGCATGACTGGTTTGAAAGCTCATAATGAAATTTTTCATGCAACAACAATCCAAGTAGAAACTGCCTGAAAAGCAAGCCAGATTCCAAATCACTTCAAAGATGAAATTTCCAAAAGGAATTATGTATGACTAATGTGCTCAAAGCTATGAAAAAGAATAAATTTCACATGCGCACTTTCATTTTACAACATTCTTCTAACCTTCTACTTTTCATTTCTAGAATTTCATTACAGAATATATGTTTCTGTTAGTGTCAGAGATTTCTGAGCTTTATTATCCACCTTAAATATGTCTTGCTAAGTAGTTAAATGAGGTTTCAGGGATGTTGCATCCTTGAGTAATAGTGTTAAACACCATGGAATGACAGATATGTGAATTGTGCACAGAACAGGCTACATTCCTCCACATAAATAAAATAATTTTGTCAGTTTGACACAAAGCCTAGAACAAACATTACAGAAAGTCTACCAGAAATCAATGAGTTTTCAGTCAGCTCAAAACAAAGAATCAAAGCACAAGTAAACAGGAGGTTTTATGCTAAGATACATATTTATGCTTATTTGTTTACCTTTTTTCAGCTGTTGGTGACATTCCTCTAGTTTCTGACGAGTCAATTTGAAGTGATCAAGAAAACCACTCAAGTTCTCCTGAATGAAATTTGGAGGCATGGGCTGGGAGGTGAGTGTCTTGCAGGTGGCTTTCAGATGTTCCAACTGTGGACTCAGGCTTATAAGATGAGTTAACTCCTGCTGTAAAAGAAAAACCAAAACCAAAATTCACACTTGCCATGTAAACACAAAGATTTTAGTACATTACTACAGCACAGCTCATCCACATTATTAGTGACAACACTAAAGTACTTCCTGTGACAGAGATTCCAAAATCTTACAGTCAAATCAGGTGCCCTCTGCATGTCTTAGAAACTGAGTTATCTTACTGACTAGGCCAAGCTCTACTGGAGCATCCTGTGCTTCTGACAGCTTCCAATCACAATTAATAAGTTTGGCCAGACTTACCTGACATAACTCTTTCAGGACTGCTGAGGACTTGGATGCTGAAGAAGAGTAATTTTTAAGCCACTCATCCTTCTCAATTAAAGTCTTCTCAAGCTCATTCATTTCCTTTAAATAAGCATTTATATCTTCCTGGTACTTTATCTTTCTAGCCACTTCTTCTAGATGTTGAACCACATCTTTCCACCCTGACAAAATTTTCTCCATCACGGATTTTATATCCACTGTAGGAAGTCCTTCTACAAAGATTATACAAATTATTGTTATATTAACTGCAACACATTTTCATTAACAGGCATTTAACCTTTCCTCTCTTCAAATACAAGTGCACTTTCACATTAATATACAAAACACTTTGATTCCAAGTCCAATATCTATAAATCTATACTTATTACTAGCACCATTTCAGCTTTATATTTCTAGTAAAACGTAGAGGGAGGTACTCTAATTTTGAGGAAAGACACAGAGAGGGTTTTTTTTGCTGAACCACTCTAGCAGAAGTAGAGCCCAAAGCTCTGGTCAGGGCAGTGAGCCAGCTTTCAGAAGAGCACTTGATGACCCTGTTCCATAGATGCCCTGTGTTCACACGTTGGCCACAAGCTTGGCACACCAACACCCCAGCAGCTGCAGCCACAGGGCAGGAGCATGCACACAAAGACCAGTCACTGCCATTATGGCACAGCCTGTTCCTGCCCCAGGAATGTGGGCACAAATGTGCCAGTGCTGTGCATTATTCCACACAGGTGTAGCTGGGCCTTGGAAAAAGGCTGCGAGCCTGATCTGGACAGAACATACTATCAGACCCTAACAGGGGGTGTAGACTGGTTATTTTCTAGAGATCCAAACCTTTAAGGTGACAATCAATTAGAAAGCAAATTCTTGACCTTACTCTTTACTGATACAAAGCAGTTTTTCAAACATGCATTTCTTGTTATGGTTAATGTGTGCTGGTCTATCACAGCTAAAAGGGTTTGTAGAATAAAAAGGAAGGAAGCATTAATTTCTGTTCACGTTTAAAAACAAGGAACATCTAAAAATTTTTATAAACCAAGCTCCAGGTCAAATCAGTAGCTTTTAGCCATCTACTTCAAGGCAATGGCACCCACTGCAAAAAAAGCTTAAGTTGCAGTAGGCAAGGAGGGGATGACTGGACATGCTTAGTAAATTGGGGCATACGCGCAAAAAAATGTGATTGCTGAGAAATCCAATGGAATTCAGCATTTTTCAAAAGGGATGCTAGTCATTATTCAGGGCAGTGATACCATCCTCTCTCCTGTCAGAAAGCTACCAGTGGTAACAACTTCACCAGAAGTCAAGTGAAGATCTAAAAGATTGCCTCTAGATGATATGAGCATCTCTTTTATTTAGAGATATCTCTTTTATAGAGATATCATTTCACTGATTTTTTTTTTTCAATATGGAACAAGATTTTGGCAAGGCTTAAAGATTCACCTTTCATGGATGTCAATTATAAGATCCCATGGATAAGGGTTAATTGGCAATCATTTTCCCAATCATATAGACTTCCCTCTTGCCTTTGAGCCATAGGTTGTGACTGCATCACTAAAAACAGACAGTTTTTACAAAAATAGATAAAACCATGAAAAAAAGAGATAGACACATACATATTAAGTTTAAATTTGGCTTCAAAATTTTCACTTCTCTACAGCAGTTGTTTTAAAACATTTACTTAAAATCAAACTAATTCCTTGAGAGCATGTAACTAGCATTGTTACTGAAATAGAAACAATTTATTAAAACATCCCTTAAAAGACTGCAAATGAACACATGCGCATTAATGAATAATATTGCTTTTCTAAAAACTTTAATTACAAAAACCACATAACTAACTAGTAACAGTAACAATGAAGGAAAGAAAAGGGAGGGAGAAGGAAGGAGATAAT
The DNA here is from genome assembly GCA_003676055.1 of Chloebia gouldiae. Lineage (NCBI taxonomy): Eukaryota > Metazoa > Chordata > Aves > Passeriformes > Passeridae > Chloebia > Chloebia gouldiae. The sequence goes on along the minus strand of QUSF01000002.1, from coordinate 59,845,274 downwards.
GTACTTCAATATGATTTCCCAGCAACTCAACTGATTAAATCACAAAAGAGTAAAACCTCCAAGTTGCTTACCCTTTCCCATTTGATCCAAAAGAATGTGTCCACTTCGTTTCAGTTCATCTAATTTCTGGCTTTTTTCTGCTCTTTCCTTTTCAATCACCTTCAAAGTGAATCCCAAAAGAATATAGTAGCAGCAAGGATTATTTTCCTTGACTTCCCTCTCTCACCCAGTAATATCTATTTTCCCACTCGACCCAAAACACATCATTTTCTTAGATGCACCACCACCTGAGCTGCATGTTAGTTCTGCTTGTGCAGAAAACAAACGCAAAAGGAGTCACCTCTCACAAGCAGCAGGCATGCAAGAGATTAGTACTACAGCATCAGGAATAACATATTGTTTAATGGCTTGATGACCCCACAGTGTGAAGCAAGATATTAGGACAGCAGTTAAAACAAGTCACTTCTGATCAAAAATTCAGCTGTAATTCTCTAATGTGAGCAATTCTCCATGTGAGTGGAGAAAAGACCTTCTTAATATCCCCTTCATCTCTACAGTTTCTATTGTGATTTCTAGTAGAAGGGACCAGCAGACCCTAAATGTCCAAACAGCAAGAACTATAGCACACCAGTCATAAGCTCTAGTGCTTTGCTCTCACAAAGATTTTGAGAGGGAAATTCTCCATGACTAACAAGATTTTTAAAGGATCCTCTCACAAGTTATACATATTGGGGAATATTCATTTATGAGTCAATAGGTAGAATGCATCCACAGAGGAAAGACGAGTTCCCTGGCCAGAAAACCACAATTTCAATATCCTCTGTGATTACAACAAAGTATCTCCAAATTAAAATCTTTTTGAACCTCGGGTCAAAAGTCATCACTCTGGTTTAGGCTTCCTACAGTACATTCAGAAGAATGCACTTATTTGCACAGCTGGGAAGAACAAACTCTGTCCTAACCACTTACAGCCCAATCATTTAAAAACAGTACTGTTCATGGGAACCTGGTGTTCATCTCGGGACCTCTTTTTTAAAGAGCTATAAACATTCTTAAAGATCCATAAATAAAACATTGGGATAGTTGTTTTAGTTCTTATTTCCAACAGTACTGCCATTCCAAACATTCCTACTGGCATTATTTTCCACAAGAGCACTATGGAGGAACCTCGTTATAGAGATTTTTAAGTATTGTTTTTGATTTCAAAAGCAGATTCAGGCCCTGCTAAAGCTCCAGTAAGTCTTCATCAACAAAGAATGCTCAAGAACCAGAAAAAGGCAAGAATACATTCCTGACAATGAATAGAAAATGAAATGGTTATTTCACAGCTCCCACAAGACTCTGTAAAGTTATCTAGTCTGTCTGGCAGGTCAGCAATATTGCACAAAAGCTGTAACAATGATATTTTCTCCAAAATTATTAGAGAAAACAACATGTCCAAGCATTAAAACAACAAACCACTTTGGACCCTGGGCGGTCCAGTGTTTGAGGAGTGTCACAGTATGATTCAAGGGGTCTCTGAGCACCCCACTGGCCTATCTCTACCAAAACTATATAAGTGGCATCAATCAAGGCCATTTCCAACTGTGAAACATTAAACCAAAATATGCTACTTAGTATAAAAGATAATAAGCCTGAAGACAGACATTTTTCAGAACTCCAAAGGAGACATCAGTAGTTTATGTTTTTAAAAATTTTTTGTGGATTATGCAACAACACCAGCAAAAAAAAAGTGTCCAGCTGGTCAGAGATTTCCATGTATGCTCAGTTCTGAAACTATGTAACTGAGGGACTTAATCCCCTCAAAGCACGCAGATCAGCTCACACCTCCAGCTAACAGCCAGCTTAGATACAAAGTAGAATATTCACTGAAACATGCTTTATCTCCCCATTTTACCTTCAATTTTTCTTTCATGCTTGAAGTCTCTCTCATCTTCTTATATTCTTTGATGTCTGCAGTCTGAATGGCAGATTTTGATTTTGAAATCCAGTTCAAGAGCTCAGTACTTGCAGCATCAAACCTAGTTTAAAAGGTCAGACAGCGGTTTGTTTTTTTGGTTTCAGTCACTCTGTCTTAAAAATCAAGTCTTAAATTTCAGCACATTATTCAATCCCAAACCAGCAAGGCTTTACACAAAATTCATGCTCCTTATATTACTATCCACAGGAAGTAGAGACAGACTTTTAAAAGCCTACCATAATAAAAATTATCCCCACAGTCTCAGCCTTCAGGAACAAATTGAGAATACATGGTGCAATTTATTTTAAACATAGCTTCACACAAATAACTATTTCTTTTAATATGTTACAAAACAGATATCTCAATGCCAAGTATTTTGAAAGTAATAACTAGACCTCAGGAACAAAACAAATAAGAATTTCAGTTCTAAGTTTCAAAAGTCTGCAACACTATTTTATTTGAAGGAAAAACTAAGTGGCAGTGCCAGCTGACAAACATTTCTGCACACTTAGCTGACAAAATATTAACTTATAGCTTACTGATTTTGTCTACAGTGTACACTATACTATAGTTGTCTATACTAACAACTTTCTAACCCCTATGACCTCTAAGCTACAACCTAAAACCACAAAAAAAAAACTCCAATCAACTCTCAAATTAAGCAGTACTGTACAGAACTTGAGAGATGGACAGATACACTGTACAGACCACAAGTCAAGTTGTATTACAATTACATTACTTAACAGTGTGAATCCTAACACGGAATAACAGCACCCCAATATATGCAATTGTAAATCAAAGTTTCCATGGGAAAACTGGCAAAATTCCACTTTCTGGTCATTTGTTGGTTTCAACAGAAGTAAATGGAAACACACAAAAGCATCAGAAAGTTTATTACGTATTTTTACTACCCTTGTTTTTAACACAGCTTGAACTCTAGGAAAACAGATCACAGATAAATCACTTTTGTTTTCAAAATCTGTAATGGTTTCTACAACTCCTGAGACATAGGACAGATGGCTGCTGACTACTTTACTGCCCTGGCACATCCAGATGCACACACTACACGTACCAAACCTCAAAAAGTCTGACCAGAGTCCTCAAGAGGGTTTTGGTGGGTTCCTCACCCCTTCAAACCTTCATTCCTCCTCCAGAAAAAAATGAATTAAAAAACTCTTCTTCATTGTGCAAATTCACAGCTACTCCCTAATCTTGATGCAGCCTCTACTGTATTTCTAAATGACCTGACAAAGATTTAAACCACTGATACTTCAAGGAAATACTCATTTCCTCAGCCAAGCACGAAAAACAATATGTTGAGCACACAGCTTTTAATTTCCTAATTTATATTGAAACAATTCCTTTAGTTTTAGGTATGCTATTTAATAAAGAGAATTCAACACATGTTATTAAATACTGTTTGGCTTAAGAGAAGAAAAGGTTCCAGGAAAACTTGATAGCATCCTTCCAGTACGTAAAGAGGGGCTACAAGAAAAACAGAGAGGGACTCAATGGGGAAGTGTATTGATAGGACAAGAAGTAACTTTTAAAGTGAAAAAGACTATATTTAGATCACATATAAGAAAGAAATTCTTCCATATGAGAGTGGTGGGATACTGAAACATCCCAGAGAAGCTGTGGATGCTCCATCCCCGGTAGCCTACTAGACCAGACTAGATAAGGCTCCAAACAACCTGGATTAGTGGAAAGTGTCCCTGTCCATAACAGTGAGGTTGGAATGAGATGATCTTTGAGGTCGCTTCCAGCCCTAATGATTCTGTGTCTATATATGCAAATGAGCACCAGCCACGCCAGAAATACTTGTCAAAGGAAATATCAGCGTAATATTATTCTTATTACTAAATACAAGATAGACAGAAAATCTTTTTGATTGAGCATCTATTTTGTGCAGTTTCTCCCATATTTCTGATATGTTTTATGAAGATTAGAAATAAATAATAAATCTAAATGCTTGACAATTTCACACTGCCTCTTGAGCAAAGATGAGAAGATGTTTTCCTTAAAGGAAGTAAATATAATTCTGTCTTTTCAGGAAAGGAGTTGAGGTACAAAGGACTGAAGACCTGCTTCTGTGAGAAACAAAATATCCCTGTTTTCTTTTGAAATTAATAAAAGTGACAGGCTTTCTGCTGCTCTGAAAACAAAGCTGGATATAGCATTCCATTCCCATTCAAAGAATCACAGAATTGTTAGGGTTGGAAGGGATGACTGGAAATAATCTAGTCAAGCCCCCAAGCCCAACCTCACAACTGCAACTTAAGTATTGCTCACTTGCATAAAAAAAGATCAAAACTCAAGACAGTCTCTGTAGTATCCAATGAGCAAGAGAAAATTGCAGTGACATATACTTACTTTTTCTTTGCTTCACTGTCCCCTGGAATTTGCCTTTTCTTTGGAAGTGGTGGTGGGGGCAATTCCTGTCTGGACTGTTTAACCACCACCTGTTCCTTCAATGGTGTTTCCGCAGTAGTCTTCTGTGAGACCTGTGACATTCCTATGCTTCCTACAGCTTGAGTTACCTATACAAAATAATTTAGGGCAAGGATTATGCACCATTTTTATACAAGCTGAGTTGCTTTTTCTTATTTTTTTATTCAGTTCATTCACACCCACAAATGACCACACTGAGATGCCATGAAGCACTTTTATCATATTTACACTCCAGAGAAAAGAGATCATTATTCTCATTTTACAGATGGGAACCAAAGCATCAAAATTCTCAGTTCAACTAGAATCATGCCATTCCAAGTGAACTAAAATTAACAAAAGGAGTATTATATGTATTTTCTTTCTTAATTTCTTCACAAAAAGAACAAAGGTACTTGGAGTTTATTATAAGCAATTCTACATTTTGTACTCTTACTCTATAAAACAAAGCCTATATCTCATGAAGAGCTGATACACAGTGAATTTGACCTAAAAACACACTCAAGTCAATAGAAACCTCCCATGCTCTTTATCAGGTTATAAAGTAAGTCCCAGGAGACTCAACCTGTAAGTTCTAAGTATGTGCTTGATATTTAAGGGGAATGAAAGGATAGAGACAGGAATTGGCATTCTCTAGTGCTTTGACTCAAACACAAGAACAAATTAAAGCCACATGGCTGAAACAAGTCCCTGCTCGGACCGTACAATTCATTCACTATACATTAAATGGATCATGAATTAGTGACATGGTTTTCACTATAACAACATATTAATATCACCAAAAAACCTCACAGATATAACTCACATATGAGTTATAAAGCTGTCAAATAAAACCCTCACAAAATCCAGTAGGAGTTCTGTCTAAATAAAAACATTACCAAGCACTCAAAATACTAAAATAAACATTGAGCAACCCAGCTTGGTTATCATCATTATATGTCAAACAAACAACTACTCTATTTTCAACAGATGAGAAATCATACTCACAGAGCATAAATACTTGTATGACTCCCATTTGTTTATCTATTCTGGGGTTTGGGTTCTGCCTTTGTTTTCTTTTAGTATCAGATTTAAATCCAGTCCCAGCACTCTTACAATGTTTAAAGGCACTTGCACTGACTGATAATACATGGCAAGCCTGCTTTACTCATCTTTCTGCTTTACTCAGAAAAATGAAGCTTAATCTCTGTGAGAAACGAGTAGTACTGGTCAAGTTAACAACTTGGGCTTTTGGAGACCAAAAACGCAGACAGCTTCATCAGCCCCACGTGAAAAAGCACTCACCTACCTCTCTAGCCTGATGTCTGGACAATTTTCCTAACACAGTGAAGTTTGCATACATGCAGTCATACAATAAGCTAAAAAGTAATAAAGCCTTGTAAATACCTGGTTAGAGTAATCCTCTAGCTTCTGAACCAAACTGTCCCACCTTTGAGTTAGTTCTTCTTGATCCTGATCAATTTTACTGGATGCTTTGCCATTGCCAAGGATTTGGGCCACATCCTGACCTAGTTCATTCAGCTGGTCTAGTGTTTGTCGTTTCATACCCATATCCTCTTTTAAAATCTGTAGTTAAAAGAAAAGAATAAAATGTAACATCAAGTATTCTACTTCCCCTAAGCTTAATTCTATGGCTAAGAGGCAAAGGGGTTTGAAAGGATGGTGACAGGGTGAAATATGTACTACCTGAGCCAGACAAACAGGTTTTTTTGCATAAAAAAGCACTAACAAACACTATTTTCAAAGAGCACGTCCTTGAAACATCTTCTAGAGCAACCAGAACTATCTCTTCAGTAACAGTTACAAATAATTAGTTCAGGTACAAACTGCTCCAATGAAATAATGAAAAACCCACACCACAAACCTATACCTTGGAAACCACAGCTGACTGCTGGCCTGCAATAACATCCAAACCCTCTCAAAAATCTGGGATAGCCGTTTCAGAGTTTGGCACACCAATATGGAATGGCCATGGAGTAAATAGTACATATGTTTTAAATTCAAGTCCAAGAATCTGGCAAGAAAAGAATGCTGGCCTGGCTTCTAATGCATTGTGCATTCACAGCTCTTACTAGGGTCAAACTAGTAATCTGCCACTCATCTAGTCTATGAGATTTAATGGGATAGAGAAGGATATCAATACTCACTGCTAGTTTTCGAACATTCACACTCAGGTCTGTTTGATCTCTAAAGTTGCTTGTCTGGACCTTACTCAAAGCCTCTTCTTTCTCAGTTAACCAAGCTTTCAATAAGCACTGCAGATCATAAGAAAAATAGCACAAGAAAATACCAAGACTGTCAAACAGCTATTGACAATTGCTTCTTTAAAACATTTGCATTCAAAACACATTTCTGCAGTCTTTATATGCTTCAGTTGACTTTAACAAAAATAGTACACAAAAGTGGACAAAAATATCAGATTAGGGAACAAGTAATACTTCCACTGAAACAATTTCAACAAAACCATTTCTCAATAGATCAGACCACACCTCCCCTGAATTTATTTATATAATAAACAGATACCCACCATAAAGCTAACATAGGATTTATAAATCATAACAGAATATATCAAAATAGCATGCATGTGTTCTTTCTTTTTTCCATCCTTCTTCCTCTTTAACTCAAACACAGCTGTTACAAACGTTTTCTCACAGAAGTTACACCACTGGTAATTCATATTTCTTTTAGTCCAGGCAGTTGATCAAAGATTCAGATAGTAATTAGCCACCTCCCTATTTATGGTATCTACTTTCAATTGCAAAACAATGTCAGAAAATTCTATTTCATTAACTACTGGAAGCTGGAGTGGTCTGCTCTGAATAGTTTTAACCCTAGGACCTTTATTTTTTTCCTTTTTTTTTTTTTTCTACAAAATCTGTCCTATGTCTCACTTCTCTTCAGTCACACAGCACTCCTGTAGTAATACCAGCAATAACTGACATTAAGTACCAGGAAAGATTTTATGTATTCTATATTATGTTCCCACATAATGCTGCTGCTGGACATCAACCTCCATGGACTAGAATGCCCATCTCTATAACAGTCTCAGTTGCCCAGCCATTGGTGCACTGCTGTTCCTCTCCATTTAAAAATAAATCACACAGCAAGACCTTTTTGCTGTTTGAACAACACACTTTACAACAGCCACCAGGCTCCCCATCCTAGCTGTATATTTTTGGCATTGTCCCAGAACTTACAATAGCAACTTTGGGCCACAGTGCTAAAGCAGTTCACATTTCTAATGTAAACCAATATGCAAAATATACAGTCAGAAAATATGATGGTGGTTGAAATGCCATAAGGCTGCAAGAAAAAAAATTATAACACCACACACACTCTGGAAAAATCATGTTGGCATCCCAGCCAACATATTTTATGCATAAGAGGAGCTCAAAACCCCTTAGTACATTCAGTTAATTTCTGCTAAATCAGCAAAGACAACTCTCCCTAGAAAACTGAAATATAATTACCGCAGTGTTAAGAAGTCTCTGGCACTGACTAAGGAATTTGTTTCCTGAGTGGTAAGGATTGTGTTGACTTGAAAATGTGGTACAAGAGCTTTCTAGGCAGACACAAAAAGGCTGATGCATCACTGTTGCTCATCTCTCCATTTGGTTGGACAAAATGGAGAATGTTTTAATAAAGTATTTTAGTTACTTTTGTGTTATTAAAGTGTTTGTATTCATTTTTTAAGTAGTTTCAGACTGTAAGTTTTGTAAGTCACCAGATCATCATTGCGGATTTCTAATTAAAACCTGCTAGTAATAAATGAATTGTTCAGGTGAACAATGAGTGCAAAAAGGCTCATCTAAACCAGCTAAAACAAACTTCTATTTGCTCCTCATTTGCTATATGACATTCTACATTAAGCACATTGATTGCTTCATTTTTTCATTTTTACAGAGCAACATAGCTACACACATATTTAAAATAGGCTGAGTACAAATGTCCTACTCCAAAAGAATATGGCACTTCTAACAGTATTGTAATAGTCAAAGAATGGTCCCAAAACACAAGTAAGGGTAGAAATGGATTTTGACATGATGACAGAGTCATTAAAACTAATAGCACTTTAAGTCCATACCTCAAACATATACAGCAAGGATTTTGGGGGAATCCTTATTTTTCAATTCTGAGTTACCATGCCCAGGAGTTGCCAGAAAACATTAGCACACAATTTTCTGGATACACATACACAAATGACAAAGCATTATTTTAAAGAAACATATATAAACAGATACTTGGCATGGGATAAGCCAGAATCTTAACCTTGGGTCCATATTAACAAGGTCACATGAGCTACAAATTCAGCATATCAATATACTACAAACAGATATGGGAGAGGTAAGGGAGAAAAACACACATGCAGCCCCAAAGAATGCAGACAAAACATTCTTGTCAAAAAAAAGCAGGCTGCAGCTGATACCAGTAGATATACCAGCACTGTTCTTTCAGATGTCTAAATCTCTGCCTTGTTTAAACAATAGCTTACAGTGATAAATATAAAGTTTAAGAAAAAAACAATTTCAGTAAAACTTTCAAAGAAAAAAAAACCAAAATATTTTAAGCTGAGAAATGAAACAAGCTCTAGTTCTAAGTATACAAACAGCACATGTAGTTGTGTTACCATATTTTTTTTGCCATCAATTACTTGTGTTTGAGAAGTATTTTTTAATGTAAAATACATTATATCAAAGCAAGAAAACACTTTAGTATTGCACAATTGTGTATATATGTTCATGCTGGAAGCACATATACGTTAATTAGGAAGATTTCTGTAATTACAAAACTACCCAATAGAAAAATGACAATGAATTTTCTAAGTATCACAGATATTCCCACTTCCTGACCATTTTAAAACGATACCTTGAAAATTACTTTACAAGGAACTATAAACTTCTATTCTTAAACTTTGGATAAATACTTCTCTTGTACTTCAGAGCTACTCCTGTCCTCAAAGAACACTGGGAACACAAACAATAACAAATTCTAGGCTTTCAAGGTCTCTTTTCCATGAGTTGCTCAATCCTAGTCAGAGCTTTGACAGTTTGGGCTTTCTCAGTTTGCTTTTTCTCCTTCCACAAATCAACCAGTCTGAGAAACTGAACAGCTACTCACCTGTTCTTCCAACAGCTCCTGCCATAAAAGCTGAATTTCTTGCAGCTTGACCCGCCAATCCTCAGTCCAACGACAAACTGCTGTCCACCGCTCACCAAGCCTCTACAACAGCACAAAATACTCAGAAATTATCAGGAACTTCACAAAGAAAATCCAAAACCAGATGTTCAAAAGTGATTTCTACTCCACATTAACTTCTTTCTACATTATATCTACTTTCCTGTCCATTATTGATATTGCTGTACTGCACAGACCTGGAGACTAACACTTTCAAAAACATTCACATACAGCTTTAACTCTGGTTTTGCTCAAGTCTTTGAGCTATTTAATTGACTTACAAAGGAATGAACAAAGTAGCATGAATTCTGTTTGAAAAAATTCTTCTCATGTAATCACTGTACTTCAGGTTATAGTCCTAAGTGACAAGAAAACACTTCATATGATATTCCCTAGATAAATTGCATTTATGTCTTCCAAGTATTTCTCCTATCAGATTTTAACTTTCTTAAGAAAATAACTCACATGAAATAAGAGCTGTACTATCAATCTTTCCATTTAATGAAACTGCTGAAAGGATATACTACCAAATTACCTAAATCATTGGGAATGTAAACAGTTTGGTAAATCAGGAACTGAGCTTGAAAGTCAAAGTACTTTTGCAGGTTTTAGCTTGAGCTGATTTAATAATTCTTCAAGTTATTATTGCTCCTAAAGAAAATGTTATTTTAAATTACTTTCTAAGATAAATTGTCTTTAAACACAAAAATGTTGATTAACAATTACATGCAAATTTTTCAAGTGTCTAATAATACTGTTAAAAAAAGAGGACTCTTAAGATTTTTTACCTGCAATTGTTCCTCCAGAATAGCTGTTGCACTTTCCCCACTGCTTTCATCAACAATGACCACCATGTGTGTTAGGGAGTTGACCTTCACCTGTTCTGCCTCTAGGTCACTCTGCAGGCTCTACAAGAACAAATCAGAGGTTACCAACTTTGAATGCATTTGCTAATCTGCTATTTTGGTCACAAGTGACTATCACAGGTGCTGTGGCAAACAAACTTCGGTATTTCAGATTCAACAGCTAAGCACATATTTTACCACTGGCAATCACTGCACAGTTTAAAAAATTTAAGCAAAAGGCTGCTAGAAGTGAACCCCAACCCATTCTGGGTTAAAATGACAGCGTGCCTGAAGTTGGATGCCCCATACTTGACTAGGAGAATCACATGACAACTGCACTGATTTCCATATGTCCAATGTTATACACAGGAGAGCTTAAGTGTTTCTACACAGGGCTGCTATTGTTAAAAAGCAAGTAACATAGGCCCTGTCAAACAGAAATCATTAATAACACTCATTTTTCAAGAGTTGACAATATAATTTCAAAAGTATCAACAGGCAACAACTGACCATGATGCTCCTAAGCTAATAGTTGAAAACTGCAAAAAACAAGCAGTTCTGATTAGTTTAAAGCAATTTGTAGATTTAAATATTCATACAACTTCTAAAATAACAGATTCAATGGTTAAAGCTTACTACAAAATATCTCTGCAAGATCAACACACCTTTACAGTACTGTAAATGTCACTTTATACCAGCATATCCTTAGCTACTCTATGAAACACATGCCTCAAACTCCCCAGACTTTGAAAACAAAGGACAGGAAACTACATAGACTAAAAATACTCTAGTATTCTTGTTTTGTGAGGTATGTCCCATGCTGGGGAGAAGGTCAAACCTCAGCACTGAGCATGAAAACTAAAGCTGCACCATGACAAATATCAAAAGGACATCTTTCTCCTTCACAAAAACACTGCAGGATAGAAAGGCTGGATTTGATTTTAATCTTTTGTTGAATTACCCAAAAATTCAACTGAAAGAAAAAACACTTCCCAAATATTGCACATGTGAGACGGCAGTGTCTAACTAAGCACTCCCTTAGGATGGGACTGGAATTGGTGACTTGGAAGGCCCAGATGGTTTTGATTCCCTCACTATTTTAATGTGCAAATCTCAAGTAGGCTTTAGTAAGCCTGCCAGAAATTCAGGGCAAGTCTGTCCACAGTACCTTTCATACTGTTCCTCACATCAACAGTTTACCAGGAGAGGCCCTATTCTCTGCACAAAGTAAGGCTAGCAAATTTCCCTAAAGGTTCAATTGCCTGCATGAAGCAAATATAATAGTTCCTGCTAGTCAGCAGTGCTCAGGTGCTAAGGCTTCTAATTCCTTTCTACACCATCATCATCCTTTTCCAAACACCAAATGCAGTCACATATGACTCTTGACAATCAAGTTTCTCATGTACCAATGTACACATCTTCCAAATATTTCTCCTATACATATTACATAGCAGCAAAAGGCTTACCTTATGTTCTTCCAGCTGTTTCTGAAGTGACTCCAAATCTTCCGCTAGGAGCTGAGATTCCATCCTCTGAATGCGCTCCTCTGTGACCGTCAGCCAGTCAGACAGCTGCTGCAGCTGCTGCTTCTGGAGCTCCATCAGCATGTCATGCAGGCTGCAGGGGGAAGCACAGAGTTACTTCAGACACAGCCTTCCCAAAGAAAGGAACTAAATTCTAGTTCATATAGGAAAGAAGCAAGGCCATATATAAAACTGTTACTTATCACCAAATAAAACTTTCACCATTTAGCTAAGGAACAGAGATAAGTATTCTTGTTTCTTTCTCAATAAAAAATGTTCATGAATTATGCAATCTGTATCAGGGATTGTTTCTTCCAATGGGGTTTGCTGCTAATAAAGCCACTGCTGAAAGTCACAACAAAACACAAAAGTTTCTCCATTGAAACTCTTACCATTACCAGCTCTTACCTTGGTAACCCATATGTAGGGAAAAATCATTCTAAAAGCTTTTTAATTACGTAAATACCCATAGATATCCACTATACACTTCACTGAGAAACTTAAATGTGTTTCTAATATTGTTTCAGTAGCTTATGCAACCACTTGATTTAAATACCATATATTTAGTCTGGCACATCTACATAACATTTCACAAAATACTTTATGAAATAACCAAAAAAAAACCAAAAACAGTAAGTTATACACATTCTTTGGTTTTATTTTGAAGTATGAAGGAGGATTTTGTGTCACAGAGTGAAATGTTTATTCTAAAAAAAGTCTTGCAAATGGATGCAAACCAAATTCTCCAAAACACAGCAAGCACCAGAGGTCAGTCCTGAGCCCCTAAAGAAGTTATGTGCCATGAACTCACCGGGACTGCCTGTCCATGCTCTCCACTCTGAGTTCCTCCCAGCGGGAGTTCAGCAGCAGCATTTGCTCCTGGATCTCAAACTCTTCTTCAGGTGACAGATTTCCCTGGGCCACCAGCTGGTTTCCAGCCTGCAGAACATTGCCCACACTGCTCTGGTGCGCAGTCAGTTCCATCATAAAACCCTGGAAGTGGTACAAGCAGACATCACTGTGAGGTCCTATCAGATTTTATGACTTGGTAAATATCCTAAAAAATGTTAATGTTTGAATCAGTGCTCTAGAAGGACCTGGCACCACCAAATGCATGATGATGGCAGACCTGTTCATTTCCTTGACACAAGATTTTCCATGCACTACAAAAATTCTGGATCCAGTAAAACAGAGGAAAAAAAAAAAGCTGACCACCTCAATGAAAGATCTGTTTGGGAGAAGACAGCCTTCAAACAAACACAATAAAAATATGAAACAGGAATTTACCTATGGCCAACAGAACATAAAACAACACCAGAAATGTACTGTAGGAAAACAAAGAACTCTCTGAGTTAACAAGATATATTTACTGTAAATCCAATACACCTCTCCCTTGGCTTTATGGCTTTAAAATTGTAGCACAAGGAAAAAATTCCTCCAGTTGATCAGCATTCAAACTCTATATTTGATTTTATACAGTAAGCTTGCATGGGGAAAAAACTAAAACATCTAACATGATAAAAACTTTCTTGCAATATTAGGACATTTTTTCAGATTTAGACCAAAGTCAAACCAAAATTTGTAAAAAACAATAATTTGGAAGCATCAACACATGTTTCTGAAACAAACTATCCTAATCATCACAGAAGGACTGTCAATTTCAGCATTACCCTTATTTAACAGGAAGTGGCAGAAGGCTGACCAGTTTTTTTTAGTAATTAGCAGCATGGAAGTACGACTCAGTCTGAGATCAGAATGCCTTTGTATTATGCACACCTGTAAACCAGTCACCAAAGGCTGATATTAAAAAATTACATTAAGGTTTAAAATCATGCTTCACTCCAGGTCCTTCTAAAAAGAAGAATTTTGCCTTGAGTAAAGGCTAGGAAATGAAAGTTCTGCAGATTATTTACACTAACACAAACCACAACAGAAGGATTTATAAGAGAAGCTTACTTCGTGGGTGGAAAATTGTTCTTTGACTTCCTCAACATCACCAGATATTTCCTCCTGTTCCCGAAATGTATCCTCAGCTGACAGCAACCATGTAAGAACTTCTTCCAGAGCAACTTGGTAGCTATCCAAGTCCATATCCACCTCTGTCACTGTGCTGGGAGTCTCTGCTCTAGAACTGTCCTGGTCTTCTTCAAGTGCCACAGTCTAGGCAGCCAAGAGAAAGATGTCTTAGAATTGCACAGAAGATGCCCTACCAAATGGTATTAAAAACAGAACAACTAAAGATCTCTTTCATGCTTTTATAAAATGTTAAAAAAAATTGTTGGATAAGCATTAAATAAAAAGGCCAAAGTCACTATATTAAACTGCAAGTTTGTTAGTAAAGAACGTGGATAGAAAATACAACTTTAATCTTGCTCTGTCAACAGTGAATCTCAAAACCAGCCAAAACCTCATCACTACCACTAACCACCACAAGTTCCATGGGAAATTCAGTTACAGATTCTGGACTATCCTCTTCAGCTGATCAAGACATATGAAGCAAAGAAAGAAAAAAACAAACAAACAAAAAATCAAAACAACAAACAAAAACCCAAACACCCACAAAAGTCAACATAACACGAATTTATACCTCAATACACAAGATTTCAGCTAAAATTAAAACTCAAGAAAAGAAAAGGCGGCTTTGATGACAAACACACCTGCTGCACACTGAATTCTCCATCCTCACATTCCTGCTTGTATCTCCTTGGAAGTGTTTCTACCTCCCGAATGTCTTCCATTGTAACTTGCTTAGGAAGGACCTCAAACAAAGAAGTTAAATACATAATAATGGACTTTTTGTCTGGAATCTGTACAGCAACATCTGCATCAAAAAAATAAAACATGGGGGAAAATAAATGAAGACAAATTTTTAAATCATTACATAGAACACAGGTAATAATTCATGTATTGTCCTGTAAAACAGCCTTGCATAAACTTTTAACTTAGAGACCAGGCTGGACACACATTAAAAGTAGCATAAAGGAGGAAAAAAAAAATATTCTACAACTGGAAGTGAATTCACATTAAAAGTTTTCCATCTTTTCCAAGTAAGAACCCAGACATGAAGTTATTAAGGAATAAAATCTGCCTGGGGAAAATTGTTCTGAAGTATCTCCCAAGCAAAAATGTATCAAGGACAGTATGCTACAAAACAAACATTTCCACTTAGGCTCTATCCCCCTCCACATTGTCAGTCAGGTAATTTTCTCATTTTCCACACTGGAAAGAGTTCACTGAGCCAGGCTGGGTTATGAACAGTACCCATTCAGTTAATACTTTTTTTTTTTTTTCCTCACAAGAAGGTGATGCTTGTCTTTCAGAGTGAATCTTTGGAGGCTCACTTCAAAGCAGAGGAACAGGTCAGTAAATTAAAAAGGAGCCCTAAAGGTTTCCTGATAAGCATTCCTAGGCAACTACTGCTACTCAGTGTGTGTGTGTAAGGAGCTCTTAAATAGCCCCATTCTACACAATGCACTACTGCACCTGAAAAGCATACACCCTCACAGCACAGCTCCTACCTAAAAGGAAATAAAGTCAGCATGTCAACTTTGCCTTCCTTACACAGTCCTTGGATGGAAAGTCAACCCAAACTTTAATACTCAAAACACCAAAGCCCACACATGTACATCCATACCCTTACCCTAACAAATGCCATTTGCTTAAATCCAAATCAAAGGCTTTAAATTAGATAGCACTGCACAAAGCTGATATAATTATCATTCATACTTAGTATCAATAGATGAAATTTCTTTTAAGAGAGCTCAAAAAAAAAGCTTCTTGTCAAGTAAAATAACTGTATCCCACCTTCAGGATCCAATAGTTTCTCTATTCCTAAGTGGTTCTTGGCAATGTTGAAAGCATTTTCCAGTCTCTCAACCGGGGACATTTTTGTAACTTTATCCCAGCTGAACAGCTCAGGTCTAAAAGTGAAAGCAAAACAAGAATGAAAGCAAATTTATCCATAAGAAAATTACATACCACACAGACTTATTGAGTTAGGCATATGATAGCAGCTACCCAAATAATATAGTCATACACATATATACCAAATACCAACATAAGTACATATACACAAATGCAAAACAAAGAGTACAATTCTCACTTATTAACGACAATCTGACAATCACAAATGAACTGACTGCATGTCCACAGCAACATCCACCTTCCATTCCATGTTCTAAACAAAGTCATTGACTGAAACAGGAGATCAAATACCACCAGCAACAACACAAGCTTTGTTTAAAATTTATCCCAGAACCAGTTTTCCTCAACTGTTTCTTTTACAGCATTTTTATTACTACACATTTTCTGCATCAGGCACTGCTGGGCAATCAAGAGTCACTCTGTTCCTGGAAAACCTCATTCCAAACTTGTGATGTGGCTCAGTGACCACCCCAGGCCATCACAGCCAGGAGAAACAGCGGTCTCCGCCCCACTCACTCACTCTTCCCCATGGGCATTTTCCCCCAATAACAAAAAACAGCCTGCAGGAAAACATTCCATCACAAGTGCTCATGAGTCCCAGAACAAATCAGGCCAAGGAGCTGATCAATTTGCAGCATCAGCAGCCTTCATCTAAGATCAGTGTTAATGCAAGGGCATCTCCAGTCCAGCTGTGCACCCAAAAAATGCTGGCGGGTCTCAAGGGGAAAGAGCAGAGCACACAACAGGAAGCAGAGGGAGCAAACAGGGCCCATTCTGAGCAGTACCTACACCTGTGGAGCATGATGAGCCAAGTGTTGCAGCAGTACAGCTGCAGAGCCATTAAAACATCCTCCATTCTCCTGCAACAGTGGCTTCTCATCAAAACACTGCTATTGATTTGGTACTTCATTGAACTTGGGGAGGAAGAGATGGGCTTGCCTTTAATTCTTTTAATATTTGATTCAGTTGTAAATTGATTTAAGAGTGCCCTTTATCATCTGTCAAGTCACTAAGTTTGTGAAACAGGAAGCCCCTAAGCCAACAGAGTCTAAAAATCAGAAAGCCAGAAGAAAGCAGGGTGAGCAGGAAAAAAGATATACAGAGAAGCTCATGGAATACCGTACGTCCATGCAAAAGCAGCAAGAAGAACCACAGAGTCATGTACATCTTTAGTAGATACTGACTTTGAAAAGAAGGATTTTAAGAAATCACAACTAGGTACTTACCTAAGAGAAAATCAAACAAAAAAGTAGAATTCAATTCAAAGAGGAGCTAAGCTAATATTAGTAAATGAAAGAGACCAGTACAGTAAAATGCTCGTAAAATTATACTAACTAATAGGTTATTTACATGTTGCAGATGTTACAAAGATATTAGATATTGTAGCCAAGAGGTAGTACAACAATTATTGAGAGATACATAATGAGAAAAGAAAGATATTAAATCTCTTAATGGAGTCCATTAAGATTCTCGTCTTTTAAGTGTTATATTAAACTAAAATATAAAAGCAGTATTGAAAAATGTCCCTGAGGTAGGGAAGCACTACTGTCTCGGTAAGTTAAATGGCTTTGTTTTCCTATAGCTTCTTCAACCTAATCAACCTGCTTTCAAGTGCTTTTAAAGTCTCTCCTTCAAAGCTGAAAAGATAAACCCAGCTCAAGATAAAGTATGGGGAAAATGGTGCTTCTCTGACTAACGAACTTGTGCCCAGGGACAACAAAGCAGAATTCTGACATGCCAGAATTGTCAGGCTGTCAGGCTCCAAGGAATATGGAATAAAAGGCTCAGACCCAGATTTCAGGAAGTCACAAGAAAGCACAGTTACTGAGTCAAAAGCTTTCAGCTGAGGCTTTTGCTATTTAATAAATGCTCTGAAAAGGGCTGAGACTTCAGATCCTGCACAGCCTAAGCACATAGTAAAAATAAAAGGACAACAAACAGCCTAAAACTAATTTTTCTGCTTCTCTCAGGTCGCCTAGGTTTCATTTGCATCTAAAGCTGACACACTCTCCATCACAGAGCTTCACACATTCAGCAGCAGAGCAAGGCCACTACAGGCAGTTTTGCTAGTAGGAAAATCACCATAACTGCTCACACAATCCAGGGGAGGGACTTCATAATACTTGTGATAAACTCCAGTGAGAGGTTTAGCAGCTCTGTCCTTGCACAGCACTCCTTCCAGAAGCCCTCAGCATGGTGCTGGCTCTCCTTACACAGCCATGAAGGTTGAACACAAGCCAGCTCTGGTCCACAAGACAAAGAGTTATGTCAGGGCAGACCTGTGCTGAAGCCAGTGAGCCTGTGACAGAAGCTACTGCACTTACCACAGGTCAAATGGGCACTTCAGAGCAGGCTCAAAGTGAACGTATGTTCTGCAAACACTTTACATCTGCTGGGTGTAAATCTGAGTGTTTGTAAAGCATTTGCTGTGACCAGGAGGTATGGTTAAATTCTAGAAATTATTACACCATTTCCACATTAAAATGATTATTTTTCGGTAAGAACAGTAAGACCTTAAAAAGCAATGAGCTGACTTCATTTAAGAGGCACAGGATTAGAATGGATTGCCCAGTAGATCTTAAAGAAGAGATTTTTTTAAAAAGGAAGTAAAAAAAGTATGCAACTTTAATAGAATCTGTAATGATGATTTATTTAAACTTCTGAAGAGTCTTGCAAAAATCAGAAAGAACACAAAAGATCTGTGCAAAGAAACTTTAATTCCATTCCTTATAAAGTATAATGAACAAACTAAAGGATATTCTACAGATACCTAAAGTGTTTGATATTCTGCCCCACAGTTCTTTCTGCCTGCAGTTCTGAAACTTGTCTTTCAAGCAAAATATATTAAAAAACACCAGAAAAGCTACAGAGCCTCTCATTTCTTCATTTTGAAGCTTCTGTATCTTCTTATTGAAATTATATGGCATTCTCCAATGGAAGAAAAACTTATTTTTGCAAAGGAGGGCAGGTAGAAGGAGAGAAATTCAGATGAAGGAGATGGTCAACTCCTCCTTCTCCCACAGAGATCCTTTCAATATATTTACTGTAAAATGGGATGTAAACCCACTCCAATTAGCAAATGTTTGTGCATGTGCAGGAACTCAGCATTACCCTCCTGCCTTGGCTACAGTCTTTGCTGGCAATGTCCCACTACTGCTATTGCTGCCACAAAAAAAAGGCAAACAAAAATCCTGGACAATGAATCACTGAAATAGGCCAGAAGTTGTCAAATATTCAAGCATGAAGACAGAGGATAAAAGCTGTTTACTTCACTAGGTCAAAGATAAGCTGTTTGCCACTTACTTATGTCTGTGAATGACAGCATTAAAGGCGAGTCCATCAGCCCAGCTCGTGGTGAAGTTCAAAACATTGACCTGACTGTAAGGTCTGGTGGACTGGCGAACCCAGCTCAGCAGTATCTTCTCACTGTTGGTCTGCTGCAAATCTGACATGATGTTCTTCATTACATCCTTCACCTGTAAGACAGCAACAACTACACCTTACAAACATATGCCTCACATACTTCACAAATCATGGAAGGGGCTTCCCCACGAAAAGGCATGAATCAAACTCCAATTCCTCACATGAAATTTGGGAATAGCAGTCTTCAGGCCATCTTTGCCCTCTACTGATTACAAGAACCAGTGATGCTTCATGTAATAATGACACTTTACTCTAACATTATGATCCTCTCACTCTCCTTGGTGCTGTCTGCTCTAAGCATAGGGAATAAAACTCCTTACTGCTTTGTGCTGTGGTTCCATCAGTAAAATGCCAAAAATAAACCTTGTATAGGTTTTCTGCAAGAAGAGCATACCTGCTCCTCCTTCAAAAGTAGTTTGTTGTTTGAGTACTAGTTATACACATCTACAAAGGTTATTAATTCAATGATCTTCCCAGATACTTAGATAAACCAGGAACAATTCCATCTATGAGACTAACAAACCTACAAAGCAGTTGTAAGATGCAAGACAAACACAGCTACCTAAACAGTAAAACACTACCTGCCTCAAGGCCTTGAGGAAGGAATGGAAATACAATGCTTCAGCCCGGAAAGCCTCTCTGCAATTCACACCAGCAGGAACTAAACTGAGTGGCTGAGCACAACTGCACGCATACGGGAATAGGGATCATGGGAGGCAGCCAATAGACTTCAAGCAGAAACCAAATATTGGTCTGCCTTTAGTTACCAGCCCAAAATAGAAGCAGTATTTTCTGCCACCAAAAGCTTGGGAAGGTTTGAGAAAATCACAGCAGAACAATGTACATGATTCCTGGAAAGGAAGAGATCTCACAGCAGACTCTCACCTGCCAGTGCAAGATAATGCTCCAGAGCAGCCCCAGCGTCAGCTTGTGATTTCCATCAACGATGTCAGTTCCTCCAATATTCACCAACTCCACCTGGAGAGATTGAATCAACTCTCTATTAAACACTGTTATCATAGCTCCAAGTAACAACCCCACCCCACATCCCTGGCTGTCCAGCCAAGTATTTCCAAGTGCTCTGAAATAAATAGTAGTTGAAGAGAAAAGCAGAGTTGACAGAAAACTGTTCATCTGAATTTGTCATGACAACTGCTTAAATAAATTTAACATTAACTGCTTAAACTGCATGACAAGAGATGGCACCAAAGAATATATTCCACCGGAAGAGTTTTATTCTCTCCTCTAAATATACAGGTGCATACCAGCAGTCAAAAGTCAAAAAACAGAAAGTCAAGTATAAAGGACCTGACAGGAAAATAAAAATTAAGCAAGTTTGGTCCTCAGTTATTTTTATATTTTAATTTGATTTACAAATCAGAAAAGTTGACTTTCCTTACTTGGAACCATTCTGCTTAAAGGATGAGATTCACAGGATCACTTGATCACCTATACCCTTGGTATGGCTGATCCTTGCAATATATACTTAAACACTTTTATAAATTATTTCACAAGTTATGAATATTTCATAGCCCACAAACTCTCAAACAACAGAATGCAACTGGTTTTCATTGGATGCCTTTTCCCTCCATCCTAACACACAACACACTTTCTAATGAAGCTAAGCACTAGGCATAAATCAACTATATGACCTTAACAACCTTCAGCTAACTAAGACCATCTGTTTATTTCCAGAAATCCAGATGCTGTCAGCTTAAGGAAGAAATAATTAATTATTGCAATTCAGTATTGTTTCATTTATTGTTATAATAAAATTAATAATTTTCAAGCTGAAAAACTCATTATTTATCCTTTAAAAAGTTAATATTTACAGTGCCTCAAAGAACAAAAAGAACCGACTGCCAGCTTTGTCTGCTTCCAAGAAATATGACACTAGTCCACCAACACAGAGGGGAAACTGCAGTATAATACAGCATGTTGTGTCACCCTTCAATCAGCAGTTTACATAAGTATGTCCATGCTTTCTTGTGTTTGATGTATTTTATTGCCAAAATGTTTTTATTATGTTATTTTAGTGACCTGACATTCACAAATAGAAATTCTAAGTATAGACAGCACCAGGAATTGTTAGTCAAAAAAGGAAGAAACACTAAAACCACTTTACTATAGCACTACTGTCTTCCAGGCAGTAAAAACTAATATTAAGCCAAATAATTAATATTCTTATTTTTCTTAAAGGAAGATTTGATTTTGTTTGCTTGTTTGTTCTTCTGACCAGTTACAAAGCTGCAAATTAGAAACACTGTACGTTTGACACAGACGTGACAGAAATAAATGAAAAGACCCTCCTGAAAACAGAGAGCAGGATAGAGCCATGAAACCTGCCATCCCCTTACAGGTTCCTGCACAAGTTGTGCAGCATTATTTGAAATTATTCTTTTGTCCTGCTGTGTTCATCAGCTATGAAATAGCAAAACTTCAAGGCACCTTTTTCTTGGGAGCTGCACACATCTCAACAAGCCAGAGTTTGATTAGTGGTTTAATACCATTATGAAGTTTGCATTTTAAGATCTCACAGAAGTGAAATTCTGCATCATATAAGAAACTATGAACAGTTCACCCATCTCAATGAGGTCTCAGATAACAAAAAACTTTTACTCTCTGCATTCTGAACTCATTTACATACAACAATAAACTAAAGAATCTCCTGAAAAGCTGTGGAAAAACATGCTCACATTGTTCTGATGCAAGACTTGCAGTACTCGGTTGACGTTATTCAAGGCATGTACTCGTGTGGAACCTCGTTCTTTAGGCTGAAAATAAAAAGTTACAATCTGTTCAACATCAGAATTAATGGACATACCAAACAAAATAGAGAAGAAATCTCCAGATTTTAACTTCTTTCTTTCAGTAGTAGTAAGAAAAACCAAACAAGATCACCCACAACAAATTCAAAACGAAAACTGGTCAGAACAATATTCCCCAATTCAAGGCACAGGACAGGCCTTGGAGTCAAAATGTGTTTCAGCTCATCTTCAGTTAAGGCCAAAAGTTTTATTCCCAGCATCTACAGAATTATAAACCAGCAATGCAAAAGCAAAGGAAGAGTTCCTGGGGAAAATCTGAGGCTTTTGAACATTTGCCAGAGTACTTGAAATTTTCTGGCTCCCAAGAGAGAACAAGCAGCAATTTGTTTTTCTGGCACCAAAAGCCTGTTAAATCTTTGCATACTGGGAAGAAGTTATTCTTCCTGACTTTCCCTTCCTTTTAATATCAGGGGAATAAAAAAACCAGAAAAAAACCTCCACAACCAGAAAAAAAACCCACCAAAAAAAATAAACCTTCAACTCTTGACAATACCTGCCACTCCATTTGCTTTTAATCACCATAATTTAATTCCTGTGGCAGAAAGTGATACTACTGCAAAAGCATGGAGCTGAATTTGGAGCACAGCAGTCAACTTAGAAACAAAAAAACCCATGTTGTTTTCATCATACTTCAAATCACACCACAAATTATTAAAAGTAGTAGTAAAACACATCTGCTTAAAAAACAAAGTAAGCTTGCAATGTGAAATTTTGTATGACTGAAGGTTCCTCATAAGGTCTATAAACAAATTTGAGACTTAGTATAAATAGTGAAATCAAGAATTTAATCCCAAGTAATGGCACAGGTTTCACCATATTTCATGCATCTTTCTGAAGAGCCACTAATGGTAGCAGGGGAAGAATTTTCAGCCACGTGCACTTTCCCATATACATTTTGAGCAGTTTTCATCCTTTTCCTGTCTGTAGATGACAAAATTTTTCAATGGAGATGCAGATTTTTACGTACTAACTGTTGTCTTTTACTTTCTTTTTGTTCTTTAAGGGATATTTCATGAGCTTACTAGAAGCCCACGGGGATCCAGATGAACACCTGGTCATCCAGAAACAGACCTTTAAAATATCTCTAATAAAAACATACACTATGTGAACAACACTACTGATTACATGCTTTGCTAGACCCTCAAGTAAACTGTCAAGAGAGGGTTACACAGTTAAGCTTCAGCCTGACCCTGTATCTCATGAGTGAAGTTCATGGGAATTTTACTGGAACTGTAAAGAACAAGTACACAGTACAAGCAAATTAAGGTTTTAAATAAATTAAATTTTTTTTTTTAAATCTCATGTATCAGTTTGTGTTTTGTTTATTCATCAGTTTGGGTTTTTGTTTATTCATCAGTTTGGGTTTTTTTAATAAATGGAAATACGACTCGGATGTTTCTCTTACCAGAGGTTTCCCCGTCAGACCCTCCAAAAGGTCCAAAAGCTTCCTTCCATCTTTGAGATCTGTGAACATGTCTTTCACTGGGGCCTTCCCACTCTGCAGAAGAAAAAAAAAAAGGAGTAATTAAAACAGTGTTTAAGCAGAACTTCCCTGAAGATAGATACTTTTTCCTTTCTATCTTTAAATTCATTCTTATTCAGCACTAAAAGTAGCAAATGAAAGCTAGGGGACTGCTACAGTGATCAAGTAGGAAATTTTCCCTTTTTAAGTGTTTATTTTTCCTTTCTTCCTTGTCAGTGTGGTCCTGTGCATCATCAGCCTTGTACTAAGGAACCAAATTAGTGCATCCTGGCTCAGATTAGGGTGGATGCATGAACATGCAAAGATGGCAAAGAAACAAAATTCGGCAAGTTTGAGGACTCATTTGAGAAAGAATGCTTTGGTTTGGCTGCATCTAAAGGAAGAACTGAGGCTTTTCAGAAAGAAGCTACCGGAACAAGTTCTCTCAGATTTATAAAAAAGGACAAAAAGTGATTTGGAATTGAGCCCTGTGTAAGATGCCACTGTTCTACAAAGACCAGTAGATCAAAAGGTATAATATTTATTGAAACAAATTAATCACTTTCTCTACCATGGAAAAGAAGCATAATGTGAAACCCAGAGGTACTTTAAATGATAAATTTCTAATTTTTGCTTTCTTTGGGAGTTCTGTACAAAAATTGTGGCAGATGAGAGTGGAGTCATGTTAACCTTTTCCATTCTTCCTTTTTATATTATCTCTTTTTGGACCACAAGAAAGTTACTGTGGGACAGTTCTACAGGGTAGGGGGAGAAGACACAGCCAGCCAGCAACCAAGTGGATTTGCTTTGTAATATTCACTTGCTGGTTGCCAAAAAATCAATTAAACTACTGATTTCACTGTCCCTTTCAAATGACAATTTGAGGAGAGGAAAAATATTTTGTAAGTATCACGAAAAGCTCCAATATTTACTTTTCCTATCACATCCACTTTTTAACATTGCTCTTCAGAAAGAAGGCTGTCAAAGCCGTGCCTTACATGGCATAAATTAGCTGGCATAGATCTCTCCTGTCTTCACTTATCTCTTCCTGCCCTATAGCTGCTTGTAATTGACAAATACTGGCTAATCAGAAAAAGAGGTCTGAACAGCTCAAGGAACCCTGTTTATTGGCAAATGTCTGGTTTTCTCCAAAATTCATATGGGTTTTTCTTAGGTGCCCCACTTAGTTAGATTTGATACTATGAAAACTACCAACACAAAAGAAAAAAAAGTCGGAATTTAACAGCTGCAAAGGAAAATTTTAGTTTCCTGTACAAAAACACACCTAAATGTAACAATTTCAACCAGCTAAACAGTGAAAAGTATGATCTTCCTCTCAGAGCCCATGCTTTTCACAGATTATTCAGCTACTTCACAGCTGCATAACAACTCGGCCAAACTTTTAAAGCATGCTGGAGCCTACAATGGGACAACTGGCTGGAGAGACAAGGCGAGACCAATGGCTGCTGTCTACCTGGACTTCAGCAAATCTTTTGACACTGTCTCCCATCACAGCCACACAGGCAAACTCAGGTGTGTGAACTGGAAAAGTGAAAGGTGAGGTGGATTGAGAACTGGCTGAATGACAAAACCCAGAAGGTCACTATAATTGGCACAGGGTGTAGTTGGAGGCCTATCACTTGTGGTGTCCCCTAAGGTTCAACAGTGGGTCCAGTATTGTTTAACTTCTTCATCAATGACTTGGATGGAGGGACAGATGCCTCCTTAGCAAGTCACAAAGTTGGGAGGAGTGGGCAATACCCCAGAGGGCCACGCGGCCACTCAGAGGGACCTCAACAAGTTGAAGAGATGGGCAGAGGGGAACTGTGTGAAATTCAACAAAGGCAAATGCGGGGTCCTGAACCTAGGGAGGAATAATCTCATGCATGTAACAGGCTTGGGCTGATCTGCTGGGATGCAGCTCTGTGGAGAAGGATCTGGGAGTTCTGGTGGACAGCAACCTGTCCATGAGCCAGCAGTGTGCCCATGGGGCTAAGGAGGCCAATGGGAACATTGGGAAGAACACTGCCAGGAGATCAAGGGACATGATCCTGTCTCTCTACTCATCCCTAGTGAGGCCACATCTCACTAGGTGTGTTTGAGACTCATGAGTGCTGTGTCCAGTTCTGGGCTCCTCAGTACCAGGGAGATGTGGAGCTCCTGGAGTAGCTCCAGCAAAGTGTAACAAAATTGATCAAGAGACTGGAGCACCTCTTACATGGAATGTCTCAGGGAGCTGGGCCTGTTCAGCCTCAAGATGAGACAACTAAGACATGATCAGTGCCTGTAGTACCTGAAGGGAATGTCTCAAGAGGATGGAGCCAAGCTCTTCTCAGTGGAGCAAGAGGACAAGAGGCAACAGGCAGAAATTGACAGAAGTTTCACTTGAACATAAGAAATACCTTCCTTGTGCAGGTGATCGCACAACAGAATAGACTACTGAGAGAGGTTGTGGAATTTCCCTCACTGGGGATGTTCAAAAAAACATCTGGATGCAATCCTGAGTAACACACTCTAGGGCTCCTTGCTTGAGCAGGGAGGCCAGACTAGATGATCTCTAGTGGTCCCTTCCAACCTTAACCATTCAGTGATTTTACAAGCCAGAGAAGAGGATAACAGAAATGGAGATGCAGATAAGCCACTTCTACAGTCATAATACAGGAGGAGATCAGCCACAGAGAAATCAACCCAGATGCCAGTAAAATTTAGTTTGTATTTGATGTGCATCTCCGCACTGAAGACAGTAAAAACAGGTTGCTAAAGGCACAAGAAAATTGTTCATGTGACCAGAAAAGCAAGCAGTAGGAGCTAACAGAGGTCTCTGGATGCAGAAATAGTCAAACACTCATTGTGACAGAAAAAAATCAAAAAAAAAACCAAACAAACAAACTTCTTAGTCATTGAAGTGTGGGTGTCTTCAGAGCAGAGTAATGGGGGAAAATCACTTCCACTGACCCACTAGCCACACCTTTTATGAAGCCAAGGGCATGGTTGGCTTTCTGAGCTGAAGCACACATTGCTGTCTCATGTGCAGTTTTTCATCCACCAGTACCCCCCAAGTCCTTCTCCACAGGGCTGTTCCTAATCCATTCATCTCCCAGTCTGTACAGATACTGGGGAAGGCCATGATGCAGGTGCAGACCAGGACCACATCCCTGGCCTCGCCAAACTTCACAAGATTCATATGGGCCCACTTCTCTAGGCTGAAGTCTTTCTGGGTGATTTCCATTCCCACTTGCAAATCAACTGCACTTGCTCAGTGTGGTGCCATCTGCAAACCTGCTGAAGGCATACTCAAACCCACTGTACGTCATTTGTGATATTGAACCCTTCAGATCACATTATGGACCCCTGAGGGACAGCACTGCTTTCTGATCTCTGCTTGGACATTGATCAGTTGACTGCAAATCTTTGGATGCAGCTGCCTAGGCAATTCCTCATTTATTTAACAGTCTGTTCATCAAACCCCTAGCTCTCCAATTTAATGACAAATGGTTTGTGGGAGACACCATCAAAGGCCCAACATAAGGAAAGCCTTTATGATTATACAGTTAATTATAATTACATATAATTAGAACAGCACACACATATACAACACCAAAACTGAGAATGTTATAACCATATAGCCTCAATTAATATGTTGCCCTAGGTCCAGAATTTAAAAAGGATGTGGAACTACTGGAAAAACAGAAAGATACTTCATATAATACAGTGCAACAAGAGTATTGAGAGGATACAGTCTTCTTTCTTTGATTCCATCCCCTCACTTTACCTGCATGAAAATAAGATGAATGATTTTCTGCTTTCAGTCGTTCATTTCAACAGGTCATGGTATGTTCCACCCCTACGCAATGCACTCTGCTGTGATGGTGGAAATAATTTAGATCTGCTTTCTCAGGAGAATGACTTTTCCATTTTGATGGCTATCAGAGCACCATGTTTTGCTGTCAGTTCAAAGAGTCAACAGAAGAGTATTAAATTATTTCTGCACACTAAGCTACTCATTCCTGGTTTGTTTAAGTATCCACTATCCTCAAAACAGACAAAGCAACATACAAAGCCTCTGTATTTAGTGAAGCCTAGCAAATGCTCTCCGAGGGAAAGAAGACGGCTCACAGGATATATTTTCCCACATGCAAGGTGACTCAAGTTTGCTAAGAATGGGTTGCAACACCCAACCCACCAAGCCCATCACCACCTCCACAGAAGCACACCCACCAGGAAAGCTGGAAGCCTTCAGCTTCCCACACCCACCTGAATCCCATGTACACACCTGGTGGCAGCTGCCACCCAGGCAGCCTCAGCTGTCCCATCAAGGCACAAATCCAGCCCTAACAGGCAGCTGATGTCCCAGTGGAGCAGAGACTGCACAGGCACTACATCCTGCTCTGCTCACACTGCTTCCTCCCACTCATGCATTTTACTCATACCTGAATGCACACTTCCATGCAGGATCTGCTATGTGAACCATATAGTCTGCAGTCAGAAATATCACTGCTCTGTCCACCAGTGCAGCTGGATGCTGGACTGCTTTCTTGGGATTTAGTTTGATAGCAGCCCACTGAGCTTCAGGAAGTCTTCTATTTTCTTTATGCAAACAGAACAGCTACAGATCCTGCCTTCTGACAGCCACATGACTCATGAAGTTTACAAAGCATAGAAGGGTGCAGGAAATAATTTCTTTAAATGGCAGCCCCAAGTGAGAGTCCCATACCTTTATTTCCCAAAAAATGACAAGGGAAAGCTCTGGAGCAATGCTGACAAAGCAGCTATGCATGTCCTCTTGTGCCAGGTACGAGCCAGCCCTGAGCCAAGCCAGGCTGCTGCCATCACCCTCTCTTTGTGATAAAACCCATGCTGAGCCCAATCACCTCACAAGTAGTGCCCACCACCGAGCCTACTGGGGGAGGCTGCTGTGGCAGGGCAAGGGCAATCTGGAAGCTGCACTACATAGCCTCTAAGGCTGGACCTGTCCTAGGCCAGGGGCCATGAACCCTGGCTCTGACCCAGCAGTCTGACCCTACCATCAGGGCACCTGTTCCATGCAGACTGCACTGGGGTGAAGCAGGCAGCCCCAAGGCCAGCTGGGGCAGGCTGGTGTGCTGCTCTAAGAGCCTGGGCTCTAGGGGAAGACACAAGGTAAGGCATGGGGCTCTGCAGCTTGCTTCCTTCACCTATCTACCCACATCCATACTGCTCACTTCTAACACCCAGAAAGTAATCTGGCCTTCTGAAAAATGAAGTTTGTAGCCACAGATACACACACAAATAAATACACAATCTGCAGTATGCAAAAAGCACAAGCATTTCTCTCTCTGTAGAGTCTTGTCTGGCATACAGTATGCTAAGGCAATCTAAATTTCTCTTTTTCAGTACTAACATTTTACTCACTTTCTAAATACTTAAAGACTACACAAATACAAAGTAGTTCAGCTCCTGCCAGCATCCTGTAAGGAGAAGTAGTCCATCACTGAGCATAATGGATCAAGAAATTTAAGTATTTGTCTTGTAAGAAAGAGTGACAGTGACAAACCATAGCAAGCCCTTCACAAGGACAAATGGCTAGTCACGGTTATGTTGGTAAGTACTTAAAGAGCAGCTTACATTGTGCTAAGCGCTGTACAAATACGAGGCAGCTAATAGGTCCTTTCTCAAAGACTAAATAGAGTCCAGTTTACACTACAAAGACAACATAAAGGACCGCAGGGACACACCTCGTACCAGAAGATCTGTGCCGGTTCAGGGTGTAAAGCATTCACATCCCACTCACTGAACACTTTTATCGGTTAACAGAAGGTAGTTTTTCTCAGCTTTGCTTATGTTTGCCGCAAGAGCAGGAAAAAAAAAAAATCCTGGCAAAAATCTCTTTCCCTCAGCCTGTGCAAGAAGGCTTTGCCAGCAAAGCTGTACACACAGTTACTGTAACAGACACAAGGGCTTGATAAAACAGACAAAAGAACATAATTAACAGACTTAGAAAGAGGCAGTGTTGGTTCCTCAGGGCTTTAAATTAGCACTGATAGCAGAAAAGGAGTTGATTCACTTAACAAGGCTGGTGTAAGGGAAAGAGGAAGAGGAAAAAGGAAAGGGAAAGGGAGGCAGAGCAAGAGAAAGTAAAAAAAAAAAAAAAAAAGCTACAGACTGTACATAAGTTAAGGGCCAGGCTTGTGTATTCTCATGAACTTTGCATGGTGGCAACATTCATTATGCACCACTGGGCACACACACAAGGATCAGAACCAGATCCAATGCATCACGTTACATTTACTCCAACAAACATTTTGGTGCCAGCCTTTGTGTGAACGCAAGTAAGGGAGGGAAGAGACAAACAACTAGTTATCCACAGCAGAAACTACTTTTTCTGTTGATTTATCTCATGAGGAAGCAGCAGTTTATTAATGATCTCTGAGGTAGAGACCAGATGCTACCATATGTACACAAGGCCAGGCACCTCAGGCATCAGTTTTACACTTTCCAGCCAGATACCAGAACTATTTGGGAAGGAGATACCACATGCAGTGTTCTCCTCACACCAGCTGCCCTCATATGCCCCTTTGGCTGTCTTTCAAGTCCCTCTACCTGGATCAGGTTTAAGAGGGTGACTCACACTTCCTTGTGTGCATCTAGAATTACTCACAACGAAAGGCCATCCAGGCTAGCCAACATGACTGTGCAGAAATCATTCCTTCTCTTTGCCAGAAAGCATTCCCAGGAAATGAAGGAAGATATAAACAAAATCCAGATCAGATTTTTTTAAGTCATCCAATGCCGCTGACAGTCAAAAGCCCAGCCATCAACACTTAGAGTTTGTACTACTAAAGCCACCACAGCTACAAGGCAGTGATCATTCTTGAGTATGTTCTACAGCAGAACATTCTTAATTGTCCCTTTATATCCAATGGGGAACTGTTAAATTGAGCTAAGTCAGAGGAAAAAAAGGGAGTCACAAATTCTCAGTAGGACAAAACCACCTTTTTTTCGAACACCAGCTATTATTTATCATTTTATCATGATTACTGAAGTTCTTTATTCTTGAACATGAAATTATACGCAAAGGCAATCATTAAAGAAGTTTAAATGTTTACCTAGTTGTTTAATTAGAAACACAAAATTTTCTCATATCAGTTATCTGTAGCAATTTACCTGTGCTTTAAATCAATAATTATTGAAGCTACATTATTAAACCTAACTTTTTCAATTGAATGCCAAAGAATGCCAAAGAGATTGCAGAATAAGAGATAAGCCACCTCCATTTCACATCCTCCTTGGTATACTGATTCAGACCTTGTAGTCACAACATTAAAACCAGGATGAAAAGTCCTCTCAGTTTCACAGTTAATGCACACTGGCTGTCACCAGGAAAGTAACACATTTCATAAAACCATACAAATGACCTTCACCACTAAGGGAATATAGCAGACAAGTTCCAGCTGCTCAGAGCAGTGCTGGGAAAAGCCCTGGTTGCCATTTACACTATCTGCTACTTCAGGAACATCAAAACAACCTGGAAAGACATAGAAAGCAGTGCATACTGATTTTCCATCATATTTCTTCTATCTTCAAATGTCACTTTTATGAAATTGAGAGTTGTTTTAATTAATTCTTTTTAACCAATGTATGACAATTTTTAACATATTAGATGCTCAATACATAGGTCAAAGTAGTAGCTGCTGAAAAGACCCTTTTTCTTTGAGAATGGGCAAGTATTGGAGAGGTTGGGCTCTTAAATGACAGCATGAACTATTCATAATGTTCAAGTACATTCCCAGGGAACTCATGGTAACCAGTTTAAACTCAAACAACAAAGAAACAAGAACTTTATCATGACCAAGACCAAGTAGAAAACATGTCAAGTGCTGCTACATCATAAGGCCAGCACATGGGAACTCAATGTGGGAAATGAATCAGAAAGCAAAAAGGTCATTGAATAAAGTAAACAACCATGTCAACAAATAATCTCACCAGTTTCTAATTTAAAACCATAGACAATGTTTACAGAAGTATTTTTATTAAAATGTGGTACTTTTTTCCATTCTTCTTCCACTAACATGCAGGAGTTACAGGACATCATACACAAATACAAGCTATACTGTGAAAGAGGTATTTTCACTGAGTATATTCTCCTCCACACTGAATACTTCCAAGGAGTTGGGGCATCTCAACAAAATGCTACTACCAAAACTATGATTTCAAATACCAAGTAAAGCAAATAAATAAAAAATTATAATCATAAGAGGAAGACACCTTATAGACCAAATTGTTTTTAACTACTGGTGCTCAAAAATAAAATAGTTACAAGCAACTAAATAGCTATTTAAAACCCCAGACTAACAGGGGGTGGCAGGGGGAAGTAATACTCATCACTGAGATATGCTGGAAATTATGATTCGACTAGATGACAGACATGAGTTTAAGAAGCATCAAAGCTGAAAAGCTAAAGATAGTTCAATTCACAGAGCACCTAAAATACTCAACTGACAACATGACCAAAGGAGATAAGATCTATCAGTGCAAACAGCACTGCAAAGCATCAGTAACTCTGTAGGTCTTTCTCTCTCCATGGTATTTATTAATGCATTTACAGAAGCCTATGTTACAATAACATGCTTAATGTTATTAACAGTACTAACCTCAGCTTGCAATTAAGCCTCATTATGTAACAGCACCAGCAGGGGCAGTTGAGACCCTGCTTACCACTGTCAGTTATCTCTCTTGTAAGACTGAAAGTTTACCCTTTTTATTTATAGTTTTTCAAGACAGATAACTTCAACTGGACCCTTAAAAAAATTCCTGCTAACCAGGTTGACTATTCTCATTAGCAGTTAACAGGTAAAGGAACAGATTTGCTTTGGTGCCTCTACCAGGTTCAGCTGTAGTGCTTGGGAAGGTCCTACAAAGCCTCCAACAGCTGGGATGATAACCAAGCTCAAGAATCACACCCAAACCCAGAGCATTAACCAAGTCAGCAATACTTACAGCCCATATTACTACACCAAGCTTTCAGGTCCAGCAAGAGAGATGCTGCCCACACCTTGTTCTTAGAGCAGAAAGCAGCAGAAATTGAAAGGAAGGCAGAAAACTGACAATTTTTTGCTGTGGCTATATCTGGGAGAGATCACAAAAGGCTACATATTGCTTTGATGCTAGACTGTAGTCATCCTTACCATAACTCGCAACCTATTAAAGAAGAAAAATTTACTTTCATGCTTCTTGGCTAATACATATGCTAGGCCTAGAAAGGCTTATTTGGTCTTTTCATAAAAAGATACAATGAAAAAAGCACACTAAAAATTTACTTTTTCAAGGCTTGCTCATGCAAACTTTAATTCTTTTCCACCCAGATTATTCTTCTTTTCTACCAAGGCTGTTGCTTTTTAAGCTTTGCTGTCTTTGAGTGAAGTTACATTTTACAGTTTAATCCAGCATTGAAAAATATTAGAAGAAATTAGACTGTAGAATATTCACCAGTCATCAAGTATTTCCTTGTTTGCACCACAAAAAACTGCACTGCAAAAAGGACTAGACACCATTTTAGGTGATGTCACCTTGGACAGACAAAATTGCCTAATCAATCTTTTTGATCTTTTTTCTTGCATGACTAATACACTGAACTCCATAATTCTCTTTCACAACCCCCCCCCCCAAAAAAAAAAAAAAACACTTCTGAAATGTCTTTGACCTCAGATATCTCAGGTCATGTAAAATTAGTTATCATGGATAGGTATAATTTTACCTTTAAAAAGATTTATCACAGTTGCTAAGGGTCAGCAATGGAGCTGCAAAATATCTTCAGAAATACAGGACCTTACATTTACCACTATGACAAAACAATCCTTAGAGGAAAGAAAATTAAGGAGCAGAAATAGCACACCACACAAAAAACTAAAAGATGACTTTGCAGTTACCAAATGCATTAATGCCTGGAATAATGAGGAATTAACTGTTTGAATTTTAAGATGCACATAAAGCTACAACACCCCAAAGCACCCCAAGTACAACTCATCAGTTCTCCTACTGGCCTGTCTACTCTCCTCTTCCTTTGGTGTCCTTCCAGGGGAGGGGACATATCAGAGCCCAAGAGAGGAAATGTGCAGGAGCCCCACACTGAGCACTTGCTTTCTCAAAGGCTAACTTGGAGCTCAGCCCTGAAGGATGCATTCTGCTCTCAAGCTGCACCTCCTCCTCTTCTCTACTCTAACCCTAAAGTCAAACATATTTTTGGAAGACCACAGAGTAGGAAAAAGAGCTTAAGATGCTGTAAAAGTGTGGGATGTCTGGCTTTATTCACACTGGCAGATCCTGGACTGGCTCCAAGCCCTGTCAATGCTGGCCAATGCAGATGTCAGGGCACTAGCACAGGACCTGGAGGAGCAGAATCACAAATACATGCAGCAAGAACACTGCAAATGCACAAGTAAAACTGTATAAGGCTTATATACATTAAAAAAAAAAAAAAAAAAGAAATTGAGCTTGTATTGGAAAGCAAAACACATGATGGAAAGGAAAGGGAGGCCCAGCACCCAGGCATGCAAGGGCTTTGAATGCAGTTCCTGACACCTTGGAACAATGCCCTAGCTGAATCCATTCAACAGCCTGCCATATCCAAGACTTATAACTGAGGGGCAGGGAAATCTAGTGACATTTTCACTGAATACCACAAATCTCTGTGCTTTTATGCTCTTTTTGCACAGCAAAACCTTCCTAGCAATAAAGCTTTTTTTGCCATCCCTGTGGGAAAATTTCCCAAATGTGAAGAAACAAGTTTTTGGTAAAAAGACACTGCTTCAGTTTGCCAGTGCTGGATCTGTAAACTTCCTCTAGTGAGTGACAGCACTAAGTTCCAACAGGCTGTGACAGACCTGACTCCATGGGTCTAAATTAAGTTAGGGAATCATGTTTCTTGTGCTGACTTTGTGCTCCACCTGCCAAGCTCAGGAAGAGCAGAGGAGGAGAGGAACCAATCTGAAAGCAAACTTGGAAAAGTACCACCTTGGAAAATGGGAAAAACTAAAACCAGCAAAGACTGATTCCTGCAAGAAGGTGAAGGGAGGGCAAGCTTACTACTGCTGAGACAAAGGGAGATGCAAAAATAGGACTGACCACACTAGCATCAAATCCTGTAAAGGCAGGAGAGGAGAAACGAAGGGCAGATGGAGTAGATCTGGAGTTTTAAAAAAAAAAACTGGGTCTTGATGGGGAAAAAAGTATAGTGACAAAGACAAAAGTGGGTATGAAATAGGCAGAGCAGCCAAACTCCGGATTTGCAAGGATTTGCCAGGCAGACAAGGCTTCTGACATGAGAGGGTGTAATAGTAAGTGAGGGGGAAAAAACAAACAAACATACCAACCAAAAACAGGGTCAGAGAGTAGGAGTAAAGAAAGAAAATAGGGCAGAAAGAATTGTACTTGCAGGATCCTAAAGTGGGACACACGACTCCTGAACTCTTTAACATACCTATCAAGTTTCTAGAAACCTTCTGTAGCTGCAAGTGTGAGTATCCAACTACTTTGCTCTGTAATTATAAACTGAAGCATCAGAGATCTGCAAGATGAAGTTAAAAATCCAAGGCCTGCTGATAAAGCATTTAAGTAGACAAAGATTGAAGCTATACAGATATTTGGACAAACTAGGGTTTATTACAAAATCTTCATTCATTTTCTCTTTACCTGTGTGAAACAAATAACAGGGGTACTGGGGCACTACATTATCCTCCAGACTTGAATTCAAATTCCACTATTAGCCAGAAGTTCCCCTGTAATTCATCAGAATCATTCAAAACATAATTTTACATGCAATTACTAAGTGTGTGATGGATTAAGAGACTTCCTTAGATCACTAATGCCAGTCCTTGCTAACACAGGCATAATCATCTTCAAGTCCCTTTTCTATGCTGATCAAGCTCCATCTGAAAACCAGCTAGATATTTTGGATGGTTTGATTGAGTTTGCAGAAGAGATCAACCCTCTGAATTCTGTCATCAGGATCAAGAGCTCTGTTTTATATCAAGAGACATCAGAGAAATGTTAAATCCTCTGGGACAACTTAGCTAAAATCTCAGATTGGGCACTAAAAATTAGTAGCCAGTTCTGTTGTTTACCTTTATTTGCAGTGGCTAAAAACCATTGTGACAAGATAGCACTTCTGCATTGCAGAAAGGTGTTCTGAATCTAAAAAGGAATAAAAGGATAGAAAACAATCCTACGTTGTGTAAAGGACATATATCAGATGCTTTAATTGGTAAGGCTATACCACAGGAAACCAGCTAAATCCAACTCTTGAAATTAGACTGGACAGAGTAATGGAAAAAATACAGTAAGTAAAAACATCACATGACTTTATAAACACATGCTGAAATGTTCTGCCTCAAAAACTTCCTTATTTATTAAAGCTTGGTAACAGACTTTCTCCAACCATTTTTATTCCCTTTAATTTTAACAAAATACCCTTACTATACAGCCATCATAAGCTCGTGAGTTGTAATGCATACAGCTCTCCTAAGGTATGTCTAAGAGAGCACTGAGTCTTGGCTAAGTATATTATTGACCTTAAAATGTTGCACTTTAAATGCTTGTGCCTTGATTACAAATACACACAAATAAATAGCATTGTTCTAGCAGAGTTTAAACCAAGAGCATAAAACCAAGTTACTGTACTGAGAACTACACCAAGAACTCTTATCTCACCCATCAGGGTACCAAAGCAGGTACCTTACAGCACACTTGAGATACTTCAAGTGTTTTACTCACCTACCTATTCTCTGATGAGAGAAGGGAAAGACAATGCTCTCTTTCTAGATTCTTTGTAAAACCTTATTGAATTGACTTAAACTCAGCATTATGCAATTTTACAACTTTTGTATGCTAAGCTAGTTTATAAAGGCTCAACAGATTACTTTCTATTTGCTTAAATGAAGGGCAAGTACAATATAATTAACAGGGAAGGACAAGTAAAATTCTTGGAATGAAATTTGCAATTCCACACAAAATACCTAAGCTACCATTTTGCTTTCTGCAATGTAAGTCGGATTACATTTAACTAACCTCTAAAATCTCTCTACCCGACTAAGCAGCTAAATCAATCTAGTTGACAGAAAAGGAATTTTAAACAATCCAAATTACTTGGTACATAAAAAACTTTGACACAACAGGACTGAAATCAGTCCCTTTCTATTTTTAAGGCACAGTTGAAACTAGATTTTCTTACATGAGGTGATTTCTACTTAATACCATCATTTTCCTTGCAATTTGAACATGCCAGTGTTAATAAATCTGTGTCTTGTCATGCCAAAATAGCCAGGCTCAAGTTTGAATTGGACATGCAGCACTTGGGAGTATGTCCTTTTATAGGTGTCTCTTTAATAATTAGCAAGGCTTTCATAGCTTCAAGTGTTTAATGGCCATGAAGTTACAGAGTTACAAAGCCACAGTAACTTCAAATCCTGTGAGTATCTGACCATACCCTGGCCTAGGGAAATCCAGGAGCTTAGCAGGATGTGTCTGATTATGGAGTATAGAAGGAAAGACGCTGTACAAGTTACATCCCTGTGTCTACAAGCAGAATGACTGAAAACAATTTTACCTTCAACACAATGCCTACAGCACTCACAGATGAGTCACCTGGCACATTCTCAGTATGACTGTCATTCATTCTCAGTATCACTGTCATTTCCATGTTCATGCCATCTCTAGGCCAGCTACATGACTACAGCTTTCTTTCTCACCACATTTTCTTTCCTTACATGATCCTGCCCTGCCTAATGCTCCTCCTGCAGAACCACCACTCCTCTGAGCAGCAGCCGAAAGCTGAGCATAGAGCAACTCCTTACCCACACACACACTCTTCCTCCAAAAAGCAAACTAGCCAAGAATGCATTGGATGAAGAGTGCAGGATATCAGCTTTCAAACAAAACAAACCCAAGCCAAAATGATTCAATCAAGGCCACAAGCCTTGCATTGCCCAGTGTCCTGTTGCACAGGAAGGAAAGGAAGATAAAAATTCCTTACATTAGGATCAAGAACTTCAGAAGGGCAGCAGTCCAGAAGCAGCCACTCATTGCTAAAGAACTGTCAGAGCTTTATTAAAAAAAAAAAAAACCACAAAACACAAAAAAAACCACCACCACACCACACACACCCCCTTCCTTTATATTTATATCTGCTTTCAGGATTTCACATGCATGCCACTTTTCAATGAGTTAAATAGCAGTTATCCCATTTGCAGCACCATACTAGGCAGAAAAAACCATGAGTTTTCCCTGATAATATTCCAGGTTCTTTCACACATTCAAACTATGAAGTAGGAAAACTTTCCACATACACTTATGTTCCTGGGCAAAATGTCATTTTTCCCTATCAGCAGAACAATGTAAAAATCAGGCTTTAAATAGCATTCCAAAGCAAACATCACTTCCTCTATCATCCCAAACCATGCAAGATCCTCAGTAAGTTTCAAGACAGTAAAGAGAATTAAAATGAGAACTGTACAGCATGAGAGCTGAGGAAAATTCAAAATGAGCAAGTAATTATACAAAATTTCAGTCAAGGTTTGAGTAGCAACACCAGGTGGCTTCAGCTAGAGGTTTGCAGAGTGAGTAAAGCTGACTCAGCAATGGAGTAAACACAGTGCTGAAGGTTCAAAATCTGCTGCAATGCACTCTGAAAATTGCACATAGAAATAAACTAAACCAAAACTAAACAAAACCAAGCAGGCATGCTCATGCAAATAATTATTCTGATATATTAACAAACAATTTCTTTTTTTCTTAAAATATGAAATGTTCATGTGCATGAGGAAATTGAGGGAACAAACACTACACTATTTTATCTGTTTTCACTACACACTGACATTTCACTAGGAATATTCAACAAGAGTAAGAGCAAAGCCTATTTAACCAAAATTATTCTAAACAGTGAACCAAACAAAACAAAGTAGTACATCCAAACCAACATTACCTTGGAAAACCGAGCATTTATCCATTTCGTAAAGGTTTTTTTCTGTACATCATTGTGTTCATCTGGAGAGAAAGAATAAGAAAACAATGAGTGAAAATGCATTCTTCTTAATCCTGGATTGTTCAATACAGGTCACATTTAACACTGAGAAGTGGGAGAACATTTTGTCTTATCTCTCAATAAAGCTGTACAACCATCTACAACCCTTTGGTACTTGCAGAGTCACACAAATGTTTTGCCTTTGCTAGTAACCACAGCAGCTCCTTTGCATTAGAATCAGCCTCACTGCACCTCCCAAGCGGGTTTCTGATGCATAAAATTCACAAGCTTCCCATCTGGTGGAAAACAACCTATGAAACCATGGGCTTTTAATTAACAGACTTTGCCAACACCTTTTTGCCTGAATGCATTACTCCAAAAGGTGCTGAGGCCCTTACTCAAGCTTCTGATGCAGATAATAGCCTCTGCGGTAGCCAAGTAGCCAACCCTTGAAGCACTGGCAACCTTACCCACCCTCAGCCTGCTTTTGTACCTGGGTTCAGAAGCATGTTAGTGATCAGTCACAGACAAGTTCAGCTAAGGAGTGGGAAGGTCTCAGTAGCCCTTCCCTTCAGATGCCCTGCTGGTGTGACACCAAAGTACCACCACTGAGGGTCTGGGAGACAGCCAGAAGGACCCAGCAGGACCAGGAAGAAGGGCAGGCAAGTACCCGTAGGTCAGAGCAGAGGGAGGAGCAGTGGCCTCCAGGTGGGCAGGGAGAAGGCAGCTTCCCAGGATGCCTAAGGAAGCCATTAAGGAGTCACCTGCAATTTTACAGGGCCTGTCCCACTAGACCAAGGTGAGTCACCTCCAGCACAGGACAGACGTGCCTGCCTGTATCACAGGACACATCTTGGGTAAATTGCACTGAGCACTGCTAAAGGCAAGCCTGTGCTTCATCAACTGTACTTAAATGACAGTGAAATAACTGCTGACAACCAGACTGGGCAAGGGAGGTTCACCCAGTATGGATTTCCAGGTCTGCTTGCTGCAGACAAGAAAATACATACATGCAGCCTGTCAAAGGCTTTAACCTCCAAATCCCTGAACAAACCACAGCCAGGGCAGTCAGTTACACAAGCCAAACTGTAGGACAGCTGCAGCCAAAACAAGTGAGGAATCTCCAGGCTGCCACCAGCTTCTTGGCAGACCAGTCTTGAGATACCCTTCAGGCGACCACAACATGTTGCTGTCTGGAACACTCTCATGCAGAACCTCTTGGTGGCAGCTGGCATCAATTTTTCCAGAATCCACTCCACAAAGTAGCAAACCATGATGGTTTTCAGACTTACTGTCCCTGCACTTGGAATGAAGCCATAGAAAAAGCCTGCTTGCAACTCAAATTTTCTACGTCACTTTTTCATGCAATCATGAAAATTTATGCATTCTGAAGCAATATCAGATTTTAATTTAAAAGCACCACTTACAAGATCACATACATCAGCAGCAATTGAGACTGTTGTAGAATAAAGTTTAATTAAAATCCAAATATTAAAAAAAAATTCTTAAAGCACAGAATACAACCAGAACATTTCTTATCTATATAACCTCAACATTTCTCATTTCTAGCCCAACTTGTATCTGAAGTTCACACTATCCATGTATTCACATCAAATATATCTAGCCAAAAAGCTGTTACACACAGAAACCAACAACCAGGTATGTTTTATGTAACAGCAAGGAAGAGTGGCTACAGCTCAGTCCAGATACAAGAAGTCACATTAGTAAGAAATGAAATGTCATGACAGTTGAAAAACTTAAACTGTATGAAATAGTTCATATCAATCTAAATTAAAACCTTAGTTCTGAACTTATTTTAGGCTACAGCTGAAAAACCTGCTTAGGACACAAAGGTGCACGTCAGCCAGGAGCCATTGTTTCACCCTTCCATTCCTCTTCGCTTTGGCAGCTAAAGCTGATCCAACAGACCCAACTCTTGAGTCACACCTCAAGCTCAACCAGACATCAAAAACAATCCAATGACTGCAAAGATTTTTCTGAGCAAGCATCAAGATATCTATAGCATGCCATGCTCAGAATGTTGAAACTCAAGGTGTTGTTTCAGGGAAGTATAATTACCTAAGATACCTTGTTAACCCTGTCTTTTCCTCTCAGCTCCTTGCCATCAAAGACAGATAGAGCCAAGTAACTTCCTGGTAAATCCTAAGTATCTGTCTCACAGGAGCCTGGCAGACAAGCTAAAACTCAACAAAGTTTTAAAATATATTTAATCCATTTTTTCCCTACAAGTCTGTTTTCTTTTTTTCTTTTTAAGACACAGGAATGAACTAGATTGGTCCAACTGCCACTGTTGGGGCAATGTTTTCCATTAGCTTTAACTGCAAACATGATTTATATTGAACATAATGAGACTGAAACATATTCCTCTTTTTAAATATCATTCATTAACCAGTCTGCCCCTTTTGTGCCAACAACCTCAACTACACCCTTATGTACCATGATGCTTTCCTAAGGCTCCATCTGCCTTTTTCCTTCCTTAAGCATCTGTGAGACTGAGGAGTAACACCACAGTTCGAGGTATCACATTCTTTTAACATTATTACTCCTTTAGCATTATAAAGGCAAAGAACAGAGAGGCCAAAAACAGTTGTATGACCGTGTAAAAGGAGAGCAACAGTTATGAAAAGGGTCCTGCATTTATAAATCCTGTGCAGTAGGAGCTCTACACACCACACCTCTTGGAGGGTTCAGGCCCTTCCCGAGCACACGCATGGCAGGAGGTGACAGCTCTCCACAGCATTCCCCAGCTTCAGCCTGCCAAGACTCCCTCAGCAGGCCTGGCTCCCCAGCACCACAGTCCAGTTTGTGGCAGTGCTCCTGCTACGTGTGCTGCAGTACCACACACAGCACTTATTAAAAATCCAGTCCCTTTTCTGTCTTTTCAAAAAGGTGGTTTTCTAGGAAGTGGAAGGAAAAACACCCACCAAACCCCACATCTCTGATAATCATTAACTACTTAGTCTTGATGAAAGATTTGGTGAACAAAAGAGTATGAATGTATGTACCCCTACTATCCCCTAAGGAGCAGTGCACCCTTTCTATTTCTTAAGCAAGGAACAAGAAACCCCACAAGTCCCATCTTCCTAAAACATCCTGGTCAGTTATAAAATCCATAGACAACCATTGCCAGTCAGACTCTAATGTTTGCTTTATAAGCCTCTGAAACTAGGATTTTTATAACTGGCTATTACAGCTACAGTTTTGTCAAGCTTTCTCCTATAAACCGCTGGGAAAGAAAAAAAGAAACAAATGCTGGTGCTTGGATAGCAACATTGACAAGTTATTTTATCCCTCAAAGTAATTTTCTATAGATTCCCACAAATTTGTAAGGCTAACCCCTGGAGGCTGACATTATGATTCAGATAACAAATTAGCCATATTCAGTAAAAAAACAATATCACCATTCAGCAAAGTACACAGTAATCCAGCCAGTCAACTTCTCACACAAGACATTAAAAATGTCAGCAGGTTACAGCCCAGTGAGAAACAAATTCACCAAGTTGCTAAAACATTTGTTTCCTTTCACACTGCTGCAGCCTGACAATAAAAGCCAAGGACTGACTCAGGGCCAAATTCTGCTTCATTACCTACTGACTGTTTCCTCTCGTTGCCTGCCCTCCAGTCACTTAATGGACTAGTAATGGACAATGTCAGAACAGTTTGTTCCTTTAAGAGGAAATAAAAACAAACCTGAACACACACACACACACAAAATTAAACTCTTATGATGACAAAAGAGAGAAGAAAAGCTTCCTATCCCGGATGCCTCTTTCTGTTACACAAGATGATGTATGTGCCCCAACTGCAGCGCTCTCGGAACAACCGGCTCCAGTGATCAGATGCCCAGGCTGTGTCCTGGCACTCGGTCACCGCCAGCAGCCGCTTCTGTAGCCCTACATACCTCCTCCACCCACAGCACTGTCCTTTAATTTCATTTGGGGCACTTTGAAAACACAGTTCAAGTCCAATCCATTACCTTGTGAATAT
This sequence comes from Chloebia gouldiae, assembly GCA_003676055.1. Taxonomy (NCBI): domain Eukaryota; kingdom Metazoa; phylum Chordata; class Aves; order Passeriformes; family Passeridae; genus Chloebia; species Chloebia gouldiae. Next base: position 59,802,686 of record QUSF01000002.1, on the reverse strand, counting down.
CATGTTGGAGAGCAAAAAGGAATCTAAAATATCTAAAAATAGAGGTAAAAACAAAAGCCTCACTGGATTGCAGTTTGTCCTCTATTCAACCTCTGTTTCATGCTGAAAGAGAGCTTTCTTATTTCCTCAAAACACATGCTTGCATGACAGAACTGCATTATTTAGCTTTTCAAAGACAGAAGTTATCACACCCAAAACAGCTGGCAGAACAGCACTAAAATTAAAATGCCCTGGAGAAGCATAGACTTGACTGGTAAATAAAGTATAGAAATTGCCCAACCACTCCAGCACACATTACCAGGGGTCATCTCACATTTGCAGACTTAAATTTGCCTTCACCACCTCGTTATTTAGGTTCTCAGCAAAGGAATTTAGAAATAAAAGAAGGAATTAGCCTGTGGGTTTCAATTAAGACACTTGGAATGTAACAAAGTTAGAAACATCCCTTTGCCTAAGCCTTTAGGCAATTGGGAGTATCTATCGTAGATATCACCCCTCCCAAGACTCGCACACCTATGAAATCCTGACAACAGTAACATAAAGGGATAAGGTTTGCATTCCTGGACAGAAAAAGCCTTTTGAAAGCAACTATCGTTTTGTCAAACTCAGACTAATTCATATTAGAAAAGACACAAAATAAGCACCTAAAATTTGAGCATGGAAACCAGAATAGTTTTTATCCCTGTTACCAAGAAGCAAAAAGCCAAGCAAGCCATGAAGCACCAGTTTGTGACCACCAAGCTCAGAGAAGCACCTCTGAGCTCATTGGGAGTACTGGCCACTGACTTTATCAACACTGAATAATCTTTATCAGCAGGTTTTGGGTAGAGCCTTTTTTAAGAATTGGGGGGAGAGGGGGAAGGTAAGATTTTTTTTTTAAAGGAACAAAAAGCAAAAGTTGAGATTGTTCTGCATATTCTCTAGTCTCTTGCAACACCAGAATAGAAAAAAATAGCTCCAGCAACACATAGTTTGCTTGTAAACTTTCACCTTTGTGCTGCAATTTTAATTTCTGCAATCAGTGGTATGCACAAAGCTTTCCCTCATTCCTTTCCCTTCTCTCTCCAAACTTCAGCCGTTAGGCAAAATCAGAGCAATATTAATAGTGTATCTAACAGAAAAAAAAAGCAACAACATCTGCCTACAGCAACTGGCCCACAAAACAGTTACCTAATTTATAACTTTTCTGTAGAAACCAAACTATAGAGTATAAGCATTAACAAAAAAAAAAAAAAGGCAATAAGAAAAAAGAAAAGTCATGCACCTCACTACCTGCTATTTCCCAACAGCAGACACCACCAAAAACACAATACCATATACAAGTAATGAGGACCACCCTCTGGTTCTCAAAGTGTACTGTAAGTTTAAGATAAATTGTGTTTACTTCACAACAAAAAATCCCCCAGCAACTGATAACCTAGAGGAAGGCATCCTCACAGCTGAAGGAACATTAAAATAGCTGCTTCCATACCTCCCAACAAAAGCAACCTAACACGCCATGCTGTGGTCTCAGCACATTGGAATGATGATTAAAAGGGAGGTATAGATAACCAAGCTCTCAGGAGACAGAAATAATGCTCAACACAAAGCCTGACAGCCCACACTGGTCAGCCAGTCACCCTGCTGTTTTTATGGGATGACAGTGCAAACCCAAGAGCTGTAAGCAGAGTCCCCAGTCTGCTCCAGAAGTGCAGGCAGTACACAAGGCTGCTGCAGGCGGCCACCAGAGCCAGAAATCCCACATGTCACTCCAACAGCTTGCAATGGGTCCCTAACACCAAGTCAAACCGAACAGCATCAGCTCCCACTGCAAGACAGTGCTGTGAAGCTTTCACTTACAATACAAATACATTTAAGAACATATTTCACAAACTGCCCAGCACATGGAAAGAGAAGAGAAAGGCAGATAACTCCTGCCCAAAATCTACCAAAGAAGATGTTTCTAAGCAACCAACAGGAAGGTATTTAAAGAAAAAAAAGACAAAGTAAATTTATGAACACAAAATCACAAACTAGATTTACTACAGCTGGTTTTGCTATGAGCACAGATTAGGTCTTTGAATTTTTAAATGGTTATAAAGAAAATGGGATCCATAAGTTGGTGTTAGCCATCTGATCCTTTTTCTCTGCCCAAATTAGAACTGTTATTAGGTTCACTTGCACTTATGGAGGTGATTCACAGGATTCAAGGTCAGAGGGATCACTGTGCTCAACTAGCTTAATCTTCTGCGTAACAGAAGAGCCATCCCCACAAAAAAGCTCCTCTGCATTCCAGAAAGGAAGCAGAGACAACAGATGTCAGAGACCCTGCACAGACACAAGTAAACAAGATTGCTTGGACAGAGAAGGAAGCCAAGGCATAAACTGTATATGTGCAAGTAGCGCTCTTCTAGTTATGGCAGAGTTTCAAATCAAGCAGACATCACAAACAACCTTGTTTGAACATCTTCAGAAAACAATGTTCACAGTAAAAAAGACAATGTTATTTTGTTCTCTGTGACAGGCAGCTAAAGACAGTAGCACTGAAAAGTTATTCACAACACCAATTTTTTCTGCCTACTTGTATTCCACCATCTCTTCTATCCCAACTCTTTCAGTCAGAAGTTTTGCTATTTTTCTTTTCCAACAACCCTAACCCTAAACTCTCCTCACTCCCCATTTTTTTCACTCCAAATATTAAAGCCCTTCCTGGATCCACCTCCTCAGAGCTGCCTCTCTTTACCCAAGTTCCTAGACTCTATCATCATTCCTCTCTAAAACTCTCCAGGTCAACAGTTTCCCACAAACAGAAGCCAGTTCCTGAGATTTAAATAGTAATACCTGACTCCTACATATAACCACATGCTCCAGTTTCCTAAATAGAAGACTGTTTGACCTCTTACATATCAGTGGATGCCCTATTAGTGCCAGCTCCTGCCCATCTCTTCTCTGGCCTTCATTCCAACTCCAACCCCATCCCAGCACACAGGCACAGGCTACAGGTAGCTGGGTATGCACCAGGTTGTCCTTCACATGCACATTTGACTGGTATGCTCACACAACCTCCAGCTTAATTACAAATGTGTAATTTGTAACACACAATTAGGTTTATGAATACTGGATTAAACTTCCACTAGTTACTACAAGTTGAACTAGCTGTGCAGGGAAAAAAAAAAGACAGGAAGACAAGTTTAATCAAAGTATCCTACTTTCCTTGTGAAAATGAATTAAATCAAAAGATTTCAAAAAAAAATTGTATGCTGTTAACAATTTTAGAATTACACAAGTACTGTTTAGATGTTTCTGAAATGAAGTTAACCAAGCATCTCTGGATACAGACTGTGTAGGACCCATTTCAGCAACAGCAGCGTGCAGACTACAGTTATTTAAAAAGAAATTGAATTTATAACTCCATGGAATTTAAGTCTTCCCTAGCAATTCAGTATAGAAGACAATCATAACATAATACCTTGAGCACCTGAGTTATGCAAAGGCAAGGTGTTAACTTTCTGGGTTTGATTGCTTCAAATCTCTGACAGTATTAAGCCTTAAGACCAAAAACCCATCATATGTGTCCTAAAAAATATATAAAAATCACTTGTTTTCACAGTTGTATTTCATCTATGGAAGGTAATAAAAAAATCCAATGATATTTCACTCAGAAAGTAAGAAAAAAAAGTAAAGAAGTGTCCTTACAAAGTTTTAACACACTGTGACTTGGAACAAGATTTCTAGACCAAAACCAATGAGCATGTACAGTTTATACACCCATTGCAATTTTGTGACTCTTATAATCACTGTAACACCAATGTAAGTTTTCTGGAAATTTCATGTGGATTTCTCAAGGATTAAGCAAGCTTTCACCTCTATGAATCCACTGCTTTTTGCATTGTTCTCAGGAAGTTTAGTAAAATTTTGACTGAAGTATTTTTGTAGAAAATACAGCATGGAAGAGGTCAGGAGGCATCTTTGGAGGCCATCTGTCTAATCCAACTCCTCAAAGCAGGTTGCCCAAGGCCATGTCCAGTCAGATTTTTAACATCTGCAGTGACAGAGACTTCACAACCTCTCTGAGCAAGCAAGACTAGATTTTAACAAAAATAGAGTTTCCTGTGTTTCAGTTTGCTTCCCTTCCCTCTTGTCCTTTCAATGGCCTCAGAAGAACCTAACAACCTTCTTTGCACCATCCTTTCAGATATTTATAAACTTCAGTAGCATCCCTTGGATTCTGATCCTTTTCTTCAGCTGAACAGTCCCAGCTCTGTCTTTCCCACAGGAGAAATGCTCCAGTCCCTTCATCATCATCATCACCCTTACTCCAGTATGTTCTCATCTCTCCTGTACTGGGGAGCCCAGAACTGGACCAAGTACTCCAGGTGTGCCATCACCAGCACTGAGTACATGAGAGCACATCCAAGAACATGCAGCAGGCTCATACCTAAAGGAATTACAAAGAAAGGGAGCAAGCTCCTTTTTCACAAACTTGCCAGCAGTATACCCAGGCAGCCAAGAAGGTCAATGGCATCCTGACCTGTGTAAGAAAACATGGCCAACAGGTCCAGGGCAGTGATCATCTCCCTGTACTTGGCAGTGATGACACCACACCTCAAATCCTGCGTCCAGTTTTGGGCCCAGCACTACAAGGACATGGAAACGCAAGACTGAGTCCAGAGAATGGCAACAGTGAAGAGTTTAGAGCTCAAGTCTTATAAGGAGCAGCTGAGGGACCTGGAGGTGTTTAGCCTGGAGAAAAGGACCAGAGGAGACCTTAGTACTTTCTACAACTGCCTGAAAGGAGGGTATAGGCAGGTAGGGTTCAGTCTCTTCTCCCAGATAACAACTGACAGGGCAAGAGGAAATGGCCTCTCTTGCACCAGGAGAGGTTTAAACTAGGTATTAGGAAAAACTTCCTCACTGGAAGGGTGGTCAAGCATTAGAACAAGCTGCCCAGGGAGGTGCTGGAATCACCATCCCTGGAAGCACGTAAAGGGCATGTGAGCATAGCACTTAGCAATATCGTTTATTGAAAAGTGAAATAATTTCACTTAATAAGCTGTGTAACAAAGCTTCTACACACTTCTGTCCAGCTTATAACAATTGACTAGCACATTTCAATTCTTCTCAACCGAGACTCATACCAAGTGATGCTACCCTTACAAATTCCTGGACAGGCAATGATTGGGAGACAGAACTGGGGGAAACTGTTGCATACCAATCTTGACAACAAAGTTAAGCTCAGTCTTCACAGAAATCAAATAGACAAAGAAAGTTTAAAAAAGCAGAAATAGTTTATTTTGTTTCCAGACAGGCCAAGTCTAATCATCTTTGGCTATTCCATTATTTCATCAAAGATCAGTCACTGATGCCTGTAAATTATTTACCTTAGCCTATTAACCTTTGTTATTACTAAGATGAAACCTGAGACATAGAAGGTTTACAGGAAGCCCCTAGAAGTACCCTGAAAGGTACATAGTGTAGTAGTGATCTAAAGATGGAGAAGCAAGCTAAAAGAACAGGATAACTGAAGAATTGAAATCCAAAATATTTCTTAGTGCAAGCTACACCAAATACTCTCATTTCTATCCCTAAAATAATCCAGAAAGTTCACTACAGAAATGGTGACTATAAGTTTACCTGCTTTTAGTTTCACATGACCAACACAAAGAATGCTAAATGTCTTATGTTGCCACCCAGCCCTAGTGAGGAAGATTAGGTGAAAGCAAGTCCAATTCTTGAGATAAATTATTTCCTTTTCTCATTACATTCCTTTGCTGGCCAAGCAATATTGCACCACCGGGGAATGTTCTGCACCTTTGTGCAGACACCAAAATGCAAACCAAACCTTTGAACATTTTGCTCATGACAAAATTACTGTTCTTTCTTTAGAGGCAAGAAGAAACAGTTATAAAGGTGTCCTAGCCACTTTGTGTTTTTAGTGACACATCTTAACGGAGAAAAAATAAAAGAGAAATTGAAATAAAGTATTATGAATGCTCTCTTCTTATGGCTTCTGACAAACATAAGATTTTCTTTTGTCATTTGATCAGTAAATTGAGGCACTGCTAATCCTACATCCTAATTAAACTCTCATTTCCTTCCCTGGCTTAGTCATCAATTAGTCCCCAAAGCTGAACCCCCTCCTGATTAACTGCTCTGAAGATACATAAATTCTGTTTGGCAATTGCAGGACAAATATCTGGAACACATTAAACCAGGTATTTATGCAATCAAGTAAGCACTGACCACCAGTGTGAGCCTACTGAGTATTTCCCACTTCAGTATTGAAAGATCCTTAAGGATATACCACTCCCAATAATGTGAGAAAAATTGGAGAAGATAGTCTGCTCTCATAAGACTCCACCTGGAGTACTGCTTCCAGCTCTAGGGCCCCCAGCACAGGGAGGACAAGGACCTGTTGGAGCAGATCCTGAGGGCTGGAACATCCCTCCCATAAAGACAGGCTGAGAGTGTCAGGGTTGCTCAGATAGAGGAGAGCAGCCTTCCAGTACTTAAAGGGGAGCTACAAGAAAAATAGGGAGGGAGACTATCAGGAAGTACATTGATAGGGCAAGGAGTAAATGTTTGAAAGGGAAAGAATATATTTAGATTACATATAAGGAAGCAATTCTTTGCTATGAGGGTGGTGAGGCACTGGAAAACATTGCCCAGAGAAGCTGTGATTGCCCCATCCCTGAAAGTGTTCCAAGCCACATTAGATGGGGCTTTGAGCAGCCTCATCTGGTTGATGTCCCTGCCCCGGACAGGGAGTTTGGAAGTAGGTGGTCTTTAAGGCTCCTTCCAACCCAAACTGTTGTATAAGTCAATGAAAATACAGCAACAGAGCAGTCAAAAGGACACCAACCACAGCTCAAAGCCTACCAAGCCTTTGGCAGAACGTCAGCCATAGGCTTTCAGCTGCCCATAGTTTAGGCAAAGGATTACATGCATGCATACCATTCCCCATGTGTTTATTATTTAGTGACAAGCTTTGAAGAGAACTGTGGTAGAGCCTGTGCAAATGCAGAATTTATTTCTGTCACTCTAACATATCAAGTGGTTTTGTGCACAATTTGGAATAGACACATCACCTTTACCTTTATAAACACTGGCTAAACAAGAGAAAAAGATCACCTAATGAAAACATAATTACATATCATATTAGTACTGCTGCCTCTGGCAACTATTCCAGTAGATCAGTCACACTCACAGGTATAATCCTGTCCTGAGTGCTTTTTCAGAGAGGGTTCCTTTGCATGCCTTCCCAGTGCTAAAGAGTCAGGCAACAAGCAGGCTCAGGATTCACTTTTTTTGCACTCTACCAAAGGTCAATGTCCCTGAAGCAGGCAGGTGGTGTCTATGTCTCAGTGAGGATGGAGCTTGCAGCCTGAGTATTGCTAGCCTGAGGAGTAAAATGATGATAACCACCAGTGAAACAAGAAAAATTAGGGCACTAGTATAAACTGGCTAAAAAAGCTGAGACAAGCTTATGGAATTAAGAGTCCACAAAAAGACAGATATAATTTACAGCTGAAGCGATCCCTGAACTGCAAACCAGAATGTGAAAATAAGGTATTTTAGAGGAAGCACCATTAAAAATATGATTATGGAAGAAGTGTAAGCACATGGTATCTACCTGTGGACAATACTACATACAATGATAAGGCAATGATACCAACTGCATGGCAGATCAACTCTTTGCCAGCAAGAAAGGCAGCCTATAGAGCAAACCAAAATACCAAGTACAGCCTCTACAGCAGACAATAGCATTTGATGCAATCCAAAATGATTTCCTCAATTCAGTGGTTTATCTTGAAACTCAGAACATTTTTAATCAATAAAAATACTTATTACTTTCCAGTGTCATATTAGGTTAAGATCAGTCCTTAACCCCCACAAGATCACCATTGCTGGGTCCCACAAGGGAAGGAGGGAATTCTTCTAAGGCTTTGATACTCCCACGCTCACCCCATCCCAGAAAGAAAAGATATTTGCAAGTAGTGTAAAATAATGTTTCTAGTTACAAGCAGTTTTACTGAACAAGTACTTCCCAATCTCCCAAAATGCATGCTATAAGCAAAGCTAGAACAAGAGTTGTGCTTAAAGCTGGGGTTCAGTACAACATCCCAGTCTGAAGCTGCCTCTCAGCACCTTCTCTGCACATGCCCAGCTCTCCAAAGAGCCAGGCACACATTAGTTCTGTCAGATCTACCATGCAAACATTTCCAAATACCAGATCGCTCTGGTGAAGCAAAGCCCAACTGCTCCAAAACATTTGAGCAACTTGTGAAGTGTCTACATTGATTTGCTACTGCTCAGAGTCAAATGAGGGAGAGAAAAGAGCTAAGGTAAGGCAAAGATGTACTCCCAGAAGCATACAAAAGGACAGGCTCTCTATGAAAGAAAAGAAAAACTCATGTGCCCCCCGCCCCCAAAGGGGTTAAGAGAAACTGGTTTTCTATTTAGATTTTCTATTTAGCATGTTTTTGCACTTCTGGGTGAGAAAGCTACTACAACAAATTAACTTCATACACATTTACAAGAATTTCAAAGTCTCAATAAAATTATACATTTAATTTACCACAAACTATAAAGCTCAGTGGCAAATAATACCCAGCTACACATTCCACACTCTTCAGGTTATGGAGATAAATGTAACACCTCAATGAAGGTAATAAAAGACAGATTTTTATTTCTGAAACTAAAACATATCGTTTCACAGAAAGCACAGGTGGCATGAACAGGGTCAAATAAACAGAACAAATCACAAGGTCATTTCCTGAAGATGCTGCTGTCATCATATGACTTCCCTTTGAATCTTTAGTTTGTGTACTATAAATTTGATGTGGGGGGGAAAAAGTGGGGAATGCATCTAGAAAGTATTTTTAACTCGATTTATAAAATTCATTTTTACAAATCAAAAAGCAAAAAAGTTTACCTTCAACACTCTGCATTGATAACTATCGCAAATAACTTCAGTATTTCTCACAGTTCTACCTGCATCACACAAAGTAAAACCAAAAGCAATGTGATTGATGAAATTTGCTACAACTTTTAAGTTGTCCCATTTTAACATACCATCTTAAAGTACTGTAATATAAATACAGTTGAAAACCTTTAACAGCTTTAATACTAAAGCTACTACAAGATTTTTCTACAGCAGTTTGTTCCTTTGGACAACAGTCCTAAAAACTAAATCACAAAACTACTTATTTTTTTTTAAGAAACACCCCAAACATCATTTTCACCCCTGACACAATGACATAAGAAGCTTAATTCACATAATACAGATTAGACCTTCATATCTGAAGATCTCTAATTTCACTGTCATCTACCACTTCCAATTTTCCACAGTATTGCTACACTAAGGCAATTCTTCAAAAGTTACAGTATTTTCTTGTCCAGAACACAATAGCAAAGCAGCAGCACAAAAAAAAAACAACCAAAAAACAAAACCCACAAACTTTTTAAGCTGCAAAGAAGCAAGGAAGTGGGAAACAGTAGTAAGGATGTACAGAAGGGCATATGAACTCATGCACACTGCTGTCTGAAGATCATAGACCAAGCTGCAGTTGTGTTCATATTTCAGGCTACCCACCACTGACACAAAAAAAGCAGAAGAATGATCCCTCACAAAACCCAAGTGTTCATGAAACCTATCACAAAGGGAGAAAGGAAAGAATTCCTGCAGCTGTATACACATCTGCAAGCTGCTGTAGCAGAACCAAATGCATCCTAAATGTCAGTCCCCTACCTACCTGCTACTTGCCCAAACAGCACAAGAGACATCATCAATGTCCAACAGGCTTGGAAATGAAAATTCACATTGATGAGTACCTCAAGTGGCCAGAAAATACACAGTCTTCTTTTTCTTCATAGAATGATTCTACTAAATACTGCTATGACCCCCCTCAAAGTTACAAAGTCCAGCTAAGAAGAGCTCTGGGAGTTCTCAAAAGGCAATACAGACATGCTTTATCCTGCAGCAGCATTTCAGTCCAACTATGAACTGGCATAACTGGCTTCACAAAATGGCATTTGCACACTTCAGTTTATTTGGAAACAGAAGCCTTGAATTTTGTAAATGACAATAAAACTGAGTGAAAGGGGAAAAGTGCAAAGGGAGAGTCAGAGTGGACTTAAAAAGAAGCTAGGGAAAAAGGCAATATATGTTAAGATTTTTACTCTCAAAAGAATTAGCATAATTAAGAGATGACTTAGCAACCTTTTATGCATATTTCAATTTTGGTGCATTTAATTATAACCTTTCACATGAGGGAGAGACTTGTCTGCAGCCCTGCAGAGATAAGTATATATTGTAAACAACAACTTGCTAAAAACTAAACAAATAAAAGCTCAGAAAGCTTTAGTCTTGTCATATTGTTCCACTCTTTCTATTCATGTGACAATGCTTCACTGTTATTCCTCGTCTTTACATGGCTGCAAAAAGGAAAAGCAATTAATACTGACTACCAGCCTTCTAATCCCTCAAAAGCAGAATGAAATTTGGGCTCAGTAAGGGAGCATTAGAAGATGGCACAAAAATCCAGCTGCTCAATTGTAATAACTGCACCTCTTAGACATGAACATTATAGAAAAAAAACATAGCAATCTTCAAGAAAGCTTGAATTGCTACCTTTCTTTCTTTAATTTTACCATCTTAGAAGAGGCCATGCAAGAAAACAGTACATAAGGATATTAACTCTTGGGAGAGAAGGAAGAATTAGGAAAGACTAAAAGTGCCCAAGAATGAAACATGCATGTTTATATTTATTTTATCAATTATGATCCAAGTTCTTCATCTGGACCATGTCAGTCTCCAAACCACAGGACAGCAGAAAAGAATTTGGGGAGGAGGAAGATGCAGACAAAGCAGGTATCAGTTAAGACAAAACCTGATGAGTTAAGGCACCAATGCAGAAGTGTCATATTAGAAGATCAGGAAATATAAAACAAGCCTGAGAAAGATATTTATCAAATAACTTTAAAGAGGTATTTAAGCATAACAAAAGGAGAAAAGCTGAAGGTTACACAAAAAACCACCACACCAGCAGCAAAATCGTAGTTGTGCAAAGTTATAAAACACACATCGTGTCACTTACCTATATCAGGGAGATTTCTCCCAAAAAAACCCTGTTTCTTTGACAACACAAGATACAAGAAACTATAACTTTCTTAACTGCACTTTTGGTTTGTTTCTTGCAAAGGTGAAGGCTCAGTAATTCACTTATACTGGCATGAGAACACAACAAGAGATTGAATATGCAAAGAGAGAAACAAGAAAAAAAGCTTCCTTCATTTATTAGACATGGGAAAGCACTCCTCTACTGCAAAGCAGCCAATAATAAAACAAGAGAATCAGAGGTTACCTATTTGTCTCAAAAGTCTTCAAGAGCTAGTGCTAAGCCAGCAGAGCATTTCTGTAAGACCTGTTGCTGGTTGAGCTATTTTACAGGAACTTCTACCAACTCTAGCATCAATTTTGTTCTGCTCCCCAAGACTGCATTGTGAAAAATAAGATGGCTAAAGATTTATTTATAGTATCACATCCAATCTGGAATTGATCAAGGAGCAATGGCCCTGGCAGGACTGCATGCTAAACTACTGAACTGATGAAGACCATTTATTTTTACTAATTCCTTCAGCCACTGATAATTTGGTTCTGTTTGGATTTGGTAGGCTGTTCTTTGTGGGGTGTTACATTTAATAGCTAGAGTAATTTTTTTTTGGCACATACAACAGTCTCGCATCTCGGAGAAAAAGAGCACATTCACGCTGTCAAAAGAGTAGGTAATTATTTACCTGATATTACTCTGCTATGTATAATGTTCAAGGACATTGAGCAGGACAAGGCTGACAGAATATATACGTTGTCACTGAGTTCTGACTCATCCTCTAACCCTCTGGAGGCTGACAGCTACCAAGTATGCAGAGAGAACTGGAGATAGGGAAGCATGCAGGAATAAGGAACACCATGCCAGGGCTTCAGCAAAAGGGCTAACAAACATCCCCTGCTCCAGCTGATGCTGGCTGTGAGCCAGCCTCACTGCTCCTGAAGGCTCCTTCAGTGCAAGCAGCAGAACACTGCACATGCTTAGCAGCTGGCCAGGACCATTTCCAAGATGCTGCAAGCACTCAAAGCAAGTCTGCATGCCTCAAATATGGGTTTCATTTGTGTAAGTTTGAGAGTCACACATGATAAAGAAAGGCACAAGGACATACGGCCAGCCAAACCCTGCTCCCACAAGCATTAACATATTTGTTAAACCAAATTTTGAATTATTTTCAGATATATTTAAGTTTGTTTCAGACCAAGAGTCCATTTTTACTATCCAAAAATTTTTGGACTAGAGTTTTTAAGCTCATACTCTTGCTGAGAGTTGTCTGCATGTGTCTGCTAAGAAATTCCAGCTTTTCTGTCAGAAACATTCCAGTTGAAGAGAGCATTTAAACAAGCAGACTTTTTCATTCCCATTGTGGAAGGGTGGCAAGGATTTGGGAACTAAAGAGTGAAACTGAGGGAAGGATGGAGACAGGGAGGTAGAAGATGTTTTCCTTTTTCCTTCTTGTTTCACTCTATCCTATACTAATTACCACTAAATCAAAAAAAACATTCCCTTCAATCAAGTCTGTTTCTCCCACAGCTCAAACTGGCAAGTGATATCCCTGCCCCTATTTCAACCCATGAGCCTTCAGTCTTATTCTTCTCCCCCTGTCTAATTGAGAGGAGAGTGAGGGTGTAGTTGGGTGAGTATTTGGCAGCTACCAAAGTCAACCCACCACAGGGGCTGTACAGCAAATTGTTATGCAGAGTCAAACACAATATTAACTGCAAGAAGGCACACTTACAGCAATTTATACAGAAAAATTTTCCCTTTAGCTCAGAGAAGAAGCCCAATAAGATAGCAAGCTACTTCACCTGGCCATAAAATAATTCTAGCTCAACTCCTGAGGACAAACTCTTAGAGTTGTTTTTATTACTTTAACAAAAAACAATAGAAGACACACCAAAAAACCCAAACAAGCCACCAAATACATTAAAAAAACAACAGAGAAGCAAGGTGAATGCTCTATAAAGTCTTTTATAGTATTGCTCACTATAACTCAAATAATTTAACTCATTTAATAATGAGTTAAATAGCATTGTTTTCCAATATTAATCCATTGTGAAATAAAACAGCTTGGAAAGTTAACATCTTGCATTATCAGGAATACTTTGGTTTCTCTTTCAGATACAAACCTAAAAAAAAATTTCATTAAAATAAGCAATTTTTCCCCCCTAAGTGACAGGCAAATAAATTGCTTAAACCAAAAAGCACCTCCAACAGAAGGCTGGTACTGTGCACTGAAGTTGGAATAACTGACAGTTTTATTATTTTCAAGAATATACCACAATTATATTGGAGGCAGGAATGAAACTGCATCAAAATCAATGAAAATCAACAAGGAGCATGCTGTGGTTGGTTTAATTCTCTCTAGGTATTAGGACTTGCAAGTCTTTCTGCTAACAATTTTTGTATAATTGGTTCTGTTCACAGATCAAAAACTGAAGGGATAAAATATTTGCTTCCATTTAACTGTACAGCACATGTACTGCTTGCTTAATATAGCAAAGTACACCATCATTTGATACTAAAGTTCACCAACTAAATTTTGTCTCACTTTTATTAATGAGAAATGAGCCTTAACATTGTGGGAGACTACCTGCATTCAAGACTACTAAACAAAAGGTTGAGGCATGTTCCCACAGGAAAGTTATCTGTATAACCCACACTTGGAACTTTTTTCCAAGCTACTGCAGTCACTGCTTGCAGATAAGATAAGGAATGCTTGCATGAGATTTTATGGCAACAGATATGGAAATGATGGTAAGACATCAGGTGACAGAGTTTTATGGCTTTCTTGTACACAAGGCTAAGAATCCCAGTGTATTATCCTTCCATCTCAAATTGTCATCAGCAAGCTAAAGCTTACAGCTTATTCACTGAAAGGAAAACCACAAGAATTAATACCAAACAGTTTGGTAAAAAAAATATAATGCAAAACCTACATTACAGAAAATCAGAAAAACAAACTGGATGTTATTTAGTAATAGATTAGCTTTCAAATATTCAATTCCAAGTTTACAATTATTTGCAGCAGCTAAACAGATCATATTAATTTGCTTTCTTCATTAAATGTGGAAAAATGGCAACTAACATTTTAGAAAGGGGTGTGCCTGGAAAATTTGGCAAAAGAATCTGTATAAGAACTTTAGGAGGGGAAAAAATAGCTTTAGAGGGGATCTACTATTCTGCTTTGAGAAAGTAACAGCTTTACTACCTCTTTGCTACCGTAAGAGCAGCAGTGGAAATGTTATCCTTGTATATAAGGCAACTCCGGTCACACAAGCCAAGTAAATATTGATTTTACTATAGCTGAGCTGGGAGCAGAAGTTAATTTCAATGGTCTGCACAGAATGTTTTATTAATTGCTTTAAAAATATTTTGCATTACAAGGTATTAAACCAGCTAAGAACCTTTTAAAATAATCTGAAGCTTAAAATGATTGAGCTGTACAATTTTATCAGGGTAAAAAGTATAGCTGAGAGAAAGAGAAACACTATTAAAGGCTGCACATCAGCAGGTCATGAAGCCAAGCAGGACGCTTTCTTTCAATCCAGGGCAGGCAGTCCTGAAGCTGTGATGTTGAGGGACAGCTTGGGGCAACCTCACAAAAGCACTGGGCTAGGACCAGTCACCAGCACAAGAGGGAATGGGCAAGGACAGGACCTGTGCACTCCAAGTTGTCATATCATATCACAGACCTTAATTTTGGAGTTAATCAGACCCAAGATGGTTAACCCTGAGCAATACTACCTCAATAAAGAGGAGATATGTCATAACCACAGTACAAAATCCACTCTGTAGTGAAATTCAGCAAGGCAGATACAACCACTCTGCTTCCATCTGCACAAAGGATCGGGAATGCTCTGCTGACTGTCAATTATTAGCGAGGGCTGCCAGTGCACACTTGTGCGACAGCTTTGATTCGGGCAGACACAAGGACAAAGCTGTTGACTGTCACCCCGCCCTGCACAGAACTCGGACAGCACATTTCCCGATCTCGGCGGAGAACCCTCGAACCATTTGCTGCTTTTCTGAACGCTTCAGCAGAAATTCATCTCCGCACGTAACAAGTGTCAGAGTGAGGGCATCTCCTTGCCCTGCAGCGCAGTTTCACCCGCGGGAAGGATCAGCCAGGGAATTACCGCAATTCGCTTTCTCAGCTGCTCGCTTAGCGAAGATCAGGGCGCGCTCCACCCAGACGCCACACAAATGAGGTCACATAGCTGACCGCACTGCTGCCAATTCCTGCCCTATTCATCGGGGACCAGGGCAGGAAGCAGATGGAGCCCTCGAGTTAAGGGTCGCAGCATTTCACTGAGAACATTAAAGTGAACCAGGGCAGGCGATTCACCGGTGCGGGGGACGCGGTTTCTCCGCACGGCAGAGCCGAGTCACGGCACCGCTCTGTCCCACACCCTGCACAGGGACACGGGCTGCGGCCAGCAGCGAAACACTCTCCCCGCACAGCTTAAAAAAGGGACTCTGCAGCAGGACAACAGAACATATTTTCCACTTTTTCATAAGAGTTTAATATACATAAGAAGTTTTTTTTTTCAAATCCTTCAGATCTTGAAAATAAGATCACTTGAAGACCCAAAAGGCAACGTGATGTAATTACTGTGTAAACCTGTTTCTATTTACAACCATGCTGTGTTTCAGAACACATACTTCACCTGCTGCCAAAAAGGAAATATATCATTTTCAAGTGTTTAAAAGCTAGAGTTGTTTGAAATCAAACAGATTTGAGGCCCAACACAGCTCTACTAAAAACCTAACAAGATCAGAGTTTACAGTAATATGAACAACCCCATAAATATTAGTTTGACTATTGTAACAGCTTGTGTGTGGTCTCAATTTCAAGCTGCTATCAGTGCATATATCTTGTGGGAACACAAATACCTTCCTACCTGAAAGTAAGCTTATGGCTTATAGCCAGCGCTTCTGAGATTTCCAGAGACAGAAATGGTAACAGAAGCTAAATGCAGAGTTTCAGAAGATACACTCTCAAACTATGTATCTGTTTGCAAAATACCTCAGTCAAGTCATTGCCAATGCCTTCTACTGCTATTGAAAATTAACACTCACTTTCATCACTAGGATGGTGGCTGCACAATTAATTCACACAACAAAATGTAAATTGATTTCTTACTTCTTTTGACAAAGGTATGAATAAAATAACAAAACAATATCTAGTCACATAATGCTAAGATGCTAACATAGATTATTCAATTACTGCAGAGTGCTTTACTGGCTTCAGGAATTGACCTTTTAGAGAAAAATTTCTAGAAAGCAACCCCTTTCATAAAGTCTCATAGAACCAGCATCTTTTTCTGCCTCTGTAACATTGGTTAAGTAGCCTCCCCTCCAATGACAGGGTGATTTCCATCTGGGTAATGAGGCAATTGAGGTGAAAAAAATATTTTATTAAATAATCACATCAAATAGTGCCACAACAGTAAAGTATATATATGTCAACACAAAATAGCCCAATCATTTTCCTGCAACAGTTTCAGAAATTCTATTAGAAAAACATAAATTATCTCTCTTGGCATGGAACAGCAATGTTTTGTTTGAACAGGCAAAGAAAGTACAAGATCCCTTCTTTTTTCTCCCCTTAGATAAAGAGTAAGCTTTGGTTTCAGTAGCCTACCAGTGCTACCACACTCCCAGTGCCTGTCACCAACTTGAGAGTTTAAGAGGTTATTAAGAGAGATTAGACTGTTATAAAGACAGGCACCAGATGAGCTAAGTTATTTAGTATGTTTTAGACCATAAATCAATCTCTGACAAAACTTAGCTGTGCTGTCCAGGCTTCAGAGAACAGAAGTTAGTCTTACCCACTTTTGTTTCACCCAAACTAACTCATTTACAATTGGATACTTTATCAGGTATGAGCTTCAACCTCCTTTCCTTCAGCCCTTGCCAATTCCCACAGCAAGCATACAACCAAAAAAGCCAAAGCCACACCTCTGCTGACTGAAAAGTGTCCCTCTTTTTTATTTTCTAGATTTCTGTGAAAAGCAAAGGACATGAAGAAACAATTACATACACACCCCTTCCAACTTCTCCACCCCTTTTCCCCCCCGAGTATTTCCAGTACTGACTGCATCATTAAAAATCCTGTCCTCTCAGAAATGGCCTCTCCACCATAGTGCACACACACAATTTCTTTTACCTTCGGGTTTTTTTCCCCATTTTCCCTTCCCCATCTCTTACCTTCTAGCTTTTTTTTTTCAGATTTTTTCTCTCCTGTGTGCATTTCCAACACACTAAGAAGTGCCCAAAGCCACAACTCTCACAGTCTCCAAATATAGAGTTTTGAAAAAAGTGAGATGACGACAATAAATGTGGGACTATGACTCTCTTGGAAAGCAAATCTATAGTGCTACACTTTATGAACAGTTACGAAGATTATAATTGAACAAATTTCCTGAAAAAGATCCTGCTGCTTGATTAAAAAAAAATTATAACTGCAATTTACCAGCCATGATCTATGTTCTTTTAAAAGAAGTGAAGGCTCAGCTCAAATTTGAACAGGCTTTAAGAAACAATCAGTAAACACTGTGCTCAATCATATAAAGCACCTGAGCAAGCATGTAGCTGCTATCACCTGGGAGGTTCACACCTTAGCCTAGCCACCTGGAGCAAGTGCCAGAGAAATCATCTGCAGACAAACAGACATTACCAAATATTAAGTGTGTGCACTTACATGTTAGAAAGATGTGAAGGACTGAGATATAAAACCTCAGAGAGATTGACCCTCCTATTATCCCACAGATGAACATTTCAGAGGTTTCACAACTGCAGTGTTCATCAGTTAACTACATGGCTGGTTATAACTCCTGTCTAAGTTTATGCTCTTCTAAAAAAGAAGAAAGAAAAAAAAACCCAAGAAATAGTCCAAAAAAACCCTACACCAGTACACGCAAAGCCAGAACAAACAACTTCCATGAACAGCAGCTGAGGTTAAAACCAAGCAGATTGATTTTCTCCTACTGCTAACCTTCCAAGAGTGATCAACTGCAGATGTCTCACATCTGAGGGCTGAATACGTGCAGATTTTGAAGAACACTGTATCTCTCTAACCTATAATTTACTCAGCTCTCCAGAGTCAGTCAAAAGCAACTCCACTCACATTACTGAGTTTTCTTAACATTTTTGTCAGTTTCTTAAGGAAGTTTGGACTGAGCCACAAAGGAAAAGTTTCTGCTCTCAGCTAAACTGGCATATATCCAAATCCACCTCATTGTTCTAGAAGCAAACATATGTGAAATCAGAGTCCCAGCCCATCATTTTATTCTAAATTTAGCCATTACATTGATACGTCTTCACAGGCTTTTAGTTTCTCTTTCTAAAAATCTATCTTCAGACTCCAGCTTTGTAAAAAAAAAAACCACATTAAAAGTCAAGTGGATCAAAGTGTTTATTGATCAACAGGTTGTTTTCTCAAAGTTCTGACACCAATTCACAAAATAAACAGTTCCCATCTGTCAATTACTGTACCTACATAGCATTTTCACAGGTACTATGAATAATCAGATTGTCTTTTCCTTGCCAACCTGTGTTATTTGGCCCCAGTCAAAAAATAGATGAGAAAACCCATGAAATTTCAATCAGAATAGGTATGAAAGATGCCAAAAGGAAGAGGAAAGAATAATATCCCAAATTTATTCTTTTCCAAAGCATCCCTCCACAAAACACTTTCCAAATTACAGGAAATATGGGTCTCTTGAGATACCGCCAAAATGAGGAGAAAAACTTGTGGGGTGTCAAGCAGCTGCTCTAAGTTTATACATTCAAAAGTACCAGAAGTCACACTAGTCAGAACTTTAAAGAATCAAAACAAGTAAATGCTGAAGTCACCAAAATTTAATGCATAGCTTAAGAAAATTAGGGACATTAAGACTTTCAATTAGACAGAATGACGCTAAAATTTCTGCCATGAACAAGTTACTGTTCTAGGTGAAAGGGAAGCCCACAACACAAGCATTACCAAGAGGCTCTTGTGTCTGCAGGTGTGACGCGGCCAGAGCTCACACAACGCTTTCAATGGAGCAGCGCCATAGAAAACAGCCTTTCCCCGCTCTGTTTCCTACCGTGCCTTCCACGACCTGCTCTGTTAGAGTAAATATACTTCTGCAAAGTTAAGAAAAGCAGCTCTCATCAGGTGTAGAAGATAAAAACAGACCCACATGCCTGTATCTTTTCATCTACCACAGCCTTCAGAACATAGGGAAGCACTCACCCAGCGGAGCATAACAGGTCTGCCGGTCAGTGTGCCCAGGTGCAGCAACCTTGTACTTTTTCCATACAACTTTTCTGTCTGTTTGAACGCTCATGATCAAGCTCAGTTTCTGAATAACAGGAAAGTGAAGATGCAGAGGAAGTACACGCTAGTACCCACACAAGAACTGCATGCTGGGATTCAAGGGGGAGGGAAGCACTGGTTTTCCTCTGAGGGTTTGACACATTCAGCCACACAGTGACTGACAAAACCAGTCGGGAAATAAACCTTGAAAAAGGCTGCACGTTAGCAAGTCACAGACTTCAAGCTACTTGAGATTTCTTTTCTCTTTAAAATCAGATAAATATGCTGCTTTGCTACTCCTTATGAAAATAGGAGGACACCAGCTTTCAGAGAACTGGCAAGTTAAATTCTAAAAACTGAAAATAGGAAAGCTGATGGTAATTTTCCTTTTCCATTCAAACCAAACTCTGGTCAAACACCATACTCATTTTAAAAATCCTAAATATTTCTAGCATTCGTTCTGTAAAAAGTTTGCAGTATCATTATAACACTTTTTTCACACATTCAACAGAACATAAAACTAGAACAACTCTTCAAAGTAAGCATCCACATCTTTTAATGGCCTTTCAAAAAAGCACAAGAAAATTTAAACATAAGATTATAGCACATAAAAGAAGTCGTACAAATAAATCTTCAAGTCAAAAATTACAAACTCTGATTAGGCATGTTCTTTCCACTGCAGAGTAATTCCAAACAGAGCAAAGACAGAGCAAGGAACAGTAAAGCAGAAAGTTGGTAATGCAGGGCTATGATAAGATCCGAGTTATTTTCAAGTGGGCCTTTAAACTGTGCTTACCACCAGTACAAAAAGCAAATTGAATCCCTCTGTCTTCAAAAGCTTGTTGCCATCTCTATAACCAAATTAAGAGGAATCTAAATACTGTAGTTATGCAAGACACCCCATATCCCACATTTTTGGATTCTGAACTGTACAGAATTCCAAAAATCACAACAAAGTAATGCAAGAAGAGATTAACTAGAACACGTAAGTACAGGCACTATAACCAGAGAAGAGAGAGTTCTAAACCACAGCATTGGTTTCAAAAGCAGAAAGATAGAGGCTGTTTGATTTGTCTGCCAGTCTCATTGTATGATGCTATAAGACAAATGTTCTTGATACAGCTCTCCTCTCTTCATTAATATCCAGTCAGGACAGTTTACTGTATCACACCCCAGATACAATTCAGAAAAGGGAAGGAGGGAGAAATCAAGATTAGATTTTTCTTTAAATTCTTCTGGGCCAGAAGTTAGTCTTACTTAAATTTGTGGGTTGGATGTTTTTTTCCCCAAATTGAAGAATTCCTCAAAGCTGAAGGCTGAAAGGCTTCACACAAAAGGAGTTTTGTTTCCATGAATAATGACAACCATACATTCAGGGGGCTAAATCAGACATTTGTATCCAAACATTTCTGTCAACCATGCAAACAAGACCAAAGTGGAAAGGCAATAAAAGTTATAAAGGTAGGATTTCTATTCTAGAAACAAACAAGTACGAATTTTGTAAATACAAATACAAACCTTACTGTGTGCCAAGCACTTCCCAAGCATAAAAAAAAAAAAGATGCTGCCATCTCCACCGAGCAAACGATGAGAATTAGCAAACAGACCTGCACATATGCCAGAAGTCTTACCAACAGCACCACATGTTCCTTTTTTCAAGTTTTGATGAGAGTGGTCTGAATTCCCTGAGAATGCTCGCCTGTATATCCAATACCTTACCTCACCTTAGTCCCTGCTGTTCCAAGACCCACCCACACTTGGCAGGACTGAAGAATAAGCACAAGTTTCACGAGTCAGCTAGTCTGCGACAACATTTCTGGGTTTACCACTTCTCAAATGAGGAAGTGATTGCAGTCAGTGAGAGCAGTTAGAGAAACACCACTCTGACTCCACCAGTCCCTTGAACTTCATTCAATGTGAAGGTATTAGCAAAGCTGAGTAAATCATTTATGCGCCAGAGCTTCCACTCAGCCCTCAAGCTCTGCCTGCCATCAGCAGCTGTGCCATGAACATCAGAGAGAACACTTTTATTTCACAGCAGGTTTTATCTCAAAAATCCAACATTTCAACAAGAATATACACTGAAAATATTTATTAACTTAAGGTGGGGGAGGGGCAGGTTGGGGGTTGTTACACTATGTTTAAATTAAAAAAAAACAAACATCTCTTGCCTAAACAGAAATAGAATTACTAGAATGAAATTGTTTCATATCTGAACCCATGTGCAAATAAGTTACCTTTAGGATGGCAGGAATATTTTTAAGCTAAATTTTAAAAGTGAAACCATGGTCTCTGTGAATATCTGCAGTATTGGGTGTGAAATCCATACATGAGTTGCAAGAGCAGATAAACAGGAGAGAAATAGAAATTTCTGGTCAAAGTAATCTTTGAAGGCTGCAAAGGAAGACATTTTAAAAAATATTTTAACCGAACTCCAGAGCTCAATATACCAGTATACTCATTCATTAGGAGGAAGATGGTCTTATTTCTACTACTATTGAATTCAACATTTATTTAGTAGCTCTCTGACTAGAGTACGTGCTCTCTTCTATTCTCTCCGGTGTTGACAGCAGTAATCAAATTTTGTACATGCCACTGGCCCTATTATAGTTCCAGAGCAGCTGGCTGGTTGCCTAGGCTTCTTATCATGTATGATAGAAAAGACCAGCTGAAACTGCTGTGGGAAGACAGAAGTAGAGGGAAGCCTAACTAGAAGCCTAGTAAGTAGAAATCATGTCTTTTTATATTTGCCCATATATTACAAAGCATGAAGAACAAGGCTACACTCAACACATGACAAGCTTGCTATAATAGTTTTCAGAAGGACTGGAACTCAGATGACAATTCAGCCCTTGTTGAAGGGTAGGTCTGAATTCCACACTTTATCTGTGAAACACTACTCAACTATATCTTAGTTCACAGAGCAGGGAATGGGAAAGCAAAAAACCACCCAGAGTTGGGGGGAAAAGGAAAAGAAAAAAAAAAGAAGGGAAAAAACTCAGATAACTGTACTCATTCATTTAAAGGTGAGCCCATAAATACTTAAAATCACTTTTCTATCACAGCCCCAGCATATACACAGTCAGCACAGGGTTCAGAGTAAAATTAAAGGTCACAGAGGCAAACAACAATGGGACCAGAGGACAACATCCTTTAATTCTAAAACTCCCCTGTATGCAAGACAATCTATAATGAAATTGGTTTCCATTTCTTCTTTGCCTTCTGGGAACCTTCCAAGAGCTTTGAATGCCTTGCCTCTAAGAAGAGGAAACTGGCTTCTTTTTCACAACCCATCTCCTTCCAGCTGTGTTCCAAGTAGGCCTTGGGTAGCCCTGCTCTGAACTTCCACTTTTCCAAACTAGTCCATAGAAAAAGGCTTGGGTTCATGGCAGAGATAAAAACAACTCTAAGGGACTTCTTATGGGAGCAGAATAAGGAGGTTCAGAGCTCCTCCTTCACCTTCCTTCTCCAAGGAGAGAGCCAAACAAGCCAAGAGTTTTCCTAGAGGGGAAGCTCAGCCTTTCTCAAGGTTCCTGTGTTACCTGTCTAGTCCTACCTTTTAAAATACTGCTATAATAAGCATCTGGTTAAGAACTTCTCATGCTCTGGGATTACTACCCCATAATTTTGTTCAGGATGTTTTATTTCACCACAACAACCTGACAACTTTTTTAGCTGGCCTGCCACACAATACTTGTTTTAGCAAGCAAACAAGAGCTTCTAAGGAGATGCTAAGGATGGTGGCGGGGCAACAGGAACTTAAACAGAAAGTAATGTTTCAAATGCTTGTTGCATTTTGATTGAAACTAGTTATTAGTTTATCCCCTACTTCCAGGAAACCCACAACACCAGCAAATTCAAAAGGAGAACAATGAGTTTTTAGCATTTCTATTGAAACCTTGTTTCACACAGCCAGGTTAATGCCAGCATAAAGCTCTCTACTGAAAAAAACCATTATCAATACAGTAGATGCCCTCATTACTGTGGAAGAAGAACAGTGTGTGGCAGCTAGTGGAGCACTGCAGTACAGATAACACACAGAGATATTGTCTCAGTGCTCTCACAGGCAGCTCCAACACAAACCTTTCCAGCACACAGCGCTTCAGGCACTTGACACATGGGTCTCGTAAAACTGCATGTCTGTGGCTGCCACAAATAACTGACTCATCATGCAAAAGAAATAATAGTAGCAACTGTACATAAATCGTAATGCCTTTCAAGAATCACCATAATTTTGGTCTTTTTTTCATGTTCTTCTTACAGTTTCCCTTTTCCTTTTGTAAAAGGGAATATTTTGAATGTATTTACTGGGGAAATCTACAGAGGACATTAATCTTTGGAAAGTGTTGTTTACATTATGATCACGCCTGTAAAACCCAGCCACATCCAAACAGTACCTGCTTTTCACAAATCATCCCAGGCCACCTGTTTACAGCAACTCATAGGAGTGACAGGGGGCCCACAGGAAAAGCAGGAGCCTTCTGCAGCTTGCTTCTCATTTAAAATGCTGAGCACATCTTCCAAAGCAAGGTTCCTGCCCATTCACAGGCACCTTTATAAAACAAATCCCAATGAATCTGTGACAGATGCACTGCTCAACACTTGTGTGCTCATATGCTGGGATGTAACGTGCATTTCAGCTGAAGCCCAGGCACTGAGCCCTGAGTGACAGCATGCAAGTCCAAGCACAGGAGAGGGGCCATCACTTGATCTGCCCCAGCTCTGCCATAAGCAATCCTGGTGGTTCAGAGTTTTCAAAACCACTTTCCCTGCTGCAGTGGAACAGACTGGGTTCAAGCCAGTGGCCAAGCAGCTGTAAGAGCTGCTGGTAAGCAACTCCACCCAGGACAGACAAGTGCCCTCAGCATACCCCACATCACTAGGGACTGCTGCAGAAACAGGCATGGCTTCCAAAAAAACATCTCCTTCCTCTGTCCAGGACAATTCTATGCCAGGACACAATCCAAAGCTTTGGAAGCAATGGTTTAGGCAAGCATACGAATAATTTATTTGTACACCTTCCTGTAACTCATTTTGTAAATGAGTGTTTGTACCTCCAAGAACATAAACATCTCAAAGGTTCCTTGTAAATTCCACAGGGTTTTTTCCTCAGAATGTATCTTCTGATACTAGCTCTACTAGCTTTCCCTATCTAGACTTCATAAGGCTGTGCACTGATGTCTGCCTCAAGCTGGAAAGAGGGGAATGAAAACATCAGGAAGCCTGGAAGAGGCGCTCTGGAGCAAAGCACATCTCTCCACTTGCCCAGGTCTACAGGTCTTCACTCTACCAGCTAGGGCTACAACCACAGCCTTCATCCTACAAGCTAAAACTCTTATCTTCTATCATGATGAGGAGAAAGAGGTGACATCATCACAGTTAAATATAATCGCAGGTACATTTAAAGAGTGGCACACCCTGGCCAATGACCACATTCACGGTCAGCAGGGTTGAACCAAGACTGCAGCTCCAAAGATCTGAAAGTTTGGTTTCCCTTTTTTTAATGCCCTGTAACAATGCATGGGTGATCAGACAACACCCTCTAAGACACTAATTCTTCAGCTGTACCATTTATGAGAAGCTATTTATTTCCAAACCAACACTGAGTGTCACAAGCATACACATAACCAATCTTGTTAAAATTAGCGATCAATTTCTTCCACCCAGACAGTCTACTTCCCTTCCTGATAGCAACAACATATTCTATTCATGCTTTCCCACAAAAAAAAAAAAAAAAAAAAAAAAAAAAAAAAAGGAAAGCATTGTCCAGAGCTGCCCTGCTTTCTGCAGGAACTCTTAACAAAGTTCTTTAGACTTCCCAGTCATCATGCTGCGGTGGAAAGTTTTGCTCACCTGGAAAAGAGGGATTGCAGAAAGTCTGCATTAGAAGCCCCAAGTTTCACCATCCCTTCCTTGAACAAGAATATTGAAGAAGCTCCCTAAGTTAAACAGGCTGTCTTTTCCTAGTTCAGAGAGCTAAAAATCAGTAAGAAGGCAGTATTAGAGGCATGCTAAAACGAAGTGTTCCCTGTGGACCTTGGTCAGGTCCAACACAAAAACATCTCCAGTTAAACACTCCACTCCTCAGAGGACAAACATGTCTCCTGCCAAGGACCCAAGGCTCCTTCTTTCTGAAATAGCATTGGTATTATCAGAGTCAAAAAAGGGGAAAAAAAACCCCCACAACTAAAAATCAACCCAAAACACATCTACTCAGCTCAGTGCAGGAAGGCACTTCCTGGGTGTTCAGGACTTATCACAGTGACACAGCACCCAGCTCAGGTGCAAGCACCCAGCCCTACAGCAGCCAGCTTGATGAGGGCAGGTATCACACCAGTCCTCCTGCATGATGCCAGAGCAACAATGCAAAATTTTCTAAACTACAGAAAACCATCTCAGAACTACCTACACTGCTGCCACTGTATAAGCCTTTACTTTCATGAAAACCTTCTTTACCAAAAAGAGGGAAAAAAACCCACAGAAAACATAATATAGATTTAATTGACTCAGGATAAATTTTAAAGTTAACTCAATACAGATTTAATCTATTGCTTGTTAATTTGTCCCAGTAGTTAAATTTACACTCACTGCTAACAGCTTACACCGCATTCACAACCTTTTGCCACTGATCTCCTTTTAACAGCTAAAAATTGTAAATCATTGTGTGATTAAGGTTATCAAGACTTCAACAAGGTCAGAGAGTATATTTCAATAGATAATCCAACATTCAGATATTTTGGTAGGTATAATATTCCACAAAGACTGTATTTAAAAAAAAAATCATTGTATCAACTGTCAGGTACTAGAAGTACATCATTAAAATTATTGTTAAAATTAATGGCCTTCTTTCTTGCCTCCCTCCCTAATTAGCATAGAAAAAAAAGAAAGAGGTAAAACCATGTACTTTGTTAAATATTGAACCTACTGGAACCTGTGAAGTAACAGATTAATAAACTACTCTGAGGCTGAGGTCAGTTTACAGAAGAACCATCACACAGCAGCTATGGCAACACAGAACCACCCCACTGCACTGCCAACTAGCTAAGAGAAACAGAAGAACAAAAAGCTAAGCAAAAAGCAGCATCAGCCTGCTTTCTTAGGGCCACAGAAGTGAGAATTAATGCTCTGAGAGGGAGTGCTCTTCAGTTTAGCACAGTACTTCTGTGTATCCGGGGACTTGGGAAGGAGTGTGGAAAAGAGACAAAGCATGTGGCACAACTGAACTGTTACCTAAAGGAAGAATAGACCCACACAACTAAGCACCAAAAAGCCTCAAGCCTCTCTGACAGTAATGCTAAACACACACTCATAAGCAGAGATCCAACAGCAGTGAAAATGATAGTGCATTTTATTTGGGATGGAATGTGCACCTATCTATCTCAAGCCAGCAGCTCAGGTTCCCAAGCAGACTGGGAAGCAGCCCAGTCTGAAAAGGCTGAGCAATAGCTGGGTTAATAGGCACCTCACTCAACTCCACACTAGCTAAGGAAAGCTCACACAAGCTATGATCAGCAGAGATGGTGGTAAAAAGAGGACTAGGCAGTGGCAAGCAGCTGAGGGGCAGCAACTGGTTCAGTTTTGCAAGCCAGCAAAGATTGCATGTTTACACCCTCGCTAGTTTTCAAGAAATTTTCAGCAAGCTTTCTGTCTGAATACTTTGCAGGCTTCTGCCAGGTCAAATGGAAAACACTGGGCTCAGTTATTTAAGCTCAAGTGTGCGGAGGAGTAATTACCAAAGCTCCACTGGACAGAAGGATTGCATTCTTTTCTTCTTCAAATGCCACCACCCACTAAGATATGATAATAAAACTCTCAGAAACCTTGTAAGCAAATCCAGCAAACACTATGCAGAAGTTAGCCTGCAATCACATGGTACCCATCTCAAAAACTCCATCTGTGCCTCTCAAAATACTGTGGCACAATGACCAACTCTGCTACTTGCTGCTACCATCATCATGGCATGATGCCACCACCATCATATTGGCATCACCATAACCAAGTGTTAGCTGGATTTAAAGCCTAATTCATGTGAAGGTTGAGATAGAGGCCACACATACAGTATATTCTAAAAAGTCTTTCTGTGCAAGATTGACAGGCAAATCATACACTTTCCTAAGCCAGACAAATGAAGGCCAAAAACACAACTGCTCCTTCACAATTATTGTTATGCAACTGATGCAGCACAGCATTCTCACATAAATATTTAATGTCAACAATATACATGCTCTCTAGCTGATTTTAAAACTATTTCAATTTTTAGAAGGGTTAAAAACAGATGCACACACTATAGTAATTATATTATTAGTCACATTACTGAAGCATCACACCTTGAACTTGATGTGTGAGCAGGCACAGTCTCATCCATGGTCTGAACAGCAGCTTTTCAGCTATTCATTTCACACTCCCTTTTTGTATTACTGGTTATGAAACCATCTGACATTGCCAGAAACAACCTTACAACCAGCTCAATAAAATTTCACATTACTTTAACAAAAACATTTTCAGGCTGAAGCCTTTAATAATTACCTTTATTTCCCTTTGAATTTAAGTCTTTAAATAACCAATCACTGTTTTCATGTGTTTCAAAAATATGACTATCATGGCTATACTCACAATGAGAATGTATGTAACATAAGCACCTTTGAAGAGAAGCTTTTACACCAAAGTGGACAGATTAAGATTCTGAGACACCATGCACCATCCTGCGTGTTCAAGACCCTCACTCCATTTAGCAGATGAGCTTTTATAATGCCCCAGTCTCCCTTGCACAGGAAACCAAGTTCTCCAAATGGCACATATTTATCAGTTTGCTCCTTAGGTTGTCTTGTCTTTTCTACTACCCTACTTGCTTTTGTGGCTGCTACCACAAACAGAACTGGTTTTATCACAGGGTTATTTTCTTACTAGTTTAACTTCTCCTGCATGAGCTACTGAATAGCAAGCCTTGTTTCTCTCTGCAGGCCTGCAAACACATCCAGGCTAAAACTACTTCAACTTCACAAAGTTAACATTGAAGCAAGTTGCATTAAACTTGTTCACAGGTCTCCTTAAAAAAAAAAAATAAAAGAATCATTGTAGGTTGGTAAAACTCCAATATAACTAAAGGAGATAGAAAAGGAGATAGACAACAAAACACAAACAAGTTGCCATTCACTCAAACAGGAGTGTGCAAGTGTCTGTTACTCTGCCTTCAACTTGCCCTAGATCTATATTCAACCAAACATTATAATGCCTTCATTGCCAATCATTTACTGTCTAACTGTACTATTCTCACAATTAACACTGTCACAAACTTTTCTATTTATGTGCAGTTCCCTCACTTTAATTGGACTGGTTTAAGACATTTGCATGAACAAAGCATTATAAAACTTCACTGCTGCCTGGTTTTTGTTTATTGTTTTACTTTGTAGCATAACCACAGCATTGATACTGTTTGTTTTCTTGTAGGTGACTGTTTAATTTTAAATAGCAGCATTCTGACACATTCTCTCCTCTCTATAACAAAGTTTAGCACAAGTCTTTCAGGTCAGCCACAGAAAAAAGATAAGCCCCTATTACCTATCTTCATAAATAGCATTTGAAAGAGGGGATTCACCAAATAAAGATCTTTACAGCTTACACTGTGAGATAAGCAAGGTAGTTTAGGTTATGGGTGGCAAGGTTCAGAAACAGAACTTCATACAAGTGTAATTAAAATGTTTGTGAAGCTAATTACAAACAATCTGCTACAATCTACCTTTCTGGAAACTTGTGTTACTAAGTGCATGTGAGACTCTGGGTCACTGAGAAGTGGCTCTAGTGTAAATGCAGCAATATGACCAAAAAGTGTCAAGAAGCTGCTTTACACAGGGGTTTTCAGAAATTTACCTTTACACTCAGCTGCCCCAGCCCTGCAGTTTTCCACCACCTTTCTCCTCACTTGCCTCCAAATACTAATTTACTCTTCGTATAAATGATCAAAACCCCACTAATGCTAAAAAAAAAAATATAATCAGCTCTCAAAGGAAATCACAGGACAGTTCATTCAGTCTTCTCACTCCCACATGACATGACCATCAGGTGGTGTTATAATAACAATTTTGTACCTACCATTCCACCATAATTGACTTTACCTTCTTTCCCTTGCTCTACCCCTGATCTACACAGATGCTCATCTGTCTTACTACCCTGTGTCAGGAGGGTCAAAATCAATGAGACAGGTCAGTTCATTGCATTCTACCCAGTACAATTCCAGTGAAGTGAGTATAAATCCCTACCAATACTGCACAAAAAACATGTATGTCTGCCTATTTTGTCTCTTGCATCCAAGATCATGCAGTTGGAATGAAGAAGCAGCAGAGAATAGGACATGTTCCTGGTCAGGATCAAATGCGACCACTGAAATGCACACAAAAACAGGAACAAGCAGACATGGGGGGAGAGGGAAGAAATATTTTCACAAGAAATCTAACTTGCATCAGATGTCCCTATGACAGTATTTTAGCTACCAGCTGGATCATGACTCATAGATCCCCAATACCAGGCTTCTGAGTAGGCTCAACTCAGCCAGGGAGCTTTGCTACCTCCATGTGACAAACATGACTGGAAAAGCTCCTAGGGCCTATCCCAGCCCTTGTTGCCTTGTCCAGGAATTAGGAGGAATTGATCCAACACATTTCAACTTCTGTATTTCAGTAATTGGTAAAGAAGTAGGACAGTACAAGGATACACATCCAACTGCAGACAGCAAGAACTTTGTGACTACCATGGGAACAGCTGGAGCACCTCTCAGTTCCTATCATAACCATTCATTCAGCTCCCCACACACCATACAGCCCGTCCTGGCCAAGAACACCAAGAGGACTCCTATGACATAGCTAGTTTGCCATTTATTTCACTGCTTCCAAAAACCAGTCTTAACTACAACCTATTTCCCAACTAAAACCTAGAAGTTTACTGGGAAGCCATGCCAGGGCAGCAGTGATGACAAGAGGGAATTGCTCGTGCTTCATTACTTAGCCACGGCATCTGGCCACAACCAATTCTACAGCCCACCTGATCCTCAAAACCCAGGAATGGATTACAGACACGGTGAGCAGATCAAAGAGCTCTTTTGGTAAACCCCATCTTCTATAACAGAAGAGTCTTGAGATTTGCTATGATTTTGAAGCATACAAGGCATGTTCAGGTTCTGCAGCTGCTGGGGAGCAAGAAGGTTCAAACAGCAGCAGCAATCCCAAAACAGTGTAGAGCTTGGGAAGTAGAAGTAGAAAAACGGAATTATTTTAACCCAGGCCATAGGTTACAGAAATTATACAGGGCTCCTGAAGACATCTGAAATTTCACAGCTTCAGCCTAGCTTTTCTCTGAAGATAAAATGGTCAAATTTTATAATTAAGTTTCATGGCTAATACCACTATGAAATGAAAATTTCCTTCATTATCTATGAAAAAAATTTAACATAGATTACATTCCACACTAAAGAGTTCTGTATCAGCATAGAAAAGGAAAAGAAGTCACCACAAAACAGCATAATGTTAGAAAGGCTTGGTAAACATTGCAAGTACAAAACAGCACTCTCATCTATGAGAACTTGACAGATATGCAGCAGAAGTGTTTCAGCACTGTCAACCTGAATGTAAGTTGCCAAAATTATTTTGGAATAAGCCACATGCCTTTTAACATAACCTAGGTTCAAAAATAGGCATTGCCAAGATCCACTTACTCAAATAATCTTTTAGAGGCATCATTGTAGCCCCCAAGTGCCTTCCAGCTAAGCACTGCTGAGAGTTTAGCCCTCTAATCAGTCTCTCCTCCTTTTCTGGCACTGTAACAGTGCAAAAAGTAGCAAATGACACCTGGTATGGCAAGAACAGATCACTACATGTAGAGAATCTGCTAAATTGGAAGGGACACATCAGGATTACCAAGTCCAGCTCCTGGCCCTGCCCAGCACACCCTAAGAATCACACCATATGATATATGCCCCTTGTGTCTAGATACAAAATTCAATATGAAAGTGGAAGCTAGGCAGACTAGAACCATCTGTCTCATGTTCACATTAACAAGTTATTGCCAGACCTTTGACTGTGATTTATAAACAATGCATGCAGGAAATGGAACAAAAAAAAATCCAAACTATTATCTCTAAAAAGCTAAAAAGTCTAAAAAGCTGGGCACATGGTGGTGAAATCCCAAGACAGTATAAAACCACAAGGAAACTATATATGTGACACTTAAAGGCTGAGTTAAGTTTTCACTTCCACAAAGCCAAGGTCACAGGAACAAACCCAGTGCAGTCACCAGCATAGAACCACAGAAGCCTCCCCAGCTGGGTGGAGACCTCTTGCTGAGAGTGAAACTAAAATTTTCCAGCAAGTTCACAAAACCACCACTATCCTTCTTCATTCAGTGGAGCTATTCAAGCACAACTTTCACAGTCGCATACACAAGTGAGTACACAAAGATAGGAAAATATAGCTACAAGCTTCCAAATTCAGACACTGACCAGCAGGACAGTCTTAGCATATCTTGGACCAAGTGGGGAAAGAAAAAAAAAAAAAAAAAAAAAAAAACCCACAACAACAACTACCAGCAGAGTTGTAAAGAAACAGTGAATCTACCTGAATTTTAAGAGTCTAAATGCCAATATCCAGACACTACATATATAGGAGAAACTGACAGATGGCAAAAAATGAAGACATCTATGAGAAACCTTGGGGGTCAACTTTTACCAGATATGCAGGGTAGCTGAGCTCAACATGCATAAACAGTCATGAGAAGTGTTTGAGATTGCTTCTCACGTGAGACATCAGAGCCAACCAGGAAAGGGGGTAGGCTAGGGACGGAAGGGAAACAAAAAAGAAATAGCAATAAATTTTATCACACATAGGCTGAATTCCCTCAGTTTGCCTGAGAGGCACCTTTTGTGTATCTACTACATGAAGTCTTGAATCTCATGAAGCAGTAAGCATGTCCCTCTGTCTGCCACTTCTGTTCTGATGTCTCTGCCCCTTAAAAACCTTTTGCTGGTTGAGTCAAAAAATTTGTCTTTAGCTCAGTTATGGCATTTTAAAAAAATTGAATATTCAAGCATACATATTGTCCACATGGCATTCGCTCATCCTAGATAAAATTACTCCAGTCACAACCTAGAGAACTACCATTACAAAAAAACCAAACACTTTAAGACACATACATAAATTCTTATACCAAATTCAGATAGCTTTAAAAAAATTACAAATCACCATGTTTCTAGTAATTGTTATCAGTCAAGGTTTTCAAGAGTTATCTTCTATATCCCCAATGCCCAGGAGCTCCACACACAGTCTGGATGTGGTAAGGATATAAACCCCTCCCTTAAGAGTGGCCCACTCATACCAGTAATCCACTCCCACAAGCACACACACACTTGTTGCTAGCTGCTTCCAAGCCACCTTTGTTGGCTTGGGACAACTCAGGGGTGTTCAGTATGGATTGCAAGCATGTGATGGAAGAAGTACAGATACACACTTACATATGAACTGAGGATTTACCATACTCCCAAGCAACTAACTGGAAATACCTCATTAAAGACAGACTTTTAACAATCTTGGATCCACACATTGCTGTATAATTATTCTCAACTTGAAAGGGCTGCATAATTTCCCAGGAATATCATGATCTCTAAATGCAAATCCTAGAAGGGAAAAGCAAATACAAGTCCATGCATACATATGTGTGCACAGGCATATACAGCTACATAGTCCTCCTTCTCTCTGAGTATGCACAACAAAGATGACAAAAACCCATCCCCATCTCATCTTCCATCACTTAAAAACCACTGCCTTACCTTGTGGCTGTGCTTTTTTGTATATCAGGAAGAAACAGCCAAGCCAGAAAGTGCATAATTACATTTCTATTTACTTTACCATTCACTTTATGAGGGGGAGTGGTAGGAACAGGAGCAGTTGAAAATATGTCTTTCCCTGAGGGCTGAAACTCATGAAACATGTTTTTTTCAAGAGAGTGAGGTTTTTTTCCTTGGAACTCTAACACTTCCATTCCCTAACCCTTACAATAACTTCAGTGGGTACACCTAATCACCTTGCTAATCCCCAGATAACATATTTAGCATTCAGTATTTTATTTGAGCCATTACTGCCACTCAGGAGAAATCTTGTTGCCTTTCTTTCAACATCAGTCACAAGTGACACCTACGTAACTAGTGACTAGTTATAACAAAAAAGCAAGTTATAGGAACATACTAATCTTTGAAAGCTCTACCTTCTTTCAATTTTGAAGGCATTACTCCACATCTGCAGTGAGAAAAAAGAAAGGAAAAGGAAGTCAGGGTAAGCTTTTTTGTTTGTCTTCTTTTATGAGTTGTTGTTTTCTTAAAGACTAGGCTATAGTGCTAAAGATCAAGGCTGACCTTCCTGGATGTTTTTGATATTTCCCCTGAAAAAAAAAGCACAGATCTGAGTTATGGATACCCCAAATGTTACATTCATCTGTCAAGCCCAAGATCTGTGAAAATCAATAGTGCTGAAGAGTGACAAAGATGAGACCAATTTTACAGTTCTTCCTTCTGATTAAGAAGGAAAAATGGTAAAATTAAAGGAAAAAAAATCCCACTGTTCTGCAGTATAAACAGGTCTCATGCACAGATACCTTAATAATTGATAGCTACTATTATAACATGGTGACCCAAAACTATAGTATTACGTGGCCTTTACCACTTCAAATTTCATCTGGATATCCATCCTCAGGAACACCCTGCCTAATAGGATAAAAGATCTCTTTGATAAGGTGGCTCTGAGTTAGCTGAACACAAGTTGAAAAACAAGAAAAATGTTAAGCCTTTGAAATACACAGTCATCTACTGAACTAACCCTAGACACAGCACTCAACCTAGCAACAGCAGAGATGAACTATTACAGGCAGTTGCCACTACAGACAGATTGCGCCAAGTGGAATAAAGCTTTCTAAAGGGCTCCATCGGTCCAAGAAACACCACCAAGACACCACTACCTAAGTAATAATAAAAATAAACCACACAACACCTAGTCATGCTGAAATACAGTACTTAGCATGGCTAGGTGTTGTGTGTTCTTGTAGCTAATCTAATTATTTAGCTACAAGAGAAATTAAGGGTATTCTTAAATAGTAGAGGGGATCTAAATTCATTAGCAAGAATTTAAAACACTACAAGGACACAGTGTATGTCAGACAGTTCCATCAACCAACATCTACTAGATACAACTGCTCACTCCATACTGTGTGTATTAAGTGCAGAAACTGCCTTTTTCTCAGCCGTTGTGCTTTTTATACTAAGCTGAAAGAGGTGTCTACAGTATTTCAGCATTTCCATCTACTCCCCATTTTTATGCATCAACACTGATGCTCTTGCTAGAAGCCATCTCTTGGGGTTAAATTTTAACAGACCATGTTATATTTGCATAAGTCTAGTTAATGAAGAAGTGGCTGGCAGAGTATAATATCCTGACCTTCTGTCATGAATTTTAATTGCCTGCAGATGGTTAAGTTTAGCCTTATCTTCCCACATTAATAAGATCCACATGGATAATTTCTCCCTCACCTTACGTAGCACACTGGCACTTCATGGAGCCCACTGCTGTACCCATGAGTTACCTGCAACACATCCTGCTCCACCCTGTGGTGGGTGTAGTGGTGGGTCAGGTGTGACCCCTGCATGGAGGAGCTGAGGTGGGTGCTAAACTGAAATTACTCTGTCCAAATCCAGTTGAAGAATTCTCCCTGGTAATGCCACGGCTGCTATAAATAGAGCACTTTCTAAACCAGCCCCATTGTTCTGACTTTTATGATCTCCATTGCTCTTGTGAATTTGTCAAATTTCTTCAAAGATAATTATTCCTCATCCCCATCACAGGGTCCCCCTCCTCATTCTTCAGGTTGCAACCAAAGAACAAGGTCACTTTAAAAGAAAAACCAGCTTGGACAAATACAGGAAAGGAAACAAGCACTCTTCCATCTCCCCATGAAATTAAGAATTTCATTTCAACTGAACAATGAGAACCTTTCCTTCTACAGCACATCAATGTCAATAACAACTAAGAATGACCAGCAGATTTATCAAACCTGAGGTCAACTTGCAATTTATGAAAAACCTTTAATAACTTCAACATAATTCAATTACACTAATTTCAGTAAAATTTAGATATCCATTACAAGAGGTATAAAGCTTTTCCCCTGTATAAGCAATTTTAAAAATAAAGGTTTCATTGAATAAATGACAATCCAAAACAAGATGCCTTTGCAAAAATTGCGTATTGCCAGATACAACTCTCGGCACCCTGACTCAGCACATTTTAGATGTGCCGTTTGGGTTTTTTCAATGTGTGCTTTTGCAAAGAAACCACGAACTTTGCATGAAGCAAGATCCTCAAAGATTTTCTGCCAGACCTCCTCTACACTACAGCGTTAATTCACCATTTAAATATTCAAAGATATTCTTGAATACCTGCCAGAAGGGAACACATCTATACAGCCCCATCCAGGCTTACTTAGCTCACCATAGTAATGCTGTGCCCTGGGGTGGAAATACAAGGCCAGGCAATTAAGTTCTACTAAGACAGGTAAAAAAAAATCCCAAGAAAATGCAAGCCATCTTGGTCACGCCAGGACACTTTTATCCTTTGACATTTAGCTGCCTAGAGAAAAGCAGGAACCCCAATAGTTCCTTTGTACATAATGTATGAAGTTTCCTTTGCCTACTGCTTCCACATTTTTTACCCAACAGTCCAAGACAGGCCTGAAAAATTCATGTCAGGATGAGTTTCTATATCAATAGTTGCAAGGGGACAGAGAGAAAGGTGACCACACTTTACTTCATGTATCCCTCAAATACTGACAAAATCACTAAAAAACTATCACAAGAGCTCACCATGTCACATCTCAGCTAAGAAGAGAAGCTAAACAAGCCTAAGGATATCCAACTCTATCCCTCCACAGCTGATGACCAAATAAAAAGGTAAAATGAGCTTGGGAATGAACAGGTTTGTTTTGCCCTAAATAGAAATAGTCTGTGATGCAGAAGTAGGCATGAAGGGGAAAAAAAAAAACAAACAAACAAACAAAAAAAAAAAACCAAGTAAGACTAGATTGTGTTTTCGTCACATTTTTCATCTGTTTCAAGAGGCTAATTTTGTCATTTAAAATATGAAAGAACTCAAGGCCAAGGTGATATTTTGGACCCTTATTTAACCTAGTTTTACATTGAATATCTATATTTTCTTTAAATGTCATTTCAAAAGTAGTCTCTTTTGCACATACATTCTCACTTGTACAGGAATTTAAAACAACCTTCAAAATTCAATATGTGGTTATTCATATTTAATTTAATTGTTTATTGTATAGAAGGCAACTTGAAATAGGACAGGTTGAAATCATTTAAACCTGAGAGAACCTATTTCACTAGTTCTACTTTTTATAAAAAGAAATTACAGTTATTGAATCAGCCTTGCTAAGGTTCTACCAAAGATATCTTCTCACCTTGTATTAATACACTGCACTTCATTACTGAGATATAATTAGACCAAAAAGTTTGCAAACAGTGCAGGGCATTATCTTTACACTTGAATGTTAGAGCAACAGGTTACCTATTGATGCTACAGGGATTTAAATAAACAGCAGATTATTGTTCATAACAAGCTGCAT
Organism: Chloebia gouldiae; assembly: GCA_003676055.1. Classification (NCBI taxonomy): domain Eukaryota; kingdom Metazoa; phylum Chordata; class Aves; order Passeriformes; family Passeridae; genus Chloebia; species Chloebia gouldiae. The sequence continues at coordinate 59,765,636 of QUSF01000002.1, read as the reverse complement.
GATTCTGGAAGACATGATCTAACTGACTCATCCATTCCTCAGCTGTACTCTTACCATTCCAAGCCCTGCAGGACTGGAGGAGGGTGGGAGAAATGTCTAAAGACTGTTAAAGAAGGAATTCTTTATATAGTAAAACTTGTATGTGGTTCCCCTTGATTGAGATAGTTCAAGGATACCTTAGTAAAAAAATAGTAATTTAACCAGATATTCTCTTTTGTTCCTGTTATTTTGCATTACTTCAATACTTATGTCTAAAAATAATTGTCTGAAAAATAGGATTTATAACTCTTAACTATACACACCTTACACAGAAGGTGCAAGCTCTATATTATACACCAATTTTCATTGAAATTAGATTTTACAATTTGTCAGTCTTTCCAAAAAGGCTTTTGTGATACCTTGCAGATGCCAAACTGTAGCTGAGTTCAATTTATTCATCCAAAAAGGAGAGGAATAAAAAGAAAGGGAAAAAAAAATGCATCCTCTATTAAGTACACCACAATACAGATACAGAGCAGTTAAAAATAAAGTCTCACAGAATTGACACACATTACTTTTCCCCTACTTACACCACACTGCATCCCAGACAACAGATCCAACTCATAGCCACAGATTCTCACCAAGATCAAACATAACTAATTTAATTGTTTTTTAAAGACTTCCAGTAACACCAGTTATCTTAATTACCATTCATCTACTCTGTCAGATGATAACCTTTTGGCTCTGCTAAATTTGGGAGTGCCAAGAATGTATCATTTCCTTTTTTCCACTGTATTGTAGATGAGAGTTGAGTCTCCAACTTCTATACTTTTACTTTTTTTGGCAGCACAAGAGGTTTTTAATAGGATAGCAAGTTAAGGTCCTTTCTGAGTGCTGGAAGAATATGAAAGGACCCTTATTACCAATGAGAATACCAGGCACACATAATATCTTAGGAGGAACAAAACTCCTTTTTCTGCTTTCTACCCTCCATACTAGGATAAAAACAATTTTGTGCATTTTGGTATGAAGGGAAAAAAATTGTCAGATTGGAGAGCATAAGGACCCAAACCCACAAGAAAACAGACTTTTCCAACTGAAGGAAACAAGTTTAAATTAATTTCAAAATGCCTCTTATCCTTACCATACCCACAAAAATTATGCAGAATACTTTCATAATCAGTTGCACATCTCTATATGACAAATTTTTATTTCAGATGATCACTATAGTACACTACCATCTTTCAGCATTGCAGTGTATCCCAAGTACTCATGTTCTTTAATCCCTACTTCTTTCCCCAGACAGCAAAATTACACTTTCAACAATTTTTAATATATGGGGACAAATATAAGTTAAAGCCAGAAAATGCAGGGCCAAAATAAAAAGCTATGACAAAAGGAGGTGAGAATTAAAGTGCAATATAAATTAATCAGCAAAACATTTCTAAGCAGCCTTTGTTTTTCTTAACACTTTATTTGAACATTACAAAGACACAGTCCATTTTCACCACCTGACTAGTGGTTTCTGCTCCATCTCAGCTTCCTCTGCCCAACAGCAGCGTGGAAGCACTGTGGAAGAAAGGACATATCAGGACTTCCAGGGCAACAACCAGCAGCAAATTTAGAGATTCCATTTTCTTTCTGCCCAAATCACCCTAGAACCAAGCTCTTCACTGAATACATTACACAACATGAGCTAATTCTTCCTAGCCAGCTCCAAAGTTTTGCAGTGCATCCCATTTCCTCTAAAGGCCATTCAACAGATCTGGGCAACTTCAGAGAGGACTCTACTGTCAATCATAGACTTCATCCTGAAACTGAACTTAATCAAATACACTAAGGACACTGAATCCTTTCAGGATGAATACAGCAGCTCAAGAGCTTTTCAACACTGTATTGCAAAGAGACAGAGTAAAATCAAATTTGACATGCTTACAGCAGGTCTGGGCTTTTAGGACCCCTCACTGCTTTCACACTATTTATCTCAGTTCTAAAGGCACCCCACCCAGTTAGTAGCCATAGAAACCTCTACACTACATGTGATATTTTACCCAGAAATAAATTATCACATTTCACACAGAAAATAAATTATCATTTAATTATGTTTTTAATACATAAAAGCATAAGCTATGGGATCCACCAGGTACTAGACACTCCTCTTCTACTTCTACCCTACTTCCTACTGAAGAAAATTTGTCTGCTTCAGAAGGGGGCATTACATGCTAGAGTGATCCCTGTGTAGCATCAAGTGAAGCAATAAGAGCAACATTAAAGTACCTGCAAATGCAAGAACTCCTACAATGTGAAAGTGCCCTGGAGCAGAAGCACCACACTTGAATTCCTCCTCGAGGCAGAGTTGCCTCAAGCTCTTACTGACACAATGCACATAGCATGAGATTCCTGTGGGAATTCAGGAACACCAAGGATAACAACCTCACCCAGGAAGTAATCAAGAACCAGACCTCAAATGGGCCAACCACAGCATGCCACATTGTTCACTTCAGGATATGAGTGAATGCAACACAGATCATAAAGCTAGAAGACATTTAACCAGGATAATCCTACATAATGCCCCTCTAAGCACACTTATTACCTCAATGCCAGATGCCAGAGCAGCACCATTCCCAAGCTGGCACATTTTGTACTGTGCATACCCTGCATCACAGCTCTGCATCCGCTTCCATGCCAGGCAAACCAAGGAAATAGCTCTCATGCATATCCCCACATTTCCTCCAGGCAAACATGGACTCCATCTCTTGTCAAAGGGTCTATCATTATCTATGGGGTGACATATTTCCCTTCCATATACAGCCCCAAGCTTTCCTCCTTTTTAAGCATCTCATCTCTTTGGACTCTGACACAAACGTAAGTATTGTGACCGTTATCTCATCTCAGGTAAATAACTACAGTAATGACATCCCTCTTTTTCCTGCAATGGGTTTTTGTTATAAGGAATGTATCAGAACTGTCACCATGTGCTGGCTAGCCCCCCTTGCAACACAGTGGCTGTTTATCATTATAACACTACATTCCTTGCAACCATCACCAGGGCTAGGGACTGGATGGTTGTGACTATGGGCAATGGAGGGGTTTGTTGTGGCTGTCTTATTCTGGAGAAGAAAAAGAAGAGCAATGCTCCTTTTCTCTAGTTCTTAATGTCCTTCCAATATCTTTCTCCTGCAGGAGGGGTGGGAATCAAGACTTACTGCAAGCCCACTCTTCTACTTAGACCAGTATCTTTACACAGCAAGTTTTCCAGAATAATAGAATCATTTATGTTGGAAGAAACCTCTAAGATCGTAGTGTCCAAGCATTAAACTAGCACTGCCAAGTCCACCACTAAATTCCTCTTTTTGGCCTACAGCTTTGGACATGATCATTGAGCAGTAGTTATCCAGGGCAGAAACATACAAACACAAACAACCTAGCCCAGAAAGTTTTGGAATTTACTAATTTATTACAAAATGCTCTCAATGCTCTCTGGCACCTCACTCGCTTCCTGGTACACCTTCTCTCAGGAATGAGCCCCATCTCATCCTACACTGCAGTCAGGTGCTCAGTGGAAAGGCCAGCAGTCTGAGCCCTTTGAAAATGTGAACAGTGACAGAAACTTGTCAACAGAGACAAGCTGGCACGAGGGCTCTAATTACCAGACAGTGGCAGGAAAGACAGGTACAACTCCAAATGTGCCCCCAGCCAGTTTTTGGAAAAGGTGACCCTTTTTGATATGTATTTTTCACAGTGCTCAGCGGCCAGGGATCAGGCCAGGAACCAGGTGCTTGCACAGCAGGCAGATGCTGACAGTCATGCAGTCTGTGCCAGCACCCCAGCACATGGCTCCACAGACATACCTCTGCAAACAATCCTGACTTCACTGGAGTTACCTTCTGTGAAGATGATCTAAAACAGCAGCTAAATCCTTGAGGATTCCCTTTTTCCCTGCAAATACCTGCCAGGACAGGAAGGTGAAGCCAAGGAGGCAACAAAGTCCAGCAACAAAAAAAAAAAAAAGTATTATATTTTCCACCTGTTTCACTAGATTTTCAGATTGTCTCTAATTGCCTTCTGTTCACAGCACAGAGGAGATGCTGACTGGAAAACAGAAGCACAGGGGGCCTCAGGTGTCAGCACACAGCCCTGCCACACATCAGGACATGTCCCAGGGCAGTGGGAACCAGCACTGCCACATTCATCCCTTTACCCTTCCCTCATACCAGGATGACAGCAAGGGTAGAAAGTATCTCCAGCTCTTTTGCTCTTTTCCCATACACACAGCAATACACACAATCAATCACTGCAGTGCTCCTTCAACTGGAAGAAAAACCATGAAGTTGGACAAGGTAAAGGAAGTAACAGAACATGTGCACAAAAAAAAGAGCAACTTCTGGAAAGAACACAAATATGTTTTTCAGAAAGAAAGACTTAGGGCTTTTTAGTTTATTTTGGATAATTATTTTTAACTGCATAACATATTCAAAAAGTATTATCCTTCTACTTGGAATTGAACAGGACATCTATTTTTAAATATTATTAATTCAGTCACAAGTCATCCCCAGAGACAAGACAATAATAAATCAATGTCTCCAGCAAGCACAGAGTCACCCTGGTTGTAAATTAGCCTAGCTGACCATTCGATGTTGCATTTTATGTTCATATTTTACATGCATCCCTGGATCGTATGTGCTACAAAATCTTTCTAATACAGGCATCTCTTCAGACTCAAGATCTTTAGACTCAAGATCAAGAGTTTAAATCCAGTTAAATGCTCCAAAGCATCTTCTTTCAGCCCCAGATTCTGCTAGCCAAACCAGTTATATACATTGAGGCAAGTTTATACACTCAGACAGACAGCAGGCTAATATATTTTATATTTATAAAATGGAGTCTCAATTTGAGAAGTAAAATATCCCAGTCTCACAAGTGATAGTAGACCACCACTAGTACTAACAGCAGACAGATGAGCACAGAATTTGCTTCAGTCCAGTACACGCTTTTCCAGTTTGTTCCATCTATTTTCAGGACTGTAATTTACACATGAAAAAGGCATGTTACTACCAAGACACTGTCCCACTTGATTCCTCAGATATGCCTGACCATAGGATCCCACCTTTACCACTGCACTCCTAGAATTAATTTCACTTTCTCCAGGAGGGAGAATGAGTCTCAAACTTGCAAGGGTTAATCACCCTCCAAAAGCAACCCATTTTGCAAGGCCAGGTATTGTTCTTTCATCCTACTGCACACACCCTTACCTAAGGGAAGGAAAAATGCTTGAATGAACACACTTCCTTTTCCTTAGATATGGTACCCTACAACACACAAAGCTATCACACCATAACCCTGTTGTGCACCGTGCTCAAAAATAACTGATCTTGTAAACCAGAGAGTTTAGGGATTTTTGCTTAGACTTAGGCTGTTTGTTTTTCAAAGTCAGAAAAGGTACAGCCTGTCTACGTTTTCTTCAAGGAGACGAACACACCCAATACTGTTAGTCACTATGTAAGCAAAGTAACTACTATCTTTTACCAATGATGAAATATTTAATACTGTCTGCTGAGAAGGGGAAGTTACTCACCATGTACTGACAGAAAACCCACTCCAGCAGATTACAGGTAGAGAAGGTCTCAGTCAGGAAATTCTTAGCTCAAAGATTTGGAAGACAACAAACTAGTATAGAAATTATTTCTCCTCTTAAAACAAATCTTAACAACAAAAACCATTTTACATGGAATTAATCAACTTCAAGTTTGCCAAGTTTTAGCAACCACATACTTCATGATAGCCTAAATTAAAACCTTTCTAAAGAGCTACTTTAGATTTAAAACAAAAATTTAAATTTGGGTCCTCGGGTTCATGCTTCACTTCTCTCCAGAAAAGAATCTACATAAAGACCCCAAGAATTCAGTCCTGAGACTTCATGGCATGTTCTTGTGCTCCCTCCTGCTATGATGTGTAAGGAAGATGAAGACAGTGCATTAATCCTTTAGGCATGGAAGGGCCTTTGTCCAAACTCTGCAGAGGTGTCATTCAAGGAGAGCCCTGCAGGAGGACTGAATTAACAGACACCACTGTGGCTGATGCAGCAGTCACTCTATCCCTGCATCTCAACAGCTCTCTAAGCCTTGGCTGATCTAGGTTGGGATTTTTTTAGATAAGAAAGTATAAGAAAAGCCCATACATGGAAACAAGTTTTCCAGGTAGTTGTGTGATGCACCTGGGCATTGGAAGCTTCTTGCAAGCACTGGAGTATACTTGTAAAGCCTTGACCTCTATGTTTCACATGTTGCTCTTCAACAGGAAGGGGAGAGAAGAGAGCAACAGGGTTTTGGAGAGGCAGCAGTGCAGAACATCAGGCTAGAAGCCTGACATCTATGGTCACTGTATAACACTTCAGTAAAATTATGAATAGCAGAGTTCTTGCAATCTCCTTTCTTTCACCAAGGAACCAAGGAACTTCAGTTAACATTCAGACAGCAAATAATGAACTTGAACTGGGTTTCAAGAGCCTTGAAAATAGAAATAACTCCAACACAGAATGGTATGATTTCTGACAATGGACAAAACTCCATTTGAACTCTTCCCTTCCCTTTCTCCTTTTCCATTTTGAACATACTAATTGTGCACTTAAGTATAAAACCACTTCTATATATTAATACAATTGTCAACATTTTTCTTGCCCTGTCAAGATAACAATGTAATCTTCCAAAAGCATGTTTCACAATTTTAATAAATCTTCAAATGTCTGGTGAAACCAGAATAGTGGATGGCAGGGGTGGGGGTTGGTGTTTCTTTAAAAATGTCCTTTTGTTCTGAATTAGCTCAATGCTCCCAATCTCGGTGTACCAGTGAAATACAGCATCCTCACCAGCAAGTCCCTGGGCACTGTGCAAGTGACAGTGTCAAACAGAGTACTCATCTGTACAGATTATAAAATGCGTAAATGTATTTTTTGAGTACAAAGACAAGAGTGAATACTTCAATAACTCTGATTAAACTTAATAATCTCTAGTCTAAATGAAAAGTGTGTTAACTGCATTAAGAATTTTTTTTTAAGCTCAATAAATCAAACCAACAAGTTCTAAATTGGGCACAACAGCCCAATCTTTTAGCAGCAGGAGAAAAATTCCCAAGCATAGAGCAAAAGCACTGAGGGCAAAGCAATTGCACATCCCTGTTCCAGAGAGAACAAAACTATATTCAGAAGGACACCACCAGATTTTCTTGACAAAAGACTGTGGAAGCTGAAAGATGTACGGTGTTAACACAACATGTTCCCGTGAATTTCCACAAGAAGCCTCATCCAAGAACAAGATGTACATGTAGAAGAAATCAGGAAAATAAGGGTGGTGAACTCTCTCTGGAAACGATTTATACTGACCCTAGCTGTTGTTCATTATAAAGCTATAACAGAAGTAAAAGCCTGGAAAGAAGCAATAGAAAGGCTTTGGTCTGTTGGCATTTAACTACTACTCTATTTATTCTCTTCTGTTAATAAATCATATTTTATAATATAACTATTAACACAACAGAAACCAAAAGGCTTTGCTCTATTCCCAGTGTCCTCCCATAAAATGTTCAAATAAATCTCCATTTGTTATTCATACACAGACTTTGCTCTTTGCTCATCCAGGATAATGTGGTAAATTAAGAACAAAAATAGCTAGCAAAACATTTCTGAATTTACCCATCATACCACTTTTCTCTCATCAATTATTTGTAACATAACATTTTAGGAGCATATTCCATCTTTGGTCCTCTGCCATGATCTAAATTGGGGGGTTGCAGGGGAGCAAAAAACCACATTTCAATGCTAGGAAATAAAAGCAGAGTACATGGGAAATAACTAAAGTTATTTGTGGAATGAATTACATAGACCCATCAAAGCATGTTCTTTCATGGCTTAATTGCATGTTTCTCCACAGCTAAATGTAGAAGCTGTTGACTGTCTTCATATGTTTACTTAATTCCACTACAAGATCTTTCCAGTTTTGGATGGTAAATCCTCTTCATTTATAACAAGGTGATGTTGAAGTCCAGGAAAGAACTTCATGATCAATTTATGGCTGAAAAGTACTGCTGTACATTCCCTATACTGATCATCAAAATAACCTTAAGACTAGGCATCATATCTAATCTCTGTCACATAGCCAGACGCTTTCCTCCCATCATGGGTCCTGTGTTTTTGAGATAGAAGTTGGTCTTTTACTGAAACACAGTCACCATCTCCCACCAGACAAAGATTCAACAGCTCTTCACCAATTCTCCCATATCCAGCAGAAGACCCACACACCTGAAAGGATGCCAGGCTGCTAGGGAATGCTTCCCCAGCACAGGACCTGCCTCCTTACAGGAGGAGTTATGACTAAGCTACGTAACTCTCACATTATTCCTCTCTGCCATCTCAACATGTTTGATAGTAAATCTTTCCCATGCACTCAATAGATGAATGAATACCTAAAAATGCAGTTTATTAAAGAGGGAATGTATTTCTGAAAGAAACCTTCACAAAGTCACTGACACAGCTGTAGATGTGTAGATGTATCCACTGATAACCAGCCTCCTCTGCATGGCTGCAGCTCTCATCCAGAGCTGGTCAGGCTGCCAGAGGGAAGACACAGCCCAAAACACACCCAAACTCAACCCTGCCCTTGGCTGAAGGAACTGGAACTGCCCACACCCTCTGATAGAGCTGACCATCTTCCAATAGCCTCCTCACTGACAACCAGCTCCCAGCTGTGGCCCAGCCTCTGCAAGTACCATCTACAGCCATGTCAGTGTCCCTCATGCACCTGGAGTCAGGGGCAGTGACTCTGTGTACCAGCCCCTACGTGCTGGTCCCACAGATAAGTGACAACAAAATATAACTGCAAGCATTTGGATTTCATATTTCTTTTTTTTTTTTTTTTTTTTAAGTTTCACTCAGGGCTGAGCTCAACTCAGGCTCAAGAATCAAACTTTCTCTTTTTATTCTTTCCAAGGCAGTATCAGGCAGATATCTTTTCAAAGAAAAGGCTCAGAGACACCATAACTTAATAAATAAATAAATGGCAGTTTGACTCCTCCTTCTCAATGGCCCATGTTTCACTGACTTTGCAGCTAGGTATATTTACAAATCAGTAGTTCCTTGCCTCACTCCCAAAACTAAAGCCTGCAACAAAGCCCTACCATTGCTTCTGTTAAACCCACACATTAACAGACTGTTCTATTTCCATTTCCTTAGGCTGTCATTTTTGTTGTTACCTTTAAAACTCCCAGCTTTCTTCTGAGAATATACTGTCACTTTCTGAAATTACAGCTCAGCTGCATCCCCAGAACCCACTGCGGGAGGGGAAAAAGACATAAAACGGACTTCTGACAAGGTACAGGGCACTATTACTTATTCTTTCATCAACACAATAAGGAGTCAGACAATGAAACTCCTCCCTCCCACCTCACAATGTTTAAACCCTGTTATTCATTCTTCGGACTGTTATTAAGGCATCCAAATGCAGTTCTCCACAACTTTCTGCTAGAAACGCCTCAGTTTGCAAGGTAAGTGGAATCAGCTGTGTTTTTCTAACTGTGCATTTTCCTTTGACAGAGGGATACCATGCAACACTTGAAAAGCAGATCATGCAGGCTCTGAGCATACCAATCCATGCTGCTACCTGGCAGCAGAGCAGCTACACTGTCCTGAAACATCAGTTCAGCTCAAGCCCATGTGTTTCTTCCCTTCCATGCCTACACTGATGAACCTGTTCCTTACTTGCATTCAAAAGACTTTAATAACAATACTTCCCTCCTCTTCCCTGCTCACAAGAGTCAACCCCAACACACACCATGGACAAGTGATTCTTTTATGAGAAACAGTCTAGATGAAAATCAAAATTAGGAGCAGTTGCTGAGAGATGTTAACAAAGCCCAGGTAATTCTCTGCTAAACTTCCCAATGCTGAGAGATTTAAGAATTTATTTGCACATGATAATATTTTCATGCTACTGTATGTGAGTCTTCCTTCTTTCCCCAGACCTGAGGGGAGAAGGCAGGAGGGAGCTTCAAAGGGTGCTGGGGAAGGTGTGAAAAGAAACCCCACACTGACCCCAGTTTGCCTCTCATCTAGGCACCCGTCCTCCACAGGATCCTCATCAGCGAGGGGTTCCACAGCAGCAGCCCCTCCTCACACCAGCTTTTAGACCTCTTTAGAAACACTTAACACACTACACACAGTGCCTCACATAGCAGTTCCTGCTCAGGGTTACATCCTCCTTTCCTGGCAGAGCACATGCAAATCAATGGGTTGCTTTTATGTTTGGGGTTTGGGTTGGTTTTTCCCCCCTCGCTGAGGAGCCTCAATTTCTATTCCAAGGCAGAGTCGTGCTTCAAACACACGGGGTAGCATATGTTATTTTTTCACCTACCAATCAAGATGCTAGAAGAAAGCAGCCTGGTACTTCTATATCTGTCATTTCATAAATGCTAGGCAATACCCTAGAACTGTCTTCATTGCAGCATCCAATCTGTCCCCAGCAAACAGCCCAAGAAAAGGAAGCTATACTGTTGACAGAAAGGAGCCAGGCTACAGCAACACAAAGGCTTAGTCTTAATTTCAGTGGCTAGAAACAAGGAAAGCAAGTTTGTCACTCATCTTTAACACTATCTGCACAAATGTCCCTGAAAAGTTCACACAATACAAATCTAGCTACACCAACTCTGCACCCACTTGACCGAATCCTAAGGGTCCACATGCAACTATGACAACTCCTGACAGTTTCACACCAATAGGGCCAAAATGGAAAAGGAGAAGCAGCATATTTGGCCTGTAGTTATCTGACAGCGAGAGACACAACTAAAGGAACTGGTTCCAAGGGCAACCTGTGGCATCATGGGGCAGTGAGACCCCAGGAGCTCCCCAGGAACAAGGGGTTTGCCAGCCAAGTAAGTGTTGTTTCAGAGGACAAGGGGACAGACAGACAACAACAGCAGCTCTCATAATAAGCCTTGCCCTAAAAGTCCAAAACTAAGTTACAAATTCTCAAAGCAGTCTTTCAGTCAAATATATTTAAGAAGAATTAAGTTCCCTTCAATTTAGAGAGAGCTCATATCTTAAAATGCACCAGAGGCGCAATCTTCTAAAAATGTTTTTCCTGCTATGTCTTACTGTTTAATTATATATTACCATTCCAAGCTACCATGACAGATTTTAAGTGAGTTTGTCTTTTTTCCATAATTAATCATAGCAAAGACTCATCTGTTTTTCAAGCCCATGATGACAGCACTGTTTTCACCACTGTAAGGCAATCATCCCACAGCATTCCTTCCCGAAAGCTATTGCAATGAGGAAAGCTCTCCTATCTGCACAAGATGTCTTTCAAAGATATAAATCAGCTCCACATATATTACTTCATACTACAGGTAAGTTAATAAAAAGAAAAACTGCTTTTCCATAGCAAACCATTATACAGACACACAGTCATAGCAAAGGCTAATAACACTAAATAATACCAAATATAAATATATAAACCTGGCATAACCATCGAGAACAAGTATCCTACCCACTAAACACCACTGAGCCATCAGCATCCACCACTGGTGTAGAAAGAAGGGAGGCAAACAGATCATTCATCATTCTGAGAACAAAAAGCAGCTTCCTTTATAAACACAATAACCAGAAGTTATTTTATAAGCAGCTTTGGTCACCATCAAATACTATTCTAAGTACAGAAGAGGTCTCTTCAAAGATAACCTGAAGCTACATGTAGACCAGTACTAACAGGCTACTAAATCAAAGATGAGCCATATCCAAAGCAGAAAATAATAAATAATAAGAGGACAACAGGAAAGTCTTTTTTTTTTTCATTCCAAGTCACAGAAGTGATATTGAGAGCATAGAAAATCTCTGCTCTGGAAAAAATCTAGTACTTATCACTTGCAACAGATTACAACACATCCATTTGAAGTTTCTTTGCAGATCACTGAAGGAAAAAGTGTTTCCAATATAATCAATAATATATAGGGATGCCCATTCAAAGTGCTTTATCCTTCATCCTCTTAGTTTGAGAGGAAAGAAAAAATGAGATACTTGTAAAATTACTTTTTCCCCGTCTGTGAAATCCCATGGCAAACCCCGTCTTTTTTTTTTTTTTTTTTTTTGTAAAAGTGACAAATGGAAATCCTGTTAATTTATTTTGATCAGTCTATAGAGAAATCATGACTTTCTGCAGTTCTCCTAAATCCGCTATGTGGCACACTGGCAGCTTCCCAATTACAAGTCTAAGAAGAAATTGCATAGCTTTTTCTGCTAATAAAAACAAGCATAGATGGGCCCCACACAGCCCTGAGCAGGTGTAAAACTTTATGTATCTTAATAAATAAGAGTGACTTTAGATCAAAGCTCAACACACTGCCTGTATTGACAGTGCCACCCTTATAGCTTTCTAGCTGCTTCACAGTTTAACAAAACAAGATAACTTAAGCAGCAATGACTACAAAAAAAAAAGGCAATACATTCAGTTGACAGGCTGCTTAAGACTAAAGTTTACACTTGTAGCCAAATATTTAGAAACATTTTTACTAGTACCCCTCTTTGTTAAGGTCTGACCCAGAAAGATTCTGGCATTTCGAATTATAATTTCCTTCCAAGTTGTTACAAGAAAAACAACAAACAAGACTTAGCCATAGATCTTAAACATCACTTCTAGAACATGAATGGTTTTAAATAACCACTATATCCTGACAGCTTGATGATCTGTTCAGAAGAGATTAAGACAAACATTGAAATAGACAAACAGAATTACCCAGGAGAGCACAGAGAAAGTGATATTTACACAGGACATTATACATCTATCTTCTTTTATTTACAAGAATAGAATAAACTGTTTCCAGCACGCTTATTTAAAAATGCATAGGAATAATACATGTTAAAAATATTATGACATATTAAATCACTTGATCACATATGAAATCATTTAGAGAGTTTTTCACCCACTGTGTTTTCTGTATTTTATTTATTCGGTGAAAATATTCAGAGCACATTTGCATGTGCTCCCTAACCAAAGTGTTAAGAGATTTCCCACATCACTCGTGCTAAGAACTTACAGAGCAGCAACAAACAGAGCAGCCTATTTTCTGTGACAGCAAATGACTGTCTTTTTCAGGTCTCTTGAGTCTCAAAAGCCATACAGATGCCTTAGCTCCCCCAAATATTAGTAAGTTATGACACTTCTACTGTATTTCAAATCATTTAGACTGAAGAGCATTTCATGCTGGAGAAATCTTCCCAGAAAAAAAAAACACCAAAAAAAACCCCACCTTAATTTTCCTTTCTAAGCATCAAAATTAGCATTCTCTAATAATATCTAGGAAAATTAAAATGTCTTCTCCTCAGTCCTGACAACCAGCCTTTAATTTGCTGTCAGCTGTGCTTCAGGAAACTTCAGTTCTTTCATTAGGAAAACCCTCCCACAGATTTACTTGTTGTGAATGGTTCGGAGCTGAGTTACAGTGGTACAGTAATTTATTTGAAGAAATCACACATCCAGATCTTAACCAGCATAGTAATTAGAAAAAAATACTTAAGATCAGTCATCACATTATTTTTAAATGAATGTACATGTCTTTTAGCCTTATATTCAAATTTAAAGCATTTTCTCATTCCACTGAAGAAATTTTAAATGGTTATAACAGGAAATTTACAATCATCTTTGCCCCAACCAAAACAACAGAAGTTACTGTACAATTTGTTCATTCATGAAAAACCTCCAATACACCCATGTTTCCTCACACACTTTATAAAACTGTAGTACTTACATACATAGACACACACAAATGGTTTGCAAGCTAGCCCATGAAAGTACTGTCTACACACTTACAATCAAATGAAGTTATGTCTAAGAGCAGAAAACAAAAACCACAACAGAATTCAAAATGAAAAACCCACAAGCATCTGTTTCATAAACTGCTCTTCCAGAAGAGGAAGATTCAGAAAGCAATGGTCTAAGAAACAAACTCTTCAAACACCAATGGGATCCAGATCAAACCCACATCCCATGTAATCTGACATATCAAATCACAACCAACTGAAGACCTACAGTTTTTAATATGTGGAAAACTTAAAAAAAAAAAAAAACCAAATCACTGCTAGGTTTGCTAGATATCACAGGAAAATCTTTTGATAACAGGAGCATTTTGCATGTAAGAAATTCATAGCCTCAGACTGTGAGGCTGAGGAATCCAGCATCCAAGTCTATGAATGAAGCACAAATTTCTACGAAGGTTGAAACAACTCACAGTTGTCCCTCCAAAGCCTCTGTTCTCCCCCTGCTAGTGGCAGTACCTCACTACCCACCCCAACATCCATCAGAGCCTCAGGAGACTCCAACACACTACAACCAAACAAAATCATGTCTTCCTAATAACCTTCAGATCTGTTACACGAATGTTTTGCTGGAGGAAATGCCTGAGTGAGTAGCCTTAGACAACTGTTTTACATTAAGGAGGAAGCACATCAATTTACTGCATGAGTACTACCGAGATGCACTTCCAGGAGGTACAATGTGGCAGCCACAGTTGCCATTTTCAAAGCCTGAGAATAAACATGAAAGCTACCAACACTAGGTTGCACAAGAGCACTTTAAGCACATGGCTATTTACAAAAGTAGAGGCAATTACGATGCCGGAGGTAGATCTCAAATAAACAGACTTGACTAATACTGACTACTGACCAAAAAAAATCCAAAACAAAACAAACCCCGAAATGTACAATTATTATTACTTAGTAACAGTAGGGAAGCTTATTGAACAGCCTCAGTCACTCACGGTACTACCAACACATGACTAAAAAACCGCTGAACAAAGATGCTGTTTAAAAATGTGAGCTTATGTCAGAAGCTATGGGTAGAGTAGAAAAGAGGAAAACACCGTTCCCTCCGACAGTTTACCTGATCTGGACTTGATGATGTCGCTGAACTCGCTGTGTCCCCCACCAGGTCCTTCCTCCTGCTCGGAGACACGGGCCATGCTCGAGGGCTGCGGTGTGCCACGGGCGGAGCCTAAATCGGCTGGGAGAAGGCTCCCAGGGAGGGCCACGGCTCAGCACCTACAGCACAGGAGCAGGAGCAGAAAGGCACGATAACTCCACGGGCCATGCCAGGCGGGACTCCGCGTGCGATGGGAGGGACCGGGGCTCGCTGGCCATGCCCACGCGAGTCGAGAGGCAGCCGACCTGCCACTCGCCGTGCCCCTGCAGCGGGGCACTTTATGGTGGCATTTAAAAAGTGGGATGGCCCTGAAGGTGCAGCAGCACAGCTGAATCCTCAGCCGCGAAAGCCAAGCTTCACCCTGGGCGACAGGGCGCCCCGTGCCCAGCCGTGACCCCAGAGGGGCAGGACACGGCCCTCGCCGCGACACCGCCGGCACCGCGGGTCACCCGGCTGGCAGCGAGGGGACAGCCCCGCTCGAGGGGCGGCACAGCGGGGGAGCCGCGCTGGGGCGTGTGCCCGCGGCAAAGGGGCACAGGCAGGCGCGCTGCTCCGGCCGGCCCAGGGCGCGACAGCCACGTGTGGGAGAGGCCACGCAGCCCCTCTGCCGGGTGGGGCTAGCGGAGCTCCGCGGGACAGGCCCCGGGCACGGCCGCCCCCGCCCGGCCGCCCCGGCAGAGCGGCCGCCGCCCCCGCTCCCCCGGCGGGGATTTTGACCCGGCAGCCGGCCGGGCGCGCCGGCACCTCCTCCCCGCGGGATGCGCGGCCGCGGCAGCGGCGCCGCCGCCCTCGGGCACCCCTACGGCGGAGCCGCTCCTCGCCCCGGCTCCCCGCGGCCGCTCCGTCCCGCCCGCAGGTGCGCCCGCCGCGGGCACTGCCCCCGCGCCGGGATGTTACCGGGGCTGGCGAACAAACTTTCCCCGCCGAGCCCCTCCCGGCGCGGCGGTGCCGCCGCCTGCTCGCAGAGCCGCCCCGCTGCCGGAGCTGCCAGGGCAGCCGCCGGCACCAACTCTCCTCGGCCGCCACTCACCCCTCGGGCACGGCGGCGGGAGGGGCCGCGCTGCCCCACGGCGCAGCCCGGCTCCTCCTCGCAGCCCGGCTCCTGCTCGCACTCCGTCCCCCGGCAGCGGCTCCCGCGGCGCTGCGCTGGCGGACCCACAACTTTCCGTGCGAGCCACCGCCGTCCGTCCTCCCCCTTCTCCTCCTCCTTCTTCTTCTCCGCCCCTCGCGGCCCGGCCCTGCGGCGGCCCCTCCCTCGGCCCCGGCGCCCCCTTTGTTGGCCGGGCCAGCGCCGCGGGTGCGGAGGGCCGCCCCGGCCGCGGCCCCTTCTCCGAGCGAGGGGCGGGGCTGGGCCGGGCCGGGCCGGGGAGGGAAGGGAAAGGGAAGGGTAGAGAGAGGCGGGTCGGGCCCGGCCGCGCCCCCGCGGGCGGCTGCTGGCGCGGCCCCGCTCCCGCCAGGACCTCGCCCGAGGTGGTGGCGAAGTGCTGTCCCGCTCCCCTCCTCCCCGGGCCTTCCCGCCCGCACCTGTGCGCTCCCGCCGCTCCTTCTGCTCCTTCCTCTCCCCAAACAAGCGCAGTCGCGCAGCACTTCGGAGGTGAAGCGCCCCGCGGCGTCCCGTGAACACCGAAGTCAGGAAGTGTGACAAAATTTGAGAAGCACTTAGGAAATTTACAAACAGCCGGGAACAACTATCCCGAAATCCGCCTGCTTTGGCCAGGCGTCTCTGCCTCATCTCACGGGGTCACTTGGCAGTTGTCACTTGGCAGTGACAACTCCTGGGTGGTTTTCGGCTGGGCAAGAAAGGAACCGTTACAGATCAATAGAAATGTGCTGATGCCGGGTGTCTGCAATCATTTTTGATGTAGGAACATCAATGTATGAATATAATGTATGAACATAAATGCTAGTAAAATATTTAGCTGACACTAATTAATTTATTGCCGCATTTGCAAACTGGGAATGAATTTACTGATGTTTGCACAGGGAAGTAATCCGTGCTCACCTGTATTGTGAGGCTGCATTTATATCGATAAGCGTTAGTCTGAAGTTTCAGCAGTGTCAGAGAGAAACTGCAGCTGAGTAATTCCTCGGTGTTACCTACCAGGCGTCAGGCCATGCAGCCCAAAACGGTTTCAAGGTTAGATGCATTCCCAACACCGACTACTTCACCACCTAAATAAGAAAGGCCAGCAGGAAATGAGGTGCAGAATTTATTAGTTAGCAAAAAGGAGGAAGCCCAGGCTTGGCAATATTATCGCCAGGTGAACAGAAATTGGTAGCAATGTGAAACAAGGAAGATTTGTCTTCAAAAGTCTTTTTTCTCACCAGTACACAGCTCATGGATTTACTAGGCACTACAGATAACAAGAGTAAACAATGACTATGTGCATGCTAGCCTAACCTAACTTTGAAATTTACCCTTACTTTATTGTTTCCCTCAAGGAAAAAAGAGATACCTCAAAGAAACAAAACCTCAGACCTGTAAATTATTATTACCATAATTCTAACTGCATTTAACATTTTTTTCCCTCAGCCTTTGATTGGTGCAGTATGTGTGGAACACGGACTGGGTCTTTTGCTCCTGCTTTGCAGGATGGAAGGCCTTGCAGATAGTGTGCTATATTTTTGCCTTTCAAAGAAGCCTAAAAACAAAGATGCCTAGTTTGGATCATTCCATAGCCCTCCTTGGTGATTCAGTGCAAATTAGTTACTTCATCCTTGATCTGCTTAATCCAAATAACTGCATGAAGTCATTAATGGTTCTTACTTATAAAAGGATAATAATAATGTGTCAAAAAAATCTGATGACTGGAATTGTGAATCTATTGAGAATGGCAGGTCATGGACAACAAACACTGTAAAACATGGACATGATACCTATCAGTGTCTAACTGTAAGGCAGCACTGAGCAGTATGCTGGATTTGTTGGAAAAGTATTGTTTGTGTTTATGCCTATTTATTTACATTACACTGAAAAACCTGTACTGCAAACATTATGTTTGTGGTTAGAGGAGCATTGCTTGTTCCCTGCTGCTCTTGACTGGCTTCTCTTCCCCATCCCATGCATTCCCTCTGTGTGCTGGATTTTGAATGCCCAGTAACAAACAAACGCCCAAACACTGGAAACTCATAATCCAGACCCAGCTGCTTTTCATGCACTTCAAGAGACATACAACCCCGTGTAGCTCAGTGCCCACTCAAGAGCCAGCACAGAAGGAGATTGTCACTTCCCACTGCTGGGTATCTAGCAGCAGCTCATTGCCTTGCCTGATGCAGAGAAATGCTAAGTGGAAAAAAGCCCTTTCTTTTGTGGGATGCACTGAGGGCATTACTCCTTTCACAGAGGTTACCCAAGATGCTATCAGGTAGCAGTAACTTTGGTTGCTAAAAGCTGCAGTCAAACTGATAAGCAGGAGTGGAGAGCTGGTATATCCCATTTCAAATCTGTATCTAAGTCCAAGGTCCCAATTTTTACAATCTTTTTCTGAAAGCACCTACAAAGTAGTTCTCAAAAAGAGATACATTTCAGTTTAACCTTATAGCATTCCATCTTTTTCCTGTTTTAGAATTATCATCTTTATGTTCCTTTGAACTGTAAAGTGCCAACAGAAGAGTAATGGAATAATGAGACTGCACACTACCTCAAGGAAGCAGGTTCATTTCTTCGTGGTGTGTTTCAAACATGCCTCTCTCCAGAGCCATCCTCACTCTACTCTTGATCAAAGACTGAGTTTATTGAGCTAGTTGTTTATACTATAGGCTTCTCATGCCATGGCTATAATTTATATATATACAATTATTTATATATATATATATATATACACATAATATATCATTTTAATAGGGTCTTTAGGCACATCTCCATCAGGAGAAAAAAATGAAAATGTCCTAATCTTTAATATTCTGTACATGTATATGCTTTAGGTCTCTCTAATTTTTTATTCTAGTGATTGACAGAATTAGAAAGTGGTGACTAGCACAATTTTAAAGTCAAACACCAAACTCTCCGCTCAGTTGTACTTCTAAAACCTATATTCACCTACAAATACCTACTGACCATTAACATCATGTGGATTGTGTGACACAGCTTACTTTTCAGAAGGCCCTTGAACTTTAACCAAAATAAATAAATACCTTATTCCTTGGTGCATGAAGACAGTGTTATTGTAAGGCTCTGAACTCACCTTGTCTCTTTCTCTTTTCTTTGTTCTTAGTATTTCTGGTTTTAGAATACACTCATAATTGACAGGATTACAATATAACTAGGAATTTTGTGTATC
Source organism: Chloebia gouldiae (assembly GCA_003676055.1). Classification (NCBI taxonomy): domain Eukaryota; kingdom Metazoa; phylum Chordata; class Aves; order Passeriformes; family Passeridae; genus Chloebia; species Chloebia gouldiae. The sequence continues at coordinate 59,746,423 of QUSF01000002.1, read as the reverse complement.
TCATTACCTTGAGATTGACTGCTATAATAATGCATGTGCCCATTCATCAATGTTTTGTCATGATTTCAGAAAACCATTCCATATTCACGAATACAGGATATACCAAATGGATTGCTCTGTAAGTAGAGCATCTTTATTGCTCCTTTCTGCATAGCCCATCATGTTGTCAGTCTCAGTTATCAGATCAGGCAAGCTGTTACTCAGCAGACTTTTTTTCCTATACAGAACTTCCTTCAGAATTCAGGTTAACAGCTCCTTGGTGCTTTGGTGCTGACTTTTGTGCACTAACCAGTTAGTAAAAGTACCTTAATATTTTCATTATCTCTAATCCAAGGAGAAAAATATATTAAAATATAATAAAAATAATATATATTTAATATATTTTTATTTCAAAATATATTAAATATATATTAAATACACATTCTCTCTTTGTATTTTCCCCTTGTGAGAAAAATTACCAAGTTTTCCTAAAAGCTTGGGTCAATTTTATCTGCAACTCCTTTGGCAGTACCTTTCAAAAACTTCAGTACTTCAGGATAACATAGTTGATTTCTCATCCTTTCTTCTTCTGTAATTTGAAATTCTTGGACTTATCTTTGTTTCAACAATCTCCAACTAAAATATTCAAAGTCAGCACAATTTTTAAAGGTGGAACAGCATTTTCTACCTCTGACTTTTTAGGACAGGATCTGATTTTAATGTTAAATTGTTTATTTTTATTCCAAAGTCAACTGCCTTTGTGTACAAGCTCCTTTTGAGCTCCTCCCAGAATAAACATAGCTCAATAAATTCAACACTGTTTTGCTACACCAAGTTAACCATGCATCAGGAGCTACTAGGTGCAGAGTATGGTCTGAGGCAGAGGGCAGCAGGAATCCTGAAAAAGACACCAGCCCAGGGTGCAATATGCCCTTTGAGCAAAATGCCTGTCACATGTATCACCAAAGGTCCACCTGCTTTAACCTAAAAGCAAAGCAGTGTATTCCCCTTGTATACTTCCATTCCTACACGTTGGAAATCTGTATCTTCAGTAGATTCTTTCCACTCTATTTGTATTTTATTAGATTTGATATATCTATTGATTAGACCAGATTCAAGGGAATATTGTGTGCATAAAATATACTGGAAACTTGTACCTTAAGTTTCAGCAATTTTTTATAGCTTCTTTGTAAAACCCCAGAAAACTGCCCCATATTAATAGAAATTATTACATCCCTTTAGCTGCAGTGACATTAATTTGAGTTACCATAATTTATCATCATTCTGAAGAATATAACCTCTCAAAGTAAATAAGAGTGCATTAATGAACAATTATAATAATCAATTTACCCTCCCAGCATAACTCTCTTACCTGCAGCAGAGGACTGAAAAAAGAAAACCATCAACAACACAGATGCCTATGCAAGACAGGAACCTTTGACCAATACCATAAGGCAATCCCCTACAAGGACAGGTGTGGGTTCTTAGTCAAAGCCACTTCTAACACAAGTTGATGTCTGTTTGTTTATTTCCTTTTTCTGTTTATTTCTCTCATTCTCTCATTCATGGTTATTTTTCAGTGCTGTTCCATTCCCATTTGAATAGCCTGTGCAATATATTGGCACAGGTTTGTTCAGTGGCTAGACACATAAATACATAATGTTGTACAATTATAGAATATATACACTTTCTCATCAAGTTTATCAGTTAGGCATTAGGCAAAGATACAGAATTCCTGTGTTAACACAACATAGAAACTTGGGTAACTTGCTTCACTTCAGTAACTTGTTTCACTCTTTGTAGTAGGGAAAAATAGCATCTTCCATTACAAGCGCATTATCTATTGAGTGAAATAACATGATAATTGGACAAAGACAATTTGGAAACACTTTAAAAATTAAAGATCCCATTAGTCTGCAATAATAATCAGTGGAAAGGATGTTTCTTTGTAAGTCTTTTTATTTTAAGGGTAGGCAATGGGAGAAGACACAGTTTATTCTTACTAAAATTAAATAGAACTTCCTTAGTACCCAATGAGTGCTCCCCATATGGAATGACTACACACTAAATCTGGGGAAATGAAACAAAATGGGTTTTCACAAATTATCATTATTTTTTACATGTATTACCCTCACTTTAGATCAATTAGGTATGTCACCTTTTCTTTGTTGTTTCCTGTTAAATTATCCATGTTTATATTTTGTATTTGGCCCCTTAAGGTGTTGCCTAATTAGGTTTTACCTGGAAAATTGCCTAAGTGTTAATAACATGTCTTTTTCTGGAAAACACAACTCATTAAGGTCTTTAGTGGGATAATGGCACCCCCTGGGACACCAAAGGCACCAGCAAAAACCTGTGCTATGGATGTCCCATTTTCCCACCCACTAAACACTTTCCATCCAAGTAAATTCCCCCATAGCTTAGACTTGACATCTTGTGGCTTTTACCTCCCCAAATCGCATAAGGACACAGATGATTACTGAGACTGAGACAAATGCCAGGCTTGAAATACTTCAGCACTGATCCCTTCAGCTGCAAGACCACTGCAGTCCAGAAGATGTGTAGCAGTGCTCCCTCTGCTCTGAGCAAATTTGCACATTTGGCTTTCTGACCACAGATGATGTGGCCAGAAGGCTTGGCCAGGTTTTGCCATATTTGCCACTGCGAGTATGCCCTGAGAGCCTCTAGAAAGCCTCTCTTTAACTAACTTTATATGGGCTTGCAAGACTACCACCATCCTCCAATTTCTATAACATGCAGGTGCTAATGTGCTGAAAGCTTAAACAATTGCTACCACTAAGTGGCTTTTTCTTTCCCTGAAATGACAAGAATTTTTGCTTTTAACTAAGATAAATAAAGTCACTGTGATAACACTAGATCTGAACAGGTCAGATTTACATGTGTGTAGAGAAACTAATTTAATTCTGAGCAAATAAGTAGCCTTTTTTGTCAACAAGATAAATTATGCAAATTAAGTTTTATACCCACCAAAGACTTAAGTTACAAGTTTGTTTTTTGGCACTTGGTGTTCTGTGGGTATGCTTGTAACACAGGAGATGCTCTTCAAGCTGTGGCATCTGTTAAAGCCCACTTGTAGATCTCCACATTGCCTAGGTAAACCCTCTCTTGGTCACCTTGCATTTTCACATTCACTTTACAAGAAGTCAGCCTGAATGAGGTCACTTAGCACATGATTCAGTCATGGCTACTTCAGCTAATGGTTTAAAACATCTTGATGAAGCCTCTCATCCCCCTCCCAAATCTCTCTTTGACTGGACAGCAGTAGGGCTACCCCCAGTGAGGCACAGGACAGCAATCAGCTGCTTCACTGCCCTCCCTTCTCCACATACCACCATTTGGCTGGCCACGTGCTGGAATGTCTATTGTGAAATTTCGCCTACATGAGCAGGAAATCTGGGCTGCTCCATTAGGGCAGCCCTCTGTCTGCCTTGCAAAGCCAGGGTAGAGGTTGCCATCTGGACTTAGTAAGTGCTGTGGGTTTCCCAGAGGGAAGAGTACACTAATTCTTAATATTTTTTTTTTAATTCAGTGGGGAGTTATTTCGAAATTATAAGATTTCCAGAAGTGATGGGGAGCCACAACACCCAGCACACTGGGCAGTGTTGATGGGCATGAGCTTTGCACCTCAGATGGGCAGGAATGCCAGTGGTGCCCTTGCTAGTACTGCTGGCACACTGGGGCTGTGCCTGCTGCCTGACTGCCACAGGAACTATGTGCCTAGTCCAAGGAAAAAGGTTTGGCTCAAAGCACACAGTTCTTCAAGGAACAAGAAATTTGCCTGTACCTTAAATTATTTTGCAGCTACTTAAATAACTGCTGTGCTAGAAACTCTGCAGGCAGTAATTATTCTTTCATTTTCTTCTATTAGGCAGACCTGAACTGAGCCATGAAAACTGCTTTGAAATCACAGCAGACAAAGAGGAAACTTTTGGATGTAATTTATTTTGGGATGTTCCAACCCAGAGCTATCGTCCAAACCAAAAAAGAAGTCCAGCCCTGCCAAGTCCTTAATCATTGAAAAGAAGAGACCACAAAACTGAACGAAAAGAGGATTGGAACAATTTTCCTACTCTGAAAAAGCCCCTTTTTTGGAGTTACTGTCAGACAAAAATAAGGGAGCAACAAAACCCCTTAATACATCACTGATGTATCTAACTGGAGGTTACTTGCAGAGGCCAAACCTTTGAAAGGGGACCAATGCTGGAGTTTGTCCTTGCTGGGAGAGAGCTCATATGTGGACTTTGCATTTCAGAAAATAAAGCCTTACTAGCATTTCAAGGGAAATTTTCAACCATGTGAGAGCAAGAGTCTTCTTAAGAGCGTCCACCATACTTGGCCATCAGAACATAATTGTAACATAATATCCAAACTCTTACACTTCAAGCACTTATGGACTCATCTTAAAAACATTTATCAAGTACAGGATGACCTGTACCAGGTACAGATATTATTTCTAGGACAGAAGTAACAAATAGCTCACTCTGTCAGGATCAGGTGCCATTGCCCTTGACAGAATATAAACACAGAGCAACAAAGTCTTCCAACCATGCAGCATATATCTGGAACGAAGAACAAAGGTATATTTTAAAACTCTGTGAATATGATCTGACAAATGTGTAACTTCTGTTAAAAGGACCAATGTATATTTAAAATACAAATGTATCTAAGTTCTGGCAAATTCAGAGTTTAAATCTAGTCTGGAATATGATACCACAAACATGAAAAAAAAAGACAACCGCAAACAAAATTGTATGACTGAGAAAGCTAGCTGGGAATGGGAATTAGCAAAACCTGTGCTACATTTGTTATGAAATATAAAATCATCTGTACTATCCCTCAAGTGGCAATCACCATCTAGCAATATTGTGTCAGCATCAAACCAGAAAAAGTCCTGATGGGGATGCAAAGAAGCAGAGTGCAGTACAAAACTGGTTTTAGGAAGTGTATTTCATCTTGGGATGTGAATGCTCACAGCACAGTTGTGCTCAAGTTACTAAATACAAGAGCACAGTTCCTGGGAAAAAGCCCTGCAGGCTCACCCCTCATCCCCTCCCTTCACTGTTGTTTGCTTAAACCATTTGTGTGTACTTAACTCCCCAAGACATGTTCCTTGGTGTCTCATTGTGGGATTCAATGAGCACATAGACACCCCATGTGGGCTAGGGACCCTGCAGTCCCAGGCACCTCTGTGTCCTGCACCTCAGTGCATTTCTGCCCTCTCAATGCATCCAGTCCTACCTCTCAACCTGCCCTCAGCCAAGTGGGTGGTAGAGGCCAGAAGAAATGCTTTTACTCCTATTTCATCTGTTACATTTACTAACTTGTTCTTAAACAATCTTTGAAGCCTTTTGGTTTGGTTTTTTTTTTTAAGCGTGTCCTCCCTGTCATATGCATGGCACGAAAACCCACTTAGCACTATTCATTAGCATTTATTTCCTCAGGAATCATGAAAGTTTACTTTTGCACAGAAAGAGCTTTGCTATTCTGAGCATGGAATGAGGTGCGTGACTGCTTCTGGAGGTCCCACTCCCAAAAGGAGAGTAAAGCAAAACCCTGGATGCCTCCCAGTGTAGTGCTGAGCCCAAAGAGCTCAGAGAAGAGCCAAAAAGGATCTTTTCCAAAAAGGATCAGCAAAGCCTCAATTAGATGTTCTTAATACAACACAGAGAATTCTTAAAATATTACAGCAAGTTCTGAGAGGGAGGTACGAGATGCCTGCAGCCCACCATGCTGACCAATATTGAGGTAGATGTGCTGCAGGTGAGACTGCCTGGCCTCCAGGAATGTTTGTGGCAAGATCTGCAGGGAGCAGGAACAGCTTCGAGATGTCCAGCTGGTACAGTAGAAAACCAGGTGAGTTCTGAGCACACAAATACCTCTTCACGTCCTGACATTTTGCTGCTTCCCTGCGCTCCACTACATAGCTCCATTTGTTATTTCTCATCAGGAAAAAGCTTTGGGCCATTTTAGTCCTGTGTTTCAGCAATGCCCAGACCTGAGCTGCCAAAGAATGCAACTCCTCCATCCTACAGTTACAACACAAGTCATGAATAATAATAACACCGAGGATGTGGGTCTCTGTTACAGCTGCAGCTCAGTGAGCCTTTTTGTCCTATTTTTTCTTTATACCTACTTGGACATAAATTTGACCTACAGCAGGTCAAAAATACAAACGAAAAATTTAAAAATCACAGTTCTTAACTTAGATGCCATTAAAATATACTGCCCACATGAAACAATAGGTGATTCATTTGCAAAAGCTGATTATTTATTTATAAAGATGCAAAGTGCAAAGCTGCACCAAGATCTCAGGGCAAGACAGTGAACCAAGCAGTGTGTTATGAAACCCTGCACTAACACCTGCAGAAGACAAAGTATTCAGGAGAGAGAGAAACACAACAAGGAGAACATCCTGACCCTTAGAACAAAAGAAGGTAAGGGTTTCCTCTGACTCCTCCATTTCTGTCAGAAATAAATACTTGAATAGCAAATTTTAAAATGGCGACTGGCCTTACCTGTAATATTATCAATTTCCTCAGATCTTCCCAAGGGCCTTTCTCTGTTTCCCTGCTCCACATCCTTTTCCCTCAAAAACCAAAGCCTAGATTTTTTTCAGAATAGTAACCAATAAACAGAGGAACAAGAAAACTAGCAACAGGAAAGAAACATTACCAAATTCAAATACGAAAAACAAAGGAAAACAAAACCTTTTCAACAATGCCTGAGGAAGTCTACAAATCCTAGGACAGGTCAGAAATTCTGTTATTCCAAGGACTGATTTTTGACTTTAGGATACACTTTCAAATTCGGCCAAATCTGTCATTAATCATTAATGTAATACTAATTTCTGTGTGTTCTTTTCTATATACATTCAAGATTAACCATTCAAGCATGAAATTTATAACTAAACTATATAACTTTATTTGTAGAGTATTTCCATGGGTGGTGAAGTAATTCAGATGCTCTATACGTTCTCTTCACAGGGCATCCTCTCCAAACAGTAACCGTGGCCAGTTTGGTTGCTGAACTATGACATTTTCATGAGCTTCACCTGCTGCAGAGAGAAAGGAACAAACAAAGAAAGCAGTGCAGATCCCTAATTCACTGTCCCCCATCCTGACAGCAGCAGAAGCACTCCAGCATCCCTCACAGACAACAGGCACAGGGGGATAGCACCAGCCCATGCCCTGATCTTCCTAGGTTTGGCCCCAGCCCATCACTACAGTCTTTACTGGAGTTAAGCCTCTAGTTTTTCTTCCTTAGCAGGAATTTTCCATCAACTGTTTCAGCTGGAAACTATCCACCTTCCCACACCAGGAGAGGCAGAAAGCAGTCAGGGAGAGCAAGCCCCAAACACTACATAAGGTTTTACATTTGCCACATGCCCCAGTAAGTTTGCCAGTCTCGTCGGCTGCGGGGATGGGGTCTCAGTTCCACCAGCAGAGCCAGCCACTCCCATCAGAGCACCAAACCAGCAGGAGGAGTTGCTCCCGTCAGCATCTATAGTTCTGCTGCCTAAGAATTTTCCAGCCCTCACAGAATGGAACAAAGAAGCTTTTCACAGAGATCCAGATTGCCTCCAGAGCCTGTCCCTTCTTTATTTACAGGAAGGCTCTTAGGTTTAGTCTGGAAAGGTCTGCAGATTGTGAGGGGCCTCTAGGGGAAGAATTCTGTCAAAGAAAGTATCTTGCAATGCATGCTCAAAAGGGTCTGCTTTCTGATTCATTTCATCTTCCCTGGAAATTAACTTCACAGCCCTATTTGCCTTTCACACCGTTATGATCTATTTTTTCCTGAACAGCTCAATTACTTTGGATTTGTAGAGCCAAAGACAAGACAACTTGCAGGGCCAAATGGGTACCTAATTAGAAAGTTCTGTGAAAAGGCTGGGCCAGAGGACACACTTCCTCTTTTCACTTCTGTGTTTCTATTAGGTCTGCATCTCCAGCTGACTCCAAAGCAGGTTGCTTCAGCACTGAGGGCAGCAGTGGGAGAGTGATACCAAGGCAGAGAAGGTAAACACACATTGCCCCTTTTGGCCACCACTATACATATCTACTCCAACATAAACTGCAGCACAGAAGTATGATGAGAATGAGGGCCCAAAGCAGACGTATGTTTGGATCCAACTAACACTGATGGTGACCTCAAACTGCTCATCTGAGCATTCTGTTTTCAGATACAGGAAAAGGATTTAGTAACATACATACTGATATTTAGTCCTATTTAGCCACCCAAGAAGGTGTTACATATAAGACTGATGAGATACTTGTAAGTTCCCGAGGCAGCAAAATGCCACCTGAAGCTTCAGATATCAACTCAGACCTGTCAAACACCTGGATGGTTCAGGACTGAGCAAAGTTCCCTTGCAAACAGGGGGAAGGGCCATTGCCTCTCTCCATCTGGTTGCTGCTGTATACAAGGGGAAAGAAACAGCAGTATTATCAGTTGATAATAAGAAGGTCATATTTATCTTAGCTATCATGTACTGGTTTCCCTCTAATTATGCAGAGAGGGTAGATACCTATTATTCCTTTCATCTGACACAGGCCTTTCTGCTTATGTACAGGTAGGCAATGGGCTCAGCTACTCAAGGTAGTATTATCAGACCCTACTTTTATAGCAGTCAAACTCCCCAAGATATGGAGATATCAAATAAGAAAGATAGCACTGAATCCATGTCACCCATCTTCATCAACCACATCAGGCACATGTAAGGACAGGACTGTATTCAAGCTAAAACAATAATGGAGTATTGGGAGCCCAGAGCATAGCAAGGTAGTTTTAATATTAATCTTGCTTTTAATAATAAAAGGAGCAAGATTTGAAATAGATTTTATTGGGTCACCTGATACACACAGTAGACAAGTTTTCGTGCACAGAATAATCAGGAAGCAGTTGCTTTAATGACAGAAGACCATCTGGTACAAAATGCTAGCAGCAGCAGTATGGAAATGAGGTGAAAAAGCATGATGGAAGAAATTATCCAAAGAGTCTCATCAAATAAAAAAATCCTGCATTAGCATGATGGGATAACTTGAGATACTTTGGAATTTTATGACCCATACACATGCATAATGAAATTGATACTTTTTAAAAACAGTCCTGCTGTCATGCTAGGATGAATTCCTGAGATGGTTTCTTCTGAAAAAATACAGTGCAGCCAGAAAGATCTGTAGCACCAAGATTTCATTTTAGTGAAATTGCCATTAACGTTTTTCACCTAATGTCAACCAATGTTCTCCTTCACTTAGAAAAAGGTATCCTTTCATACCCTGTATTTAATTCGATTTCACCAACAGAATTCTATACCAGCTGCTCAGACCAAATGATACTTTGCTTTTGTACAACAGACTGAAACACCTGTCTCTTTTACAATTACATGATTTTATTTTTGTTAGCAGTAAAATAAAGACAGTTAAATACTAACTTGGTTGAAAGAAATACCTTCACATATGAGGGGCAGTAACAAATAATTCCATTGCTTATCTCATTCATGGATTAAAAGTCACCTTCATGCTGAAGTTAGTTTGGGTGGGACAGCATTACAAGTGTTTGAGCTATGAGAACAAGATTCTTCACACAGTTGTTTTAGCTAATACAGTGGTTGGGGTCCCAGAGGAAACTATCAAGTAGCATTACTTTATGTTAAACTAACTACAGCTTTAAAGTCCCCAAAGCTATAATCATTGATAGGACTACCTGAAGAAATGAAGTGCTCAGGAAACAATCGTTTCAATGATAAAATCTTCACAGCAGCAGTCATCAAATGTTCATATGAGTACTAAAAAGAAGTAAAGAAATGCAAGAGGTTTTATAACAAGTAGAAAACAAAAACAAAGGTATGTTGATGAATGCAAACTACCACCATGCAAGGTTAAGTTACATTCTGACTATCATTTCCATTGAGATACCAGGGTATTCCACTATTCCTCCCTACTTATCTTTAGAGACTGAGCATGCATGCATGGAATGCAAAATGTTTTTATCTAGAAGCACCAAATCCCTTAAAATACCAGACCTTTGTTCTCTCTGACATGGAGAACTTAAAAACAGCTAAACTAGCAGTCACTAGCCATGGCACATGTGCATTAAGCAAAGTATAAATGTACTGCAGTTCTGAATGACTCAAAAAAGAAAGCAAGGGTGAGACTTAGTTTGAGACCAGAATCATACCAAATCAAGTGTTTTACCAAAGATGGCTAATTAAATTCCAATTTTTAAAAATGCAAGTAAGTTGTTTCATAGAACCTGCATCAGTTAGTAACTATGAGGTTAAACACAGTGCTGTGTCTCTATTTGAACTGTCACTGCCAGCAATACAGTATTTGGCTAAGTTAGAGAGTATATGCAAAACCACCATGTGGTCTTGACATCTTTGGCACATACACTTGGGCATTGTCCATGACAATTAGACACATGAGGATTGGATACATGGAAGAGTCACATGCCACACCAGCACCCCTCCTGCAAGCACTTCTGTGATTCCCAGTGCCACCTGACTCAGCTTGCAAGGAAGGTAAACCTCCTCTGTCACTCTCTCCTTGGCAACGCATTGCAGGATCATGGCCAGGGCTGTGCTGAAGAAACTGAAGGCATGCGGAGTCACAGGGCAGATCAAGTGAGCCACTATGTCTCCATCTGAGGACAGAGAGGAGGGGTCTGGCAATATTTAGGCTGCTGGTCATCTACCAGAAGCTACCAACACTCAGTGAGTCAGGTGATCTTCAGTGTGATAAAAGGAGGGCTACATGCCAGGAACAGATGTTCCTCTGGGAAAATGGCAGATTTGAAAAACTGGGAAAGTCATAGTTAAGTGCAAACTGATAGGTCTCGGAGCCTGGGTGAACAAGAAAAAACATCCACAAGTCACAAGAGAAAACAGACAACCTCCCACAAATAGTTCCACTTTTAGGGCTGCTCTCTAGCTCTGTGTAAGGCAGGACATGCCTGAAGCTCTGCACGATTCCCAGACTTTGTGTCAACAGTCTTGATATACAGGCAGCCTTCAGACCGCCTGACACCCTAAATCACAGGTGATGTTATCAGTATCACCATCTCACACTCTGCTCCTCCCTCTCATGAAGTAACTAAAAAAACAAACAGCTCAGTAAGGCTGGAAGCTGGACACTGCTTTCTGCTCATGACCAGACTCTTGTCTGGTTTTGCCTGTCCATTCCCTCCAATCCTGTTTTTGGGACTGTCCAAACTGACCCTGAAACTGCTGGACTGCCAGAAGCTCCTTTAAATTCCTGTTTATTTGCTTCCTGCACCTGAGGGCTTCCACCATGCAGGGCAAAGCCAATGAAAACACTATTTAAATGAGTGAATTGTCCCACCAACCTTGGTGAGCACAGGGTCATACAAAGAAATGGAGAACAAAGACTGCTAGAGTTTTAATTGTAACTATCCCACCATCCTACCCAGAAGATTCTTCCAGACATGGTAGCTAAACCATGACATTTATCTCCTGATGCAAATCCCTGACAAAATTACACTTCTGCAACCAAACAGAACTACAGGAAAATTCAGTAATTGAATCATAGAATTGTACCTCCTAAAGCACTCAGTCACATCACCCAGAGGTCCAGACCTGCCCACCCCTACTGAGTTCTGCTCTCTCCTTAGCTCTGCCCTGCTTCTTATATAGCAATTGATTGCACCTGTGAAGAAGGTAGGGGTAGTGGGTTCAGTGCTGGCCAAATGTCCATGTATCCTCAGGAATTATTTACACATTTCCTGATGTGAGATAGGATTAGGAGAAAGGCAAAGCAGGCTCAAAACTTTAAAAGGGTATAAAGAAAAGTTTATTAACAGTAACTAAAACAAAGAATAATAAGAATCAGAATAAAACCTTTAGACCACTTCTCCTCCCCCTACAAATTGCTGAGAGTAAGCCACTTTATTCTTTCCTAAAGCTGTCTCTGTACCTATAGACTAAAACTGATGTTTACTACACGGTATGGATAAGCCTTTGAAACTCAAGGTGAGCAAAAGGGAAGAGAAGGATTCCCTCTCAGAAGTGGTAAAGAACACAGATTTGTTTGCCCATTCAGAGCCTGACCTTTCCCACCTTTAAATAGCCCACACCAATCCCGATTTAACATTGGGAGGGAGGGCTTTTCCCCCACAATGTAACCAAGGAATTGAACTCCCTGCTGTGATTCTAGGTGTGCAGAGCATGGTACAAGAACAGGTAGAAAGTGCTGTGATGTGACTTAAAAGGATCCAGACCAAGAAGAAATCGTCCAGTTCAAAACTGTTAATGCAAACTGTGCCTTTATTTTCCAAACAGTCATGAGTTAATTAATCACTTACATGAAGTTATGACCAGGCTAGTTTTTGCAGCTCTAATATTCCCCAAAGAATAGTTTGTGGTTTAAATTACGTGATGGCACAAGAGAAGAGCTTTTCAAAGAGTTTACAATCTTTATCTCTTCTTCTGCAGAAGCTAATTGCTTATGCATAAATTAACTTTATCCATATAGATTTATGTCCTTTTCCATCATGTAATATTATGTTGACTCTGAGAACTTTCCTGTGAAATAGAAAAGTGTTGTAGTCCTGTCCTTGCACGAGAAGCCTCACAGTACCCTGTACTCTTTACTACCCTTAATGGAATTTTTGCCTGAATGGCTTGTTTGGCTTTTCAATTTCATTTCATGCTGGTTTAAAGATCAATAGAGGAAGGTGATGCCAAGGCACAGTAATTTTAAGTATATAAACTATTGTGCAGATGCTACAACTTTAATTATACAAGCAGGCTTCTGTGCCTGTCCAAACAAAGTGATAAACAATCTGCTTACATGGAGGCAGCAACAGGATCAAGATCCATGAATTTATGTCCATAAACATTGGCTGCAGCAGCAGAACTAATTGGGTATATCCTCAGAAGTGCATCCTATATAGCTACTTTGCTGGGGGAAATCTACCTTGTTAAGAATTAACTAAGTTATACTGTCTTACATGGATTTTTACATGGATAAAACCTAAGTCTTCAAGTTGCTTTCTCTGGCTCCTTTTTTCTTTTTTCTGGCTGAACGTATCTAATGCACTAAAAAATAAGATTAAACAACCAGCATTTTTTATAGATCAGTTTTTACAATTGCCCAAGTAATGACCTACAGATCAGAGGTGGTCACTGTAAATACAGCTGTGGTCTAGGATGATGATTAAAAAGACAGCAGCTCAGGTACTGGTTAACAGATAAACAGCATCTGGCAACTTCTGGGGCAATTCCAACATCTCCCTCCAGAGATACCATCTCTGAGGTTTTGCCTGCAAAGGATGTGGAAGTCCTTTAATTATGCCAGAATGCATTTACTGCCTGGGAAGCAGTCATGCCAAGTCTGTTAAAGACAAACAGTACATAAAAGGAAACAATGTACAATGCAAAGTTAATGCGTTCCAGTTTGATAGTTAAGACTACCTTGGTATAATATTTTTTGTTAAAAACATAAAATATTCTTAGATAGTTAACATTGCAATCCAGGCTCATTCCTGGCTATGGAGGAAAGTTTGCTAAGGACTTCCAGATGAATATGAGGTGTAGCTTTTAACTCTGGCTATAAAGGACCCCCAGAGTCTCCATCTGGGGACTGTGGGTACCACCATGCTCTTGGACATCTCCTGACAAAATCTCTGCAGAGCTCAACCTAAAACAGGAGCACTCTAACTCTACCTAAACCCCTCTTGGAGAAAACTTGACAAGAAAAGCAACTTGACAAGAAACAAGCATATAAAAAGAATCTCTGACCACAACAACTTCTGGTTTTACAGCATTTTAATGATAGTTTCCAATCCCACCCCATTCTTATCTCGTGTACTCATATACTTCATAACATGCTCAAGTTTGTCAATATTTTAGCTGGACACAGTCACACTACCTCCTTTGTAATACACGTCCTTCTTCTTGTGTTGATGGCTGACCTCCCTCCCTAAAAACAACTTCATACAGAGCAGAAACCTTATCTCATCCATGATATCTCTCTGTACTGTCTATTGGAAGGGACTAACTTCTCTTAACTTCTCTTTACTTAAAGAGAAGGAAGGTATGCATTCATACCATACAATTATTATTCCACTCAGTAATTCTTTTTTGTAGAAATGTATTTTGTCCAGAGAAACTGAGCATGTAGAGACATCACAAACACTGGATCCATTTGCTTTCAGTATTCCTTCTTTACTGATGTGTCAAATAACTTCTGGGGCAGGTCACCCAAATGAATGCAGTACAACAGGTTGGGCATGTCTCAGTCTGCTTTCAGTCAAAGAACACTATAGGATTTGTTAAGTGGCACAGATACAGCCTGCACTATCATAGTGCCATCAAAATACAAATCAAAAAACATGGGGAAACCATGGCTATAAAGCTTGCTACATGAACATTAAAACTACATTTAGCCAAAAAAAAAAATAGTTATTCTCACAGCAAAGAATACTGAAAACAAACAAATAAAAATATCCAACATATTATGATAAAAGGTAGAAGTCACAGTAACTGAATACATAAATTATTTCTATTCTGGATCTAGCAACATAAGGATTTGGAAAACCTTACTTAAATATGATATCTAAATTGCATTGATGCTTTCCAAGTCCTTATTCAGAGACAGCCTCTGGATCTAGGGTGAGGAGTCATTAGCCACAGTACTGGATGAAGGTGAGTGCTATCACTTGCATTACCAGACCATTTTGAAGGAAAACTCAGATTAACCTACGGTAGTCTAACCTGCAGAGAACTCTTATTTTTAAGACACTAAAAAAAACCCTTTTTCTTACTGTGAGGGTGTTCAAACACTGGCATGGGTAGTTCAGAGATGCTATGGTGTTTTTATCCTCAAAGATATTCAAAACCTGACTCAAGTTGACCTTCCTCTTAGCTAGGAGGTGGACTAGATAACCCTCAGAGGCGCCTTCTGGCCTTTACCATTCTGTGATGAATAAAAAGAGTGGATCTATATTGCCTATGTCAGGGAGCTCAAAACACATAAAAATTGTCTGCAATTCCTCATTTCTTCACAGAGAATTTCTTATGAGATAATATCAGAGATTAATTATAGATCGAAGTAACATGAAATTAATTGGGCTTTTTGTTACGTATTACTTGACAATCAAAGACTGAGGGGCTCAAGAGGGAAGCAGTAGGAATGTGCAGTACAGCCAGGGCAGAGAAAAGGCAGTATCTGTGCCTCTTTTAGCAACAGCTAACTGCTAGACCAGCCAGATCTGTTTCTTGGTATGCACACAAAAAGCAAAAGGTAGGAGTGTGACAGAAAATAATTACAGATATATAAAGACAAGTGAAACTAAAATACATATGCTCATCAATCATCAGACTTGGATTAGTTGCAAAACAGTACTCATTAATGCAGTCCATACTTCCCAACAGGGATTCCACTCTCACATGAAAAAATTTGCAACACATGATGAAATAGCAAGAGATGGGTGTCACAAATCCATCAAGTCACATGGTCAGTAAGTGATCTCTTGCCAATAATTGCTTGAACCACTTCAGCAAGCAGTTAGAAATGAGGCAGATGAGGTCTGAAGGAAAGATCTTGCAGCACTTCCTCCAAGCCAGAAAAAAGGTCACAGTTGAGCAGATGGTGAAAGAGAAGAAGCAATCCAGGAAAATGAAGGAATCTGGAAAGTACATTCTTCTGTCAAAATATTTAGGGGAAAGAAGGCATTTTTTGTTATTGCACATTTAAGAGGGCCATCTTCCGAAGAGTGTGCACATTTTCTATGGTCTTCAGACAAAAGCTCTTCCCTGGCAGCAAGAAAGAATCTATTCATTTAGGTAAGTTTAACACAGCCAAGAATATACCAGACAATGAAGGCTACCATGCTTTAAGTCCAGTACTCTAAGATCCCAGAAATTGTAGCTTCTACATTCTGCATTATGCTGCCTTTATTTTGGGTCACTCAGGGCCCCTCATTATGTAGGTGTTCTGCCAAACCTTGCTGCTGGAGTGTAAATCATGACTTGTCTGCTCTGTCTTTCTTATAGAGGCTGCTGCCACCACAGCAAAGTCAGCACAAGGGAGAATGTTCCCAGACTGAAGGTGTTCTAGTGCACAGGCCATTCTCTTGACACTTTCAGCAATATACTTTGGTAAATAATGCTGTGTTGGTGTAAAGTGTTACCACGTGCATGTATTCCTCCTGATGAGAGAATCTGGCAAACAGGAACATGAGCTCACATCCCTTTACCCCAGGGCAAAGCTATTGCCCTTTGCTCTGCCAGTGTAGTGGCTTTGTGCTAAAATGCCAGACACCAATCTGAGCAGCTGAGTGGGCACCTGGTCTCTTTTGATGGCTGTTAGGCCATCCTCATGCTGGGGGTGATGATGCTCTAAGTGACCATGGTAAGACTTGCAGGTCTCATCTGTCAGTCTTAAGAGTGAACCTACCTCCACCTGCACTATAAATAAATTAAAAGGCTTTACACTCCAGTAAGTGATACGTTGACCCTCGTTCCCTTCCATCAATGCTCTACTACAGCACAATTCCCCAGAGATTTTTGCTTGGAATTAATTAACCAAGCATAAAATCTCTTCATTTTCCTTGTCAAAAGAGAGAAAAATAGTTAAGCAATAAAATGTTGCAAGGATCTGTTTGGGAGCATGTGTTGTAATGTCCTGGAGAAGGAGACAGGATTAGCTAACATTGCTAATGACACTTGGGTGCTGTGGCTATCAAATCCAACAGAAATGATTCTAAGAACCTGCAGGTAAGATCAGAGGCAGTCTGCAGATGAAGAGCCCAGCAGCTATTAAAAATGAACCTGTATAAACACACGTATAAACAGAGACACAACCATCTGCATTAAATAGAGGTAAATTTTGAACAAGCGTCCTAAGAATGATGGGAATCCAGAAAATAGAGTCTACCCCTCTTATTTATCACAAAGGTCACAAAATGAGAACAGTTTAAAAATTAACAAGTATTTTGCATACAGTTACTCCTGATAACATAAGAGACTAATCCTGCATTAGAGACTTTAAATGAATTCTGCAAAATTAATAAGAGGGTTTATTGATCATCCTACATACAAGATCATGCAATAGATCCAAAACTTCACAGCCCTTTTTACACCTTTTATTTCAACATGATATAGTGGTCATTGAGAGAAGAATGTTTTAAGTGAATTATAAAATTACATGCTTCCATCACATGCTAAAATGCAAAAACAAAGAAAAAAGTTTCTGAATTTTTTTTTTTTAAATTAAAGTATTTTGAAATATCACCTAATTATGTCACCAATAGGTTGCCTTCTTATTGTTTTGAGCCCCTTCTGTTTTGAACTGAGACAGAATTTTGGGTCAAGTATCTCCAATTAATTTGACTACTCAGAGTCATATATTTTTTTTTTTCAAAGACTGCTTAAAATATAGGTGATACATTGATTTCACCTGTTTTTGCAAAAGCTCTGCATTCCTGCAAATCAGATTGAGGTTCTCAAGACGGACACCTCAAAATAGGGAACATGAAAATGAATGATTGCTTTTGAAAAATCTATTTTAAATTACTGGCTTCTCATCAGACAGGAAATATGCAGAGGCATGAAAAACATCCCTGGTTCATCAGGGCAGCATTCAACTGTCTGCATATGAAATTCCTTTTTTATTCCAGTTTCTAGCACTAGTCATTATGCTTTTTCCACTTTCTTCAATAAACAAGGCAAGGATCCTTCAGATGATGACACCTTTAGAAAAACAACTCATCCACAGAATGAAGTCCAATAGAAAGCAATATAGTTTAAACTAAAGGCCAGAATATAAAAAGTGAATGTTAGAACGTCAAATTGCAAGGGCAACCACCAAAAATTCATGAGGGTTTAACAAGGAAGCAAAGAAAGGAACCTGCTCAATAAAATAAAAATCTTAAAATAATGCTCAGCTCCAGGGCCGAAATACAATACCTCACCCTGTCACTTCACCTAAAATAGAAACCAATAACCCCAGAAGCTTATACTTTCCTTTATGGAAAAGTGTGGGAAGGGATTAGGATACACTTGATGCAAGTAGATTCTGTAGGTATTTCTTGAGAGCCAGAACAGTTAAAAAAATCTTCAGTTCCATTCCAGATCAGCACATGCTCTAACAAGTGGTCTTAAGAAGCAGGGAACACAGGTTCACCAAAGGACTGAGGGAAGTTCTCTGCAAAACAAGTCTTTTCAGGAAAGAGAAAGGCTGTACCTGAAATAGGCTATACCTGGAACGTTTCTAACCAAGAAATACAGTTTTTCTCTATTGCTTTATCATTAAAACTGCCTTTTTTTTTTCTTGTTGAGCAATTATTCTTCTTAAAAAAATTGTGATTATTTTTACTTTTCTTGTTTCTTTCTCACAGTGCAGAATAGCCACTACTAATTCATCCCTGTAATTAACACAGCTGGAGCCAAGTTTTCATCAAAATCATCACTACATCCACAAAATGTACACGAGCACTTATTATATGTTCAAAAATGCTTGTAAATAAGCATATAAGCAGGATTACACAATTTGTATGCAAAGATGTGGGTTTCCAAGGGCATTTTATCATGACAACATTACAGGTGAAATGTGCCTTCAAACATGCACACATTTTCACTAATTTGTACCTTAATGAAGAATAGAAATGAGTGTTTACTTCAAAAAACATTTGAACCTGGCAGTATCACTTCTTAATGAACAGTTCCAGAAGCTGCGGTATGTTTTGCATTTACAATTTTATTGTGGTAACACTCAAAAAAGACAACATAAGTACTTGCATTTCCTAGAAATTCCCCACACACCAAGCTTCCCTCCATAACCCTTGAACTGTCATATTTCTGTGTTTTTACCATGCTCACATGTGTGATGACAGATCATTTTATGTGGGCATATAATAAAACATCCTGCTATATTTCACCTTCTATTTCAGATTACATTGAAGGCCCACTATGATTTGTTATCCCTTTCTTGAGTGTTTATCCTTCAATAAGTCTGTATCATCACATGATATATCTGGACCGAAAGTTTAGAATCATTTTTCAGATCAAATGATTTGGAACAGGGTGGCTAGGCACAACTACATTTACCTGTGTTAGAATTTGACCAGCATGCTCTGACAAACACTACTATTTAAAAATGTGTATATTAAACATATTGATACTACTCTGTCAAGAATCCCACAAAACCCAAACAACAGAACCACGCCCCAGCAAATGAAACACCTCAACACTTACAACTGCTCCATGTGTCTGGCCAAATGAAACAAAAACATGAGGTCAGTCTGAAAATCCTGCGTGGTCCTTCTGCTTAACTTCTGGCTTGAGCCCTGGCACAGTTTAGGATACAGCCAGCATGAGGGACCATTGCCCCAGAAGCGGGGTTTACCTTCCCACCGCCCTCCCGGGTTGGCCAGGGACACCTCAGCAGGTGGGACACCTGCAGCCACTCCATACCCGAGAGCACGTGCAACTACACTGACTTTCACGTTGTAAAACACACTCTGATGAGCTGACATGCAGCCTTTGAAGGGCTTGGAAGTGGAAAAAAGAAAACCAAACCTACACAAAAAATAACCTAAATGACAAACAGCAAAGTCGCGATCTGGGAGTGACAACACTGGAGGTGCCTGTTGCCCCTGCTGGAGGGTCCACCACTGAGGCTGTGGCCAAGTGTATATATATATATATATATATATATATATATACATATATACACACACATATATACATATATACACACACACACATATATATATATA
Organism: Chloebia gouldiae; assembly: GCA_003676055.1. Taxonomy (NCBI): domain Eukaryota; kingdom Metazoa; phylum Chordata; class Aves; order Passeriformes; family Passeridae; genus Chloebia; species Chloebia gouldiae. Next base: position 59,726,686 of record QUSF01000002.1, on the reverse strand, counting down.
CATATATATATATACACACACATATATATGTGTGTGTGTATGTATATTTTTATATATGCATATATGTGTGTGTATATATATGCCTATGTGTGTATATATATATGTGTATATATATACATGTGTGTATATAGATATGTATATATATGTATAAATGCGAGTATATGTGTTTATGTGTGTATGTTTATGTATGTGTGTATACACACCTATATATATACATATATAACACATACCTATATATGCAGACATTTATATACATATATTTTATGGGTGTATATATACATACATAAACTCTTTTTTAAAAATTGCTTTTAATTTCATAATTTAATTGCAGACTTCAAAGCTGAAGTAACGGCGGCCGCAGGAGCCTCCCGCGGCCCGCACTGCCCCCGCCGGCCGCCCGGCGCCGGGACACCCGTGCTGGCCGCGGTGCGCCCGGGGCCGCCCTCCGCCCGCCCCGGCGCCGCTCCCCGCGGCCCCGGCTCCCCGCGGCCGCGCCTCGGCCGGCACCGCGCGCCCTGCCCGCCTCGGGACCGGGCTCCCGATAAAAAAACGGCAGTTACCAGGAGTGGGGTTCGAACCCACGCGGACATGCGTCCATTGGATCTTAAGTCCAACGCCTTAACCACTCGGCCATCCTGGTGCGGATACCGGGACGACTCGCAGCCGCTCCTACATTCATGGCCGCGCTGCCACCCCCGCCCCCCGGCCCGCCCGCGACCCTCGGGGGTGCCCCCTCACCCCCGCGCCCCCCCCGGCCGCCGCTCCCTGCCTCCCGCCTTTATTCCCGGCGCGGCGGGCGCCGAGCGCGCGGGGCGGCCTCTCCCGGCGGCGGGAGGCGGGCGGGCAAGGCCCGGCGGGGCGCGCCGCCACGGACCGAGACCGAGCCGGGCCGAGCCGCGCCGAGCCGGGCCGGCCGGGCCCGCTGCCGCCGCCGGGCGCCGGGCCCGTAGAGCGGAAGGGGGAGGCGGGGGAGGTGCGCGGCGCTGGCACGGGCCCGCCCTTGGGAGAGAGCAGGGCGGGCGGCGCCGGGCCGGGGGCTGCGGGCGCTGCGGGGGCTGCGGGCACTGCGGGCTCATCCCCCTCCGAGCGGGCAGGGCCGTGGTGCCGGCAGGAGAGCCAGTGGAGAGGTTGTGCCGATACGGCACCGATACTTTATTATTTCCGCCCAAGTGTTTCCTGGAATGTATCTTCTCTCCTAGTCGAATGAGAACCAAAAGTAATAAAGTCCGAAGCCATCAATTACGCTTAATTAGGAGGAAAATTGTCGCAGGGGAAAGATTTTTTTTTGCCGGTCGCCACTCTATGCCGTGTCGACGGAAGCACCTATCGCAATATTCCCGGTTGCTGCCTGCCCTGGGACCTCCCCCTTCTTCCCTGCATCAGAGGGGAAATGGGGAAGTGTCACTTCGCTGGCTTTACCTGGCACTGGCTCCCACTCTCGCCGCTATTTTCCAGCGGAGGAAATGGACATCCTGCATGGCACCAAACTTGGGCATCTCTGAGGTGTGAGAAACATATTCCACGCGGCCGCCTGCCTCCCCACCAGCAGAGCAGGAGCACACTCCGTGCTCGGGTGCTGGACACTCTGCCTGTTCCTGCCCCTCTGCAGGGCGTCCGGGCCTCGAATTTGCAAGTGCAGGTGGTGCCTGACCTCCTCAGCTCTTAGTGCTCAGAGACGCCGGGACACTAGGCATGCTTGTGAGGGAAAATGACTTGTATGGTCTCGCGTACCGTGCATGTTGTTACTCACACGCGGGAGCTCGTCAATAAAAGAACAGCTCTTCCAGTGGAACTTGCCATGCCGTATCATTGCCTTGAAATGAGTGGCATGCCATAGTTCTCTGTTCAGTAGGGTTGTGCCTTTCAGCAAAGTACTGAGTAGAGAAACAGTTAGATTTTTTACTTTTCTGTTCACATCTAACACCATTTCTAAGAAACACAGTAAAATGTTACTTTTTCTTGTTCAGACTTGATGCCCTAACAATGTATGCACGGTAAGAATGGTGAAGTTCTCTTCTGCTGGCTCTTACTTGCATTGGCTCAACCATAAAAAAGACACTACATAATATGCTAAAAACGTGGAAGATGGATCTGCTGTTGCCTTCTTAGATATTAGAAAAACAAACAGTATGCCTCCATGTGAAAACACCATTGCATTTGAAATTGACCAGAATCACCACATAAAGTATCTATTAAATTACACTATTTCCTACCTTCGTTGTATCTGTGATACTTCCTAGAGATAGAACCACAACCCCATGTAGCTTTTTTCTTTTCCAAATGAATTTCAAATAGCTTCCATGGTTTAAAAATCTAGAGAACATGTTTTCTTCTCAAGAAATAATAAAAATACAACTTGGGCTGCACATTCAAAAGATCCTTAATGCAGGTTAGATTAGAAAAGCAGCAGTTTAGCAGAGCTACTCAGCTCAGCTTCCAGAAAAAAAAAAAATCTGGATCTTAAGAGCTATCCCTTTACTTCAAGAAATTTCTCTCAAGACATGTGCCAGAGATACCTGCTCATGTGTGCAAGTGTGTCCACAGTCTGGTCCTTCATTTTGAGGAAGCAACTGTCCCATTGCCATTTCTGTAAAGTGAAACCCATGATTAAAAAAAAAAAGTCCCTCTAGACGTAATGGAAACCCATAAGCATAGCCATTACATACTAAACATTATATTTTGCAATAGGGTTTTTCTTGTCTGTATGCTATGCTGTCTTTCATTTTTTAGAAGGAGCAAAGTGCTCCTGGTTGCCAGTTCTTCTTTCTCCTCCTCAGAAAGGACTGGTTGGTGGCTGGTTGGTGGTGTGGGTTGTGAAGCTTCAGCTTCAGTAGGAAACGAAACCAAAAAAACAGCAATCCTAAAAGCTAAAATATCCCCTCTCATATCACCCCTCAAACCCAGTTTAAGTGTTTGCTATATGAGGGAAGAGGGGGAAAAAAGCCCTACCAATTTATAGAATATGCTACACATATCTGCATAGGAGTTGTGATGATTTTCAGAAGGAAAAGGCAGCTTTCCTCAGATGTCCATTTTGCAGCTTCTGTTATTAGTATGCTAACAAATTATCAAGCAACTTTTATCATCATCATCCACTCATCCGGTGTGGCATGAGTCCTTGCAGCTATAGTGTGATCAGGTTTTTTTTTTCAAGTCTGTTCCATTGCGATTAGGCAAGTTCATGGGCTGGCTAAATTTGAGTTCTTACACAACTGAAGGGTAGAAAAAACCCCAAAATATTAAGCAATGGATATGTTTGCAAGAAGAGGTGATAGAATGATTGCTTCAGTTACTGGAAGTCATTTTTAAGTGTCTCTGAACTCACAGTGCATCTTAAAAATAGTTTGAAAAGGTCTCAGGTTGGTTTTTGACTAATTCTCTTTTTTTTTTCCCTACAGCAACAGCCCTAAGTCAGGAGAGAAAGTCTACAATTATGTTTTCTTTCCCTGTGCCCCAAATCAAACTAAAGATTTGAATACTAATTTTACATATCTACTAGTGAAATCATCAAGGTCTCTCAGAACAGCCAGAATAAATTTGATATTTTTTTTAACTAGAGAATCATCTTAGAATGCATGAAACTCATTTTAGTGTTTTAGGGAAAAAAACAATAGTAAGTCTATCTCAATATGCAACACATTTCATTTACCATGGCAATAAATATTAGGAGGACTTTTTTTTTTTCTAGGCCGTTTAAACTCCTTTTACCAACTCATAATTTAGTCCAGCAACTTTTAAACTAAACTTTGACAACACGAAATACTATTCAGAGCTGCAGATTCAATGTATGACACTCTGCACTTTCAGTTTTTCTTATTAAATATTTTATTCAATTTGTAGATGCAAAAAAAGGAACCAGCAAAAAAAAAAAAAGTATGTATTTTTTATCAAAAACATTTGATAAATAAGTAAGTGCTAGGAATATGCATGTGAAAGGAAATACAGTATTTAATTCTTCATTGATTTATCCCCACATGCTGACTCTCAGAGGTTTAGGATATTTCCCTACAAATGCACAGTTCCACTGACTTAATGGCAGTACCTACAGAGTAAACAACTTTGTCTCCTTGAGTAGCACCAAAGCCACTGGCTGTGGTCCCAGCTCATCACCCTCCTTTCTCCCATTTCAAGTTCGAACACCTCACTGGAGACATCCTCAGACAAGCATAACACTGATATTACCAGTACAGTATTGAATATCAAAATATCTTCTGGTTTAGGAGATCGGTGTTCCTCACTCTTCCATGTTATCAGAGACAGGTGCTACAGCAAAAGGGACACAGAATGCAACAGAGTTATCCCTTTAGTTTCTATTTGTGTAAAAAAGCCTGTCTGGCTAAAATTGTTTCCCAGTAAGATATGAAGACTTGTAAGTTGGATTTATTTTGCTGTTTTGCTATATTAATACAAATAGTAAGAAATGTTTCGTTGTTTTTTTTTTCACACATAAAATCAGGGTGAAAAAGGTAAGAAGGGAAAAGTTTCACTGCAACTGGTGCAGGAAGATGTACATCTATCCACATCTGAGGAAAACTCCCAAATACAAAACATTTGAAATGTTGAAATATATTTATTAAAATTGGTACCATCAGTTAAAAAATAGAAAATAGGACCATCAGTTAAAAAAATTAATTTCTGAAAAAATGTCCTGCATTATTTCAAAGGAAAACAATAGATCACAGTGTAGGAAGCCACCTAGAAATACAGCTGGAAAACCTCCAGAAGCAGGAGCTGTGATCAAGCACCATACTTTGTGAATGTGTTTCACTGACAATGCTCAGTGCTTACCAGGACTGCACTTTTTTTATTTCCTTGCAATACTCCAAACCTACTGGTTTGCCCTTGTGTAAGGGCAGAGTCCAACAAAAGGAGAGTTTCCTTTTAAGCTTGAAAAGAGCACTGAAATGGTATGAAACTGTTTTCCTTCTTCTTCAGATGTACTGAAGAAATAGTTCTGCTGCTTTCCCTGGTGGAGATTTCCCAACAATTGGAGAAAAGTCAAAACCTTTGTACACAAGTAAAACTGCATATTAAAAAAAAATTTAAATCCTTCATCTTATTTAAAATATATATTAAAAAATCCGTATTTGGTCAATGCTTATAAAAAATAAAAGTGTACTGACAGGCGAGTCATTCCACTAAAACTGCCTCTATCTATGTGCCAGTACAGGAGATCCTAAAATGTTTTCTCAACCCCATAACTGTTCTCCTCTTATATGTGTTTCTGCAGAAGGCCACTCCATGTTTCTCCTCTGGCTGAAGTGTTAATTGGCAGAAAAATGCATCAGAACATGAAAGCATGGCAGGTTTTAAACTGAGAGTCCAGAGAGTGGCTCAAGTTAACAGTGAGTGAGATGACTCAGTGTTGCGGTGCTTTTGGCCACCTTGAGAGAGTTGGGTACTCAAAATGGGTAAAAAAGCAGTCATTTGCACACAAATAGAGCAAAATGTGCATATTATCATTTAAGGTGCAGCTGCTTCTGTCAAGATTCCTGACAGCTGAAAATCAAGTTCCTGCTCCTGCTCCAGGCTCAGTATTTTGTCAAATTTGTATCAAGCAGCCTCCAAACTAGTTAAAACTAAAACCTCCTGATTCTGTGGTTGCCCCTGGCAAGAAGGCTTCACCACCTGCAGCCTCACTTTGACAAATAAGAATAAAGTTACTTTTTGAAAGTATTCATCTTCCCTACGATAAGTTATTCATTCTTCTTTCTTGCCTGTATGAAATGAGTATCATTGTAGAGATATTGCACCTCTAGTTACAGTAACAGAACCTTTCAATAAAAATTAAAAACAGTTTTATCAACATTTCTAGGAGTTCATAAATAGAAACAGCACATTTAGTAAAAAGGCAATGAACAAAACCAACTGCAAAATGTCCCCCTATTTCTAGGGCTTGTCATTACAGAACAGTCTCTGGAAAGAACACTTGATTTTGAAGACATTCAAGTCAGTCTGTGATAGCTCCAGTAGGACCATCACCTTCTGCAACATGCTAAGCAGCAGCAGAGTATTGTTCTGAGGGGATGCTTTCTCCTGTATTCCAAAGCTCTTTTCACTTGGTCTTTAGCATCTCCTACATAGTCCTCCACATTTTGCATATTTATCTCAATAACATCAAAGGTGTCCGCCTGTTCCTCCACTAGGAGGGCCACCTGCAGAAAGAGCTCGTGAACTTCTTTAATGCGACCTTCTAACTTCACCAGCTCCTTGTGCCGCGTCTCTATCTCGTTCAAGGCTGCGCGAGCTCCCTTAACATCCGACAGGAGATTCTCAGAGAAGACATCCCATTTGCCTTGCTCAATCATCTCCTCAATCTGGTGCCCAGAAACATCTTTGCCCATGATCTCCAGCTGCCGCTGAATTCGAATCTTGCAGTTCTCCCGCTGGTTCATCTCTGTTGCATTGTAATCAAACATAGCGTCCTGAAATGTGTGCATGAGGTCAACATAGTGGTTCTTCGCCACCCTGGCAATGACAGACATAGCTCCGTATTTTGTTATTGCATCTTCACAGAAATCCCTCATTACCTGCAGTTTCCTGTGGATGCTTTCTCCACGGCTCTTAATGTCTCTGGCAATACAATTAGTATCTCGTTTGATGCTACTAAGACGGCGCATGGAAGTAAGGAAGCGGGTGTTTTGCTTTCTGAGACGGTTGACATCTGCTTTTAGGTGGTCATTTTCTGTCCGGATGGTCTGTATGTCCTTATGAAGGATTTCCAAGGCATAGTCCGTCTCATAAAGGAGGATATCCTGGGGTGAATTTTCATCATCATCACTATCAGAAAACTGTTGGTTGTGCAACCTGGCAAATTCACGCAGCTCACTCAAACGATCTTTCATCCTGCCTGTAAAACAGGAACAGGAGGAATGAGTTTGAAGTAACTAAAATATTGGTTTAAAAAGTTGAAAATTTGTAACTAATAGCTACATCATAGTGATAACTAAATCACAGATAACAAATGTAACTCATCAAAAATAACCCAAAATACCAGATTTTAAATTTGTTCACAGTATTTTATACAGTGATGGATATCACATCTGAAACTCTGCTAGAACACTGTTCTAGAAATTACAAGTTTAGAAATAAAACTGAAGGAAAAAAGACTACAAATCCTGAAGAAAAGTCAAAACAATAGTAGGACAGTCTCAAACTCCCCACAAAATGCCAGTCTTTTACTTGGAGGGGAAAACACTTCTGATAGCAAACCTTCAGCTATCACCACCTCTAGACATGTTAATAACTGAACACCTTCCACTACTGCTCACTACAGAAATCTCCTCTGGCTCCTGATCCCTCATTACATCAACTGCCCAAAATGTCACAGGGCTTCCCTTATTCTAAGTTTGTTTTTCCTGGAAGAATTCTAATAAGCCTCTTAGAAACAGAAATGGCATTTACCAATAAAGTTGGGAAAGAAAATTTTCAAAAAATTATGTGGGAAGTATCAAGATAGGGGAAAAAAAGGAAAAAGGTAAAAAAAAAAAAGCAACTTTAGTGTCTCCAGATGCTATCATTGACCATAGAGTACCAGACATCAACAATTAGGTGTGTGCATCTCTCTTATGAGGAGAAACTGCGGGAGCTGGGCCTATTTAGTCTAGAGAAGAGAAGACTGAGAGGATCTGATCACACATAAATATGTCAAAGGTGCCAAGAGGATGGTGCCAGACTCTTTTCAGTGTACCCAGCAACATGACAAAGAAAAATGCCCATAAACTAAAACACAAGAAGTTTCATCTCAACATGAGGATGAACTTCTCTACATTGAGGGTGGCAGAGGCTGTCCAGGGAGGTAATGGAGTCTTCCTCTCTGGAGGCACTCAAAACCCACTGGACACATTCTTGTGTCACCTGATTTATGTGACCCTGTCTTGGCAGGGAATTTGGATTAAATGATCTCCAGGGTCCCTTCCAACCCTAACAATTTTGCGATTCTGTAAACTTTGCGCTTACCATGCCTTAAACTTAATAAAAATTAAATATCATCAGCCTTCTACAGAGAGCATAGTAACAACTGGCTCATCAATGATTTCACTTTCTGTTTGTATTTTTTTTTTGTCAAGCAAACAACTGAGTAAAGCTCCTGTGTAATAAATTTGTAATTTTGTAAGAATAGGTCTACCCTTCCTTTCCCAGGAAGAAATGGAGAAACAAACACATAGTAATTCACAACCTTAAAATGCTGCAGTAAATTATATTAATTCTGCAGCATCTCTAAAAATACTGCTTTTTTAGTTCTTTTAATACAACAGGAAAGGTTAAAAAGTCAAACATTAAAGAGTAGGTAGCTGTGAAGTGTTGTCTTGGATTACACCACAATGTTGCCTGGACACAGGAAGATCACACAATTAAACACTGGCCTGTGCACTATCACTTCCACCAAGTCTCTGCCTAGAGTCTGTATGTGCTGAATAAAAGTTGTACAACATAAAATTTAATATTCATAATTCAGTTCATGCTATCACATTGACTGTGTTGCTACTGTTCATTTCCTCAGGGATTTCCCCTGCAAAATCTTTGGAAAGTTCCATAAACTCCTGCTAGTTGTTTGGGAAAAATCTAACAGCCCCACAGTTAGGTTTCAGCCCAGAATCACTAAGGACAATAGTGATACTCTTGATAATTTATGATGCCCACTTGAGGCACTTCAAGCCCAATTCTTTGTACCTGGAATCTTCAGAAGTCAGCCCCTTCTGACTTCTGTCACTGCTCCAAGCCTTGAGCACTTTGCTGAGTAAGATCGCGAAGGAACAAGCTGGACATCAGTGAATGAACACTGGATCAAGGCCACTTGTGAAGAGCTCCCCTCCAGTGACATGGACAGCATCACACACGATCTCTGTGATCCAGCAGAGTCTAGTTATAAGTGGAACAGAGGGATCAGGCTGCAGTTGCACTTAAAGTCTTCACCCCGGGTTTTCCCTGCTCCCCAGTACTTAGTTCTAAAAGCCTACATTATTTGTATCTATGTACCAAAACTTATGTTTAAGGTGGTCAACATTAATGTGTTTTAGCTTTGCATTGAGGACCTGTACCTGTCTGGGATATGGCTCCACAACTAAAGTGTTCACACTTTAGTCCTTACAAACGGATGCCATCTATTTAAGCCTGACTTCAGACTTCTGCAAAATCAGGCACTTTTTGGCACTTTCTTTTATTCTCCCAAGTCCTGTCTTTTACTCTTTGTTTCCAAAGTGCATCACCTAGCCTGCTTCCTACTACATCTTCACATTTTCAACATGCTCTTCTTTATCTAGGAAGAACAGGATATGAATAACTTTTAACAGAGGTCTTTTCATATTTCAAATTCTCATTTCAAACAAAGGGGAACCAGATCTTCCCAGGAGAGGACAATAACTTTCCAGCTTTCCTTGGATGGTGTCGGGGGCAGAACTGATACTAAAGAGCTGAAATAAATAAGCAGGGAGAGCAAGGGGGAACAGCAATTTGAAACATTTCAACTTAACAAATCATAGTTTAGAAAAGTTGTCCTCCTTTGTCAGATGCTGTTGTTACTCATCATAGTTTGCATCTACATATATGTTGATTGTATTGCTTGTAAATTGAACAGCAATATATTAATACATGATACATGTCTGGTTCTTAGGGATAGCCTCAGACCTCAGTCTGTAAAGTGAGCATCAGTCTCTCCCTTCATTGAGTGCCTGGTGCAGCAGCAGAAGTTGGGTTCTCTGATGGGAAAGCAGCTCTGCAGGACCTCGGTGTGCTGGTAGGGGAACATGAGCCATGCATCCAGGCTGGAGCAGCAAAAGTGAGGAAGGAAAGGGACCCAATTCCTCCTGTCTGACACTTGAGAGACCCCATCTGGAGTGTCACTCCACACAGACACACTGGGATGAGCCATGGCGAGACCACAGAGGTGGTCACAGGTGCTGGAGCACCTGACATATGGAGAGAGGCTGAGAGAGTTGGGAATGTTCAGCCTGAGAAAGAGGAAGCTTAAGGGAGATCTTGTTGCCATCACCAACTGCTTAATGCAAGGCATTTTCCCTTCATGGAAATGTACAGCAACAGCACAAGATGCAACAGACCTAAGTGGAAACAAGAGAAAAGTCAGCCAGATACAAGATGGGGGGAAAGGAAAAAAGAAGAAAACCCCAAACACTTAGAAACAATGGAAAAGGTGCCCAGAAAAGTTTTGGCATCAGCATCCTTGAAGATATTTAAAACTCTATTTGACATGGCCCTCAGGAACCTAAATGTGTGCGTTTTGAGCAGGTCTGGATTAGACATAGTCCAAAGGTCCCATCTAAATTGTTATGGTAATCAGCCTTAGATAAAAAGTTTGCTGACTATGAACATTAAATATATTCAACTACTTGCCCAAGTCTATATAAGAGACATTTAACACATTAGAATATCAAGACAGCAACTACTCTGGAGTAACAAGTGTATAACTACCTTAATTATAAGAGTGTGAGGTTTAATAGATTAGCTGTCAGTCTTATTTTATTTCAAAATGCTACATATATCCAAACTGGAATATGTACTTGCACATTTGTATCTTTGGGCTAGGTAAATGTGTCCTCATAAATATGAAGTTCCTTCTGCAGTCCATCATGATGTGCACACCCAAACGCACACACAGGAAATACAGGCCAGGTGATGACTGCAGAGGTTACAACTCTGAAGGCAGATATCCAACAAGTACAGTCAGCTAAGGGCATGTTCAGTGCTCATCTTTTCATGTTACTGTGCTACTTAGTGGTATTAATCACCACAGTGACAAGCTTTCCCATGATGCATAAGAAACATGCAAATTGTCCTGCTGCAATAAGACTGCCTCCCTAGACAACTATGTATAATATGGTGTTGTGGATGCAGGCGAACCCAGTGGGAAGAAGTGACGATGTCTGACTCAGTTCAGAAGGCTGAATTGTTTCTTTATTATAATTATGATAAAATACATTAATATACTATATGAAAGGAGGATACTAAAACTACATACTACTTTCTCCTACTCTATCTCTAATCTAACTAACTCGTGACCCTGCTCGCGAGAGTCCAGACACAGGTGGATTGGATTGGCCATCAGGCTCAAACAATCCTCACCAGAATCCAATCAAGCACTCACTCCAGGTAAACAATTCTCCAAACACATTCCACATAGGAAAAACAAGGAGCAGAAATAGAAATTGTTTTCTCTTCCATTTCTCTCTGTGCACCTCTAGGAAAAATCCTGAGAGTGAGAGAAATGTGCTTGCCACAATATGGGATTTCAGACAAGAAAGAAAAGCCATCTAGAAATCAAAAACTATGTATGTGCATACATCCCCTTTCTGTTAGCCCCATATACATACAAAAGGGAGTCCTACAAACATTGCCTAACATTGCTATTCAAATGTTCTGAAGCCTGTTAACTATGTAGAAATAACCTAAGGATAAAAAGTTATTTCTATAACTTTTACCTCAGCTTTAACATTTGTATATCCACACTCTATCCCCATATGGGCCATTCACTTAGGAGTTGGGCTCAATGATCCTTGTGTGTTCCTTCCAGCTCAGGCAGGATATTCTGTGATCAGAGTCTGAGAACAAAGGGTGAAATGATGAAGCAGTCTCAGCACAACATTCATATTTCATGGCCAGCTGCTGGGAAGGAAGGCAGTGTACATTTTTTCTTCTTGCAGCATTCATAAATGGCAGCTGTTAGTTAATACCATCTTGTGGCTCACCAAGAGTCTAGTCAGTAATCTTTTCAGCCTTAAGTAGGGCTTTACAAGATGAAGTTTTTACTTCAAGTGTTTGAGGAACAACAATATTTCAAAACAAGTCAGTTAAAAATAATTTCTGTCAGTAGTTCTCGCCCTTGGAAGCTAAAAGGAACCCACGTGGTTCATCCTGGCTCTGAATGGAATGTGATTTTTACCACATGACACACAATAGACATGACCCAAAAAACAAGTGGTGACCAATTAGGAAATAACCTGCTCTTAGACAAAATTACTTCATGTGTCAGCACATTTCAGTGACTTCCCATATGGCTTGTAGAGGATGTAGTATTGATGGAAATCTACTCAGATGGACTTGCTGAATTGAACACACTGCATTCCAAGGCAAATAGAGTGTTGCTTTTGCACTAAAATACAAGTCATACATAGGTTTAAAAAGTGTTAAATTTAGCTGAAGCCTTTTGTTTAAGAGTTGGAGTCTCAGATTTAATAATTTTCTAGTAACTATCTGTTTTGTAAACAATCATCTTAGACCAGAATTAATATTTTTGTTTGGTATCTGTTGCCTAATAATAGATTTGATAATATTAAGTGGGGAAAAGACTTGGGCTTTTTTAAGGGTAGGTTTTCATCTTTCCAGGACTGTAATAGGCTTATAGCAGAGTACTAGTCATCTTTTCAGTCCAAATTCCCTGTCTTGCCAACCATGCCCATTATAGGTGGCCCAGCAGGCTTGAATTTTTCAAATTACTCATGTTTTTTTTCTCTCTTCTTCTCTGTAAGAGCCTGAAACAAAACAAAACAAAAAATCTAATTATTAGGACAGTGTGCCTTCTCAAACTGTTCTAAGATCACATATGTGTGCTAACTCCAAAATTAACTACTACGACAGAGATCAGCAGTTCAAAATCTTTTTGTGGCCTCATTGAAGGAAGTTATCTTTTCTGGAATTTATTGGATTTCACAATGTTTAAAAATAGACAAACTGTATTCAGGAATTAAAATCCATCAGTTAACACTGAATGCCAGTTATAAAGCTACAGAAATCCATCAAGAAGTTGCAAGTATATCAGAAGACTACACTACCCAGCGCATATGTTCATCAAAGCCTGTGTACAGCAGAAGACCACCTTTATACTTTCTGTCACCCTAGAGAAAAATATCTGCAGTTGCAAATGTCTCAGGATATTATTTTTTTCCCAAAAAATCCCTGTCTTGTGCCAGGACAAATCATTTATTACAAGCTGATATATTCAGAGAAGCAGGGATGACTCCATTCTTTGCATGGTGTTTTCTGTGGACTGGTTATCAGCTTTCCCAGACATTAGTATCAAAACTAGGAGATGTTGCTGGTGTGCATTAAATGCAGTATAATATGCAATTTTTCACATATTTATGATAAGACTGAGAAAAAAAAAATCTGATGTTTTAGCTTGTAATTCCTCAGTAGCCATGAGAGTAAACATTATTCCTACACTAGAGAAATCAGCTTGTTTTACACGGGTTGACTGCTACTATTTACTAGGTTGTCTAAATTTTCACTGGAGAGCTATGGATCACCACTGAAAAAAATTCAATAGTGGATAGATAAAATGGATTCTTCGTATCTCCTCTTGACATTTTCCTCACAAGTCACATAAATGAGCAATTGTAACTAGATTTGGTGTTGTTTGAGTGGAGTGGGGAGCAGTGGTAACAGTGCTATAGACAAAAAAAGTTTCTCCATCTTCACTGTTTTGCAACACCAAGGTCTTCAGGTAAAATGGGCCTAGATAGACACAAGGGAGTGTGAACTGTTCCTCTAAAGGCTTGGCAAATGGTTAAGACAGATCCATACCACTTAACATAAACAGTGAGACAGCCATTCATACATTTCTTGGCAATTACTACAGCTTGGCATCATTACAGGTCACCACGCAGGGCAATCAGCCAACACACTCACAGGCAGTGCTGGCACTACAGCACCATGAGAATATACATTATCTAACTAATCACCTCGGCTTCCCTGGAACACATTGGCTCAGTGAAATAGCTCTGTACATGCCACATGTATATAACTACTATTGTTACCACACAGTGGTATTTATAAGTGATTAAGACATTATGTTGGTATGCAAATAGACATATGAGGTTGCATGTGATCATCAGTCAGAAGCAACATGTTCTACTGATGTTTTTAAATCAACACAACTGCATTATTTTTTGAAAAGCACATATATTTAAGGCTTGTTAGAAAGTGTTACAATCAGAGGCCAAGTATTCTTGACTTTAAAAAAATTCCTTTAAGGCTAAATACAGGGTGTTTTCTTGGTATTTGGTGACATGGGCCAGTACACATGAGGCTCAGTTTGGGATTCTATTGCAAAATCTACACAACTGTACCTGCACCAAATGAATTCCAGCCAGGAAATAACCCCTATAGCCAGCCACACATGCATACCCAAAGCCTCAGCCCCAGGACATGTCAGGCTTTATGGCAGTTATGCTACTTAGCAGCTCATGGGCGTTTACAGGCCCATTGAAAGCACCAGTGAAGCTGAGACAAGATATAGATGGAATTAGGAACACACTTGATTGGGCATATCAAAAGCTCAAACAAGCTTTATTCTTGCTTTCAAAAAAAAAAGAGTTGCCAATACCACAGAAACAGCACAGAGAAAAGGCACAGCAGAAAAAGCTGGACCGTGCAGCAATACCTTAACTTTTGTGAGCATGAGGTTGTTGAGAATAATCCGGCAATTAATGGGTTAACTGCCATAGCAGATCAGGCAAAAGCTGCACACATGATAAGCCTTCGGAAGTCAAGATATGAGACATCATTCTCTCACTGATAAAACTACATGTAGTTTTATCTAGATGTAAGTGCCAAGCACTGTGTGAGAGCTCTTGCTGATTGTGTAGAGTCTAGATATCTCATCTAGCCTATCAAAGCAGAGATAAAAACCAAATTGCTTTGCTCCTCTCATGTGGAACACCCCCCCCACTACCCAAGAGGGGGTTCCCAGGAGCCAGCCCTAGGCTGCTCCCTGGGAATGATGTTCCTTACCAGAGGTGGTTCATGATCACATCTTGGGAAATAACCCAAAATGCAAGCATAACCAAAAATGGCTTCACTGCAAAAAGTGGCAACCCCAGATTTGGAGTTCAGATGGGTTTACTGGATCAAGTTAACACTGCATCAGTAATTTCTGCACCATGCTTTGTCATCCTTGAACTACAGGGATGACGAGAGGCAAAGAAAATTGATGGGCCAAATAAAAGATAATAGAAAGTCTATCTGGTCCAGCATATTTGACACAGCAGTTGTCTTCTCACCATCAGAACTGGTTTTGAACATATCAGCATTAGGATGGGTATCTGTCACACTCAGAGATTATCCATATTTTCCATTAGTGACTTGGAGAGTGGAACCAAATATGAGCTTGTACAGTCTCCAGGTGACACTGAACTGGAAGGGAATAGAAGCAACTGGGAGAGAAGGAACTGGAAGGGGTGAGGGCAGGGGAGGAGGAATGATGAGAATTTAAGATGATCTTGACAGTAAGAGAAGAATTAACAAAAAGAAAAGGAAATTCAGTATGTCAAGCCTGGCACATTTAGATAAAATTATTCACACAAATATAAAGTAGGAAACACCTAGTTTGGCAGCAGGAAAGCTTTGTGAGGTCATATCTCACAAAACAAGCTCACAGTATAAGGTCATTGTAAAAAAAAAAACAAAACCCCATGTCTTAAATGAGAGATGGCTTGGGAAGGACTTGTTTTACTCTGCTTGGCATAGATAAGGCCTCAGTTGGAAAAGAATTTCCTGAAACAGTTCTCACATTAGGAAAGTCAAAGGGAGCATATTTAGCATTGTCTCCAAACATTTTAGAAAATACACTCCTGGAGAAAGAGGAGCTGAAGGAATTATCTTCATTTAATTCAGAGGATCAGGGAGAGAGACACAGTACTCCAACATATAAAAGGAGTTTTCTATGAAAAGGGAAATGGTCAGTTTGATCCCCATGTTGACACTGAAAACAATCAAAGTAATCAATTTCTTTCATGAGGCCTATGTTGAACTGGCTGAGACTTGCTGAAAATTGGACCATTTCTCTGTGGAAGCATTGTGGGACATTCTTCCTTGACAGAAAGAGAGAGGATACAGAAAGCCCTCGCAGGCCTGGTTGAGGTGCACAGCTCGAGTGCACCAAATGCATAAAGCAATGTCTTACAGTCCTGCAGCAGCCCTGCATTCCCTGGATTTGTTCCGTGCCCTCACCCCCAGTGTCACTGTGGGTCCAGCACAAAGGCTATGTTCACACATTGCTGCCTGTGCTGGGGAGAAATTTAGGTGACTCTTCACACAGCAGATTCTCTTCCTTCTCTATTATTTCTGCACCAGTGGCAACTACCATATCTCCTTCTGAAGCAGGTCTTGGTTACTGTTAGTGTTAGTATAGTGAAAGATGTCACACTTGGAGACAAATCCCACAGAACCCAAATTCTCCAGGGCTGATAAAGCATGCATTCCATAGCATCACAGATATCTATGGTGCCCAAAAGGTACTGCATTTTACTAATTTTAATGTCTCAAGAGATCTTCTGTACCATGCTGATGTTCTTCATGGAGATGTCTTTCAACAACGGAATTTAACTTGCAGTTTCAGCCTCAGCCAAAACATGAGATAACATATGACTGAACACACAATTTCAGTTTCAGAGCAGTGGGCATACAAGGCAGTCAGAGCCAAGTGTATGAGAAAGAGGTCATCAGAGGAGTTGGACACCTAAACCATCCTTTCCTAATGATGGCATTTATTCTGTTCATCTCTTAGACCTCTGGTCTGTTTTGAATAAAAAAAAATAGTTATGGTCATCTTATAGTCTCACCACTATTTAAATAGTGAGTATCAGCACTGATAAGAAAGCCTCATCATTCAAATTGTATTCTCATCCTAAAAAGTCATAGATTGACATTTTGATACCTGACAGTTTAAAAGACAGTTGCTAAAATACCCTCTAAAGAACAGGAACAAAAAGTGTAAGCGTCCATTTTTGGTCAGTGCTGTTATTCTAGTCACTTCCTTTCTCAGTATCAGAGTGACATGCAGTTATCTCAGACATACACGAGTCCCAGTTCTTCTTGGTAGGAAGGAAATGAGTATCAATTTAATCGGAAGCAATCAAAAAATGCTAATTTTTGCACCCACTTCTAGAGCTGGCCACGATGACACTCAAGAACAAAGGAAAAGCTACTATATTCTGCATATAAACCAAATTTTCTGTAAAATCTGCTGTGGAGCTATTCATAACCGTGTATGAGCACTATGAATAAAATGTTAGTACTCGTTAAGCCAGACAAACAAGGCAGTAGAAATACAGGCATCCGTTGTGACTGGATGAGAAAACATATTTGGAAGTGCCTCTGTTTTTCCCTCATCCCGTGAAAATCCAGCCATCCCATTTGTATTCCATAAGGACCAGAGCTAGGTACCTTCAGACCCAAAAGCCCAGTCCGCTTTTCGTATCATCTCTCCTGGCTCTGAGCTTCAGACTTCCCCATTCGATTCAAAAGGGGCACTTTCGTCTACTCTTAGGCAAAACTGAGGTGCCGAGCGCCCCGCACGCCCCGCAGCCCCTCCGCCTCGCCGGCTGGGCTGGCTGCCGAGCACCGGGCACGCCCCGACACGCCGGGAAGGGGCGGCCAGCCCGGGCTCCGGCGCTGCCCGGCACTGTCTTCCCTCCGACAGCAGCTCCGGGCGCCTCGGCCTCCGGGAACTCCGGCTGATGTTCAGGGGAGCTCGGGAATAGAGCTGCGCCCCCGTCCCGGAAACCAGCACCGGCTGTGCCCGGGGTGAAGAAACCAGACCCCGCCCGGCCCCCAAGGAAAGCGCTGCCTCGTCCTGCCCCGTCCCGGTAGGTACTCACCCCGGGCAGGGCAGTCCGGCCGGTCCCGCGTCTCTCCGCCCGTGCCGCTCCCGGAGGTGCCGGTGCCGCTCCCCGACGTGTCGGTGCCCGAGGTGCCCGAGGTGCCGATACCGCTCCGCGACGTGCCGGTGCCGCTCCCCGACGTGCCGGTGCCGGTGCCCGAGGTGCCGGTACCGCTCCCCGACGTGCCGGTGCCCGAGGTGCCGGTGCCGCTCCCCGACGTGCCGGTGCCCGACGTGCCGGTGCCCGACGTGCCGGTGCCGCTCCCCGAGATGCCGCCGCAGCGCCCGCGCCGTCGAGGCGAGCGCTCATCCCCTTGGAGCGCCCCGCCCCTCCGGCCGGCTCGCCCGTCTATTGGCTGCGATGCCTGATTTGCATGGCGGCGCCCCGCCCCTCCCGGCCCGTGGGAAGGTGCGCGGTTCGCGTCGCTGCCCGGCGCGGGGAAAGTCCGTCCCGCGGTGCCGGGAAGCGTGGGCGCGCTGAGCTGGCTCGTCTCTTCGCCATCGTCCCCGTGGACGTCCCCTGCGCTTTCTCGTCGTCGCCTCCTCGCCGGCAAGCGGGGGCTTTCCGACTCTGCGATTCTGTAATTCAAATTGCCGCTGCTTAGTGTAAGGAAGATGTGCTCTTTGCTTCATGCTTCAGAGTTTGGGTGAAATGATGTCCTTTTTTTGCGCTGTGACTTCCCGAGGGGGAAAAAAACCCAACACCGTCTCCATCATTCTAACTAAAAAAAAAAAAACCTAACGAAACTCTGGAGTCACAATGTTTGGTACACAGTAATCATACACATTAATTAGCCACATGAGTAGTTATAGAGATTGTTCAGGTCGTTCTGAGATGGGAAGCTTTTGCTTTTCTTGAAAATCTTGGACATGTACTTTTTTCTCCTTTTCATCACAAAACTTGAATGTAATCTGAATCTAAAAATGTTAACATATAGAAGTTACTTTTTTTTTTGGTGCTGAGAAGTAGCTGAAAGAGCATCTGTGCTTTCCTGAGCAGTCATCAGTTATAAGGCTCCAAAATGTCTTACATTTCATCAATCCCACCCTGGGTGACTGAGAATAAATTCTGTCATGATGAAAACAATTGCAGAGATGTAGAAAGCTTCCTCCCTCCTTATTTTCTATGCTGTTTTTGTGTCAGGAAAATATGCAAGTAAAAAAATATTTGAGGTTTTAATTTTTGGTTAAAGGTTAGTTAAAAATATATCTGACAGAAAGGCTCTTTCTCCTTGAAAAATCCGAGACTGCCCTGGACACTTTGCTGGGGTTTTTCTCTTAGACCTTGATGCTGGAGACAAATTTTGGTGCATGGGTCTCACCAGCTCCCTAAAACTACCTGAAGGTACTGAATTGTGTGTGGCTTTTCTCTTCCAGCCTGCTGCATTGTGAGACCAGCTGCAGCATCCTCACATGTAGGCAGGCAGTTTTCTCCTTGCCACTGTAACACAGAAAGCAAATGGGCCTTCAGTGTTGTTTGGTGTTGTTAATGCAAGTGGAGTTGAAAATAGAGCTGGGTGTTAATGTAATGTCATGGGTAATCAAAGGTACAGGCTGCTTCATGTGGCATGGAACAACAATTAAAAATTAACCTGCTGTTGTGCAGCACAGGCAAAGCTATGGGTGCATTGATTGATGTGTCTGATGAATCTGTGAAGAGCAAAATGCTCATCTAGAAACATCTGGTATCTTCCCTGTAATCCAGGATATCGAGGATATGGAAGACCAAAGAGATGACTGTCAAGTCTCCCCTGCTTTGGGAGAGACTTCAGTAAAAGTTTCAGTAGCTGAGTAACAGGCAAGGTAGCAATATTGTTAAAATATTAGTCTTCTAAAAAACTAATGGAGAGTGAGAGAAATTTATTACTTGTACAGATTTTGCCACCTAGATGAGACAAGGTTAAAAAATGTAAAAAACTCTAATAAAAAGCTTGCTAATTAAGCTACAAATAGGTAGCTAAACTCCCCCCCCACCATTGCCAAACAAGTACCCAGAAGTTCTTGAGTGTATTATGTTGCTAGATCTTAAAAAAGATGCTCGTTTGCATGGTGTTATAAGAAACAAAAACAGGTGAATCATATGAAAAAATTGTTGTGTCATCATATGTGTCAAAGACACTTGTTTTGGGTTGTTATGCTCATTTCAATCTCTTCTGAAATAATATGAACAGTGTAGATTGGTAATGGAAATGATTAGACATAAGAAATAAAGAATTTTCAGTCTTGTAATCTTATTCTCCTGTGAGTCTTGAGCAGCATTACATACCAAGCTACAAAAATAACATCATAATTTTTTTTCACTTTCTGCTATCTCTTATTATAAGAGAAACACTTTGTAGTTTACCAGTGAAAGTAAATACTCAATTTACATAAAGGCAGAACTCTGTATTGGGATCACAGATGCCAATAAGTTGCTAAAGGAGTTTGGGCAATATAATGTACAATACATCTAAAGACAGTAAACCTCTCTTTCAGTTCTTTTTTCCTTGTTCCTGAAGAGCTGTTGCATTTTTTTTTTCCTTAAAGACTTCTAATCTTGACCTAGGTCTTGAGTGAGACAGGTTTTGCTTCCAGTTCTCTCATCTCTAGACAGAGACAGGCATAATTACTTTCAGTTCTTATAAATGTGTAGTGAAAAGTAATATGTAAACAAATTGGAGTCTCCTGTATGTTAAAATACCATGAGGATGTTTCGTATTTAAAGGACAATTCACTGCATGAGAGAGACCCATCATATTTCTGCTCTGATGTGTGATGCTTCTAAAGACATTTCCAACCAGGAAATTGAGTTCCTTCCAAAGCCCAAGAAATTACAAATTATGTGGACATGTAGATTTCTCTTTGCTACCACTTGCCAGCATCTAAGAGCATCTGGGAACCCTGGATAATGTCAATTTTTGGGAAGAACAGTTTCACCAGGCAATTTACATACACGTGACCGGTGACATACAGACCCATATTTTTCAGGAGCTTACCCATCTCTAGAAAAGCAGTTTGTACCCATAACATCTGTACTAGTTTCAGTATGAAGTTGTAGTAGTGTTAGTCTATAATAATAGACACTTGTGAAGCTTTTAGCTAAAACCAGAGCAAATTGCTACCAGTTCAGTTGTGTATCCTAGAACCAGTTCTCAGACACATAAAATTCACATACGCTTTTCTGGATGTGCAGTACACATGAACCTCTTATAAGCTAGAATCAGATCTGATGTAATCTAGCTCACATTGATTCAATCAAAGTAATGATTCATGGTCTTGGACAATTAACTTTTTTCTTTTTAACCTCATATATCAGTAGAGTCATTCTGACAGTACATGATTTATCAATTGCCAAGATGAGTTGAAGGGAGACACCAAAAGATTGATGCTAGAAAATTCTTTCACTATATTCATTTACCAGAGAAACTGAGTCTTCAGCTGTGATATTTCCAGCTTGAGAAAGGTCCAACATTCCTGCTCTGTCTTTTCACATTTCATTGTAACTTCTCACAAAAGCTACTGATGTTATAGAACAACTTCATCAATAAATGTTGCTGATATAAAGAGATTCTTCTTTGCTGCATGAGGAATAGAGTGCTGAAAAGAATTCAGAAGCCAAGTATCTCCAAAGGTAGTTAAATCCATCTTAATTTTTTGTTGGAGCCCATGGAGATATTTGGATTTACATAGGGATAACACAATGCTCTAGGTACTGAGCCCTGCAGATGTTTGTCTTTTTGCTTTTCTATTCTCTCCTTCATTAGGAAGGAAGAAGAGTGCTACAAAAGGATGAAGTGCTGAAAGCTGAGCAGATGTAATTGCTGTGGAGTCAGAGGATGCCCTGTTCAGGGCCTTCTCTCGCTTATTTAGGAAAGGATTTAACATTCTTCTCCAGTTATGCCCCAAAGGCATGTGAAGCCAGCCCTGGATGTATTGCCCCTGAATTCCTTGTGAACCAAAACTTGGCAGTGATGTATTGCTCTGAAAGTTCATTACCCATACATGAGTTCTTAATGTAGTAAGGGCTGTATCAAATGCCAGATTGGATGCACATAAAATAGCCCTGAGACTTCTGTTGACTTCAGAGATGATGGCAGATGCCAGCATGTTTTATTAAGCGAAATTCAAAATGTTTTCACATGACGGATATAAACATGCATGGTTAACAGGAGCCAATGGAACAATACTGATTTCTGGGAACTGAAGGCTTGGTTGATTATCAAGTAAGCCACTGGATTTCTCTGCTGCTGTCACAGCTTTTGAATGCAAGAGCATAGCCCATAGGTCACATCAGCTGGCCTAATGAAAAGTTTTACCTAACCCCGCTCCTGTACTTCACTAAAGGTGTGTATTCTAACTTCTCTTATCAGACAGGAGTGAGGTATTTCCTTCTCCTGCACATTTGAATGCCCATAGACTGAGATAAGTTTACTTCTGCGGGACAGGCAGCACTTTGGAACAGGTCAGAGCAGAGACAAGGACATCTTTATATGAGTCAAGAGGGATAAAAGGGGAGGAAGGCACATAGCAGGCACTCAGATTTGGGTATAATCCCAGTAACAGCAGATTGAAGGGCAAGTTTCTATTGACAAAAACTATGTGCTCTATTTTTCCCTCATCACTACTCTCTGAGCAGAAAATGGCCAGGCTATATATTAAGTATAAAGGCAGAAGTACCTAGGCAGTAATAAGAAGGGTTGGTTTTTTGGTTGGTTTTTTTTTTGTTTGTTTTTTTTTTTCAGAGGTTAAAAGCCTGAGATGGCTTAGAAGGGTGAGGCAAAGAGTAAATAGACCTTCACAAAGAGAACTATTGCAAAATGAGGACATTTCCACAGCCTTTTTTGAACATTCTTTTCATATTACTCATTAATAGAAAATATGTTGTTTTCTAAAACTCACCAAGTTTTGATGAAATAAAACAATAATATCTTAGAATTGTGTGAACATAAATTTCATACAGCCATGTAGATGGATCATCTTATTCATGCTGCCAGTGTGAATAAGCAATATAACATCCAGAAAGTGGTAGGGAGCCTGCCCAAAGTGCGCAGGGAGTTCCTGTACCATGCAGACTGCCTTCCTCTGAAGGCATGCTGCGCATGTGGAAACCTTTCAGGTGGCTTTGTGGCTAGATCTAAATGTCTTGTGGTAGACCTTCCCAAGGGTAGCATGGTAGTGACATGCTACAGATCTGAGAAGAAAAGGAAACTTTTTGTTTAGTTGAAGGTGAGGGAAGAATTATTTGGGATTATTTGATAATACACAGCCAGGGAGCAATTCATTTCACAGCCCAGTAATGACCAATTGCTGCCTGGAATCCTCTGTGAATGACAAGGCATATGGTATCTAAGCAAATTGCACGTGACACAGTAACAGCATGATAGATTTCCTTGGAATGAAACAAGTCACTGCTGATGTTTGCATGATTTAGCAAAAAAAAAAGAAAAAAAAGAAAGCCCTAAAAATTAATGGTACTTGTCAAAGTAGAAGAGTATTTGTCAAACACCTTGCAAAAGCTATCTGAGCAAAGTGAAGGCTTATATTTTATCTTTGAAACCTGTCTGATGGCTGAAGCAAGTATCCCAGCTGCCTTCTGAGAGGCAGCTGCTTTCGGCTGCACTTCAAGTTAAGAAATGCAAGTACAGGAAGTACTGGGAGCACTGAGCAGCTGCACAGCAACACCACGGGAGCCCACGGGTGCTCCCATTTACCCCAGCCAGGGAGAATCTCACTACATGAGAAGTGAGTAAGGCAGAGGGGCAGCTAAGTACCAGCACTGCTTTTATACAACTGCCTTGGTGGTTACTCACCAAAAAATCAAACCTGCCCAAATCTTCTGGGTACCTGGGTGAGTCCCAGGTGCTTCCAGCTCTCCCCAGCTCACCTTGAGAGGCAGCAAGAGATGAGAGAGATGCTCTGCGGCAGCCAGTGGGTACAGTCATCTTTCCATGAGCAGCAAGCATTAGCCTCCAATTAATTTAATGTGCATCCATTAGGATGGAGCTGGGCCCTGTTAAACATATCCTTTAACTTCTGGATCTCTGAAAACATGAGATTCTGGCCTTTGCATTTGCCAAATTCATAACTGAGTAAGTAAAGTGATGTGGAAGTCCCAACAGATGGACCAATACCAGAGCACATAGCCTCTCTTCCAATGGGTGTTACATATACATATACATATATATACATATATATATAGAGATATACACATATATATACATTTTACAAGTTACATCTCTGTGTAGGCTGTGTGCTGCTATGGCAGAGAAGAAGGACTGCACTGTGCATGCAGGCTCAGTTCTTATTTATTCCTTGTGCTCTTAGCTCCAGTAATGCAACCTAGCCTGGCTGTGCCTCTTGTTAAGCTGGATAAGTATCTACTAGGAATAATTCAAGTATGGCTGATTTTAAATTGAGGTAGGGAGTGGATTAGATGACTTTCTGAAACTTATTTTAGCCTCATTTTCTAAATCTTATTGACACGTGTCAAAGATATTTATAGAATATTTATATATTCTATGTTCTATATATATTCTATATATTTGTAGAAAAAAAATATTTAAATACACTAAAACATGAGACTACATCTTCAGAGGGGTAAATCAATTCTACAAAATTCAAGCCAAATATTGGATGTGGCTATTTTTTATTAAGATAATAAACAGTTGTAATGTTACAGTAAGATTTTTGACAGAATACAGAAGATCTATTAAGATTAATATTGTAAGGAAAATCTGGTACTGTGCTTTTAATCCTGAGAAGTTAATTCACTTTTTTTTTTTTTTTTTTTTTACTGGAAGAGAATTCTAGAAATATCTGTCATCTACTATGCCTTTGTACCATGCCTAACCATATAAATTTTATCTCTTGGCCAAGGTAGCAGGCAGTCACCCCCCCCTTCCCCCCAAGAAATACCACACAGGCAGGGGGTAAGCAGAGAAAACAATGCTCCACACTTCTTACAGTGCATGGCTTGGAACCATTGGTTTCACTGCAAATGTTACAAGGATGTTAAACATGGTTTCCATCTTACAGAATAAATTTTACAACATGATAAATGAGAGAAAACCCAATATTTAAATATGCAAGGGAAGATCCTACTTAAATAATAATTTTAAATACGTCCATATGTTAACTACAGCATATACAACTGCTGTGAGTACAATTTTGGAATTTAAAATGAAGTATAACTAACAAAATAATTAAATAACAGATAAAATTAATATACGGAAGCAAATTCAATATAATATTTAATATAAAATAATTTTAAATTGATTAATATACAACAGCAAATTTAAAGTTCACTAATAATCAATCCTACAACTAGAATACATCTAGAGAAGTGAGTCTCTACTTCATTCCAAATAGCACTGAATACCTGTATATAAAATCTCTACATGCTCACTACCTGAAGATGACAAGAGATAGACACGTCAATTTATGACGAAAAATGTTTCTATTTTGTGACTTGGTAAGAAAATTTTCCAAGTGATGCTTGAAATCTTCCCATATCTGCAGCTCTAGTGACAGTTAAATTAATTTCATCTAAGATAATCCTTCTTTAGGTACTTTTTCTCCCCCTTCATCCCTCAAAGGGGGTCAGGTCAATTGATGCTATGCAGTCCTTTTAACCTTGTAGGAAACATGAAGAAGTGGTGGGCACAAGACACACTAGGATGGCATATTCCCTAAATCTCCAGCTCCACCCATCTCAGAATACACACTTTCCTTAAGATTTTTCTGTTACCCATATGGCATCATTCCTCTGTCTCCCTCTGACTGGATTCTCCACATAGGATTTACCCCCTTATGGTTCCCAGAGAAGATCATAAATACTTTTGCAATTCAAAATCACAGCCAATCTGTGGGGCTACTGTGATCAGTAAGAATGTATGGAAATGCTTTGGAAGCCTGAGTAATGTTCTCTCTGCTGCCTTACACTTGCTTTCCTTCCTCTTGGGAAAGAACAAACAGATAAATGACCCTCCCTACTGCTATAGAAATGTGTGTTCTGAAAATACATTATAGGAAGAGTTCTTGCTCTTTCCTTTATTTTTGTAAGAAAGTCAGAAGATCTGGATTCCCAGTATGAGGAGGATGTAGATGAACTTGAGTGAGTCCAGAAAAGAGTCACTGAGATGATCATAGGTTTGGAGTGTGTGACCTGTAGGGAGAGGCTGAAGAAACTGGGTTTGTTTAGCCTAGAAAATAAAAGCTTTAGTGGATCTAACAGCAGCCTTAATGTACTGAAGAGATTACTGATACACCCCAAGTGTATGGCAGGAGAATGAGAAATAATGGCAGAAATAAATTGGGATAAAGTTCCAAAAGGAAGTAAAGGAAAAATCCACATTATGAGGGTAGTGAAGCACTGGAACAGGAAATTGCCCAAAGAAGTTGTGGAATCTCTATTTTTGAAGATTTTCAAGATCCAGCTGGCCAAAGCACAGAGATCAATGTTGACTCTGAGAGACTGGAGCAGGAGATTAGACAAAATTACTGCCTAATGTCTCTCCTAATCTGTGATTCTAATGTGGTTCAAAATCCACAGCTGTAGAGGCCAGATCTTGGTGCTGAAAGATCCCTCTAAACAGGAAGCCCTTAGATGCCACATCCTACATACCACAGTGCAAGAACAGCCAGGCTGCCCGTGCAGTGCCTGTTAGTGCATGAACAGTCTCAGGTAGGCTCATTAGCTACTGCTTTGTAGACACACACCTACATTTCTTGGCTACTGATCCACTGCACTTATTTTCCCAAGATTTGTTATTTCCAGTGATATGTATCTGCAGTTACAGCATTTGCAGCTTGCTTTGAAAACAACTCTGTCTTTGTTCAGGTGTCTGGGCAGAGCAATCTCCCCACGCTGTCAGTGCAAGACATAAAACATGCTCTCCTGGCCCCAGCTGGTGGCCTGACAGGGAGCACTGCCAAACTCTTATGGAGTTAGTAGGTGCTGAGGTGTATCCAGGCTCTCTGTGACTTGCTCAAAGAACTGTAGCAGGCAGTCACAGTGTAACGTGTTTGCACTATATTTCTAGTGATAAGAGGGATTGATTAGAGACTGAAAAGCACACTCCAAATTCTCTTACACATCCAGTAATATGCCCATCAGTCTTTAAACCTGTACTATATGGAAATTTTCAGAATCTTATTCCATGAAGATGAAAGGAGATAGGTGTGCCAGCTGTTGAAGGACAACATTAGACTTGAAAGATGATTTTCCAAGTAACATTAGAAGCCCTGGCATCCATGCGGCTGTGGTGACAATTAAATTGATGGGCTAAGCTAGGTTTTTATGTGACAACAATAATAATATTGCATTACATTTATAAACTATGCTCCACTTCAGGCTCTCTAAACCAATTTGCAAGCAATTACTTTAAAATACTGCTGTGTGTATTGCTACCCATGTATTATAGATGGGAAAGAAATCACAGAAAGTGTCAAAATGCCTAGAGGTGTACAGCAAGTCTTGATCTAACTAGAAGTTGCATCCAAATCCCCTGAGTACTAGTTCTCTCCTTTCATGAAAAGATTACACGTCTTTTCATGTCTCTGCTTTTTTTCTTACAGATATTTTGTTTCTCTAAAGGCTTGACTATGTACAGCCATCTTTCTACTTAAATGATTCTCTCCCTTCAATAATTCCTTATGTGTGAATATTATTCAGATAATGTGCAAAAACATGTGTACTATTTAATGACTTACCGGTTAAAATTATTTGCCAAATTCTGCTTTCAGTGAAGTCAGTGAAAGTTTGAATATGGCATGAAATGAGACAGGCACAATATTATAAACTACAGGAAGCATAACATGGAGGATAAACAGTGGGTTGTTTTGTTTCTGGTATAGAGGAGAATCAAACATTTTATAAGGATATGTAGTCATAGGAAAAGAGGAAATGGCTTTAATCTGAAAGAGCATAGGTTTAGATTAGCTATTAAGAAGAAATCCTTTGCTGTGAGGGTGGTGGGGCACTGGAACAGGTTACCCAGAGAAGTTGTGAAGGTCCCATCCCTGTAACTGTTGGATGGGACTTTGAGCAACCTGGTGTAGTGAAAGTTGTCCCTGCCTATGGCTGGTGGGTTAGAACTGAATGATCTTTAAGGTCCTTTCCAACTCAAACCATCCCATGAATCCATGATAAGGGTCATGTATCCAGCTGAGTGAATAGACTAAATGTGTCCTCGAGCCAATGCCCTTAAGACAAGTACCAGAAAGCAAAATTAAATTAATTATATAAATGCTCTGGCAGCTGCCTTTGGCAGTTAAAACATTTATTTTTTTAATAAAATGCTTCCCAGATCCTAGAGACAAGCACAAACAAGCCCACAGAACTCAGATATTTACACAACTGCATATCACAACCAGATTTGTTAGTGTCTTGTCTTCCTAATGAGCTGATCCAAGAATCCCAACTCTGATGCCCCAAACCTTGGGGAAGTAGGGGTTCACACCCAGATACAGGCTGAGTAATTCAAACCCAATAGTACCAAACATCCGTAAGAAATATTTTGTGCTAATGTACCTTTATAAGAATACTTTTCTTAGAAAAAACCTAGCTACTACCAAAGGTCTGTCTAAACCCAAAGGCTGTTTCTTTTACAAGCCATTAATACCATTCAGGAGAAAACTAAAAAAGAGGTTGAACGTGACCTGTATCTTCAGACAGCTCCCTAATAACCAAGAGCTGTTGGACTTCTGAGATGAAGATTGCATTCAAGCATTCAAGCTGAAAATGTATCATCAGGGTCAATGGACAAGTTGTTTGTATGGAACATACTGGTCAAAGCAATTTAAAAGTGTATTCAGATTCATCCCCACCTCCCTCCAGCTCATCCTGGGAAAACAGAATTTCATTTCGATTTGGGTAAAAAAGTGGAAATTTTCAGCTTTGCTACAAAATTTGTATTTAACAATATGACTGTGTCTGCATACAAATCAAAATGCAGCTTTCAGAGGAGCTCCTCAGCACAGTGTGAGAAGGGTGAGAAGTGTGTCAGCATGAGTGTGGGCTCAGTTCAGACTCCGCTTGAGTTTGTAGGAGGAAACAGAAACCTAACTGACAACAAAATTTTCCAAAGGGCTTTTGCCTAAATCAAACCATTACAGTCATAAACAAGTCTCACCTAGAGGTGACTGCTGTGCTGTGCTGAGCTGATCATGGAGAGCTGGAGCAGAGCTGGGTGATGGGCACAGTGCAGTACCACCAAGGAGCCTGCTCTGACACCAGGTCAGCATGGGGCTTCTGGCCGGGATTTCATTGTCTCAACATCCTCATCTATTTGATTAGGACAGTATTTTCCTTTCTTACTATTGCCATCAAGAGTTAGTGCTTGCAGGATACGATACAGTTGTCAGAAGAAAGGCTACTGCACTTTCTAATATGTTTTATAAAGGAAATAATGACATCCCTAAAGTAGATGACTGCTCTCTATATTTTTTTTATCTTTTCTCTCTAGAATTAAGGCTATCTTTTTCTTAAATCACACTTACATGCTTCTGTTTCTCTGGCTGACAGAGCATCAGACAAACAACTCTCAATGCAAAATTTTTTTCTAATTCCTCCTGAGCATGAAATATTCTTAGCTAAAAGGACATTTTCTTCTTCCACAAACAGCAAGTCAAAATAAGGTACCTACACATGCAGGAAGATTTTGGCTTATGATTTCTCTGCCAATATTTTCGAATTCTACACACACATAAAAGATCCACCTTATTTCCTAAACCTAACTTTCTATTGAAAATAGTCTTTTAAATTGAATAATAATAGTCCCTTTAAAAAGGTGAAAAGTACAGGTGCTGATTTTTTGGTTTAAGCTCCACTGGAAGATCTGTTAGGATCATAATGGTGAAAGGTTTTAGTAGTGAAGGACAACACAAATAATTTTTCCCTCCCATGGGAAGGAAGAAGCACTTGGCCACATCCCAGGGATTATGGGAGAAGAATTGAAGAGCAGACTGTATTGGAAGGAAACATTCCATGGGTACCACTGAAATGAATCAAACTGTAATTAACGATCCCAGTGGTTTCAAAATACAGGTGCATGTGCTTTTGGGAATGAGAGGAGGATCAAATTACAAACTGAGTCACTTGACAAGCTTGTTTTACCCTTTAAGTTATGCAAGCCAGTTTGTGACTCAGCAGCTGTACAAGTCTGATCTCCAATGACAAGACAAATCTCTTCTGCAGCTGAGTTACTCAGAGTAGCTCTTTTCACACTGACAAATTCAGCAGTCAGAGATGGTACAGAAAGGATTGTGGAGCCTTTATTACCTATATGAGATAGAATAAACTTTTTATAGGAGAATAATCTGCAGCTCATCTTTACACAAGGAATTTATTGAATGGGGAAGAGAAAAGCTATTATGGGATTACACTGACCAATGTTCATGGTCCTTTAACTAAAAGAGATTAGATTTTTTTTCTGATTTTTTTTCCCCTGTTGTGTATTCATCCCTTACTAATAAAAATCACCTGACAACTTGATGTAATTGAAAATGTAGTTGAGAATTAATTTGTCTTTTTCTTTCAAGCTTCGCAAATAATTTCCTACATGTTTGAGTGTGACACGGTATCATGACAGCTACAGGCAGTCATAGGTTCATGCACACATTGGTATGGGAATATCTACCCCAACCTGTTCCTTGAATACTGACTTTTTGCTGGCATGAACAATAAGCTTTCCTTAACGTTTGGGCTTGAACATTTTGAGGAGCCAAGTACAAATGACTGCTGCCCATGATCTTAGCACTTGAAATACCTAACAAAAGTCTAAGTTCTTAAGTCTACTGGCAGAACCTCTAGACTGCATTTGGAGCTTAAAGTAAAGAACACACTGGATAAACTGCATTTCTCTTTCTCTGCCTGTTAAAAATATATCCCATTAATCCTGTTTAAAACCAGATGTCTATGCCCAGGGGTGAATATCACAAATAGACACAAGAGTTGATGTAACAATAGCACCATGAGGCTGTGAACAAGGCCCCATTGGGTGAGTACAAATATTGTAGGAGAATGCCTTAGCCAAGAGGAGCTCATTGTTAAGTTACAAAAGGCTAAAAAAGATAGAGAAATGGGAACGGACAGTTATGGTTTTCAAATGCTTGCATTTCATAGTGAAGGTTTTTCCACAAATGGGCTGCAATACATAGTTGTATGTGAATATCTGATCATCTGTGCTCCACAGCAGCTGTTCTGAGAGACATATCAGCCATCGTTGACACTATCTACACACATCCTGTTGGGGTTCTAGATTACAACCTCGGTGCCTGCAGTTTTCACAGGGCTTTTCTTAAAGCCTCTTTTCCTGCATTCATGTATGTAAACATTTCAGTTCTAGTCTTCTAAAATTAAGTACCTTCAAACATCATAAAAATAAATGATTTCAAACATTTATGGAGAAGAGCAAATAAAAAGTGAACTACAGAAGCTTAAAATGCAAAAAGAAAAAAAAAGAGAGCAAACAATACATGCTACTTAAAAAAAAGAGCAAAAGAAATTACATCTTTGAAAGCTAACTGAAAAACATCCAGGATTGGATGATTTTTATTCAAGTAGTTTTTGGGCTTTTGTTGATTTGAAGGTTTCTTAGTCTGCATGGTGCTGAGGAGGTGGGAAGAAATATTACAGTCTAAAGAGATAACATCTTTTTGCTGTACTCCTTAAATGTTTGCTTTCCAAAATCAGCAATTCTCTTTCAAGCTCTCCAATAACATTCCAAAATGCATAGATGGGATGGTTATCATCATACATTACGAACATTGACCAATCCTGCCTCTAAATACCTTGCTTCCAGAGGCTTGTTCCTTGCCAAGTCTCTACACTCTGGGTTTATTTTTTTTTTTTTTTGAGGATCTAGTCATTTAAGCAATTTTCAGCTTGAGATTAATAAGAAATTCCCAACAATGAAACCAGCAATCAAAAAGACTAAGAGTTGTGATTTGAACATATTATTTGTCTATGGTGCTTGGTGTTGTGAAGAATTATGTTCTAGTTGTCTTAAAAGTAATAAACAGCAATACTTTGATAAAGCTGAAGGTGAGATATGTTACATCATTTTATTAGTGAGAGCTTTACTTTCACAGTAAGTGCAAGAGGCATAAGGCTGGACTTAAACTTGATCCTACAATTTTGTGATGAACTGGTGGTGACTGGTGTGCCATTTCCTAGAGATGCATGGGAGGGGCAGTTATCTCTTCCACCTGCAGTGATACTAATATCCTAAATATCCATTCCTGCCCCATCTCTCCTTTGCTGTTTGTCCCACAAGAAATCCACTGTCTGAAATTTCACAACATGAATGAGTACAACACACACTAAAGAGGCAAGCTGATGACTCACTAATATCAATGACTCCATGGTTCTTCTGCTCTTATTTTTTACTCTTATGAACTGACTTGCTGTGCAGTAACAGATGAGCTGCCCTTGTGCACAATAGAGATGATGGATTTTTTTGTCTAGATAAGGGTGATGACACCAATGTCCTCTGTGCTTACTGCAGAGAAGGAGGTGAAATGATGAATACTTGTGATGGGGAAAGCTGGAGAGAGAAAAGGCTGGCTACAGATAGACTTCTCTGTATAGAACACTTTTAAACACTGTTCTAAAGAAATCAGTATTTTTAAAACATGATAATTATGTGGCAGATTAAAAAAAGAAACAGCTGCATTAAGCATCTTCAAGCCAGACTTAAAAAAGGGAAAGTCACTTCCTCTGTTCTTACTCTTTCTTGCACATAGAAAACATACAGTAATATGATACGCAGAGCTACTCAATGGCCAAATCAATTTCTTTTAATTTAAATTTGTGTACATTTCTAATACATTTCTAATATTTAAAGATGTACCTTTCATCACTGCTACTTTTCTATACCTTACTGAACTCAATTAATAACTGTATTAGCTGTAGCACTTTATCTGGAGTGAATGAAGAAAAGAAATGAAAAGAAAATGGGCAGAATACAGCTGCTTCTCAGAGAGTGCTGGAGTCTTCCCCAGTTTTGTTGTGTTTTTTCTTATTACTTCATTTGATTTCCAAATGCATGATATGAACAAACCTTTCACATTACAAAAACGTATATGGACAGAATTTCAACTCGCCTGGCAGACTATTATTGGCTCTGTTTTTAGCCTGAATAGGTAACTAATCACATCACTGGACAGGCTTTTATTTTCAAAGTTATGGCTTTGGAATAAAGAACTTCCCTCTAAACAGAAAGTGAGAGCTGCCTCTACCAGGCCTCTGCTGTGCTGCATCTCCCTCCACACCACATTCCTCAGATCACCACATTATTTCAGTGTCTCATCTGTAAGTGCTGTGCTAGTGACCCCTACTGCCTTTCTGCTTTTAGGGTGCTCCTGTGCCTGGCTAGGAAGTTCTCAGTGGCACTTAAATTAAGCTAATTCAATTGTGCTGTGCACCTAAGGCACACAACTGTTATTCAGGCCCATATGGGAGGCACAGAGCATTACAGTGATACTCAGAAGCAACTGATGGAGTGTGAAGCTCCAAGGCCCAGTCTCTGTAATCCCTAAGCTGCTCCTAGGCAAGACACTGTTAGTGCAGGTCATAGAGCTCCTCGGTTTGACAATTCTTCAGGAGCTAATTTCTCCAGCTGCAGTGTGATTCAAGATAATGGGATTATCTTTACATTAATACAGAGCAGCATAGAGTGTATGCCTTCAATGCTAGGACACACAGTATTTCTTCTTTCCTGATTTTTTTTTGCTCCACATTCTTCCAATCTATAGCTTTGGCAGAGAATCAGCCACAGAACCCTAAAACAGCTTTCAGAATTTGGAGTATTTACACTCTATAAAATGAAAGCAATAACAAAGCAAAACATAGTTTCTAATAGTGAAAGAAAGTTTGAAACTTAACCATGCTTGCAAGGACTGTGTTTCCTCTGTCCCA
Source organism: Chloebia gouldiae (assembly GCA_003676055.1). Lineage (NCBI taxonomy): Eukaryota > Metazoa > Chordata > Aves > Passeriformes > Passeridae > Chloebia > Chloebia gouldiae. The sequence goes on along the minus strand of QUSF01000002.1, from coordinate 59,693,174 downwards.
GAAGCAGCCCAAAGGCTGCTATGAGATGGCATCAAAATCATGATTCTGACTACAAGGAAAAGAAAGAAATCAGGGGAGTTTACATAAAACAAGGGGGAAGAAGAGGCTTGATTGTGAAAAATGTTTTTTACAGGATCTTTAAGAAAAGCAGCAAAATTGTCTTCCACCTCTTAAAGGGCCAAAATTAGGGCTTTCCGAGGCTGATAATGTTCATAGGCTATAATAACATTTGAGAAACTATATCACAGTTCATGTGATAGCATCAGAAATCTGAAAAAAAAAAACCCAAACATGCAATTAGAAAAACATAACTTTTCCAGCCTAAAATTGCTAAGTGGCAATATGACCTCTGCAAATAATGATCTAAACCCCCTGTTTTAGCAGAAGCAACATATTTTTAATGAAATATATACTTAAAAAAACCTCACATGCCACATACACAATGGGTTCTTATCATTATTGAAATTCCAGCACCATTCTTGCTAGGCTAATGCAATCTCAAATTTTTTTTTTGTCCCTGTATTTGTAGGATAAATAATATAGTGAAGAATAGTGGAATTTCTGGAAAAAAAAAAAGGCATGCCTCCCCATTTTATCATCTTTCTGTGTGTGTGTTGGTTTTATCTATTAGGATCGTCAAATCCCCTTGTTTGCAGGGTATTTATGTCTCCACACTTCCACCCAAGGCAGCCTGTAGAGAATTAAAAAATTTGGTTATATCTTGTACTAGGCAACTACTGACAATGTCTTTCTTGGTCCAGCAGCCCCCTCTAGCCTTTTTCCTCTACATTTCGGAGGTGCAACCAACCACTCCGTTTTATGGAGGAAGAATTTTGGCAGGTCCAACCCTGACACCCAGTGGCCTCTACTGTTCCAGCTCTTACAGCCTCCCAGCGTCTCCACCTATTGAAACCAGGCTTGAAGGGATACGGTGTTACTCTCCAAACAGATAATTTCAGCACTAAAATCAGCACATTTATGTGATTTCCATAATTAAGCATCCATTATTGTATATTCTGATAATGATATATAATGGTATTCAGTACAAAAACCTCAACATATCTGAAAATGCTACTTTTTCAGGAATCCTAGTCATTCAAGCATATTACCACTGAGCAATAATTCTCTCCCTATATATATGCATCTCCTTTCCCTCACTCATTTAGTATTCCTAAACTTGAAATGAAAGTGCCCTAGTATAGGCATTCATTTTGTACAAAATGGACCTAACAAGAAAAAGAAGGCCCAAAACCAGATTTTATTTTTATAAAGAACAAAAAATGAAGAGAAAGTGAATATAATTGAATATAATTCTTGAAAGATAGCAAATGGAGCTTTTTATTTTTAGATTAAAATTGAAGTTAAGTAATTACTTGTAAATAATTGTGGTTTGCCTGTCAGCTGGAAATTTTACTACCTGTTTTTTCTTCCTTGAATTGATAAGCTTGTCTGGCAATCTCAGAGGTTCTTGACCAAAGCCAATATAGAGTGAAGTCTTGGTGTGCTTTGCCAGAGTTCTGGATGCCTGAATGCAGCATTTTAATCTGGCCCAGTAACAAACTTGCTGAAAATTTCAGATTCACACTTCTCAGTCAAGTTTGGGGTTTTTCGTTGTTTGTTTGTTTTTGGTTGGTTGGGTTTTTATTGTTGTTGTTTCATTGCTTTGGTTGGCTGGAGGTTTGCTGTGGTTTATTTTGGTTTTGTTTTTAGTTTGTTTTTGTTGCTGTTTTTTTAAATGAGAACTATTACACCTGTTTAATTTAATGCAGTTATTACTCCTAGAAACTGCAACATCGACAAGAGATAGATAAGCTTCTGGGAATTTTTCTGCTCCAAAGGCTATTTTAATCAATACATCTCCTGCTTTAGAGTTTCCAAGAGGATAACTTCCAAACAGCTGTGAGGGCAGCCCTGTGTGTCACTGTGTTGGCATGGAACATCTATTAAAAGCTAGCATTCTTCTTGCTATCCCACTCTTTAAAAAGATGACATTTAAAAAAGAAATGAAAGCTCTTCCTTGTTGAGAATATGTCCTTTTTTTGTCTTTCTGTATGCCAGCATACAGAGAAACTCCTAAAGTGTTGTGTTTGTTTATTTTTCCTCTCCTGGTCTCTCTGAAAGCAACCACAGAATGCAACTGCTATATCCAGCTGTGCAATCCGCTTCCAGCTAAGTAAGCCTTGGTAGCAATGACTCAACAGATCCTCACAAAAATAACAAAAATAAAAAATTATAGTCCTCACTTAGCTCTTTGCACTGAAGGGTAAGGACACTTCAGAATGTTGTTTTTACATTGCTTTATATAGCCTTGGTTTTATAAGACACTCACTTTTAAACATGGGGCATAGAATCATCTGTGTTTTCACACAACATTTCTGTGGATTTCTTTTTGACTACATTTACAAGGGCATTTACAAGGACAGGAAGAAATAGCTCAGTCCTATTGAAAAACTTTTGGCAATGTGTCTTTCCTATTTTAAAACAAATAATTAAAAACACGAAAGCATGAATCATTTCACGCATTTTAAACTTAACATTATGTAAGCTCTTAAACAGAGGTGGAAAAAACTATTTTGGTGGATGATAAAATTTATTTCAAGCTTGAGTTTGACCAAAAGAAGATAGGCAACACAAGTTATATTTTCTGTGGGTTTTATATCTGCTTGTGAGTTTAACATTCAGATAAAATACTAGCTGCGCTGTAAAAAAATATCTTTCAACATTAGTATTTAATTTTGACTTAAATCCCCTGACTCTGCTCAGCCCATCTGGGGAAGATAAACTCAGAGCTCTTCAACTTACAAAGGAACAGGGATGGGACATACAGGACTTTCCTCAGCTGTATGTAGCAGAAGTAACCTCACCAAACTTTTTGTTTTGGGAGGACCTGCAAATACTGTGCCCTCCTCAGCCCTTCCCTACGTGGACTTGGGCAAGAGTGACCACAGCAAGTGGTGCGTTGCCTTCTCACCAAGCTAAGGGCTAAAGAAAAGGGGTGTTGGGCTGCTCTTGGCACCTCCTGCATGGTTTTGTGGTAGCTTTTTCTTTCTCCGGAGCCAGGCTTCCCACGTCGCTTCTTTGGGAAGGAACCCTGAGCTGCGGTTCAGACGGAGGCAGTGTCGGGAGCTGGGATGAAGCTGTGCCCCGAAGCGTGAGCCCCGGGGCTCTGCTCTCCTGTTTTCTGACACCTGCTGGCAGGAGACACTTTTTGATGTTGTTCCCCATGGTCCAATACGTGGGTGTCTCGTAGCCGGATTTGACAGTACGTCCCTTGGATTCCAGGCGAATTGACCACTACCAAAGCCGTGTCTTTGCTTTGCAAACCGACGGGAGGCTCGAGGCTGTACACCGAGGCTCATCTGAGCATCTGCCTCAGTCCGAGGCGCAGTCTGGAGCCGGTCCTAAACCCTCACGTGCGTGCTTCAGAATAACCCTGTGCTACAGATGGCGGCCCAGCCTTCTAACTACCATTTGCCTTACTACGGCTTAGCCAAGTGACGCGATCCGACCGAGAGCACACTATTTTATTACGATATCAACATTTACGTAAGCCGAGGCCCGCCCCGCCAGGAGACTACAGCTCCCGGCAGGCTCTTCCCGGCGTGCTCCCTTCGGGCCCTGCGGCAGGAACAGCGGCGGGAAGCGCTGCTGCGCCCGCCGGAAAGCGTCCCGGCCCCAGAGCCGTCCCGCCGCCCGGCCCGTTCGTGCCGCCCAGGCCCGGCCCCGCCGCCCCGGCCCCGCGCTCCGCCATCCCGCGCTCCGCCATCCCGCGTTCCGCCATCCCGCGCTCCGCCATCCCGCGCTCCGCCCGCCCGCCCGCCGCGCCATGACGGACCGCTACACCATCCACAGCCAGCTGGAGCACCTGCAGTCCAAGTACATCGGCACGGGGCACGCCGACACCACCAAGTGGGAGTGGCTGGTGAACCAGCACCGCGACTCGTACTGCTCCTACATGGGCCACTTCGACCTGCTCAACTACTTCGCCATCGCCGAGAACGAGAGCAAGGCGCGCGTCCGCTTCAACCTGATGGAGAAGATGCTGCAGCCCTGCGGGCCGCCCGCCGACAAGCCCGACGAGTCCTGACCCTCCGTCCTCCTGGTCCCGGGCCTCTCCCGATGTGGTTCCCGCGAAGGACTGACCGGGAGAAGCCTCGCAAAATGCCTGCCTCCGGACTCTGACTGTTCGCCTTTTTTCAAGTGGAATATAATAAAGCTTCCTGGGCATTCCTCATGTTTGGTTTGGTAGTTTCCTAGTACGAGCTTTTTGTTCCCGCAGGAGTGCTGGTGCTCGGTATTGAGCGTTTCAGTGCAGCCATCCGAGGTGAAAGTCTCGGATACTCCTAGATAGCATTTCCCCGACCGGGCGGATTGATGCTTGCTTACAAAACTCAGTTTTGAGGGGAGAGAGGGGAACTTGGTTGGTACTCAAAGGGCTTGATGTCTTGGTGGCAATATTATATGGGGTGGTTTGTGGTGTAGCATAAGTCAGTTCCTGTAGTACTTAAAAATTCCAAAATGGCTTTTCTTTAAACAATTTCTTGCCTCATTTTCCTGTACCTTTGAGTTTTTCAAACCTTGATTCTTTCTGATACAAATTAGCAATTTTTTCCCATTATGCTTTCTAGTAACTTAGCATTCAAGTTTTTCCTACCTTATATCAAATAAAGATAAGAATATTGGGTTGAGCTCTGTTAATATGGAATAAAAATGTAAGGGTTACTCCCTACTACTTGGAAGTAAAATGCTCTGAGGTGACAGTCTTGGATCACCTGCATACCGAACAGGATTGATTCTGATTTGTCACTTAAAATAGGCTTTCTATTCACTTACAGTAAAAATATATTTTGGGTTCTCATAGATGGAAAGACCTCAGCCCAGAACTGTGAGATATGTTCTTGGAGAAATAAAATGTTCTCATTTCTGTCATGTTTGTTTGTGTTAACATTGGAGGGGAAAGTCCAGCGTTTTGTGGTCCTAGTAAGAGACTATGCAAGCTTATCAGTGATTATTTTCTGAAATCAGTGATCTCAAGTCAGTACATCCGTCTTCTGAAGAACTCAGAGATGGCATTTTTCAGACTTTGTTGTGCGTAGTAAGGTGAGGACATGGGTGAAGTAGTCAGAAAGACATTTTACCTTCAAGTTTTTTGGGGAACTACTTCAGTTTACAATAAATAAGGGGGGGTATGTAGAAAACTGGTTTTCAGTTTGCTTGCAAGCTGGTGCAGGTAATTTGAAGAACATCTGCTCCTCACATACTGGGGAACATGGCTGAAAGTTTTCTGTAAGTTTCATTCAAGCACTTAAGCATAGGCATGCAAGGCAGTCTTGCAATGATTGGACAAAATTTGCATCTCTTTAAAGCAAGTTCAGTTTAACAGTTCTTATTAAAAGTCTGCTCTGTTATCAAATCTTAGAACTTTGCCTTCCATAAAGCATCTCCTCAGCTGGCAGTTGGTGTGTGCAACAGAGGGTGACAAAGGAACTTGAGCCTTAGTGCTGGGCCTTGGCAGATGGAAAAGGTGGGCTGAGGATAGCAGGTGCTTTTGTAGTGGTTTGCAGGCTGAACTTGCAATGTTTTGTGAAGTCTTGAATCTCCTACAATACGGATAAACGGAAACCTTGCATTTTAATCACTCCTGCATAAATTAGAACTTGAAACTATTTCACAGGAGATTTCTCTTAAGATAAACTAACAGTTAGCTCTATCTGTGGATATTATCAGCACGTTTTAAAATGTGAGCAACAAATATGTGACACATAAGTAAAGATTAATGCTCTTTTGCAGGCCAACTCTTTGCTATAAAGGCCAAACAGCAGTCTGGGACAAGTCAAGATTTACGTGGTGAATGAACTTGCTACATCTTCTCACTATACTGGGTGAATAGAACAGCATGGGAATCCTAGCACAATACCATCACTCTATTGCTTGGAATACCTCGATCTTTTTTTGTTTCCTGATTTATCAGAATGGTAGCAGTACTGTAGTTATTTGCACAGAGCAGCAATTGCACTAGTGAGCTGTTTTCTGCAAACTGAAACTTGGCTCTGTTCTTTCATTTTTGTCATGTTCAGCATTAAACTCAGCTGCTTTTTAAGATCATTTCTACATTCTAAACTTTCATAGATGATAACATTTATAGTCTGTTTTAGCATCAGGATTTTGCTTCAGCACATGAGATAATTCCTTTTAAAAGCTGAGCTATTTGAAGCAACACTGACTTTTTCCCTCTTCACCAGAAATCAATCAATGCAAAACCAGCACAACTGGTTTCTGAATTCTCATTGGAGCTCCATTGGTTCTGTGATGTTGTGCAACTAACTCCATAAACTTCTTGTAGTAAAATGAAAAAAAATCCACAAACACCATCCTTCCCCTTCCCTCACAAGATTATTTGGTTTCATGGTACACAAAGAGGTTGTTAAAATTTAATAATGCAGTATTTCATTTTAGCACTGTTGTTATAATATATCCATAAATGCATGCTCTGTGCACTTTCTACTGCCCTGGTGCTAGCTTAATTGCTCCAAAGGACTTAATTACTTTTAAAATGGATTAAACTGGCACATTGCTGCAAGTTAGACGTTGTTTGAAACTCCTATTAATGCTCCTTTATTCCTTGTCTATTTGCCATTTTCCTTCTATATTAATTATAATTATTAATTATAGAATTATATTATTATATAGAATTATATAATTATAATTATTAATTATAGAATTATTATTGTTGAATTCAATAATATATAATTTAGGAATTTAATACAGTTCAGTGTATTCTTTGTTGCCTTTTGAAACTGAACCATCATTCTATGCTATCATGAAGAAACGTGTAAGGATGCTGACATACCTGAATGCTTCTGACTGCTCTAAAAATAGACCTAGAATAACATTTTTTCCTGGGTTCAGAACTTCACTATTTTTCATTCTCATTTTCATACCAACTCAGTAATTACATTTTGTTGGAAAAACCACAAAATATGTTGGACTTCCCCTTGTACCATGTACCAGAACAGTCTCTGACACAATTAGTTCATAATTGGAATGTACTTTAAAATCACCATCAAATGGCTGGAATTGTCCACCTCTACTTAGGTGATACATCTACTTAGACTAAGTGATTTTTGTGTAAAAGAAATTTAGTCCAAATAATTGATACCCTGATCATGGATGAATGACAGTACAAAATTCTTGTAAGTTGCAAAAAAGGTATCCATTTTGAGGTGATACATTTGAAATTAAAATTTTTAAGCAGGTAAATTACAACAGCATTTACTCAGATTCAAGAGAGGCATGGTTGCCCTGTGATGTTTTTCCTGCTGGACAGCTGCCTTAGAAGCTCTCAAAGTCTGATGCCTCACAGGTAATGCTGATATCGGTGCTTGTGGGGCTGCAGTGTAAATCTCATTGCTGAAATGGAGTTAAGATTATACTTGTGAAGGTTAGGTTTGTAAACATCCTACAAAGCCCCATATTTACATTTAATGTTTCTCTTCTCCCACCAGCTTTATAGGTAGACCACATATAGGCCTGGCATAATTGAGCAGTGAGCTGTTCTAAACAGATGGGGAATAAGCAACTGGATGTGAAAATGTCTTAAGTTGCCTTTGCCCAGAAACTTGTATGTTTTATATTTTGAGCCAGAAGTCATTACAATCTGTGCAGAAACTATGGGCTAATAACCTGCAGGGTGCTGCATGATTTGCTACATGCACAGCTGAGCAAAGTCCAGAGAATCAGAATTAAACATGACCACAGTGCACAACTGAGCAGACATCAGGTGGCATAAGCAAACAAGTTTTGTGTTTCCTCATGCTTGAGTAGTACATAAGCAATGTTCTTTTCATACAGCATTAAAAGAAATTGAATCTGCTTTCTAGTTTTTTTAAGGGAAATCCTAATAGTTACTAGCCTGATGATTTTCCCATCATGTATCATCAACTACACTTGATCCTCAGATTTTTAGTATGTGTCACAGACTGAAAATTTGTTATTTTGATTATTCTGAGCTATAGAATTAGTGGAGAAGCCAGGGATAGTTAGAGGAGGTAGAATGTTTTTGTTAAATGTAGTTTTCCAAAAACAAGCAGTGAGCTTCTAACATCATGTTCAGGACAAAGATAAAATTACTTAAAATTTTTGAATTGAATTGAAGCATAGTTCTTCACATACTACCTTTTCCAGTGATAGCATGGCCCCAGTGTTTAAGTATTCATCTTAACTTTACTGTTCTGATAAGATTTCCTGCAGGGACAAGAAATGTTAGGAAACTGTTGACTTGGACAGTTACAGTCCTAATAACATTGGAATAAAAAGTCAAGGAAAAAAATAAAGCAGCCTCTTTCATCCCATGCCAGTCCATGTTTGTGGGGGAAGGGAAGCTAAAGGGAGGCTTATAAGAAACAAGGATGGACTGAAAATCAGGGTCTGTTGTGACAGAACAATGGTTTTAAACCAAAATTCAGTAGATTCAGACCAGGTTTAAGGAAGAAATTTTTTACTATGAGAATGGCAAAACACTGGAACAGGTTTCTCAGAGAGGTTATAGATGCTCCGACCTTGGAAGGGTTCAAGGCTAGGTTGGATGGGGCTCTGAGCAGCCTGGTGTAGGTGAAGATGTCCTTGCTCATTGCAGGAGTGTTGCCCTGATTCTTAAGATTTTCTAAAGCCTTCTAATTTTACATTCTGTTAGAGAAATTTCCCACACAATTTCTGTAAACAACATATTATTTTACATTCCTTCATAGGAGTAAAGAAAGTTAAGGTACTTATAATTTGTCCAATGTCTTTGGAGAGGTGGCCCAATGTGGGGCCAATCCGCTGCCACTTTGGAAAAGCATAAAAGTTAAAGTCAAAAAATAAACTACCCTCTTCTTTACCTTACAATAACAGTAACTCGTGTTGTGCTTTCACACATCCTATAGCAACACAGGAGGGTTGGAGTAGATGACCTTTAAAGGTCACTTCTAACCCAAGCCACTTTCTGATTCTATGATTCTTATGTGTGTGGGAAAAATCTTGTCTATCAAAGTGTCATGGTTCATACCTTTCAAGCTGAGCAAAATAAAGAGTACTCGGTTTTGCTCTGGAAAGGATCAAAGCTGTTGCTAAGGTTGTGGAAGTGCTCTCAGTATGTCTCTCATGTCTTTCCAGTTCAGGCCATGTGACAATGTTACTTTTTAACTGCAAAACCCACAGGCTTTCATGTCATTGTGCTGAAGGATACAGCTTTTTTTTTTTTTTAATGTCCTTCTGCTAGATCACTGTCAAGACAACATTGTATCTAAAACATTCAGGCCTTTAGCTGTTACTTCTCTGATGTCCATTTCATAGAAAAACCATAGTGTGAAACTGATAAAACAAGTTAAAAAATACTGAGGATGAAATCTTATGTGGCACCTGCCCCTGCTTTACCTCTTTTGTGGAAATCATCTTCACATTATAAGACTCAGAAATTCAGATTCAGATGCAGAGTCAGTACTTCATATTTTAAAAGCCTAAGAGTGCCTTTGGTATTATCAGACCACTGTTTCTGATGGTTTAAGAAATGGCAATAACTGGGACAGCAAAGCTCACTGCTTCACCTGCAACTCCTCCACAGTGCCTTTTTGGGGAAACTTTCTGCTCATGGGACTGGACTCTGCAAGGTACCACTGGGTGAGACTTGGCTAAGCAGGGCCTCCTTGGGCTATCCTGAGAGTGTGGCAGACTGGAAAAGTGGTCTGTGCCCACACCAGAGCTTTGGGACTTTGCTAGGTTTTCATACATGTGTTGTTTAAAGAACTAGATTCTGCTTTTCATTGCTTGTTAAAATGTTTTCCTTGTAAGACAGTGATTCTAAGTCAGATATCTGCATACAAATCTGTGAGCACTGCTGCTGGCCTGGGTTGAGCCTGGGACATTGCAGTGAGGGAAGGCTTTGGCAAACATTTCCCCCAATGCTCCACTTTGTGATTTTATTCCCAGTATTTTGATTGCTTGCTTATGATGAGGAATTAAAGGAAAGAGACTATCCATATGCTCATCAAACAAGTGGCAGGATCTCAGCAGCAGGGTGACTGTCTGGGTGGAAAGTGAAGACTTTGCAGAGCAGTGCATGCCCTTATAGGCTGACCCTATAAGGCTTTTCTCCCCTGCAGACTGGGATTTACCAACCTGCTGAGCAGGGCCCTTGAACATTCAGTCTGTTAGTCATCCTGGCCTGGATTGTACCCAGCTTTCACCATCTCATCTGGAGATTCTCATTGAATTACAGTGTTTAACCACTCAGTGTCTCTTTGGGTCAGGTCTTTAGCTGACTTTTCTTCTCTGCTGAGGAAGGTTACTACTTTGCCAGGTACTTTGCAAGCAAGGGACGAGCCCCAGTAGGACCTACAATCTAGTCAGAAGAAATGTGTATGTGAAGCCCAGTGCAAAAGAGGATCCCTAGGAAAGCTGATGGAACAATGTCCAGTGACATCTCTTTCTAGATGTATACCAAAGTTTTGTGGCTGTGAGCTCCAGAATATGGACCTCATCCTTCCAAGAGCATCACTGAGATGCTGCTTGCCTCTCAGAATATGAAGCATGGTGCAGATGAGACAGTGAAAAGCCAAACTTAAAACACTGAATACTAATTGAAGCAACATTCCTAACACATGCACTGGTGAGACTGCCAGCACCGTCAGAAAGGTGGGCTGAAGTCAGCAATGTACAAGAACTGTATTATCTATTGGACATGATGTATGTTTTCTAGGAAATGAGGCAGCAGCACTGAGGGATCACAGTGCTTAATAATTCTTAGAGGAAGAGATTTTATCCTTCATGCTGCCCTTATGGCAGTTAGCTGTAAGCCTTTTTCTGAAAGCTTATCTACCCCCCCCCCCCCCCCCCACTTCACCAAGGACGTTACCACAAAAGCTAATGTCATGAACCAGGAACAAAGCATTTTTCTTGGCAAAGCTGAGCAGGGAGCTTCAGGCATTGTCTACAAAAAGAAAATAAGGGAAGATATGAATGCAAAGTAAAATGCCTGTTCCTGGCTATCACTTGTGAGGATGGTCTTTTCGTGCAATAAAGATAACTTAAACTGAAGATAAGAGCTCAAGAGCAATTTACTTGTGGTAAACTGACAATGAGGACATACCTGCTGCGCTGTAGATAGTGGCCATGGCACATCCTTTCTTTAGGGTCAAATATGGGATCTTCTTCCTCTTTCTTGGAGGAACTCTCCCTGCATTACTGAGACAGTATAAGGAAAAAAACAGGGCAGAAAAAACTCCCTCAGGCAGTTTGCCCAAAGTAGGCAAATAGTATGCTGCAAGTTCAAACCCTGAGTTCCCTGGCTGCAAATTCCATGCCTTTGGCATGAGCCATTAAGGGAATCAGTTGCAGTAACTGAGGGTAAAAGTCTCTCCTGCAGAAGGGTCGAAGTACCTTGACAGACTGGAGAGCAAAGAGCTGCAGAGAATTTACCAGAGCTCTGTGACTCTGTCCCAAAGCACAGGGAATGGCAGCCAAGACAGCAAGGTGTATTCCAACATCGCTGTGATCATCTGTGGTCTCCTCCATCTGTGTGAACAGAAGCAATGTATAAAATCAAAAAGGTTAAATGAAAAGATCTTCTGCCAAGGGAAACATCTTTAATCTTGTGAACAGCTTTCTTCTTTCTAATGTGTTAACTCCAACTCAAAATCACAAAATGGTAAGAGATGGTTCTTGCCCCTTATAGGAAATGCATCCGTTCCAGATAGAAGAGCTGTTTCAGATGCTTGAGGAGGATGATATATGAGTCTGCTCAATCAGTTGGAGAGAATTTTACTCTGAAGTTTGAAAATGGCACAATCTCAAGTTTAGTTCTGGAAATACCTTAACACTTAGGTATTTTCAAGGCAGGACAAATCATATACATGAAAGAAAAGCATTCAGGGTTTCTGGGCTTCCCTGTTAGGATAGCAAAGACGACATCCAACTTTTACTTCAGCTGTCAAGATGGCTTTGCAGCCAAACATAGCTCAGTAATGAGTAAACTCTAGGCTGGTTGTTGTATATATAAATAATCTCAGTGGATTTCTGGAACTGATCCTCATTACTTGTTTGCTGTACTTGTACCTTAAAGTATAGGAAGTTACACAGCACACAAGCTCCCATCCTGGGCGTCTCCTCCTTTGCCTCAGAAAAAGATTCTTTTCCTAGTTTGGCCAGAAAATTTGTGCATCCATTTTCCATGCTCTCCCTCAGAATAAAGGCATGACAAAGACTAGGACTGAAGACATTATTAATTTATGTAATACTTGCATTAAGATAGTCCTCAGTCATGTTGGGATTGTTAGAGTTGTGTTATTTCACTACAGTCAAGCACCTAAGCGTTTGTGTTTTTTTTAATTCTGAGAGAGAGCAGGTCAGTGTTCTTAACTTTAGTCTGATCACTGCCTGGCAATGCAAGGGAAGCAGCACTCGGGAAAGGCTCGGTGCTGCTCGTGCCTTCCCTGCTCAGGTGAGTACTGAGGCCTCGGGGCCTCCATCCTGGGCACATCTGTACTGTCCCCACCCATCCCATTCCAAAATCTCCTGTTCCTGGACTGGGCTAGGCCAAGCCCACAGGAGCCTGGACCAGGACAGGGAATTTGCTCTGCTTTGCTTTGCATTCACCTGTAGATACCTTTTTAATCTGGTTGAGTCTGGGGCAAAGTTTGACAAGGGAGTCCACTTTGAACCCTGTGACTCTCCCTTATTCCGTTTAACCCTCACCCTTTCTTATCCTTAGCCTTGCCCCTGTCTCTGCACAGATAATTTTTGGGTTGAGTTCACTTTTGATTTGATTTGATTGATTTCAGATTTCAGTTTGCTTTTTCTCTGTGCGCTTTTACCATCTAGCAATCTGTAGAGCAAACCTTGCCAATGAACTCTATCATGCTTTCTCTTTTACCTGTTTTTACTGATGAGAACTTTTGGGGATTTTAATATGATGCATTTGCTACCTTCTTAGTAACAGCCATACCCGATACCTGTCCCTAAGAGATAGTTTGCAAAAAATACCAACCTTCAATTGTGTGATACTTAGGTGTGATATAGAAATTGCTCAGATAAAGGGACAATTAAAAAAATCACTATTCTGGAGTTAAGAATGTTCCACATAGAAAGCTACTGTAAGCCAAGGTTTGATATGCTGATATGAAGAATACTTTTTTCCCCCATGTTACTTCTTGTGAGGGACTATGTTTTACAGTTCTTCTGATGTACTTCCCATAGTGCATAATATGATCTGCTGATTAAGCTGTACCTGGGGTTTATGATCACACTTACATTACAGCTGAAGATGTGGCAATATGTATTCCAGTCTCAGTGTCACACATCTATTTTTTTCTGTTTCTTGACAGACCATTTTTTTACAATATTTGGGCTTTACTCAAAGGCAATGGAAGTCAGGAGCAGCTAAGGAATCCAGCCCGAGAACCTGTACAGATGCGAAATATTAGGGTGAGTTTTGTCTATACTTTGATGTCCGTGAAACAGACTAAGAAAAGAAAGCATACTCCAAACACAACACACCCTGCCCAAAAGCAGAGAAAATTTGCAGTTCCTATTCTGCTAGAAGAAGATAAGCAAGACTTTTGAAAAAGAAGGAATAGTAATTATGGATGCATGGAGTATTTCAATGGATTCAAAAGCTCATGCTCACCGTGTTCGCCCAATTTTTCATTTGCAAGGGCTTCCCTTTACCTTACATTTGGTATGTATGGGAAGTAGAAAGGGACATGAACAAAGATGGGAAATTGTAGTATACATGTAGCAAATTTGTAGATGTCAGATGTATTCTGAAAATTTTGCAGGAATTCTAGAATGATGAACAATAGATCAAGGTTTTTGTCACAGCCTAACTTTCAACAAAAGGTAAAATCTGTCACATGCAGAGACAGCCTCTAGGTGTCACTTGAGTATACAAAGTAGGAACAAGGTTTGGGATTGGATAACTAAGAGCTTTCAAGCTACAGTGCTATTTTGGTAGAAGTTAATTGTTTAACTGATTATTTTCTCATGATAGCAAAATATAATCAAGTTTCTGGTATTTGGCATTCTGAGCAAATGATCTGATTGTTTCACGTAAGTTGAAGCTTGAGTAATTTATGGGGCTACCAAAAGAAGAATTTAAAATAGATGATATTGATAAGAAAAGAAGCATCAAAAAGTTAAAGTCAATCACCAATTTCTTTAATAATTAGAGACCAGTTGTACAAGATGTTTTGCATCCTGAGATTATTGCATTATTTTTAGTGCTTTGAAAACAGGTCACAAGGGCTAACCATGCTAGAATGCTGGTGTGTCCCAAATATGTGGATATTGGCAGTAGAAATGGCTGTATGTGGTTTTTTTGGAAATCTAAATGTCTGTGGCAGGTTCTCAGAGATCTGAAAGTCTTTGACCTGAGAAGATTTCTGTGCAGTCCTTCCTCAGAAAAGAGTTTTGCATGTGTTTAAGAATGTCTTTTATCCTCATGGACTTTGTTCAGCCATAGACTTTATTCACTATGTCAAAGTGTTTCCTGGAGTAGGTACAAGACCAATTATGACCATGGGTCTTCTTTTTCTTTATCACCTTTGTGTGAAGTGTTGTTCTTCATTGTCCTCACAAAACAAATTCTGTACTGCAGAAAACTTTTTTCACAGTCTACTACATTTTTTAGTTACAGGCCAAATGCAAAAAATTCTTATATTAAAATTCAGCAAAACATTTAAAGAAACCTACTCTTTTCCCTCCTCCCACCCTATTTGAACATATTTCCAATTTAGGGTTTTAAAATATTTTAAGGCAATCAAGTCTTAGTCATCTTATTTATAAGTCATCTTATTTATCCATTGAAGCAAGGCTGGAGCTATGAAGGGACACAATCCTAGGATCTGGTATTAATAGGAAAAATAAGACTATTTTCATTTTAAATGGACTGAAATTATTAGGAAAGTCACATGAACACTCCCTTGTATCTCAGATGGTGTACCAGTATTTTCAACATACTAGAATATATCTGTTTATTTTGCAACATGCGGAAAAGAAGGTAAACTCATTTTATTTAACTTCCAGAAAACTAGGTTTCAGAAGACATGGGTTGAAAGCTTGTGTCCAGACAATGAGGTCATGAACCCGCTGAAGAAAAATTTTATTGTGTTTTCACTGAAGTTAGTGCTTCTTGAGCCGCATTTCCTGTAGTATAGCTAAATCTCTACTGATGTTTTCCTGCCTTCAGGAGTAGAATGTTACGTCTTTTTGAAAGGAGATTATCATTTGGAAAACTCTTAAGTTCACAGAAACCTTTGGGTACTTTGCCACAGGATGGCAATGTAACAGCATATGATGTTAAGTCTAATTTTTCTGAAGTGTTCTTGAAACATTGAAGACAGAATTAGTCTGTAACTAAGTGCAGCAGTGCTGCTTTTTAACTTTTCAAAATACCATTGTTCCCCTCGTATGATTAGTGCATCTTTGCATATGTTTAAATTAAATTGTATTCCTTTTGTGCTGTTTATTAACTATACAATAAAGAGTAATAAATAAGAGTAATGAATCTCTGAATATCCCTATTTTATCCTACAGTTAATAGTATTTTATTTGTAGACTACTCCCCACCATACTTTTTTTTTCAGAAAAGTAATTTATTCTTTAAAATCTGCTTGTTTTGTTTCAGACTGTAATTGTTGATGTGATTCATCTGGTATCTTTTTTTTTTTTTTCCCAGGGTTGAGGCTTTTTATGAAATCAGTTTGAAGACTTTCATTTGTAGTCCTTTGGTAGGCTCTGATAACTCTTCCTTTTCAGTCTTCAAGCCTATCTTTTTAAACATTATATTTATCTCTCTGGAATATTTTATTTTTCAGTATTTTATTAATGTTCAGTTCTTTCCATGCTTTAACTGCTTTGGATTCTTACTCTTGTTTGAGTAAGAATCACTATTGTCAGCAAAAGAGTGGCCATATTTAAACTTGGGGAATGCTTTAATAGTTCTATTGCAAATATATTGTGAATCCTTGCTGTTACCTGTTTCTAATCAATCTGTTGTGGAGTCTTGCTAGACCTTCACTGAAGATATTTGAGAGGTAAATTGACCAATGTAAATTTGTTTGCCTTCATGACAAATTTTCAAGCCATATTTATCAAAAACATTACTGTTTTGTACAATTTATGGTTTTATATCAAAGCCATTAAAATTTATCATCTTTTTGTGATTAGCAAAGGGGTAACATAATTTTGGACTTGTACTGAAATCTGAGTCCTTTCTAGGTGGACTCTGGTGATCCACTTGAATTTGTTGCACTTGGCTGATGCATAAGATGGAGCTGGTGTTTGTAGAGAGCACTTTGTGCTTGAGCATGTCTAAATAGCAGTCAAAGCAAAGATAGCTTGAAGCAACTTTTAAAATTTATTCAGTCCCCAAGAAAGATGGAATAAGTTTTGACTGGGACCAAATAACCTGAAAAATCTCATCTTAGTTTTATACTAAAATTTTGCATTCAACCTAACATGCAGATTATTTCTGCAGGGATGGGCACTGCATTATGTGGAAATTCTGCCTCTGCTAGGGTGATGTGCTGGTACTGTGCTATAGTCACTTTTGGTATCTGCCAAGCAAAAACAAAAACTTCAGCTTTAATTTATCTCACTTAAATGCACTGCTCTGTTAAAGTTTGAAGTTTACATATGAGGTTACATATGAGGTTTATCAAGCTGCTTTAGAAGTCAGTGTAAGTTGACATTTAGAGTAATTTCTGAGTAATATGAACTCAAAATGAAAGTTAGTGAATTACTAATTAAACATGTAAATGGTTTGATGATTGAAAGCAAAAGGAACAGAACACTACTTTTCATAAAATGTTTCTCTTTAACTACTGTGCACAGCAAGAACACAAATTGCTTGTAAAGATGTTTGTAGTTTTAAAAAATCCTGCAATTCAGATACTCAACATAGATAACACCTAAGACTCTGTTCTACCTGTTCTGTTGAGCAAGAGATGAGGAATTGACTGAAGATACATTTGTACTATTCAGTTTTCAGTGTTACCTAACCTTACAACCCTCTAGTGCCATCTCTAGAGTTCTTTAAGAATTCCATCTGGTCAGGGAGTTTTAATATATCTTTACCCTGTCACAATTCATAATGAGTATCTATTTTAGCTATTGTTTCTATGTACATTTTATCAATTGTACACTTTCTAAATCCTACTTACATGCCTGTCTTGATTCTGTTACCTTCTGAGTACAGGCAAGGCTTCATTTATAAAAACATTTTTGGCAAAAAGTTTTTCTTTTGTCTGTTTCTCATTTCATTGTACATTTATTAATTCAGTTATTTTTTTTTCTGAAAGCAGTAATCTAGTAGCTGTCCTTGATCCTTCTTCTTTTCCTTCTGTGTGATATTTTTCTGTCAGGGTTCTCTGTCTACTCTTTGAACACAGACAGAATTTGTACTTAATGTAGTATTGCCTCTTTTGTGTTTGTAACATTTTTTTCTTTCCTGATACAATTACCTATAACCTTTTTATATCTTCTTGCTATTAAGCCACATAATCTAAAGGCAGTTTGTCCTTCTTGTTACTTAAATTTTTCGCTTCAGGATGCAGAATTTAATACCTATATGTTTTGCTACTGTCACTGCAAAAAGGCTTTTCAAAGTGAGGGCATAGCAGCCTGACCACATCAGGGACAAAGATCTCAAATGCAGGTACATAAATCACTCAAATGGAAAACCTATTATATAATACCAATGTATTAGAAAATAGCAGGATCAAGGTTAATTGATTTACTCCTGAAATACTTACTAGATACTTCTACTTATCTCTTTGGTATTTTGATGAGCAAGGTTTCTTGCTAGGTGATTTTATGATTTTGCAAACTGTTTAATGGCTAAGGTTATTTTACTAGCAGTCTTTTCCCAAGATCAGGGGTATCTGGTTCTACCTATCAAATACAGTAATTTTCTATCATTCTCCATTTCAGCTCTTGATTCAGTTATTCTACTTTTACATGACAGATCTCTGGTCTCTTGATTATTTCTCTTACCTGGGCCAGCAGATCCTCAAAGAACTAAAGATTATTTTTGCATTACCTCAAGTCTCTCAGGCTTTCATATACAGCTTATTGAATCACCTCTAAATAATTTTGGTTTTCTATTTCCCACTGCAGTTCACTTCTCTGCATTATTAGATAAATCTGGAATACACTTGAATCTTCATTCTTAAATATATAAGTCCAGTTACTAGTGAACAGTTATGAAATTGCTTATAGTTCTCACTATGCTTTTTACTGTACTTGGAATCATTATGTAATTTTGATGTTTCATAGCTCTCATCTTTTCTTTGCACTACCCAAACTTATTTATTTTTTAATAAGCTGGTAGAGCCTGCCTTTCTCAGCCTCATTGTATTAATTCTACTTACCTCTTTTAGTAGGTGCAGCAATTGGTACAAATCAAATGAGCTGTGGAGAGAAAAGTCTATTTCATATGCTTGCCCCAGAACCATAGAACACAGGACTCTAAAGTGACCTGCAGTCTCTTTGGCCTCTCTAAGGCAAGGCAAATCATGTACATATCATCACAGACTGTTCTTAAAAATCTTCCCAAGTTGGAGTTTACACATCCTCTTCACCCACTGTTTGCGGCTGCATTTTTACTTATGGTCTGAAAAAGTTCATAGAACAACATGTGTTGGAAAAGATCCCAAAAGATAATCTGGTCCAACTTTTCATGTGAAAGAAATCCTTCCTAGATGGGCTTATCTAGCACCCTGTCCAGTAACATCTTGAAAATTTCCAGCAGTGAGGCCTCTACCATGTCCCTAAGGAGGCTGTTCCAGTCATTGACAACTTTCACAATTTCTGTTTTATTTGGAGATGAAACCTCTCCCAGTGCAACCTGTACCAATTGCCCTTTGTCTTTTCCATGTGGCTCTTTCTAAAGAGAGGTCCCCTGGTCTCCTTGTAGACACCCTTTAAGTACTGTAATACTGTGATGAGGTCCCTCTGAGCCCTATTTTCTCCAGGGAGAAAAGACCTAACTCCTTCAATCTTTGATCACCGTTCTGTCCCTTCTTTGGACCCTCTCTAGCCTGTCTGTATCTTTCTTTGTTGGGATCAGAACTGTCCTGCAGGTGTGGCCTGTCAAGTGCTGAGTAGGGTGGGACAATTACATCAGCTAATAATGCCATTTTTGCTGCCATGCATATGCATATTACTCCTATTACCTGCAAATAGAGTAGATTATTGCCTTCCTCTATGCATCAGTTAGGAGGAGTGTTCTGCAGAATGTGAACACTGAAACGATTTTTCCCCTTGGTCTTTTCTTCAACCTGAACAATTTCAGTGCTTTTGGTCTATCCTCAGAGGTGATGTGTTAGAGATTTTAGCCATGCCTGTTGTTTTTTGTTAGACTCTGGAATTCGTCCAAATCTCTCTTAAAATGTACCTGAATTAAACACAGTACTGCAGTTAAGCCCTTAGAGTTGAAAAAAGTAGAATAACATCTTTGTCAATCTCCTTCATGATAATCATGTGTGCTTTTTACCAGTGACATTGATACTGTTGACTCACATACAGCATGTCAGTCCTGGAGTTTCAGATCCTTTTCAGCCTAGCTGCCAGCTAAACATTTCCCAACTTGTATGTAGGCTTGTTGCTCTGCATCTACATCTTGTAAATGTCCTTACTGAATTGCAGTAAGGAAAAATCCTTTTTCACATTTATTTCCTGTTTGTCAAGATCACTTTGAATTATAGCCCTCCTGCCCAAAATGCTTGCAGTTCCTCACGGACTGGAGCTTAACTGCCAGTTTAAAAAACTTCCTCTTTACTTTACAACCCACTTGAAGAACTAATGCATCAAACAGTATCAGATCCAGGGCAGACTCCTGCAGATTTCATATTGGTTGTGAAATAATGATACTTCTAAAGCTACTTCTAAACAGGTTTTCTACCAGTTTTGTACCTTCAGTGCGCATATTTCCTTCAGAATATGTAACATCTGGATGAGCAGACTAGAGATATATGAAAAAGTGTCAAAAACTCTACAAAAGATATGGCATCTGCTGCTTCTTCCTTATGCACAAAGTGTTACCCTCTCAAAGCATGTTACTCATTTCACAGAAAGAAACTATGATCTGACCCAATGTATTTTCAACAGAATTATGATGAGTGCTACTTCAGTCATGCAGTGGTTTGATTATTCATTCCATGATTTGTTTTTCTTTTTTAATAGGAGTTGCTGCTAAACTGATGGTTAGGTAATTTCCAAACAACACTTTTAATCTTTCCCCTATGCTATATTTGTCCTTGCTCAGCCCTGAAGTTTCTTGGGATGGTTCAAAGGAGGATCATAAAAGCAGAACTGCAGAAGAGTTACAAGGTAGGACTAAATCTCTTTTTTAGAAGGAAAGTTGTGCTGAAGTACTTTCAAGGCTGAGATGCTTACTAGGCTCATACTATTACTTGCAGAACTGGGAAAGAGTTTTGTCTCTGGGTAAACAAGAACTTTTGCTTCCTTCAGTAGTTACTCAAATGGTAATATCATCCATCTTGGCTTAGCTAGCATCTGTCACTACTGAGAGCCAAACCCTTGTCTATGCTTGGGACATGCAACTTAATTATCAGAGAATAGAAACATGTTTGTGAACAGATTTATGTACAGGTACCTGGGTAAAATCTAACATAGGAGCAAATTAGATGATTTAATGCTATTTCAATAGCTTCCAGCTATTAAATATTATGAAGTTTAAGAGTAATATAGCTAAGAAAATTTCTTCAGATTTTCTGTTTTGTTTCATTTTGTGGCACTACCAAGTATGCCCCTTTTGATTATTTTACTCCAAATTTCTATTAATGCGCAGTTCTGAGTTTTGTGGGAGACATCCATATTTCACAGAATAAAAACAAACATTTCTTTGCAACCCCTGATATGAAGCCACATACTGGCAAATTATAGTTGTGGGTTGCTGATTTAGAAATTCTTTTCATACACTTCAGCAACACAAGATCCATGCTACAGGCAAATAATAATTTGGGTCAAATTCTGCTGGTTCAAGTAAATGGAGAGACTTTCTTTCTTGCTTTACAGAATTAGTCTTTTACGTATTAACTTCTTAAAATCATGGATTTTTGCATAAAGCCGAATCACAGAGTCTTAATTGTAATATTAAATGCTAATATTTTTTTTTATGCAAAAAAAAGTCCGGATGCTGAATTTTCTGAATTCAGCATTCAGAATTTTATGAATTTTCAAAGTGACTGAATACTATTCCCATTTTTACTAATTCATAGACTGTCTAAAAAATTCTGGGAAAAGAACTCCAAAAGTATGCTTTGCCTTATTGCAACCACTGCACTGCAGTTCCACCAAGCCCTTTTTGTGGAGTAAGAGTTGGCTTCATCTCTTAGAGGCACCTTGAAAAGGAAAATTTCCAAGATTGCATACATAAAAATGGAAAAATTTATTGAATTTTCTATGTTTTGATTAATTAGCTGCTGACCCGGAATGGTTAACAATTGAAAGATTGAAATTCTGACTCAGCTCTTGAAAAAACTGGCACAGCTTTCTTGAGTAAGAACTACTAATGGAATAGTAAGAAAACCCACCTTATTATTCCTTATAATATAATCTTTGTAATGTATTGAAATAAATTTATTCTTAATTTTCTCTCACATCTTTTCTGGTCCCTGGTTTGATTGCATGGTGAGAAATAGTAGATTTCCAAAGGGTGAAGTCCATCAGCAAGTCCTGACTCCTCTTAGAGCATCATGCCATTATAGAGGTTGAGAAGTCGTAAAGAATCTGGTGGAAACATCTCAAGTGAACTGCAATGACTTTGTTACTGCTGGCAACTTGGGTGTAGATTTGGAGAAAGAAGCTTCTTAATGAGTATGGGTAAATGTCTTTCTCTAGGGAGAGAGGGTCTGATATTCTGGGATTGTCTTAGATTGTCCTGTTCATACTCTGCATAAGACAAGTTAATGAGCAGAGATACATCTTCCAGAAAAAAAGAAGCTGAGGAAAAGTGGATTTTCAAAAAAATAAAAGGGTTTTTTTCTCTTGTAGTGTTGGACCACTTCTACTGTCCATAAATACTCAGACAGGCTCTCTCACTTTTCCTTGTGAAGGATGATATTGTGGAGACTGTAAAACATAAGCTTTCTTCAGGAAATAGAAAAGGAGTGATTTTTTTTTTTTTTCTGAAAAGAGAAATCAGAGTATTCATGTAGGTTTCTCTGAGGCTAGGAAAGGTCTAGCAGTGAGCCAAGTGGGTGTTTTAACTATGTGAAAATTGTTTATGAGAACCTCAGGACCTCCCTGAGGAGTGAAAAGATTCAAAAATGAACTAACAGGAGGAAGAGCAATTTGTAGTTAGTCCTGGTTTTGCTGTTCACATGGCACTGGGGAGATGAGGGGAGGTCTAACCCAAACCCTTATAACATCTCCTTAGTAAAGATGTCCTTCAGAGCAGTGAGAGAACATTTTGGTGGTTGTAGTTCACTCTTTTCATATGAGGATCACACAAAGGCTTTTAAGTTAGTCCCTTTCAGTTTTGCCATAGCCTTGCCTTCCACATTTGGTGCATAATACACACATGTGGATGTAAAATGAATTCACAAAAATCCATAAAGAACCAAGTTTCTTTTGGATCAAGGAGAATGCTAAGCCATCATTTCTTATGTTTCTTTTCAAAATTGCTAGTGTTTTTAACAGAAGCTGAATACAATATGCTTAAATTTATTTTTTTTGTAGAGTGGTGTTGTCATCTTGGATTCTCTATGCATTTCATTTCTCAGGGGAATGAAACTGGATTTTTTTTTTTTTTTTTACTTTATGATGATTTTGTTCTGTTCCATCCAGTACTAAAATGTATGGTGGAAAAAACCCAACCAACTGACCAACCAACCAAACATAAATAACAACAATAAAAAAACCGCAAACCACCCAAACATACAAAAAAAACCCAAAAAAAACCCCAAAAACTCACTCCCCTCCTCAAAAAAACCCAATCCAAAAGTGAGCTAATACCTCTTTTAAAGCAAATAAATGTTATCTGACTGTTATATTCTGAATGGAAGCAAAAAATTATAAAAGTAATGATCCTTTTCCAAAGAATTAGGAAATCGTCAAAGTTAAGAAAACAATATTGTTGCTCTTGTGTAGTTAGAGTGCTGTATGAGCAGTAATTTAAAAAGACAATGTAATTTTGTTTAAAAAGGCAATTTATTTCCAACTTCTATGTCTGGCAGTCAAGCAAAAAGGATTGTCACCTTTTTACAATTTTAAAACACTGTTTCATATGCATCCAGCTTTTGTTTAAATGCCAACCCTTCTCCTCAAGTGTTGCATTATTATTTTCTGAACAAAAGTATGTTGACCAAGTTCCTGAATAAATTTTTGTCCTGTTTCCTTGTGATTATCATATTAATTCCTACTTATTACTTTCAAAATGCACTAAATGGAAAAGTTGAATAAAAGTTTAAGTGACACCTTGTTCTTGTCTTCCAAAAGACATCTATACTGTACTGTAGAGAGAAATTAGCACGCATTCTATAAGGTGATGAAAGCTGTCTGATTTTCCTGGGTTTTTCTCTGGGTTTAGGTTTGTTTTGAGTCCTTTCTGTTCTGAGGCAAACCAATGAATACTAGCACCTTGGGGAAAACATAGCAGGTTTAATGCAGAGATGAAATATTTTCAGCTTAAAAATAGTAATAATAACTTTTTTTCTGTAAATATATATTATGAAGTGGGACTAGGTGTTAATTGATAGACTAATGAGCAGTGGTGAATCAATCCAATGCTAACCTGCTTGCTGCAGTTATTTGTTAAATTTTTCATATCAGTTTTGTTACCTTAAACTTTTTAAAAAATAGGTTACAGGTGTAAATTCATCCATTATTTGATTTTGCAAAAGCTTTGTAAAACAGGTTTATGAAGCTTTCTTCTTATCTCTTTCCTAAGGTGCAGTAGTGATGTATTTGCTCCCATGGTCTTCATATTTGGACAGCTTTGCAGTCCTACAGGGTGAAATAAAAATACAAACTCCCAACTATTTTATTAAAAGGAAATGGGAAAACTGCTACAGAGGCTTAAACCTTGCACAGTGAAGCAAAGCAAACTCATACAGCTCTTCTGCCCTACATCCTAAGCATAGCACTCATTTAGCTTTCTACAGCCTGGCGACCACCAGCTACCAAATAATCTACCATGACTCTTTCATTGCTGCTGCTTGCAGCAGCACCAGGTTCCTTGCAATTCCCAGAATAAATATAGGTCTTCAATCCTTACTGTCATTAATTCAAAACCTGACCCAATCAGACCTGAATCTTGGCCTCAGCTGCAGGCCCACAACCCATACACTGTGCCAGATGAATTGTGAGCCAAAGCCCTTTTGCCAGCTCCAGCCTCCTGCCCAGCCTTCCAGACTCTAGCAGAAAGCCTGTCTTTTCATTCCTCTGCTTCACTGGGAACAATGCCTCCAGCTACATCCTAAATCTGACTTTCAGAGGCAATTTCATGTAGTGTTTGGTGTTCTTTGTCCTCAAGGAACTGTATACTGATTTTGGTGAGCAATATTAGACTAACTCTCCACATTTCCATAATGCAATTGGACTCTCATTTTGAATAGTGCCAGTAAAGCAGAATTCTTTCCTACCACCGTAGGTTAGCTGGAGTATATTTGTACTATATTTGAACTCCAGTGTTGCCCATTTAAAGTAAATGGAAACAGCAGAGGATACATGTTGTTAATACTTAGCCCATATTTTATTGTCTTAAATTAACAAGTTACATGTCTGCAAAATTTCATTTTCAAATTGACAAACAGGTGCTAAATTTTAGCTATGTATACCTAGAATTAATTTTTATAGCTTGAAGCTATACAGCTGATGGGAAGAGTAACTGGTACAGAAGAAAAATTGAAGGTCATCCTTTATGCCCACTGGTACTTGCAAATAGTTTCAGAACGGCAAGATTAGTCATGTCTTTCTAGCTGTAGTGATTATACAATTGCACCTAGGAACTGAAAAAATAAGCAGGTACAGTAGTACTTGAATTGTGATTTTTAATTATTAGTACTTCATATTTTCAATGATTTTTGGGAAGAAATTGAAAGTATCAAGTATTTTGCTTCATGTTTTTTCTTCTGCAGAAAAGCTGTTTTCCTCCATTCTCGGGATCTCAGATAGGAAGAGTAACTTTAAAACTACTTTCTAAGGTTGTTTTTTAAAAAAAAAAAGTTCTTTTCATCTTCTAAGTACATCTATGTCCGGTTACAGTTTCACTAGGTGAAAGGAAAAGCTGCTCATTAATATTTTGTAATGTGCTTTAATAACCACATATAGTAGCAATATCAAATGATGCTTTATAGTAGTGATGTTAATACCCTGACTTACTGGGAAAATTTACAGCCCACAAACTAAGAAAACATGGCAGGTTTTACTGAAGTCTTATGGTGCTGTGTTATTCAATTGATGTTGCTCTTAACATACTGACCTTTATCAGTACAAATATGTCAATACACGCATACATTGCTTCTCAATAAAATCATCCTAAAAGGTTCATGGTGCGATGCATTACAAGACTTCAATTTTCAAGTTTTACAGTGAATTCTTTCAGGTGTATACAAATTACAAGGGGAGCCATCTGACAGCTCCAGGCAGGAAGGACGATCAGCCAGAGCCAGTCCGGATCACCTAGCAGAGCCTGAGCTTAGATTGGGCTCCTGAGCCAATGGTCAGGGGATGTGTGAAAAGTCCCCAGGTGAGGCCAATCGCAGCTATTAGGCCCTCTCAGAGCACTTAGGGTGCTGGCAAAGGCATCATCTCCTTCTCCTGAGCCAAAGCTCTGTGCTGGCAAAAGTGTTTACAACAGTTCAGTTGTGTGCAGTATTGCCCCAAGAATCTCCTTGAACTCAACAAGCAGCTCATAGGTAAATACCTATTACACACTCGAGTCTGAGAAACCTCAAAGGTTTTCACTATATATGATGGTGACATTGGAGATGTAGAATGGGCCTTTACAGAGCTTCTTCCATCCTACATTCTGCCATGCAATGACCCCATAACAGGAGTGATTCCAAGCACCACATCTCAGTGCACTTCTGAGCTTAGTACGTGCAAACAGTGTCCAGACCTCTTAGGCTCACTCCCTGTGACTATGGAAATACTTGTTTGTTGTTGAAAAAAACAGCTGAAGTTTACTTTAGCCCTTTGTGTTCTAAAATATGTGTTCTTGTTCCTACTTACATCAAATAGTTGTATTTTCTTTTGAAATGGCTTTTGTGCTAACAAGTGCAAGATGGCAAAACTAATTTCAATTCCATGAAAAATTTCAAGATTTGGAAATAGTGTTCATCCCACATTGGGACAAAATGTCTAAATGGCACTCATTTACGAAGAATGAAAATCCCCAAATATTTTGCTTTGGCAAAAGTATCTCAGAATAGTATATTCAAAGCTGTTGGATGCTTAAATTCAAGTTTTTAAATCTTTAGTGGCAATAAACATAATCTATGTTTAGATAGATAGCAGATCCTCACTGCTTCTATTGTCTGGGACGATCCCCCTGTTTTAAGAAAGTAAGTGGGGTTTTTTGGGGTTTTTTTTTGTTTGTCTGTTTTTTTTTTTTTTTTTTTTTGTAAATTGAAGTTCCAGTTTATTCTGAATTCTACAATAAATCTGAGAGGATGCTGTGACAATAGTTTTATCTGTCATGAGCAATTCATTACTCCAGATGTGCCTCCTGATAGTATGCAAAGACTATCAGTTCAGTCTCATGACACAGATTTTTAGTCCCATGTAAACTAGACAAGGCAATGCCCACCTGTAAAGTCAGAAGGCTGAAAGTATGGTAAAGGTGAATCATTGCTCCTCATTTTTCTGCATCTTGTCTCATTATTTCTGAATTCTGCTGTATACAATGAACCACATTTTCTCTGATATATGTACAAATTCTATCAATAGCAATGAGAACTGCACATTCCCCAGTCAAACACTGTTTCTCTTTCACTATCTTTTCATAACCTTTCACATGGCATAGTTTAGTTAATTTTAGTTCTTCCTTTATTATTAAATGTTCAGTTTATTATTCTACTTCATTTTAAACAAGACTCTTCTTGTATTTAAAGAATTTTTTCCTCCTTAACGTATGTGAGAGTCTAGTTGCCATTCTGGATTAGAAATACATTTCTTACACTATTTTCTCCATCTCATAGTAGTCTAAGAGTTTTGACATTTATTTTATTTTATAAGCAGAGCTTTGAAATGTTGAGTTTTATTTTATTTTGACCCTTTTGCCTGGAGAATTACGTGAGCACTGTAAAAAGATACAAGAAAAATATTTGGTCACATTTTTACCCTATCACTTCTGACGATATCGTCTTAGTCTAAACAGGGTGTCAGTATTTTAAGCCAAATTCTACCCATCATTGTGCAGGCAACCTTTTCATTGCAATGGGAAAGTATATGCATATTGAAAGGACACAGAATAACCTTATATATATAACTTTTCTTTTATAACATAGTTTCTTTTTTGGATGGCTGAAATAATTTTTATGTCCAAAGAAAGGAAAAGTAATATTTTAAGAAACTTACTGTCTTTAAGAAACTTTGCATAATGTGATGTTTATTAAAGACTTGAATGTCTGGATCCTGACACTCTCCATCAAAGGCATCTTAGGAATTTAAGGGTGACACACCTGAGGTGCTAACAATACCATATAGGCTCTTCAAAACCAACTGCTGATGGAAAGTAGAAAATATGAATCTGTCATAAACATTAAGCGATGACTTCTCCATGAATCCTATTGGGTTTTGGATGTTACAAGGGCAGCTGCAGCCATGAGCTAAGTGAGACCTGCTCAGAATGTGTTCAAGCAGTTTCATGGTCTCATTAGCAGAGGGTCTTGGTGTAGGACCTTGGTGAGGTGCAGAAGATTTCTTTACCAAGATTTCTTCTTTGAAAGGGCTATCCAGCATTGGAGCAGGCTGTCCAGGGAAGTGATTCTCCATCCTCAGAGGTATTTAAGAGACCTGTAGATTAGGTGCTTAGGGACGTGGTTAGTGGTGGAGTTGGCAGTGCTGGGTTAATGGTTAGGCTTGATAATTTTAGAGATCCTTTCCAAACCAAGGATTCTATGCCTGTGGTGGGTTTCCAGTTGCTGTGGATATGATGTGTGAGTAGTGATGGCCTCCACAAGTGATCAATGCTCTAGGATTGGTTTGCCAGGCTTGCTTTGCAAGAAGGGACACAACCAATGAGGCTGTGAACTGTTTCATCATGGAGAGACAGCTGCCTGTGCTTGGCTTCCAGCTGCTGTGAGGGCAGTGCAGAGGGGGAGATTGAGTTCATCAGCACACTGCTGTCAGGATGTCTTGCCTCATGAGGAGATGCCCCACACTGGAGCCAGGCTAATTTCTGTAAAAAAAGGTTCTTTTGGGAACACAGTAACAAGGAGCTGCAAACAGGGACTTGGCATTCAGAGTGGCAAGTCATGGGGTTGGGAACATGCCATGGAGCTGGGGTATTTCTTGGGCTCTTCCAGAGCTTTCAGCTTGGTGAGCTGCTTTGGACTTCAATCCTAGATCTTCTGGGGTATTTTTTTCTGTTGTCCTCAGTTTCAGACTCTACTGCTGGGAAATATTGATCTTGGTTAAAGATCCATTCAGCTCATGTTAGCAGTCCCAGAGCACAGGTCCCAGGGCATAGCTCTCAGAAGCAGCACTTTTCTCAGAAAGGCACATAGAAGGGGGCCAGAAATCTGCAGAAGGCCATGTAGGACTCATCAGCAGTGTTGCACCACAGGGCACAGGTCCCACTACCAAATAGAGTAACTACCCCTGGTGATGCCTCAGAGTTTAGCTTTTATATTTTTCAGATTCTGTACTGTTTTAGTGTCTGGTTCTGAGCTTCATGTTAGGGGATATTAAGCTCTCTTCACAAAGTAAGTAGACAGAACAATTCCTTCTCTAGCTGAGGACCAAGGAGAAATGATCCAAATTTCACGCCCAAGAGAATAAACAATGTGGAATGCAGAGAGAAAACCAAGAAGGATGGGACTTCACCAGCAAAAGCTATTACTGGACAATTAACTCCAATATGCTAATGGACCAGAACTTATAAAAGTGAGAGACCTCATGACTGGTCATCCAATTTGTGACCATTTTGGGTTCATCTTGGGTGTAGCCCTGGCTGGGCTTTTGTACTGCCCAAGCTATAGCTACTGAAGCCTTTAATTTGTACCTACTTTATTCTTTAACTCCGTCTAGCCTCTGTTCTAGGCCAGCCTTCACAAGGTATCACTGGCACAGCAGAAGCCTCTATTTGTGTCCCAGCACCAGTGGGAGAATACAGCTTTTCAGATCTCTGACTGCAGAGCACAGTTGGTGTGTCTCCCCAAGGCTGGAGTAGGAGAAAAGTGTCCTTGCCTGCCCAAGGTGTGTACTAAATGGGGAAATATTTTGCCAAGACAGGGAGCTGTGGGAGCAAGGGGACAAACTGCACAGCAGCAGGGAGAATAAATGGCATCACCATAGACATCCTGCAGTTGCAAAATCTGTAACCTGTAACTTCACAGAGGGATGGCAGCCAGAGACCACAGTCAGTTGTGGGAGTCAAGTGGAAAGCCCCAGGCTGGGAAAGACAGGAGTCTGGTGACTCCTGGTGAGGGGAGGATGGCCGACCTGCATTTGCAGGGCTGGTTCAGTGTGCTGGTAGCATAAAGGCTAGAGACAGCCATCCCTGGGGGAGAGAGACAGCCTCCTGGTGAGCCATACATTAGCACTGAGGGGAAGCCATGACTGACAGTAAGGTAGGACTCACCTCTAGGGGTACAGGAGGCTCAATATGTTTATCCAACTTGCTGTCTAAGAGGTCTGGTGCTTGCTGGGAACTCAGTTCCAGCACGCTGCAAAGAAACTGCCAAGGCTTGTCTGACCTGCTATTTCTCTTGCTGCTTAAGTACATTGGCAGCAGTAATACATCTGGAGAAGGAACCTTGAACATATCAGGAGGGATCAGACAGATGTGGCAATGAGGGCCAAAGTTATGGAGACCTAGGTGATGTTATGTGAGCCCTGCCAGTGCAGAGGAAAGGCTTGGAGGGGAGGGTGGATTCCACGGGTCAATGTCTGGTTGCACAGCTGATGTCATTGACAGGAATTTGGATTTTATGAGCATAAGACCTACTTTGAACAGTAGGAACTACTAGACAGAGATGGTCAAAGCAAAAAAGGCTATGGGAATGTTGTCAGACAGCAAGCTGCACATGAGCCAGCAGCATGCCCTGGCAGTAAAGAAAAACAACAGCTTCCTTTGCTATGCTAACAGGATCAAGAGAAGTAAATAGCCTTGTTTGCTCAGTACTCATGAGATCTCTAGTCATGAAATGAAATCTGGAAGGCTATGTCCTATTTCAGGCCCCTCTATATTAGGAAGACATTAATAAACTTGAGCAAGTTCAGCGGAAGGCAACCCAGATGGTCAGGAGGCTAAAACACTTGCTTTGCAGAGAGGCTGAAGGAGCTGGGCTTGTTCATTCTACAAGAGAGAAAGCTTTGGGGAGACAAAACACCCTTGCTCTTGCCATGATCAAATTATTATGGAAAAGCAGACAGATCCTTTCACAGTGCTGCACGGTGGAGGATCAAAGACAGAAGGTATAAACTGAAGCAAGAGACATTCAGAATTGATATAAGAAAAAAACTTTTTTTTTGCCATGAGGCCAATCAAACACTGGAATAATTTGCCCAGTGAGGGTGTGTGTTATCCATTGTCTGGATAGATAAAGCCCTGAGAAACTTTGTCTGACCTTACAGCTGATACTGCTTTGAGCAGAAGACTGGAGAAGGCTATCTTGTCATAATATGAATATGCTATGAGCCAATGGAAATTAATGACCCAGTAAACTTACTAATGAACCCCAGAGTATTTACACATTGTACCTTAGCTTTCCTTTAACATCTTGTTGCAGAATTCACAGAAAAAATAAGGTATTGTCTGTTCAGATTCAGCCTGGAGGCTTGGCTTTAACAGCAGGGAAGAGGAATTTACTCTGAATTGATGGATTATGCACAGTAATAGTTAAAAAGTGCATGTGTCTTCCAATTTACCAAGTCTGCTAGGCTTCCATCAGGGATGACAGAGGGATGGGTAAAAGAGCTAACATTTTAAATAGCCTGTTTATAGATACATCATAAACAAAATACATCACAAAATACAGATACATAAAACATCATAAAATACAGATACAGCAGTATTTCTCTGCTAGAAACCCTTCCTTCCGCATATAGGAAACTAGTTTAAATGAATATTAAATTGAGAAATACATATGGCTTGAAAAATAGTGGTGGAGAGCAGCATACTCTGCATCATTCATGAATTGTATAAAGGTGCCAGAGAGACAACTGTGATAACTTACATGAATGTATTCATTAAATTAAGAATTTGGGTAAAAATACATATGTGTTTACACAGAAATGTTAATATGCCTTATTAATATTATCATGCCAAGTCTTGCATTCAAATAACATATGCAAGTAAAGGCACTTGTATAGTTTCTAAAATTTGATCAGTTGATTTGAAAGCACTTTGCTAAGAATTAAATTGCTTTGTTTAATTTGTAGGGAAATTGTGGCACACTAAAGTGATTTGTTGAAGGTGTCTTGGCACAACATTTTCTGAGCCTCAAACCTGTGTTCTGTTAAACTGTAAGGAGAAAGCAGATTGAATCTTTGACATGAAGTGGTCATCAGGCCAGTAGTTGGATATTGTAATACATTAAATTGTGTTTTTATTCAGTGATTCTGGCACCAGTTAAATATGGAAGTTGAGCAATAACTGCATTACAGCATTTGACACTGCCTTAAAATCAGTTATCCATTCATCTGATGAGTGTCATACTGACCTGTTTACATATTTCTCACAAAACAATCTCTCTGATTTGCAACATCTTAAAACCATTAAATTTTGGACAAAATATCCCAAAGGATGCCAAGTCTTTGACAGGCTGTTTAGCAAAATGGTATTTTCCTTCATATTCTCACTCTCTCATCTACAGTCATACTGTCCCTGTACATATGGCTAGATATTTCCTCTGGGAGAATTTTTTGTTTGGTATTTCATGTCCACAAGCTCTCCCCCACTTTCAGCTCTTTGGAATGAAGGAGAAGGTACTCAATCTTTTTTACTGTCCTCTATGTTTTTTAATCTGGACGCTTAAATCTGTGACATTCATTGTTTTGGGTGAAAATTTTATTAGTTTCCTTTGAAGTTATCAAATTCTCTTTGTAGTGTTATTCTCAGGGCTCTCTTCTGAACAATATCAAATATTCATTTTTATGGACAGTCCATGTACTGAAGTGGGTTTTCACCTACCATCAGAGCAGCTTCCACTGGTGACAAGCAGTGACTTTCTCGGGCCAAGAATGTCTTTCCCCTACATTGCTGCAGCTATCTCTGTCATGGCATAGTAATGCTCCACAGAAGCTTCTCTATCACATTATGTAACTGTACTAACTCTGCCTCACCCATTCTTCCCATGTCAGTTACATACAACAAGGAGTGTAAAAAACTAAGGTATAAGACTCAAACAACATTATGTACACTGCAATTTACACTTGTTTATTTCAAAAGCAGTTACTTGTCTATAAAAAAAAAAGCAGAACATATACGCCTTTTCCCTACAATATTTTTTCCCAATGCTGAAATGTCTGCAGAAATAAAATCTAAGTATTAAAGCCAAATTTTAATTTTCTTATGTTTTCATTTAGAGAGGATTGTTGGACTAAAGGACTGACTTAGATTCTTATTTTCCAATGTTTCTACATCAAAGTAAGTGACTAATAGCCAGAATTGACAATAAGCTGGTAGTCAAACCTCTGTACTAAACAGAATTAGTTTAAGCTGTCAGCAGAGCACCAAAGAGGACACATCCTTCTGTGTATCTCATTCAACTAGTATACAGTTAAACAAATTGGAAAAATTGTTGTAAAGCTATAAAGACACTAAAGGCTTGTGCTTTTGACATAGTTTTTCAGTTGTCATTACAGGCAGGGCATGTTGATTTTCTATTTAATTATGGGTTCAGTTAGAAGCTTTGGTTTCAGATTTCCCCCTTGGTCACTTAGTTAAGTTCCTATGAAGACCAGCAGAAGGGTGTTCACATAGTAAATATTTTTGCAAAACCTCCTTTCCAAATTTCTCTGACTGTCTTAGTGGCATACTTTGAGGCCCTTCTGCTAGTTTTAAGGAGGCCTGAAAGGATTGAATTTGGGAACCACAAAAACTCTCTGGGATGCCTGAATCAAAAGAGACTTGAAAACATGGGGAAGTCAAAACTCCTGACTTACTGTAGTGGTGAAGAGCAGAAGGCCACCCAAAGGAAGTAGCTCCCATGTGGATGAGGTGATGGTGCTCTTTGGTGCACAAATCCACTGGAGATCACTGCTCATCCCTTTTTTGTTCTTCTTCCCATCCTCTCTGTGCTGGAGTTGGGCATCCAGGGAGTTCTGCTATCTTCAGCACAGTCCTCATACACTAAATCATGGCCAAATTACTCCTTATTGTTCCTCATTGTTCTTCCCTCCTGGCTGCTGGAGCCAGCAGGACCAGAATTCCTTAAAGCCCAAAGTCTGTGGCACAGCCCTGAAACCACAGACCTATTCCAGCTAAATATCTGGCTCATTCCTTCTCACCAGATCCTCAGTGTGTCTCTTCCAGCTGGTGTGGCAGATTTCACTGGCTCTGTTAACACTTCACAATGCTCCTGGCTGCTCCCAGTTCCCAGAGGAGTGCTGATAAAGAGGAAGATGAGGAGATATTTATAAAAGCTATTGAATGAAATCAAATCTGCTTTGCTTCTTTCAACTATGTTTTAACAGGGATGACTAATAAAGACTCAATGAAAACCGTCTCTAGTATTTATTTGCTGTTGTATTATACTTCTGAAAGAGTAAATCATAACAAGTCTGTGCAGAATGTGCTATTTACTTCAAAATGCAGGTCAAATTCAGCAAACCAAGCTGCCATGTGATAAATTTCTCTTTGACACCATATGTTCCAGCTCCTCTTGAAAGAAGTATCTATCAAAAGTGATGACTGTAGGTTAATACCTTGTCAGTCAGGATGCACTATGATGCTTTGTGTCAACATACAGGAGAGGGGGAGGAATGAGAAATTCCTGAGGATGAGAATGGGCATTGTGTGCTTGGACAGATATGGAGGTCAGCTTTTTCACTTCATAGGGGCAATACTGCACATCCCTCCAGGAAATTATACTCACTGCTTAATGAGTTATTCCTGCATTGTAGAATATTTTGAGAAGTGTAGAGCTGTTTTAGCATCTCTTGTGATATTCACTTCCATTTTCTGTGCAGGCAGCAGCATTATTTCTGTACACATTCTGTAGAGAACCAAACGCTTCTGAAAAATTGCTCTAGATTATACAGACTAGGAAGTGCTTTTCCCTGGATTGTTCCTAGACCCAGTGTTTAAAAATTGGGTTATTGTTCTTTGCAAGTCTTTTTGCTTTGGTGGGTCTTTCTGGATTTACTTGGTAGTCTCTCGAACAGCAGCTCCTCAATCTAAAATATGGTATATTATCAGTATAACCTGGGGATAATCCTTCTGCTTCACTCAAAAATTCAAGATTTCAAAATCTGACTTCATCTCGCATTGGGCAAAAGCTAGGTATTTTGAAATTTTCAGAAAGAAAAAGAGAAGTAAAACATATTGGTCAAAAGATTTTAACTGTAGTATTTGTACTACAAGTAATTTTCATATCTTAAATTTGACCAAATTTGTCATTTTTAAACAGAAAACCCATGTATTATATAAAGGGACATGCTTTTGAAATATTTTGAGGCTCTTGGAGCTGCTGTTTCTTATGGGAAGTTTGCATAAAGCAAACATGGCTTTGAAAACATTTTATTTTGTCTTATGAAATATGTCTGTTAAGTTGTATTCTCTTTGACCTTCTATGAACTATCAGAAAAATAGAAAGAATTGTGAGGCTTTTTTTTCTGGAAGCTTGAACAGAAAATGCAAAGCAGAACCTCACCTGAAGTAAAAGGTTTATTGAAATCTGCCCTCAGAATTCCAGTAGTCCCTGATAAGTGTTTTAAACTGTTTTGCATCTGGAATAGCAGGAAGGCATCATTCCTGCAGCATTCAGTTAAATAAGCATTTTAATTGGGCAGTTCTGAATGTGTGGACATGTGCCATCTAATCATGGGCACAAAGCTTAAAGTGTAACTTTGACTTCTGTGTGTGCAGCCTATGTGGTGCAAGAAGAGCATCTAAGTTATATTGTGGTCAATATTGCAAATGGTCACAAGTTTAAGCTTAAATATTCAGGATTTACTTTTTAAATTTCTAATGAGATAATTGAAGCCACAGCTAAAATATTATTTTACATCTCAAAATAAGAAATTTCCCTGCACAACACAGTAAGTTTGCAGTGGCTCAAGGTGCCTCTACTAAAAACTTAGAGGAAATGAAGACATAAGGTATTTTGATTCCTAGAAATACACATCCTTTAAAAAAAATATATACAACTTTTGGTAGCCCTAAAAATATGTAGTATGCGCTTTCTTAGTGCTACATTTTCCTATTATTTGAATTTAAAGCTGCTTTGCATCAAACCTAGAGTTCACCTCTCCTGGCTGCCTGCAATAACTTCTTAGTAGGGTTGTGTGTGGTGTGTATGCTTAAGAAAACAACATTAGGCTGTGCTATCTGATCTTAGCATGCTGTACTGTTGTGGTGAATTTCTTAATGCACCAGGGTGTCCATCAGGCCCCAGATACAACCACAAAGCCAAGCCAGTGACGCAAATCAGCAGCTGATATAAACAAGTTGACACAAACCAGAAACTAAACTAGCAATAAACCTCCGGAGATGCTTCTTTCTTTCCTTCTCTTCTTTTTTTTTTTTTCCCCGCTGTTGTTTCTGAGGGCTTTTTTTAGTGAAGTGAAACATTTCTCAGCAACTGAAATATTTTTGCATTTGTCCCCAGCCTCACTACTAACCTAAATTTGTCCCTGTAATGTGCAAGTTTATGAGAAAGAATGGGATGCAGCCTGCTTGTAATTAGTTTATAGACAGGCTGTGTGTCCTAGACTGTGGTGATTTTTTAAATCACCCCAATGACATCTTTTCTAATTTGTATGCCACTTAGTAATTCATAAGAATACTCACAGAAGAGACCATAGTGCTTTATTTAAGTCCTCTAAATTTTTCTTCATCTCCTTACTATAAGCTATTAAGAGTGTAAAATCCCATTATTTATAGTTAGAAATATCTCTCTCAGTTTATTTCTTTCCAAACTATATCCTTCTTTTAAGGTTATATTTAGCATTTCATTGTTACTATTTACTTCTCACTCCTAAGCATAAGCATCATCTCATCTGGATTTACACCAGGCATGCTTTGGCGCTGTATTTACTGCAGCTATGTGTTAATAGGATTATGTGTCAATTCAGGTTTGAGTAGCAGAAATGCTTTTGTTCCCTGATGTATCTTGTCCTGCTTTCCCTCTCCATCCAGGCAAGTAGGGTCTTCCAGCCCGGGTACAGGTTTGTCTGTGTAAGTGCATCTGCAGCCAGGCTCTGCAGCTGCAGTGGTGCAAGCCCCTCACCTGGCAGACACAGCCAAGCCGGCAGGAGCACAGGGGAACGTGCTCAGAACTTTCCACCTCCTCTCTTTTCCCAGAATAATTGCTGTCTATTCTGCTGTGTGTTTTTATGAAGTCATTCAGCCATCTGATTCTGTATCAATAAATCATTATTAGATGTGATTATAACACTATTTCCCACCATTTTGTGACTTATGCTAAGCAAATTCCCTCCTGGAAAGCTGTGGTTTTATTCTACATATGTTTTTCTGAACGTGCAACATTCTGAACTTATTTTATTAATCTTCAAGTTTTGGTTTCTCTTAAAGAGTATGGGACAAACAAAACAGAACATGCAACCTGACACTATTTAAAGTCATGGCAGCATGATATGTATCAGAATTTCCCAATTTATTTCTGACTGACACTCTTGCTTTAAATGACATCAGTTTAATTGATTAGCCTTTGTTTGCAAACCAGAATAATTGTATTTACAAATATTAAAGACTGTACATATATTAAATAAAATATATGTTTGTTATATTTGTTACAAATTTATTTGTTACAAAAAAATTCCTTTCACGAATGAAAATGATGTCTGTTAACATATAAGTTCTAGTCGAAAATAATGCTTGTCTCCTGCTAGGGAAATGCATATATGACCTTGCTAATGTGTCTCATCATGCTAGAGATCTGTTCCTATTAAAGGGATAATAAAAAAGGATGTAAAAGGTCTGGTTCTCAGTGCTTCTGTATCATGTACCCAGGCCTGCTGGAAAATACAAGAAAAGTCATCTGTCAGGCCTCCTGGAAAAGAATGCCTTCTTTTTCAAAGTCCAGATAATACTGTAACAGGAAATTGCTTCCATGTGTGGCACACACATGTTAGGAAAAGCAGGACATTTTTTATGTCTATTAATAGAGAGATGTCATCTACTGGATATTACAATTTACTGAAGAGTTCCCAAGGTTAGTTAGGAAATGCTGGCTGTTGTTGCAATTATGACCTTTTCCAAAATTGCTTTTAATGCTTTCCCATAAAATTTAGGCTTCTGAGAGAAAGTGAGTTGATATACAAAAGATAAGGAAACAGCAGTTCATATGTCTTTTTTCTTATGACTTGTATCCATTAAATAAATTACAGATAATAGTGCCTGCAGTTTTTTCTCTTCTGTCGTTATTGTCCCTTGATCACAATGTAACACAGAAGATGATGATAAATAGGTATCTTTAGAGGCAAAAGTGAAGTCTGACTTTTTTTTCTTTCTCATCCAACTTTTATGGGTTTATTATCAATTTTAAAAAGACTCCCAACAATAACA
Source organism: Chloebia gouldiae (assembly GCA_003676055.1). NCBI lineage: Eukaryota > Metazoa > Chordata > Aves > Passeriformes > Passeridae > Chloebia > Chloebia gouldiae. Next base: position 59,655,256 of record QUSF01000002.1, on the reverse strand, counting down.
AAAAAAAGACAAGAAACTAAAACTTGAAGCCACTGTCATTAGCTCTGATCAGCTTTGGGAAAGGGTTGCAGGGGCTAAAATTCAGGTCTACAGATTATGTATTTAAATTCCAAAATCTACTCTTTTCTACTTAAGCACCTATTTTGCCTACTGCATTGTGGTATTTGTAATACACAGTATAGTACCATCTATTTATTGAATAAAATAATAATATTTTCCTCACTGTGTTGTTGCTTTTAGCTCTGGATTTTATATTTTATCTGTTCTAAGAGGTGCTCTTGCCATTTTGGGGGAACTTCTTGTGAATCAAGAATGTTTTCATGTGTGTGGACTCAGCTGGACGCTGTCAGGCTCCTTTGCCAGACAGACAGAGTGCAGGATCATCGATTTTCAGTCCCTCGGATGCAGATGGCAGGACATTGAAACTGTGGCTGGGTATAAGCATCGTCAGACTAGAGCTGGAGTCTGCAGAGGCAGACTAAGAGGAGTGGCCAAATCATGTTGTTAAATAAAGGACTGAGAGGGAGTGTCATCTTGAGCTGCAGGTGTTGCAGTTCAGCTCTGTGGCCATGTCATTCGCTGGGGCAATAACAGCAGCAGAGCAGTTCTTCTAGACGAGGTTCTCACTGAGCAGCCCCAGCACAATCTGCATTAATGGGTGCTGGTAGCCCTGCAGTGTGGGTGATCAGCCCCATTCTGCATGGTCCTCATCTCCACCTCTTGCAGCTAAAGGAGAGGTGGTGTCACGCTGGACTAACAGTGGTGACAGGATGGGGTATGGAGCTGAGGGCAGCTACCCTGCCTCCTCTATGTTCAGTTCTGGCTACAGTGATGAAAAAGCTTGAATTGTCCTGACTTACAACAATGAGGTAGCCACATCCTTCATGAAGTCAGTCTTCTCCAGAAGCTCTGCTGGGGACAGTGGTTTGGATGTGGAAATCCCCCAGAAAGGAAGACAAAGGAACTACGGTCTAATGCAGAGTCTTAAAAACTGAACTGCTGGCAAGCTCCAGTGGATGGGTGGAGGGGCAGCTAAAAAAACTTTCATCTGGCCATCTTTTAACAGTTGTCCTCAGCACAGCATGTTTGGTCATTAAGGACAGCACGCCTCCAAATGCAGTCCTCGAGTCAGCAGAGGGACAGCGGGATGCCAGCTACTCCCTGTGTGAGGTGGCCGGGCCAGGAGCCCACCTGCATAGTTGCAGAAACCTGCCACACCTTGTGTTGAGTTGTCCACAGAAGCTCACAGGCAGGAAGTTTAGGAAAGGCAGAAAAGCAGAGATAATAGCTTTATTATAATAGGGACTCTATGGAGTCAACCAGGAAAGAGGAAAGTATGCTGCATGGAAGGCAGATCCCATGATATGGAGGAGAAACTCCTGGCAATATTAGGGATGGGTCTGGACTGGATTTGGACAAGAGTCCTATGATCTCACCTGCAAAAATGCCCAATATCAGTCTAAAAACCATCTAGAAAAAGGAAGCACATGCACAAAATGGTCCAGCCTCCCATGTTCTTGCAGGATGAATCCTAACAGCAGAGTCCCCAGAAGCTGATGGAGGACAAGTATCCTCTCAGCCCTTGCCTGGAAGTCTGGCCTGGGGGACATGCAGAAAATCTAAGTACAGGAAATATTCTAGAGAGGGAGGGGGAAGCCAGATTGCAGTTCCACAGCCTGCAGGGATCAGGGGAATACTGACAGCATGCTGGCCTAATGTCACTGTGTCTAATACAGTCTGAGCAGTCTGCAGCTGAAAGGACCTTATCAGCACTGCCTGACAGGATTTGTTACAAGCTGGGATATGTGCTAACACCACCGTCTTGCACCAGGGACATTATTCAGATGACAAATGATGCTGTTAAAATCTGTAACAGGGCTATAAAAAGGTCTTTAGAGTTGTATTTTTGTGCAGGACTTGTATAAAGTGACAGGAAAAAAGTTACATTGTAAAATTCTGCATGCTTTGGAGTGGAAACAATGTCAAATGTGAACATGAACAGGAGAAAAATTAAGGAAATGGACCAATAGGAGAGTAAGAATAGAGAAAGGTGCTGCATAGAAGCTTAGAGAAAGTGGAACATTTCCAAAGTCTAATTTGGAAGTAGTCATCCAGATTCTATGTTTTTCTAAATCTGGTCAAAAATATCTGAAGCAGTGGACCTTTAAAACCCTGAGGCAGAAGTGTTCAGAAGGTTTTTTGTAATGTAGGCTATCTTGTAGTCATTAGTATTTCTGGGGAATACAAATTGTCATAGAACAGGTTGTACTAATATGTCTTGTTCTAAAAACCAAGCTAAAAACTAAATGCAGTGAAATTAAAATCATTAAATAATGATTAATTGAAATTTAGCATGTAAATTCATTAGATTTAAGACATTTTAGATAAAAGTAGTAAGAGACATAGTTACATATTTGTATATCTTCTCTCAGAATATAAACCCCAGGGTACACTAATGGCATTTGAAGGTAGTATATTTAAAATAAATTAAAAAATAGTAACAGATTTTAAATTTACTATGTAGAATGGATTTCCACAAGGCATAATAGTCTAGAATTAATAAGGATTCACAATAGTATAAACTAAGAATACAAAAAACTTTCTAAATGAGATTTAGAAAGTTAAGAAGATAATCAAGTTTTGTGCTTTTCTATAATCTTTTATTCTGAATCTGCAGCATATCAGCTGAGTGCTACTACAAATAGAATAGTAATCACAACTCCTACTCCGACCACCTCTTCTGATTTGGTAAGTAGGTTCCTCTGTTCTGTGTTCTTACTCCAAAACCTCTTTAGGAGTGAAAATCTTAGTATCAAAGTATTGGAACATCTGTCACAATTACAAAGCTCTTAAGAATTTTATGAGCTTCCTTTAAAAATATATTGATATGGTAGTGCTGTCCAGCTTGAGTGGTTCTTTCAGTGGGATGAGGATAGAAATTTTGCCTCTACTTGCTGCTTCACTGAAGCTCTCCACAGACTGTGTTAGCTTCTTTTGTCAGTGACTAAGCCCAGCTTAGTGTTTTTCTCAAAGATACATAATTCTCTTAAAACCTAGTCTAGCTGCTTTTGTGAAAGTATTCATCTTCATGTTTTAAAGTCACAGAAAATGGGTTTACCAAGCTATCCATACCAAATCCAGTCTCTAGTATGGGTGCCATCAAGAAGCCATGGGAAGATGCAGCTCAGTAGGAGAGTAGCAAAGTTATCTATAGAACTACATAGTTAGGGTTGTTTTGTTGGTTAGGTTTTTGGTGGGTTTTTTTTGTTTGTTTGTTTTTGGGTTTTTTTTAATGCCAGTCTATAATTGTATTTAAAAAAATATATATTTTTTTAAATTATGGGTAAGAGTAATCAGCTTACCAGAGCCACTCTGGAGTTTTAAAAGAGTTCAGGTATTAAAACAGTGAACTAAGAACTATGTGTAACATGCCACTTGTAGCAGTTACTCTATCTGGAGAGGTTCAGGAGGAAAATATGACAGCACACTTTAGAAGTCCTTGATGCTCTGGCAACTTACAGACTCTGTCTTCATTATCAGCATTAACAGCCAAATCTTTATAAATCATAATAATGAACAGGACTAATACCCAACACCAAAACTCATTTGCAGAGGGAAGTCACTCCAGCTCATGTATTGAGCTTCTTAGAAAGAATCAATACCAGGTGAATGGTGGTGGGCTAATGAGTCAAGCATACTTGTATTTAAAAATAAGTGTTCACAAAGTCCTTCACAATGGTTTGTGAAAAGGCAAAACTTCTGCAAAAATAGATCCCTTCAAGCATAATGGTCAAAATACAAGTAAGTTTTTATGGTGTTGAGAGATTTCCATTGGAGACTCACAAGATTATGTGCTGGAAAACTGTCCAGCTATTCATAAGGAGACCCAAAAAAATGGAGGAACAAGGATATGAAGAAATTTTCCAACAATCAAATATCGTTCAGGATGGCCAGAACTAGGGCTAGTTGCCAGAGGACTTTGTGATCCTTAGCAGTGGGTAAAAAGATTACCCTTGAGTCTTAATATCTGTAATGTACGAGGGTGGGGGGAAACCTCAATTATGTTTGCAAAGCAATCAATTGTAAGTGAGCATACTTCGACGGAAAGACATCTTGGTCTCCTTGGGCAGGTCTCTGAAAACATCAGTTCACATATTAGTAGCCAATGCCAAGAAAAGAATGAAGAAAGCAGTGGAGAAGAAAATAAACAGAGTCATTACACACGAAATAAATCCAGGGTATTCTCACATCTTGAACATTACTTGCAGTCACAATTACTGCATCTCAGAAAGTGGATATTAGGATATAAAGTACAAAAGTAAGGGGTATGGAGCATGGTAAGGAGCATGGAACACAGGGAGTTAATAAGTTAGGAGAGATCCCTCTGGTGTGGAAAAAGACCAGAGGTGAGTTGAGAGGAAAGAGCATAATAAAATCACAGAGAAGGCGAGTAAGGAATCATTATGCACTTTGTAACACAGGAACTCTGAAGGCAAAACAAAGGAAGCACTCTTTCACACAATGCATGTTGGATTCATCGCCATTAGATTCTGAGGCCAAAAATATGATTGTTTTCAAAATGAAATTTAAGATTTATATTGCCAGTAAACATAATGACCCAAATACGCCTTCTGTCTCAGAAGGCCCCTTACTAGATTGCCAAAATCCTTTCTAGAGAAAGGATCACTCTGTTTGTCTTTTTTATACTCTAAGCAACTGCTGTTGGCTGCTGCCAGCATTACTTTTGGCACCAGCGTAGCCACTCAGCTCATGAATTCTCTTGTTGTTAATTGAAGTTGAATACCTTTTGAGTTTTGAAACTTTTAATCAAGGATTTGAAAACTGGAGTTCACAGAGGCCAGGGTTTTGTATACTTATTGGTAAAATTTGAAGGATTCTGCTTATCAGAAAAGGTACAAAAAGACACCTCTGAAAAATCCAGCCCCTTGAAGCTATTGCAAAGTAAAGATATGAGCAAACCCCTGTTTTAAAATATTTATTTTTATTTATTTGTTAAAGCATATTTTCAATATCTGTATATAGACCTGGAAATACTTCCATTCAATGTTAATAGTTAAGACTTGTTGTAGCCATTCAGATAAATAATATTGTTTCACTACGTATTTATGAATGTCTTCAAATGATAAAGCTCCTGAATTCTGCTAGGATTTTTTCATCCCACAATTTCAAGAAGTTTTCAGGCTCAGCTGGGTTTGTGCAATAATCCCCATTTGAGCTGGGGATCTGCAGAGAACAGGAACTCTCATGGGACTGCTGGTATTTCCTGTTTCTCATCAGAGCAGAAATACAGTAGCAGAGGAAGAGCCCTTCTCTTAGCACTGTATTTGAGCTTCTGCCTGAATCTAGGAAGTGCCATAGTGCACAAAACTGAAAGAAAACAAACAAGCAAATTTAGTGTAACCTTTTCAAACCCCAGAAAACATTCCTATTTGGCTTTTGTTTGGACAGCAGTGGTTCAACCCTCCCTACTCTTTTGTTCAGAAATAAGAACTAATGTGCCTGAAGTTTATGTTTCTGAAGTTAACTATGTGCTTTTTGTACATATGTTAGCTATAAAGCTCTGACCAGTATTCTATGTTGTAAAGACAGAGGTATTGTACAGTGGCACTCAACAAACTAAGCATAATGTAAAACTATTTTGTATGACTAAAAATATTTGTCTATAGATATCACCTAATAAGTTATGCATTAAATTAAAATCGGGTGTAATTGATTTTCATGATAGCTGTCTAGCCATGTTTTTATAAAATGTGCAGTTATGGATATAAATTGATATATATGTAGATTTTAAACCCAGAAGGTCAAATATCAATTTCAGGCAGTTGAAGCGTAGATAAGTTTGAACAGAAAGTTTCTGTTGACATAAAGGATTATGGTATCACAGAATGACTAAATTACATTTGTGTTCTTCTAGAATTTAAGTGCATTTTACATTGCAATGATTTTTAAAATTCACATTAAAATAATTGTAAAATTCAGGGGCTTTTTATAGTTGTTTATTTTAATGGTATGTTTCTGAATCTAGATTATATATTTATAATAAAATGCAATAAAAGATAACTTTTTCTAGAAAAAATAATGCTGAGGAGTATGTTGTTTTGTCTTTTTATATTTCAAATATATTCCAGCTGCATCAGGCTTCAGTTGTTATTTTCACCTTGCCGACCATGTGATTTTGCTGTGGTGACTATGTGCGTAAGTGAGGTTTTTCTTGTGGGTTTCCTGCAGATACTGGGGAGCTACAGATTGTGCAAAGGTAGCAAGACAGTTTATTATTCCGGATGTTAAGAGATGTAGAAGGTTTCTGAAATTAAAAAAAAAAATATTCTTCTTTTGGTATATTAGGGGAAAACCTACTGTGAGAGCCCAAAATACAGCACCTAATTATTCTATCTGTGGTGTGTTGCTATGCTTTAAAGCCATTTCCTGTGAATAAATCAGTAACAGAAGGAAATTTGTACTGCTACTACTAAGTTGAGACATTTTAGAAACTTTACTCAAGATCTTTTTTTTAAAAAAACATTAATTATATATAAATCATCAGATTCTTAATTTTCTCTTTTATTACTTTTACGACTGGCAAAAAATTTCATCTTACAGTTAACAATGGAAAGACTTTTAAATTTGGGTGAAGCATATTGTTCTAAATGAAAATTCAGATAGCAAAATTTTGCTATACTGTGCAGTTACTTTTGTTTGCCTCGATGATAAAACTTCTTAGGCTTGAAGAAGGTAATTCAAGTCAGTAATTACAGGAAATGAGAAGGGAATCTAGAGAAGATGAAGGTTCTTCACCATCTGGAGGTGGGCCCTCCCGTGCTTTTAGCTGCTTCTCAGGTGCATTCAGAATTTGCACCAGCCACTGTGCTGGTGCATTAGATCCATCTGTTACTTTATCATTTTCCAGTCCATTTTTCTTGGTGAATTCAGAACACTGAATTGGCATCATGTCTCCCTCTGCAATGTTTCTGGCAATGGAGAGCACCAAAACAAAATTCGAAACCTGCATCAGTTTAAGAATGTGACTGCCTAAAATCAAGAGGCAGGTGCCTGAAACTAGCAAAGTGGTCAGAATGCTAGAAAAAGAATTGCTGAGAGTAGAAAGCTTTTTGAATGTCTCCTTTTTCTGGAGCCCAGATATAATCTGCTCTGGGCTTTCAGAAGGCTCTCCTGCTCCTCTGCAGGTCCCCTCTCTGAGCAGAATGTAACTCTGCCACCACATTTGTAGAGACCCCAGTGCTCCAGGAGAATTTAATTAGTGCTTTGAGAATACCAGCCAGACTGGTCACCTCACATATTTTTTCAGAAATAAATGTCTTCTGGATCCTGAAATTGATCTAGACATCAAATTATCTGGTTCATTGTGACTCAGAAAATTCTCATCATCCCTAGAAGAATGCAGATGATTCTAAGGCAAAGTATGAAGAGTGGAGAGTGCTTGGGTTTGAGAACCAGATTTAAATACATAATCACCATCTAAGTCCTAAGTCCATGCTAGGGACCAAAGTTTCTTGCATGTGACCCACAAAGCCATTTTTACTTGCTACTTTGCTTTCTTTTTTCTTCAGTCTGTTCTGCTATATGTCTGTTTCTTCCATTTATGATGGATTACTGCAAGGACTTAAAAAATCCTCAGATCTGCATGCATGTCCACTCATGTTAAGTCATTGTGTGCTCCTGCAAAACTTCTTTACATTGGATTGTATGGATTTTATTTCATCAGCTCAAATTTATTAGATAGAATACATACAATAATGCTGTAGCTTAAACTGCTTTATCATCATATCATGAGTGTACTGCTGGACAGTACTTTTAGTGATTTTAAGATGGCTTCAGTTGTTGCTACAGGATACTGTAGCAACTGTAGCAAATACTACAGGAATGTGAGGCCTTTAGAGGGGGAATTCCCGGTCCCAGCAGGTTGAAGCCATATGAAATCATAACCAGATATGTAATCAAACTGCTCTTTAAAATTCTCTTTAAGTTTTCTCATGTGACTCCAGGTGCTCAAAACCAGATAATATGTTGCTGCTTATCTGGCAATCCTTTGTAGGCTTTTAGTTCTAAACTCAGCAGTGCTGCCTTTGGTATCTTCTTTGAAGGGCCCAATATAACCTCATTTAGCAAAGTGTCCCAATTGTGGTGCAGAAGGAAGATGCAACAGGTAGGCCGTATGCATGGACTATCTGTATTAATCATGATATGATTCATGAATTCTTTTTACTAAACTCTGAGATTGCCATTTCTTTACTCAAAGTTTGTCAATAAAAATGATACTTGCAAATATCAGCCTTCACAGGAAATGTTCTTTGCCCTCAGTTAAGCATGATTCTTATTCAATGTCTTATCCTCAAGATATTGCTACATGAAATTTTCAGCAGGATTAAAGATTTCATATGTGGCAACTCTCCAGCAGCACAAAGGGCTTTTAACATTTATGAATTACAAAATTTTTTATCACCCTCCCTACTCCTCTGCACCCCCAAACAACTACAATTCCACCCCCCTCCCCAGTACTTTAAAAGCAGCTCTAAGGGTTATACAGATATGAGTTTTGGAAGAGGCTTTTAGCTAGGGTGAAGTATGGCAGAAGATTAGGTTGCTTGTTTTGCCATGTCAGCAGAACACTGCTTACTCAATGGAGCCCAGAAAAGGATCTGCTTTCTAAATGGAAGTAGAGGTCCCTGTGCTCTGTGTTCCCACCAGTCCCATGGTGAACATTTTTAAATCAGTGTGTTCCTGAAGTGGGAGAAAAATGAGATTCCTTTGTGAAAAAGTATGCCATAACCTATGTATGCCATAGGAAAATGAAAACTTCCTAGTTTGTTTTATTCTCTCTGATAATGTTTTCTGTTCCTGGCTAGAACTATGAGTGCAAATAGGTGGAAAAACAAACAAACAAACAAACAAACAAAACAAAAAAAATCCCAAACTAAACAAAAGTTTCCAGGAGTAAAATACTGGATTGTTGAAGGCAGAAGGAAGTAGAGCTGAGCTGAGCTGAGCTAATGCTCCAAGTGGAGGTATGCTCATTTATGTGTTTATTTAGAGAAGGGATAAGGGAAAAAGACCAAAGTAGAGAGGGAAACAAGAACACCAAGAAGGTAAAAAGCACAAGATAAGCGATATTTTTAGTTTTCTTAGACGTTTTTTCTCCCAGATCATCAGTTTGCAGCATAAGCAAAATCTTGTTAATATCAGCAAGCTGTACCCACACCCAGCTCATCCACCTCTGGAGACTGGGATTGAATAGAAGGATTTCCTGGAATGAAATGTGGAGAAATGTTGACCAAAACATTAATAAATGAGTGCCATGTAGTTATCAAACATACATCAGTTGTCAAAGCCATCATGCACCCTGTAAACTAATGAAAATGGTTAGTGTACATTTTCATTCTTTTTGTGGTAAGAGAAGAGACAGTAATACAATAAAAGGAAGATGTGCCAGAGTAAGGTCTAGAGTTCAAGCAAAATACTTGAGTGTAGTCTGTTAGGAGCAGATTATCTGAAGTAGTCCTAAAGATAGTCTGCTCTCAACGAGATGAAAAATAAACAAGAGAAAAACGTGGTGGGGGGGGGGACATCTAGCATGGAGCAGAGATATGGAAGAACTGATTTTTGTTCCTCTCTCTCCTGTTACCTTTTGGTGGACAATAAGGATGGAGAAGTAAAAACGTTTTCCCACATTCCCTGCTTATGTTCTTGTCACATCTACTTGGCATCTTCTCTACGTTTCATCTGATCTAAACCACATCCACGCTGCTGTTACAGCGGCCAGCAAGCGTGTGCTGCACTGACCCTGCTCAGCGGCAGGGACGGGTTCTGCTCCAGGCTGCCCAGGGGCTCTGTTTGCCTCCCACAGCAGACACCTCATAGGAGAGCCCCTACAACCACACGGTGTCCCTGTGAAATCCAGAGAGGCAGCGGGGCACAGCATGGCACAGCCCCATCCACACCTGGAACTTGGAGCCAAGGTCCTCATGAAGGGATGGCATACACCTGATTTCCCTACTTTGGATACAATCCCTGAAATATCATCAGGTTTTCTCAGCTGTTCATGCTAAAAACCTGTGCAAGGCCTGTAAATGTTCATGGACCCAGAGTTTTACTTGTGGAGCAGTGCAGATGTCGCCATATGACCTATCAGAACAAGGGTAAATACATAGCATAACTTTCTATCTACTGAATAATAATATACTGCATAATAATATTTCCTTCTGTACACACATTTATAATATTTTCTTTAAGGGGATAATGCAATGAATTCTGTTTTCTACATGGTAATATTCCTCTTTAGATATTTATTTTTAAAATTTCAACTTCTAACTTTCCAGGAAAGGGTTACTTCATTATTACAGAGTTACTAGCTGTTGCTGCACATCTTGGCCTCTTTCCACAAAAATAGGAAAATAACTTTACCAGATGCTAAGGAGTCTTTTGCACAGTGGGAGCAAATCTATCTGAAATAGTGGAACAACATGAAGAATGACGCCATCAAAAAGTGTTTCCTTAGGAAAACACTGAGACTCTTCCTTAGGGTTCAAAATGTAAATGCACATTTTTCCACTTCAATTCTATGAAAGGAATGCTCTGTTCAAACAGGTGATGTTATCATTTAAAAGTACAGCATCAAGTAGTTAAATATGAACTAAATTATTTTTGCTAGTGCTGATTATGAGTGGAAGGTTACACCTTCCTTCTCTACTTTATTCTCTTTACATCCTCAGTTTTTTAGAGAAAAATTATCTTCCTGTAGCCACTTTCTGGAAGAGGTCAAATGGCAACAACCGTGCCACTATTGGTACTGAAAGATTTTCAAAATATGTGTGAAGGAATATTGCATTCAGAGGATTAAATCTTCAGTTGACAATCAGCGGTATTTTATAACCTTGTTTAAATCAACAGATAATAATAGTGGATAACAATGTATAATAATAGTTACAATAATAGTTACAAAATTTAGCACATTTTGTGTTACTAGTTTATTCTGGCTGTGTAATTTCTGATAATAAATTTAAATTAAAAGGGGTACATTGGACCTGTAAAGTATTGTCTCTGCAAAAGAGATTTTTGTTTTTAATCTCCTCCTGACATTATTTTGAAACAGCTTTTGTTTCCACATTTCCTTGCTCTCATACCAAAACTCAGTCTGGATTTTAATGCTTATGTCAAAAAAATCTTTCATATTAGTCTGTAAGATGATGTTTAAATTATCAAAAACTGATCCACAGAATATCAGAGAATTTTGTGACAGTCTGAATAGAACCATATAAATGAATGTCAAAATTGTATTTTGTAAGATTGAAGGACTACTAACAGAAGTAGTAATAATGAGCAAAGCACTGTAGGTTTCCTACAGTGGGATAACTAGGCAAAAAGAGGAACAGAAAGACAGTCGTGCTGGATTTACATTGCATGAGTTCGTGACTTCTCTAGGTTACCTGAAGTACTTTCTGAACATCTCTCCCAAAGCTGCCAGTCTCTAGACAGAGTGACATTACTATTCTGAGACTGGCCTAAGCACATGTGTGAGTGGTGTGCCAGTATGTCAAGCGTGGCTTCTTGAGATAATTGGACTCAGCTTGGAAAAAAAACTGTCAGTGGAAAAGGAAGTTATTCTAAAACACATATTAAGTGCCACTACTATTTAATACACGCATAATTAGAAATACTATAAATAGACACGTCAGTCTTCTGGTTGCTTCAGCTGTAGCAGAAACATTTACAGTGAATGATTTTGTAAGTCCCTTCTTGCCCAGCCATATGATGAAGGTTGGACATGACCTATTCATTAGCATGCTGACATTTGTATCACGAGGTTAGAGTAATGTGAGATAGATGATAACTTACGTAATGATCTCCTGAAAACTTTTTTAGAAAGGTTGACTTATTTATTATGGAGAATACAAGGCTGGGCCCACTGGGGAATTTGAGCAGGGATCCTGAATATGTTCCCCAATCCTCTTGCAGAAAAGAACCTCAGGAAGAGTGTTGGAAGATGAGAGCAGGATATCTTTGGAAGGTTAATTACTGAATGTGGAAAAAGAGTCTTGAAGAGTATCAGTTCTTCCCTCCTCTGAAAAGTATTGCCCATGACCACCAAGATTAATCAATCATAAGCTATAGTCCCTCTGCGTTCTGTCAACTGAAGTCTTGGAGCTTTTATTGTAGGCTGCATTATTAGAAAATATATTACTTTGATAGTTTGACAGATTCCTAGTAAAAACAGAATAAAAAGTGTAATCAACAAAATTTTGGAGATAGCATGAAACAAAACCCCCTTTCTGCTTCACTGTAAAAGTTTTGTGAGATTTTTCTTTTTCTATCTTGTATTAACTCATTCTCATTTCAATTTTTTAATCCATGGTTTATATTGTGCATAACAGAGTGTATTTCTAATTACTTTAGAGGTCTCAGTGTAGTCATATACAGAGTCATGTTTCTTGAAAACTATTTGTTAAATCAAGTTGTTAACAATGTAGTCATTAAAACACACTACATTATTTCCTTTCTTCTAATGATCAATAATTCAATATAGCACAGTTACAACATCAAACATCTGAATAATAAACTGACATCTAAATTGGTAAACTAAATTATACAAAAACATGGAAACATCTGTCTTCTATTGTATAAAGCATACTTGCTTTGAAAAAAATATCTCAAATCCTAAAGTTGTAGTTTGGGATACAGTGTATTATTTTTTTCACAGTATGGATCAGTTAATAAAAGCAATATGCATATTTTTCTAAATCAGAATCTTTTTTGCTTTCAATTAAATCAGATTTTTAAAATAAATTTAAATATGAAAATACTGCCCTGTAATTATACTTAGGGCTTATTTACTTTTGAATTACAGGATTTCCTGCAAGGAAGAAAACAGTATTCCTAAGAAACATTTTTGATTTTGAGTAACAAGTCCAAACTTTTCCAGCACCTATAGGTCTTACCTGGAAAATGGTGCAAAATGATTCAAGGGATTTATTAGTAGGGAAAGAAGGTAAAGAAAATTAACAATGAACATGTACCAGGTCCATTTCCCCCCCTTCTCATTCCCTAACTGATAAAAAAGTTGGATCTTGAACTGTTCCCACAGATTATAAATTCTTTAAAATCTTACTGTTCTTGTCCTTGAAAATTATTTTTTCTTGAGCTTTTCTGAAAATTTCACAAACTTCTCAGTGTTGAATAGTCAAATTAATGTCTTAAGGCAAGATTAAACTCAAGTTTGCAGTAGGATTTATCTTATTCTCTTTATAATAGGATTTAAACTCTAATGAGCATGGAGTAGAAATGAGTGTAGAGCAAAGTAATGTCTCTGGAATAATAAGTCACACAAATTCTAGCACAAGGACTAGTCCTTGATCTTACAGCTCAAAAACATGAGTTTTTAACCAGTCAGGTTAATGTCATACCTTGGTAAAATGTTGGTTTCAAAAGGACTCTTATGTATTCTGAAGGCTGAAGACAGTAATATGAAAAAATCCACCAATTGTGTGCCAATAAAGTAATTTCCAAAAAAAAAAAAAGAAACCTCTTTAAAATAATAGAATCGGAATTTGAACTTAAAGGTGGAGGAGTCCTGCAGAGAAAAGCTCTGTTTAATTGTTACATATTTGCTTTACACCTAATGAGCAAGTAATTGTTCAAGAAATGAAGCTTTGTGGAAAGTTTGAAAGGTTAATAACTGAGTTTCAGCATTTCAAAAGAAGTCAGGGAAAGAGAAAAGAACAGAATCTTAGTCTCTGAAACAATAAACCTTTGTGTTACCCAGGAAGTCTCAGTGCCTTCTTGCTAATTGCTTTAAATCTATACCCATGCTAATGTAAAACCAAGCTGAACATAATCTCTTTTCTCAAAGTACTTAAACTTATACATTATAAAATAACTTTTTATGTGGAAAGAATTAAGAAGCACAGGGGGTTTTAGATGTGGGGTTTCTCCTAAACACTCACCAGGGTAACATTTAAGCAGCAAACCATTATTTTAATGAGTAATCTCTCTGGAAATGTGTAAATAAATTTGGCCTTGCTTTTTTAGCTTGTAATTTGCTTTAAATAGTTTTACAAATAAATGTTTTGATTGTATTTAGTAAGCTCAGCTTTTTGTAATTAATAGTATTTGTCCATGTCAGAACTTAGCATGTTCATTTGTTAAGACAGACTGAGTTTTAACCCAGAATTTAATTTTTAGGATCTATAACAAAAGAGATCACATCTGTGATATATCATCCTATACAGAGACAAATGGCCTTTTTACATCATGAGTGAAAAAGAAAGTGCCTTTTAATTTAAATATTTATGTTAGCTGGAGTTCATAGTAGTATGTCTTAACACTACTAGAGTGTGCAGGAAGGAAGATCCAATATGCATTAACTATAGGAGCCATATCTCACTCTTCCCTGTATTATATCAACATCCATAATTATGATAAAAGTCAGTGTCACATGAGCGCCATGTCAGTTGATGAAATGGACTTTATTACCTACACCCACAATGTGGTTTGCACCTAAGTCATCTTGGACTTTCTCTGCTTTTCAAGTAACCCAGCTGCATGTAGTAACCAAAAATTTAATTAATAGCTTTTATTGTTGTTTTTTTAGTCTCGTCATAGGGAAGAAGTTGCCATCCATTGTTTTAGGCATAGGCTTTTCCCCATCTTGCCATGATCCTCCCTTTTATTAGAACAAGCTTTATATTTCATCTGAAGATGAAGCACAAATTTTATTGATGTGTGATGGTTGGCTTGCAGAAAATGTATTTTGTTTTATTAATGGCAGCTGCATACAAGAACAGAATATGACTTCATTCCCTCCACAGTATAAAACAGTTTACCATAACTTAAGGATAAGTACACTTAACAATTTTGCTTTCAGTTTGAAGGCAAAGTTTTCTCACCCCTGTTAGCATTAACTTCTAGCATTTTTGATACATCTGTATTTCAAATACTTCTGCTCAAAAAGGTTTAAACTTTTAAGTTTAGCTTCTCTCAACTTCAGAGAACATCTTTTCCCCTAGTAGAACTTAGTAATTATGATAAATGGATGTACTTACATGTACTCTCGTTTAACAGAAGGGCTTTCTAAATTCACTTCTTCACATGAGCAATTTACTTATCACTGTCATCTTAAGGTTTACTTAACTGAAGTTTAATCTTTTCAATTGTAGGAATAGCTGCAAAACTTATTTCTGAACTTGTAGTGTGGGATTCAGAGATTCTTTTGCTAATAAAGAGCATTTTGCTTTGCAAATTAAGGGCAAATAATCTTGGGGACATAGGCCTCAAATAGATCATTCTAAAGAAGAATGGGACTTTGGCTTTTGTTAGCAGTTGAATTTCATCCACACTGAATATTAAGAACAGCAGTAAGACAATTTAATTCTGAGGGCTTGTCAGATTTAGGAGTGTATCTCTTCAGCACAGTGCAGCATAGTGCAGAGATACTTCTACTTTCTCACGAGTGCCCAGCTTCTGGAACACAGTTTACCACTACCAGATTGTTTCAGGACCTTAGCTCTGCCTGACTCTAGGCTATGTGGATGATTTAGATCAGGTTTACACTGGCACTGAAAGGGCTCTATCACATGGTAGAGATACTCTTTTAATCCTTTTGCAATTGCTGTGTCACTGAGCAAACCTTATGTAACATACAGATTCTACTGTCGTGTCCCTTTTAACCTGGAAGGCATCTGACGTGTCTCTAGGGGTTGCCTGGGACGTTGACCAAAACTCCCTTGCACTGAACAATTGCATTTAAACACTGAACGGCACTGCTGTGGTTACTGGCTGATAAGATAGAAATGCTACTTTAAATAATAGCTTAAATTTAAAAATTTGTGGTAAGAGTGCCTGGTCTTACATGAGAAACTTTAAGCATTAACAGTGATTATCAGTCCTCATCATTAGATGATGCACTACAGCAATAGTTTTTAGGTTACACAATATTTCCTTTTAAAATACAGAGTCTATTTATATTACATGTTGTTGTCACTTCTACACTTTATGCTATTGATATTTTTTATACTTTTGATAGGGAAATACACATAATCTGAAGGAAATGCTGAAGGCCAGCAAAATAATTAATCTGGTAGTATCAGTAAATCTTCCTTTGTTTTATATCACAGTGTATTGACCACCAAATGTCCTCCCTGCTGGAGGAAAAATTGCTGAGTATTGTGATATCCTTGGGAGGCAGCAGGAAAAAAGGCATGGTTAATAGAAACATGCATGTGGCCAGTGGATCATTACAAACCCTAACAGGTGCTGGGCTGTTACCAGTGGAATAATCTGGCCAGCAGCTGATGTCCTCCTATTTTAAGGTCACTCAGTGCTACTGGCTTTTCCAAGTCCTCTTGGTATGGTGTTTCTCAGGGAAGTTGATTGAAAAGTTTTATAGGCTAACAAGGGCCTGAAGGGGATTATCATTTACGGGTGACTGGGGGCAATATGGTAGATCAGACCATATCTCAGTGTCTCAATTAGCTAGAGATTTTTTCAACAACTGTTTGCATTTTTGGTCTGTGAATGCTTTCTTTCTTATATTCTAGAAAGAAAAGAAACATATATTTGTATGAGATATAATTATGCTGATGTGAAAATTTCTCATTTGGAATTTGTTTTTTCCTGTATGCTAGGATCTGCTTGTTTTTCTTAGAACTGGAAAGAAAATATAGAAGCCTATATTTGTGAAGCATCTTGCCTCTCTGTGTCAACTTGCTCTTCTGATTGGCAGATAAGGAGAAGTTGTGGAAATACTTTACAGAATAATTAAAGTGATTTTTAATATTATATATGATTGCAGAAGAAATAAAAATATCAGTAGATTCTCAGAATACAATAATTGATTTTCACAGTCATCCAGAGGTAAGGGCCCAAATCAGTCAATACTGTTTTAATGTATGCTTTATTTCTCTATCTATTTTTCCAACAAATCAATAGCTGCTAGACTAGCCTGGATAATTTTTTAGGGTGCTTTTTGAGATATTTATTTGATAATTCAGTTTGTAGCCAAAAAAGAGACAACACATAACATTGAAACAGTGACTAAAATATTTTCCTCTTTGGCCTACGAATTGATAATTCTTTCAACTTAAATTATATATCCTTAGGGCATATTATGTTCAGAATAAATTTTTCTTGTAAATCTCTGGTATATACTTTGACACACAGTCTAGAAAACTCTGAAGGGATTGATAATAAATGTTATTCTTTTTCAAGTATTATATCAGAGTCTCTGCAGAGGCACTGTCAGTATTGTATTAAATTGCTGCCACTATTGACACATCCTCCTTTCTTCTGTGGGCAACTGACACAGAGGTACCAATTCTACGTCACACCTCTGAAAAATAACACCAGAATAATATGCACTTTTGAAGATGTGTATATATTTTGAGGATGATACTCACTGCTAGTTGTGCCAAAACTACTACAGCTGCGGCTGTATTTGAGCTTTCTTCTGGGATAATGCAGGAGACCTTTGATTACTTTTTGGACTTGATGATCTTGAAGGTCTTTTCCATGTCTTTTAATGATTATAATGCTGTCTTTGTAAGGTGCTATATTTCTAGCTTTATACTGAGGAATAAATTATGAGAGCAAGCAAAATGAGAATAAAAATATGTAAATGTATGACTTGTTTTTAAAAAGATACACATTTTTTTTGTAATATAACGCTAGGTTTTTGTGTCATGTTCTTTTCAGCATCTCCCTTAGCCTTTCTCACTTTTCTAACTAACTCATTAATCTTACTGGACATTTCAAACTTAAGCAGTTCAGTATCAGATGGTGCAGTGAAAATTGTCTGTCCACTCTACCGCAAATTACTAGGAGTGCTGAGTGCCTTTAATCTATTGAGGCAGTAATTTTTATTAAAACCTTTTATAAAGTTGTATATAATGAGTGAACTAGTATCAGTCATTCCTACCACTTTAATTTCATAAGCACTGACTTCATAAATGCTACATCTGTCAGTTAAGCAAGAGTCTGAAGGAAAAAATAGTTGTTTATCTCCTTTAGCTTGCTGTCTTGCATAACATAATCTTCTGTTTATCTATATTATATCTATATCTTAGTTGTAAGGACCACAAAGCCCTGCTGAAAGAAAGGCGAATCCATGTTTTATCACTGTCATGGGATACTTAATCCATATTTTCTCCACCTTTAGAGGCCCATCCCCTCCTTTTCAAATTGCAGAGAGCTTTCTGTCTCTTTACATTTTTAACTCATCGTTCTAAAGCAGCTGTTTCAATCAAAACACAGTTCTCAAACTTGTGTTTGTATTTTGAGGGGCTCATAGGGAATACTTGACCTTGAAGGGTGTGTGAAGGAGTGAAGGGCCAGGATTTCTAAATAACTTCTCTGTATCACAGTCTTCAAAATGGAAAATTTCCATGTCTTAGGAGTCCCCTAGCCTTTCATGATTCCCTAAAGTTTGCAACCCCATTAATATGATAAGTTTTAAACTGTAAGTCTCCCTGTATTTAGTGGTCATTAAGCCTACTTCCTTGCATGCTTGCTGCTGATATACCCTTTTCCCCTTTTTCTTAGGGTATTTTTTAGTACAGCATCTCATGATTGTTTCCACTGAGCATTTATTATCTTGAAGCCAAAGCAGGTAAATTAATTTAAACAACAATACTGCTTGATGCTACTCCTCTCTATAGAGAGACTCCCACACAGAGTATTGCCTGTTTCCAAGTCTGTTTCAGACCTGTTTCTGGGCATTTCTCTTCAAGAGAATAAACAAATCTGCTTCTTTCAGCTCTATGACCATCTGAAGGGAAATCCTGTGTGTGCCAGCATTGCGAGGCAGAGTGTTGTAACACATTAGTGAGTGCCAGGAGGAGTTAGAGGTAGCGCAAGAAACATGAAAGAGTAACACACCCCTCTGGAGCAGAGGGCTCTGATGTTCTTTGCAAGGCCAGCTGGACACCATCTAATCATTTATAGGAGATGCATCCCATATCTGCACTCCCTTCTGAGACTCAGGGAATAGCTGGGGATTTTGGAGGGTTTTAGCAGTGGGCTCAGTTTCACTGAATCATGATTGTTCTGATCCGGCATCACGGTCTTGGCCAGCACCACATATCCACTCCCAATGTGCTGCTGATTACCAGTCATAGCTCAGTGCCTAAGTAGTTCAGTATTGCCAAGTCCATCTGAATGGCCATCTCTCCTCCCCTTTGTTTCATGGTTATCCTTATTCAATATCCAAGACATATGCCTCACATTCCAGGGTCATGTCACACCATTCATCCCCACCTGGGTAGCTACAGTACAATTGTGATGGGCACCATTACATCAGATATCGTTGTAGGATACTGTAAGGGCCCAAATCAGTCAATGCCATCAAAATATGTGGGAAAAGGCCAGGTCCTCTTTCTGGGAACTAGCTCAAATTCAGTACTTTTCACTAGAAGTTATAAAGCCTAATGACAGGTGTTTGGTTTATGCCCAGTAAATGTCTGGTTGTGTCTGGCTTGACATAATCAATGTCTGGTCAGTCATTAGCTTGCCTACCAAAATAGGCTCTGATCTTTGCCTGGCTTCTTTGTTATTACCACTGCCTGTAGAATAAGGTGTACTTATGGGGCAGAATGAATACAAAACAGTAATTTTTCAGAACCATTTGAAAATACTTTGACTAGGTAATGTTTCATAATAAACACTATTTAGTTATGATTGCATCTCTTTACAGGAACGGATCAATTCTGACTCCATTTTGATTAAGAAAAATTGAGTCAGAGCCAGGTGAAATTACCTCGCACGTGAATAACCAATTTATTTGTGTTCAATAGCGACTTGCTCTGTGGCAAGATAGCAAATAGAAAATGCTCTGTCTTGTCTCAGATTCTGTCAGCTGAAATTAGATAATGTTTGTGGTTATTGAAATATTTAATTGTTTTTGCTATTATGTGGTCTGTAGCAGTATTTTATACTTTGGCTAGTGACAGCTCTCTGAAGTGAAATTGTTTGAGAAATCCATCCCTAGTCCCCAGTTTTCTGACAGATTTGTAAAAACAATTGTAGGAAATTTTCACTCTCTTTGTAGCTAGATGTCTGCATGCATATAACAGTTGTTCATCTACTTGGACATCTCAGTTATAGTTTGGGGCATTTTATCACTCCTTGTATTCTGACTACAGGCTTCTATATCAGACATAATCTTGTTTGCAATGCTCTGGGTGTTCAGTCTTTTTGCTTCTGGCTTCTTTATCTCATCTTTGTAATTGCAGCATTCTTGTAAGACCTGTAATACCATTCTTGTAATACCTTTACTATTTTCTGACAACCAGAACTATGCAGATGTCAATTTATTTCAGTACATAATTGCTTTGCAGTTTTTCGCAGTTCTTTTTTAGTTAGGTTTAATTTAATACATAACTTGGCTGATGCTTCAAAATGAGTTGAGAATCCTGTTAATCTGCCATATTTTCATGCTTAAAGACTGGCTTTGCTTAAAATGTAGCTGTGCATACTAGTGATTTGTTTAAACTGTATTTGTCTAGTTTTGGTATTAAGATCAGAGTGCCTCAGAGTTTGTGTGCAGCTCTCAGTAATCTCAGTGGTCATGAATCACTAATGATCTCTTTTTCCTTGAGCATAATGCTTAAACATTTAACATTAACATATGCAAACACCATTCCATAATAGTTTTTTATATCTGAAAGGCTCTGGTAGTTTAAAAATTGCAATAGTATCTTCATTAATTAGTACTTGTAGGCCTGTACATACATTGAAGTGCCTTTGGCTTTTGCTTGCTGCTTTCTCCGAGGGGGTTGCACATTTCAAAACACAGATTACTTTGATTTTGAAAGTTGAGATTAATTTCCTTGCCTTTTAATGGCACAAATAAGAACTTTGTGCTCATATACCAGAAATTGAAAGGTATACCTGAAAATGCCTTTAGAATGTGTCTTAACTGTCAGAAACAAGTAGCCACACTATTTGACTGTAACATCATTAAATTATCAGTCACAGATAATAACAACAATAGTGCTATTGTTCCACTGCAGATTTCTGGAATCCTCTTCTGTTCCTGAAATGAGATGAGGAATTATTTCCTTACCCACTTATAGTTTCCAAGATATTGGAAAATATTATGTTCAACATACATGTAATCGTCAGTTCTAGGCATGTAATAGACATATCTCTATCCAAAATATCTTACACTATTTGGCTTTGCCTTGTTTCATCGGATGACAAGTAATCTTAGAGGTTTGTTGCTCTAGACAGGAAGCTTTTTTTCCATGCGCTTATCTACTAAAATTATATTCATTAACTCCTATTGCATTCATTGTATTCATTAACTGCTACTCCTATCACATATATATTCCAGAATTCATTAACTGAGAAAATAGTATTGAAGGCAGATGATGTTCTGGGTCAGTCAATTTATTCAGTTTGAGATACAGGATATCTGAAGATTGAGTTCTTCAGAAACACCTTGACAAATGTTAGCTATTTTGCTGCAACTATGTCAGGCTGAATTGTTCTGCATAATTTTTGGTTTGTTTGCATATCTATTACAGCAATCATTTCTCTCAGATTCTATCTTAAATTTCTACTTTTTTTTTCTTACTTTTTTTTTTTTTTGTGGAGATATTGACTATTGTAGTTTTTGCGCAATTTTCGTGTTCTTCATACTTGTGATTAATGTTGCTCCTATGGTCTTCTTAAGTTTGATTTGTCATTACTATGCATAGATATGTCATCATGTTAGAATGTCCTCTTTTGGGGAGATTTCTGCCACAGTACTGTAACTGGAATACAGATCATATGAAGTTTATTATGGCATCAAGAAATTGAAGGAAAGTGCTTTTTAGAACCCTACCAAGGTTGATTTTGAACCATGTTTGCTTTTAAATATTGTCAATGAAACCAGCATAAATATATACATATATATTTAAGTATCAGATGCTTTATGTAAAATCTGCATTTCTACATCATGTCATACCACAGGCATTCAAAAATATTATTGATAGAGGTAATTAGTATTTGTTACCAAAATATAGATAAGTGCTATCAGAGTATTCCAGAGGTGTAACTGCTGGGTTACCAAAAAGCTATTGCAGCTTCTGATTTTAGCTAGCCTTAAGTTGGTAGTTTAAACATGAACTTGTGGAGTATATATAGGTACATCATGAATTAAGCTGGTTTCAAGTGATTGAAATAGCATAACCAAGGGAGAATTGTTCGGAAACATTTTGGTATCTAAAATCACAAAATATCTATTCAATAATAATCCTGGTATTTCATTATTGGCCATAGTGTATTGCAAGAGAAAAAATGCTACCACAAATACAAAAACACCCCTCTAGATACTGAGAATTTCTATACGGCAGCATTTAATACCAGTTATAAACATTCTGTCTGGAATGTCAGTGGAGTTCATATGCATATACAGACTTTCTGTAGGAACAAACAATACTTATTTTGGGTCTGTGTTTAGCAAACCCTAGCCTGGATAACACCTACAGATATGCCATCTTGAAGAGGAAAACATTTTAACAGGTGGTTTAGTGGTTTATTTATTTGAGAAAAGTTCTGGGGAGAATCAGTCTTCAAAAGCCTTGCATGTTCTCACTGACAAGAAGTGGTTAAACTGGTTAGAGAAAACAAACAAAAAAAAAAGATCTACAGAATTCTTTCCCAGGTGCAAAAGCCTTTTAACTTTTGCAAAGACAGCAAGGAGAGTATTTTTACTTGTTTCCAATGCAAGAATGGAAGGGTTTACTATGCAAACCCTTTGTAGCTGGGCAACTCTATTAACAGCATTACTATGCAAAAGGTATTTGTTTACTTTGCTGATGTTGATCTCTTTTCTTTTGTATTTCTTTGTTTTTTCTTTCCTAGGGTGATGGGGTTGGAGCAACAGGATGAGAGATCTCAAGCATGTTGCTAAATATTTCAGTCTGACAAAACTCTATGGCTTCCTTTATCAAGACAGCTGTGTTTTTACATAAATAATCTTAATTTGGCCTGCTTAAGGACTATGCCTTGTACCCAAGTGCACAACCTTGAAAGGTCACCTTGACTTCCCCAAGGAGTTTGCTTCAAGGCATTCAGGATGCCAGTCCAGAAAGCCTCACAGACTGAGGTATGTTCTTGTTTCCTACTTAAAAGGATGGTACTGGAATGAAAAAGACATCTTCCAAAATAGCAAAAAAAGTTATTTGCCTGTCACAGAATCACTTTGAAAGAAAGACTGCTGAATGTGCTGCTTCATTTTGACAGGCATACCTGGTATGGATCACAGGGAATAGTTAAACTTTCTTAAATTCTTAAATTAGGTTCCCATTAAACAGATTTTTATCTCTGTTAACTGGCTTCCCATTGTTCACAGAAGCAAGATAAGGCTGGGACAATGAGTAATTCACAGTAGTTATATATGCAACACCACAATTTGCAGCAATTAAATAAATTGGTATTTTATTTTAATAACCACGTATTATAGATAATTTGGCCAATGCTCAGAAAAGCTCATTCTTAGGAATGTCAAAGATGAGTCCAACAATACTGCCCTGTTTATTAAAAATCAATGGCATGAATATAACTATTTTATACTTTCATACCAAGGTCTATATTAATCACATAATACAAAAAGGGCCTATTTATGAGAGGAATGGATCTGTTGTTATTTATGGAAATATATGCTTTTCTTTGTGCTTCTGTGCCAGGGAATATCTATAGATAACCTTTCATGTCATGAAAATTTTGATGTTCTCTTAGGTCTAAATGCTGAAAAATTAATTAAATATGCTCCTGTGCCCTGTAACTACTGACTTCCATGTCCTGTGAGTTGACTAGGTAAGATGCTCACAGATCATATGCTTTAGTGGTAGAATTCACAACTGCTCATGAGATCAGTAGTACTGAGGCTTTTATCCAATTTGGAACCTGTCTGAGGCTGAGGCTTTAACTTCACAGTGAAGGGTGCCAAAATGCGTGAAAGTTTTTAATTTAGTGACCTTAGCAGGATGGAGAGGCTCACAGTAACCCATTCAAGCTTTCTCATTTTCAAGTTGAGATTGAATATGTGTGGAGTGAATTAAACAAAGGCAAGCCATGTCCCACTTTCTTTATTTCCAGTTGTTTGCCTTGGTTTTTGTATACTGCCCAAAATAGTATTTGGACATTAAAGCAGTAGTTTTGAAACCTTCTAGTCTGTTTTTTTTTTTTTTCCTATGTGCATAACAACTATAAAAGACAAACCAAGTTTTACATTCAGATGCATACTTATTATTTGGAACAAATTGCTAGTACACTTGATGAAAGTCTTATTTTTCAGTGTTATTGTTTCATAGTTCCTTAAATATGATGTTTGTGTGGCAAGAAGCAGGAGGCAAGATGTTTGAAATGTAACTTGTAAAATTTTCAGTGTCTTATGCTTTTTTTTTCCACAACCAACCACGGAAAAAAATGCCCAGAAAGAACTTTATGAAGTCATGGTTAATATACCAAGCACCGTGGTTAAGATACCCACAGCAACTAGTATGCTATTATGTAATATTTCCAAATTTTATGCAAAGTCAGATATACCAGGTTAGACATAGGGGTTTGTAAGAGCTTAAGAAAGCTCTTAAGCAGTGATTTGTTTAGTGTGCTGTACCTTATGCTGCCTGATGTACCTCTGCAAACCCCCTCCTTGGGGGAAAGTTTTGTTTGCCTGAATCATGCAGGGCTTTTCTGTGACTGTTGTTCAGAGTTTTACAGTCTGCACTCAGGAACCCCTGGAAGGAAGCTTTGTTGAATTTAGCTGACGAGAATTGTGTAGAATCAGATACATGATCACAAAACAGAAGATTACGCAATATAAACCTATGCCTAAAAGCAGATGTAATGTAGCATAACCACAATTATATGCTTAATTATTTTTTATTATCAGTAAATGTTCAAAAACACAGAGCAGAGGTTTCTTTCTGTAACACCTGAAGACTGCCTGAAATGAAACACACGAGTTGGAATTCAATTATCCTGGTGGATCCCCTCCAACTCAGAATATTCTGTGATTTGCAGATACCCAGAGAAGGGCTCTCCAATGAGACAACACCTTATTGTAGTAAGTGTTGATTTCTAAGCAAGAAGGAGTAATTTGTGTCTCAACTGAAGCTTGTGAATGAACCTAAATAATTTAGTAAATATTATTAATATACATACTGGAATGTGCATAGTGAGCAACCTAACCTCTTTTTCAAAATGGTGTCCCGAATTTGTTAGGAATATAATTATTGCTGCAGTATCTGTCATGAAGTCTTACATCAATTTTCAAAAGTTTGCAGCTAGTTGAAATGGAAGAAGTGTTCTCTTGAGTATTCAAAGCTACACCTGTATGCAAAATATACCTTTTCAGTCTGCTACCACAGGGATTTTATTCTTAAAATCAAACGCATTACTTTATATGTAACTAGATGCTTGTCTACAAGAAAAGAAAAAGATGAACCATTTGTTCTCAAACTTACAAGTATTTCTATTTGTCCTACAAGGAGAAATCATGTTTGCATAATCTCAACTAAAGAACAGAAATTTTCAGAGTGATTTTCAGAGAATAATTGACAGACTGAATTTTAAATGAAAACATTTATCTGCCTTAGTTATATCTGTCAGTAGTACTTCAACTAGAGCTACATTCAGTGGTTCAGTTCAAAGTATTTCTCCAGCACTGTCTACCACAACACTGTCCATGACCTCCATTATGCTCTAAGTCTTGTGTAAATTTCTATAATGTTAAATGGTCACTTTTAAAATTAGCATAAAATTCATTGTTGTAGAGTAATAACATAACATTTTGTTCCAAAAATATTGACTCTGTTATTCATTCTTCATGATGCCTTCTTCCCGATGAATAAACAATCAGGAGAGACAGTAACTACATCAAGGAAAAGTGAGGGTTATTTTTATGCACATATACAGATTAATTAATTTTTAAATGTAAATTGAGTTAATTTGTAGTCAATTAAAAAAATATTTTACCAGGAAAGATACTGAACTGAGAATGAGGAGACAATAGCTAATCATATCACTCAAGAGGCTTTGGCTTTTTATTGATATATATATATGTATATATATACTGGATTTTATGGTGTTTCTATAACAGAAAAACAAGATGGAATTCTAGAATGCTTAATTTTACTGAGTTGTTGGTAACTTAAAATAATTAAATTGGAAAATTTTTAGACATAGTGCTACTTAAATCACAAACTCATATTATTAAATATCTTCACCGGAGAGAAGAAATAGAGACCCACTGTAATTGTTCGGCAGTTTGAACTAACTCATGGAAAATTAAATCTTCATTATAGTGAATACTAAATGACAGTTAAGTGACTTGAAGTCTATTTTTCAATCTCCTAATGTTACATGTGCTTCCATTAGAATATAATTAAATATAAATTTTTCATAATCAACCACTGGATTGTCTTGCCAATGGAAACAGAAGGGATTCTCACATAAACAAGAAAATTGTTAAGTCCTATCTCCTCTATAGAGAAAATATAACCATGCCCCAATAATTTTTCTCTATATTTTATGTCTTCCTTAGGAAGACTGGGCTATGAAACCATAGGCCATTTAAAGTCTTACCAGTATTAGTCCCTGCAAGACTTAACATTGATCTTCCTCAGCTCATCAATGACCAAATCATCTGGAAAACTTTCACTTTTTTATTAAGTATGTGTAGGCTGTAAATTTGGACACCTGTCTTCGCATTTGAGACAGAACTAACCTATAGCAGTTTTCTGAAGCATTTTCACTGAAAAACTGAAGAGCTTCTTAATGTTCTGTTTCTGTAAAGCACATCTGCCTCACACATTTAAATGTTGACAGCAAGTGACTGGTGAAGTTTCAATCTAGGTTTCATGGGAAAACCTCTGCTTCTTCGGATGTGACTGAATCTTGCAGCTACATTACAACAACAAACATTACAAGTTACATTTCAAACTAGAAATTAAGAACTTAGAGTCTCTAAGAGTTGGCTAGTATGCCTTTTATTTAGGTACTTGCAGCAGAGATATTTGAATGGCTCTTAATGTTCTGCTATCATATGAGATAGAATTAAAAAATATCCTAGATATAGTCCTTATCATTTGATAAGGAATTTGATGGAATATAATTTTTTTCTATGTGTCTAGAATGATTTTTTCTACGACTACATCAAGAAAAGTCTTTCATCTCGACTTGGCAGAATCTGATCCAGTCAGTATCACAGATTTAACACATATAAATTCTTAACTCTGCCTGCTGGTTTCCATCATTACCTCTCTAAGATTTCTTCTAAGCAATACTACAGGAGACCTAATAATGGTATGCAATCAGATTTCTTCTTCAAGTGAATAATTGCTAGGTGTGAGACCACATTACAAAAAAACATCATAGTTAAAGCAAGAAAAACATGGCAAAACTGAAATCATAGGACCTCTGAATTGTTTTATTGCTGGGCAGTATAACAATTTTTACCCATTCTTTGCAAATAGTCACATAGTGTCACACACTATTAAGACATTTCTTTGGCAACTAGCTGTATTTATATTGTGAAAAGAGAAATTGGAATATGAATAGGCAATTACTGTGTCATTATTTACTTCTCTAGTATTGGACAGCTTGAAATATTTCAGATATTTTCCTGAGATTTATAAGGAGATAATTCACATAAAATCAATAGCTACTGCTTTTCAGCAGCTCAGGCCATATCATTGTTAATATGTTAGCCATGTTAATATGTTACCTTAGAACATGTGTAAACCACAGTTTCTGAGTGCTGCATTCAATGATAGACCTGAATGTCAGGTATAACTATTTGACTCCTTAGGAGTCATCATATGATTTAATTTTTACCAGATGCCAAGGAATTAATTGACACTAATCATTGATCTGGTTTTTTTTAAGGACTGTCAGTTCTGTTGGGAATATTTTAGCGACATGAAGAGGCAAAAATAGCTTTGATATGGCTAAATAGAGGTTAAATTTATTTCCCAGTACTTTCATTTAAACTCTTACATGGTCAGTAAGTTGATTCGAGATATATTTTTTTTAGTTAAGGGGGAAAAATGCTCTAAAGCTCATTTTTGTATTCTGCTATGGTTTGCATTGTATTGATGAGTCTCTGCTGTTTTGTCTTCAGCAATTAAAAGGTGCATGCAAAAAGATAGGATCATGGTGCAGCATAGCTGATTTTAATGTTCTCAGAGCACCTTTCAGACCAAAAAATTTATCATAAAATCAATGTTGTCACTAAGCTACATAATACAGAAGTGTGAATCAGTGGTCTGGACATAGAGCAGAAATCATGCAGAGGCACAGAGTAATCATAGTTTTCCTAAAAGACACATGGTGAGGTCCAGTTAGCTTAAATCACATGCAGGCTTTGGCTAACAGAATTGCTTCCAGTGATGCTGAAAAACACCTTCTTTCTTGACTGTAGAGAAAGTGAAATGCTTCATTTACACAGACTGTGTCAATATACACCCAGAATATATTTATCCACACTGGGGGAGAATAGACAGCCACTCATTTCTCAGCCTACACAAGGCTAAGAGACCATCTACTTAAGAGGCAAACCAGATTACAGGTGACCTCACCAATAGTCATGAAGGCTGAAATTAAGGCAGAATCCATCACAAAGAAATGTAAAGGAGAAAATACGAATGTAAAAAAAATGATTACAGAACCAGAAGTAGAAAAATCAGTCAAGTTTTAAAACAGAATTTCATCAGGATCTGTATATAGTGCTCAGACTTCCAACCACCCTGACAGAGAACTGGACAAGGTTGTAATATGTAGTGCAGAGCCTGAGAGTTAAAAAAAAATTCCAAACTAAGAAAATATAACAGCAAATAAATGCATGAATAAATAATTATGTACCTAAACCAGATAGGCTTGTGTCCATCAATATAGCATAAAGAGGAGAAACTTAGAGTGCAAAATGTTTTCAGATTCCTAATTAATTCAATATGCAACTATTTCTGCCTTCTGCGCTATCAAGATCAGATGGTATTTTCAACAACATAAAATTAAGCCTGAATAAAGGAATCCCCAGATGAGACTATTTAGCCTGTAATTTCTAGGATCACATGACCTGGTCTAATAATTTCTTCTGTCCAAAATCTAAAAGTGTCACATCTTTAGGTATAATACATCCTGTTTTGACTCATGGTTTGTTTCTTTATGCCTTTAAATCTTAATATTTAATGTATTCTTATTAGCAGTATGTGTATTTATTATTGTTATTTTTCAGTGGTATCCAGTGAATACACAAATAGCAGTGGGCACAAATTGAAGAACAAGAAATTCCATTTCCTCATAAGGAAAAACATTTTTTACAGTGAGCGTGATGAAACACTGTAAGAAGTTACCCAGAGAGATTGTTCAAACCCCATCTGGACATGCCTCTGAGCAACCTGGTCTAGTTGTCCTTGCCTTGAGTAGTAGGCTTATACTTTATGGTCTCTAGAGATGCTTTTGATGTTTAGTTGATACTAATAGTACTATTATGGGAGATTTGTAATTATAGATCTGTGTAGAATTAATGGCAAGAAAGGTGGAAAATAATGAAAATGCAATTTCATGTTAGACTCCAGAAATACCCTTTATTGCAGTACTCACAATAGGTCATTCTGAATTTGAATGCTTTGTGGAATTATTCATTTATGAGGCCCAGTTTGGAGGAAGGTGGGGGGGATTTGTACTCAGAAGAGAAATATCTCCCCTGTATTGATGTAGCAAGAAATCAAATTCCAAAAGTAACTTGGGAGGGTTACACAATGAAAATGTGGTATGGACTTGCATCAAAAAATGCAGTAGAACAAAGGAGACAGGAAGGACGTAGTCTAGAGCAAGTATGATCTTGGCACTGCGGGTATCTGGATATTATGAGCAAGTGATTTTTCTCAAGATATATTCCCAGACCAATTAGTCTCATTTCCACCATTTGTACCTGAGGTTGACATTTCTAATTTTCAAGAGCGCTCCGTTTTGGGAAGGCAGGCAGAGTGTAAGAGTGTACATGCAACCCTGATGGGCCACCAGTCGGAAGTGGCTGCAGTGTCTGAGCGCCTGTCAGTTCCTGTCGTGCTCCTCCACCACGGCTCTTGGCTGTCTGTTCATGGCTGTCGAAGAGTCAAACATTTCCTGCTTGGCAGCCACATGGAAAGGAAGCCCCATCTGCTTCCTGGTGCTGGAGGTGGCATGGAGAGCCAATAAAAGCAATTGTACAAAGTGAGACAGGATTTGGTGACCTCTCAGAGCGAAGCTTTGTGTCATCCTGCTGGAAGGCAATCGTTGTTCCTGTGTATAATTAATTGCATGACTAAAACCATATCCATGGTCCCAAAACAAAGCGGATTAGAGGGTTTAAATATTTAGGTATTTCTGAGTCTTGCTTCCCTTTGCTTTCATAAATGTATCTTATGATGCATTACTGGACTTGGATCAGTCAGAGTTTTATCACTTGCATATTACCTCAGGGAAAAAAAAGGATTTTACTGATTGTTTAAGGTAATTTAATGCTTATGAAAAGTGCCAGACAACTTGATAGCCTTAAAGCCTTCCTCTTCTGGAATGATTATCCTCTTTTTATGAGGAATATGTACCTATCCTCTGAATTATGTACAGTTCCTTCAGACACTGCTTGAAACCAGTTTCCTGTATCTTAAATCTGTCTCTTTTTCTTTATTTTCTGACCAGTCTTGGACCCTATATTGATTGGTGGAAGTCTTCATAACACTACATCTTGACTTACTTACTTTTAAAGAGCAGTAGAAGTAGATTGATTTTTGGCAATCTTAGGGTAGATAATTTACTATATTGCTCTGCATTTCTTGTTAACTTCAGTTCATTCTTTTTAAAAGCTAGGGATTTGGGTTTGAGATCTTTTGTTTGGTTTGGGGTTTTTAATTTGTTTTGGTTTGGTTTTTTTTATTTCTTTGTTTGTTTTGTTTAGTTTGGTTTTTGTTGTTTTTCTCTTCTTTCAGTCGACTTGTGGTATGCATTTGAAGATAATTTTTACCATTATCTTTGATTTCACTATTATTCTTCTCATCACTACAGTCAACAAAGCATACAGAAAATGCTACCAATGTCAAGTTACCTTATGCTTACTTTAGGGAGCTTGTTTTAGCCTTTTCCAGGGAAAAAAGGAAGCAGATAATTTGGCACTGTGAATAGTTTTTAAACCAGAAATTTTAGTGTTTAACATTTTTGCTCTCTTTCTCATAAAAAGCAGGTCACAGACAAAACCAAGGCAGTTAGCCTTTTAAAATCTAGATCACACCAACACTTTCATAGCCATTAATTTTCTGTTACAAGCACTTTATCTGAGTGTAGTGTCTATTTTATTTGGTTACATTTTATCTGACACAGATGTTTTGCTCTGCAGTATTTAACAATATAAGACTTAAGCAGTGGGGAAGAAATATGGGTTTGAATTGCAGCATTCTGTATTTCTGCAAATACTGGAAGCAGGGTGACTTAGGAGAAAAGAAAACCTAGAAACATCTACCAGTAGGGCATAGGTGATGATGAGCATTATTCAAACACCAGATAATTGCTACACCTTAGTGAGGTCTTAAAGTGGAAGATATGGTGCAATACGACTTAACTCTTCAGTTTGCATTATGGTACAATGTTCTTCAAGAGCATGTTCTCCATGAGATATTTGGAGGTGAGGGATGTCAATAAAAGAAGAATGGCATCCATGTTCTTCTGGAATTCCAGCAGCCACTTTACCAACAAAATTTAATAATATCAAAATACTCAGTGGTATCATGCTTTTTTGGAATCAGTCTTGTGAAAGATTGAAATAATACTGCCTGTCATTTGATGAAGCTGACACCAAACATGTCCAGCAGCAGTTTCTGAAACTATGTGTGGGGAGGTGTAATCATGGCCAAATTGCTTGTCAGATCTCCCTCAGAGTCCAAAAACTAATCTTCCTGATAGGAAGATGAGAAGAGAGAAACTATAAAAAATAGTAGAAAGAAAGATAGTAGAAACAGTAGTAATAATAGAAAGAAAGATAGTATTTAAAGATATCTCTGGGAACAGAAGCAGTGATTGACATTGGGCTGACTTACAGGCAACTTTATTCTCATACTGGTGCCAGTTGGAACACTTGAACCAGTTTTGGCATAGACTTTTATGTGGTGAATAACTGAGGGCTGAACAGCAATGGAAATTTTAAATCAGGGACATGCAATTTCTCTTTTTTTAAAGTATGGAATATTTCTTGGTGCAGTCACTATCTGAACTTGAACCCATTTGAATTGTGCTGTCCTAGACTTCTTGTTCTCAAGTTGCTTGCAAACATTGAAGTGTTTCTGTTCTTTAAACCTGAAGTGCTTGGCTTTAAAAGTTATTTACATAATTCACAGTACCTGCCCATTTTTAATTATTGAAATAACTCATTTACAATGGGTATTACTTGGAGACCTCAAGAAGACCTCACTTGAGGTGCTCAGACTTTGTACTTGGAGCACAAGTCAGGATAACCTGGGCAGTCCCTTACAGATGGCACCTCTGAGGAACTGAATTGTTAAAATCTTCATCTGTTGAACAGGTGTAAACTTCCTTCTCCACACACACACACACACACCCCAGCCCCCAACAGTATGAAATTTAATCAGCTAGGGTCAGATTTCAGAGGGATGCCAAAAGGCACATCCTTGATATGAAGTGTGCTTACTCCTCCCTCTGTCCCAAGTTTTAATCTGAAATGTGAAACACTCAGTTTAAGGTCACTGGAATCAGTTCACATGGACAAAACTTTTTCCATAACCTTGTCCTTGAAAGCAGTCAAGGTATTTTTGCTGTAATATACCCAAAATAAACAAACAAAAAATTTAAAACTCATCCAATGAAGTTGGCTAAGATGGAAAATTTTGTCTAAAATGATTGAACTTGGTAATGATACAAGTACCTGGAAAGAAGAACCATTAAATGGGAGGTGTCAGGGAATCTAAATAGGTTTGACTGTTATCTTTGGCTTTGAAGTATGTATTAAAACCAGTACTTTACAGTTCCCAAGGTGTTAATAAAATGCATTCATTTTCCTTCACAACTGCAGACACAGTAACCTAGGCAGCAGCTCTAGCACAGGTAATGGTGACTAAATATAAGTGATAAAATAGTGCCTGTGCTTTGGTCTTCTGGTTCTCTGTAAGAAGCTCAGCACTATTTCTATGCTTTGATGACCTATGGGATCCATATAAACCTTGAATGTATATGGTGAAATGGACTGAAATTCAAATGCTTAGTCAGCATGTTAAGGTGGCCAGATGATGGAGAAGTACAGGGCATAGGTAGAGCAATCAACATTGCCTGCTGTTGTTGTCACTGAAGGCCACTAATAAGAAGAAATCCTTTGCACTAGTGATAATTATTTTGAACAGATTCATATCTATGGGTTTTCAAGCATCCTTTGGCCTAAGATATGACATAGAGTGTTAAATGGCAGTAAGATAAATGGAACTGGTCAGTGCTGTAGAACCACTGAGTTTTAACTGTTGCTCATGCTAAAAGTCTCAGTTCTGCAGCTACTTCTGCCTAAGTTCAGATTTCTCAGGCTTTGAACACCTTTTGAATGGTTCTTTCCAAAAACTCTGAAAGAATAAATTTCATTGTAAAGTTTTTAAAAAAATAGTGCTAACCCATCCCCACCCCCCTATTATTTACAATAAAAAGAAAATCAGTTCTAGTCTGTTACTTTTAAAATTGTTTTATTTGAGAAACTCGTGGATATGGGAAATTATCATTTGCTCACAGCATGTGCTAATACAATTAAATCAGAGCATGCAAATGTAAATGCATTGCTCTTTCAGAGTTCACAGGATATTCACATTGGCTCCATTTCCTTAAGACAAGACCCATACAGTTTTTTGTTTTCCCTTAGCACAGTTGATATCTCAAAAGTACTGAACAGAATTTATTTTTGCTTCTTTCTGGGATTTTTTTTCTTGTGGCATGGACATCTGTAGAAATTGTGGTTACATTACTTTTTTGAGAAAAAAAACAAAGATACTGAATTTTAAACACCAGTCTGTTTCCTTTGTTAATAAAACAAACAGCCCAAGTAAAAGATTTTCTAAACTCTGTAGGAATACTTTCTGTCTCCATGAAAAATGGTTGAAAAATCAGCTGCTGTAACTCAGTATTGACATTTCCTGTGTCATCTCCCTCCATGAACTGCTGGGCAGAAACAATCCCTGAAGTGTGTAAATAGCATCTAAGATTTCTGACAGCTGTAGAGAATTTATTTTCATCCCAGGATAATTTGTTGGAACTATAGAAAAATGACCATTCTCCCAAAATGATGCCATTATTAAACCATTTAAGCCCTGTTTAATTACCTGCTAAATTAGTTTTAGTAAAAACAATTTAGTATATTTTTTATACCAAAGCCGTAGGCCCTGATGACATCAGGAGGTAGGGAAAGTCCAATTTTCCAAAGCTTGTGGTTTGCTCTCCAATGTTCTATCACAGGGATCCCAAAAGCATTTGAGTAGACTGCATTCAACTCCAATGAAGACAGTGTTTCATGATCTCAGTTACCACATGATCACTGAGACCATTTCACATACCCTGTCATCATATAACATTCATCTGGAAGGAACGATTTGTTTACATGGGAAAGATCTTATGTATTTTAAGTTTGTTGTTTTTGTTTTTTTAATGTGATATAACAGAGGAAAACAAAGGTAACAGTCAATTTTCAAAGAGAAATACAAACAGGCACCAAGTAGCCCTTAAAAAATACTTTTCCTAGCTTCAATACCATCAGAAATATTTACTTTGGATTTTGGGACATTTGAGAACAGATCTCCCCTTTGCAGCAAGAAATCTGAGAGTGGCATATACAGTCGTGCCAATAGCTGGTAGTTCAGCACGCTGTTTCTGACAGGGACCTCTATCAGCTGCCTTAGAAAATGTTTCCGAATCAACTAGCCACAGCAATGTTCTTCTTAACCCATGTTTGTTAGATTTTGATTTGTCTTGAAGCCTAACTCCCCCCACAAACTCCTTTGGGCTTTTAGAAATGCTTATTTTGGATGTTCTTCCTACCCACACATGTCCAAGATTTTTTTCAGTTCTTCTGGACTCTTGACCTAAATCATACTTCATGGCATGAATCCCAGACTGATTGCATGTTCTTGCTAATTGTTTCATTCATAGTCCATTCCCCACACCACAACTGGGGAGCAAAGTTTAGGTTAAGCAGTTAGCTATGTATGCCAGAGCTGCACTGCTGTTTTTTTTTTAATGTAAAAGATTGTTGCCTGTTTTGCCCTTACAGTGCAAGTATCTAATATTTGATACTTGGTTTATGTCACTTGATTTAAAATAAAAGTTATTTATTTATCATCACTGCAGAAATCTCCTCTATTTTGATAGCTTTGAAACCTTCTAGTGAGAGTCCAAAATTTTGCACCCACTCTGAATCTTTTAAGTCTACGGAATTGAAGTATTGTTCTAAGCTACAAATTAAATAACTACTGGTAAATATCTACAGCATAGCTAATAAATATAAATATAAGATTTTATTTTGCCTTTGGCCTGAAGATTTTTACAAATGTTAGTTTTGAATCTTTCTGCTTAGCAAATGTTGAATAACACTGAATTGGTATGATAGTAATTTACACTACATCTACATTCTTCAATGTAATACAAATATGATGCAGAGTACAGAACAATGATTACTGTAGTCATCTGTATCCACATATTTATTTCCTATTTGATTTGGAGACTGAAACTGCCTTTATATCCATGGAATGTAAACTGCTTATAATGTCACTGCTCTACTTGTAGGGGTCATGGGGACATTTGCAGTAGAGACACCAAGACCTGTGTGACATTTCCTCAGTGATGCATGAACAGGTAGATTTTCAGGGGGAAAATGTGCAATTGGAACATATGCAACTCAGCGTGGCCAAGCAGCTGCAGAAAATACCAATTTCTGGATTACTCATCTGACAGGGTCTGTCTTCTGAAGTTTCTGACTGCTTTTTCCAGCTCCCACCTTCCCTGGCTCACCCATTTTTCAAACTTATCCCTCTCTAAAATAAGCCCATTTAAACATGTAAAGCCAGAGATGAGTGGGTTAACCTGAATGTTTCAAGGAAAGTGTCATTTTCTCGTACTTGGTTCTGTTTGTTTTTCCAGCTTTAATTTTTCAAAAGGGCTTCAGGATGAAGACATTAAGACATTATCTTAATGCTTGCAAATTATCTAACACAACATATTAGACTCCATATTTTTGTCAGAATTAAGAAGCAAGATATTTTTCAGACACTACAATGCACCACCATTGTCTGTGGCTACTGAAACATGGGATAATATGCAATTTAAGAATTGTGTAAGGAGAGCAGTATGTATCCCTTATTTTTTGTTAATTATTCATCTGGATAGTGATTCCATTCAAAACTGTATATAAAAAATACCATCATAGCTTTGCTAATTAGTCTGAGTCTGAGTAGAGTTTCAGTGTTTGGAATACTCTCCTATTAAGTTGGCCATATGTAATAACATGACATCTGTTCATGTGCCGAGTACCCTGTACTGGCTGTACAACCCAGGGTCTGCACTCTGCAAGTGTGAATTCTCACCTCATACACCTGAGGTATTTCAGAGAGACAAGGAAAGGACCAAGAGACAATGCTGGCCATGTAACGTTGACCCAGGGCATCCCAGATAAATGGTCCTCACCCTCAAAGCAAAAGGGAAGAATGAATGCCCTGACAGAGATGAGGCCATTGTGCTCACACCAGTACAGAGCCCATCCTTCCTTTAATAAAACAGGATCTGACACTGGATTGTGAATCATAGTGAATGCTGCCCGTAGCTAGCTCTAGACCTGACCTGGAGTCTGCATTCACTGGGGCTTGGGCGTGGAAAGCGCTAACCTGGAAGTGGTTATCCTCTCCTAAGCCTGCTCAACTTGAATTTCTTGGCTGCTTCCTTTTCTCCCACAAGGTCTTAGTGTGATCTGTTCTTCACTAAGTTTGTGTCACCTTTCATGCAGAGAAGAAGGAAAGGGGAATGCAGGCATGACTAGATAGCCCCCTGCAAGACTGAGGACTGACAGCTGTGCTGCCAGTGTGTCTGGAAAACAACACATCCATGCGGACTGAGAAAAAGGAGCTGGCATCAGCATTTCAGTGTAAGAGATAGAAGGAAGCTCTTCCTCACTATACTGGGACAGGAACCTGAGGTCTGTGTGGTAAGGAAGGTGGTTATGTGACTATGAAGTTTAAAGGGAATATTTTCCTAATAAGAAAACAGGAAAGACTCATCCTGAGGTGTGATAATTTTCATCTATGTTGGGGGTTGCAATAAAGTGTTGAAGTGTTGGATGAGACGTTTAAAGTAGTGGATATTGTAAAACTGCCCAAAAAAAGCATTAATGCTGCCTGAATTTCTGCCCTTCAGTTTTGCATTACTCACTGCTGAAATGCAGACAATTACATCAAAAGAGATTCAATAAAGGCTCTTGGAAAGAACCAAGCTTGGAAAAAAGGTATGCTGCATCTCAGATAATTCACCTTCAAAGCAACTCAGAACTGTATTAATATGGGCAACTCCCTCCAAACTAGGATAATAGTGTACAGGTTTGGACAATAGAAGGAGGAGAGTGAATTAAGGGTGAGGCAAATGCTAGGCTAAATATATAGTAAGAGAATGGAAGACTGATTCAAACCACTGTATATTTTTTCCAGTTATATCAATAGTACCAAGATTACATAGAATTTGTTTTGCTTCAATTATTTATTTTTCCTCAAAAGATGTTTGTATTAGTAGAGCATTCAGGAAATATGCCTGTTTGATCTCCAGAGCACTAAAGAGGTTTACTCCCAGCACAAATGCGTCAAGGGCAGCAAGAGATCAAAATGTTTTATAATGACATACTTATGGTCTACTTAGGATCTGTTGTCCTTTTTTTGACAAATACTCTGTTTTTCATGTAATCCTTTTGAAGTCGTGGGGCTATCCATTGTTTCAGGGATTCAAAATCTGACAACAGGAGATTTCCTTCTAAGGGGAAAATGCTGATTATTTGTTCCACCCTTGATATTTTGGATAGAATACCTCACAGCCATGCTAACTGTGATGACTCTTGTTTTCATGATGTTGAAACTGTTGGCCAAAGCCTTCACCTGCGTAATTCAGTAATTCAGACTTTTCATCTGGAGGAAGGAGAGGAAGGAAGAAAGGGCAGTCTGATTTTCTTTAGCTGAAGGTTTGTATTTTGGGTTTTTTTTTTCACAGATAAGTATATTAGCTAAAGAGCTAAAAAATAATTAGAGATTTATGTTACTTTCAGAATTCTTTTATAGTGTGTGTTTTTAAAAGCAAAGAAGGCTTGATATGGCCAATGCACAAAATTAGTCTATGCTTTATGTAAACATATGTGGTATCAGTAGAAATTCTTTTTATATACAGAAGGATAAGCAAATCTCTCAGTTTATATATTCTAGGAAAACATTTATTTGCTGAGTACATGCTGAGCATCTTTCCTGCCTTTTCTCAGAATAGGCTCTTGTCTCCCTGTGTTTAGCCAAACTGAATACATAGTTCATGTAATTTAAGGATTACTTAATTTAACAAAACTCTTTTCTTTGTAGTTTTCATTTGTGTTGCTGGCACATCACACCAATGGCCGGATGTGCATTACTAATACAGTGTTTTTCATTTTGATTTTGCCAGCTTCATCTGATTCATATGTGCAGCACTGGATTGTTATTGAGCCTGTACATATAGAAAGAAATTTTTTTCTTCCATTCTTATTAATAAAGAGAGTACTTATGGGAATAGCACCAAAATAGTTTAGTAGAAGCAGAGATAGGGTAGAATCTGGTCAACAACCCCAAATTCTGTCTTTTGAATTTAGCTCCAGATAGTGGAACTGGCTGGCTGACAGGAGCTGCAAAGCTTTGCAAACAAGTTCATTTATCCTAAGGTAAATGTCAAGGCAAGATCTACACAGTTAAGAGTGGCAGCAGCAGCACGTGGGTAAAGGTTTTCTTGACCATTTCCATGAAGAAGTTTATTAATTGACATCAAAAAATTTGTGTATCAGTAGTTACAGATTGCTACATTAACAAATCATAGAATCATTGACTTTGGAAGAGACTTTAAGATGATCATGTTCAACTGCAAACCCAGCACTGACACTGTAATGCCCAAACCACTAAACCACATCACCCAGCACCCACCACCCACGTCCAGACTCCTCTTAAACACCTCCACTGTTGGTGAAGAAGCAAGCAATATGGAATAATAACAGCACATAACCTCTTAACCTTACAAAGGTTTATTATCAGAAAAACAATGTACCTGGAACCCAAGTCTAAACCTCAAAGTTTCATCTTCCTTTATCTTACTCCTTGCCTTTAGCTCCTTTGCCCCCAAACAACTAAGTTCTGTATAAAACAGGACTTTAATCCAGAAAAATGTTTATGACACAACTGTTTAAATTACCTCTCTTGTGGATGTTCTGCATATACTTCAAGTACACTTTCCTGGGTCTATCCATGTTTCAGTTATTCTTACCTAGCAAATTCATAATCCACAGCCTGGACACCTGAGGAGCCATTCTTCATAGTTTCCAGTTCCAGTTCAGTCATGGTCACAAAATTGGAAGTGAGATTTATTTAGGAATGGGAACAAAGGCTCATCCATCAATATAAAAGCCACAGGGCTTCAATTTATTCAGCTCTTAACTTTCTTGGTGAGGGAGGGAATGGTCCAAGGGACAGACAGAGTAGCAAAATTATTTACTCAGAGCAACTGGAATTAGATTTGCTGTTAAGAGATGCTGACCTGGGACAACAGCAGGTTTAATGACAGAGCTATGGGAACATAACTACATTGATAGGGGCATTATGGAGAAGTTAGAAAAGACTTTTAAGAGGCTGTGAAAGCGATTAGATGAGCAGGAAGACTGTAGCAGGTCTTCAGAGAGCGCCTTGTTCTGTCAATTTGGTTTAACATATCTTCATACCCCACTCTTTGGAAAAGTAGATGCAGGAAAAAAACTGACAAGTCCAGGAGCTGGATGTGTTCTACCCATGAGCTGTCTTTATACATTACATTTTTAAGGTCTTTCTAAGCAATATTTCTTTCATAAAGGGACTTATCACATAATATTTGGGCAAGTTCTACTTTAAGTGTGTCGTGCTGGTGATTATATCCTGTGATCAACTCTCTGAATTCAGGGCAGTTTCAGAATGAGTCTGATGCCAACCCTCACCCTCCAGAAACTTGAGGAAGTTGCTGGGTACGTGTTGCTTACCCATCTCCCTGGTTATCAAGTTGCTCAAGGACACAAGGGTTCAGAGAAGGACTATACATGGACTAACATTCCTTGGGCACTAGGGAACAAGAAGAGAATATTAATATCAGGAAACCCAATACTGGTT
This sequence comes from Chloebia gouldiae, assembly GCA_003676055.1. NCBI lineage: Eukaryota > Metazoa > Chordata > Aves > Passeriformes > Passeridae > Chloebia > Chloebia gouldiae. Next base: position 59,614,832 of record QUSF01000002.1, on the reverse strand, counting down.
TGCAGATCATCAGCTGCCATGTACCTATGCATGAACTCACTTGATGGCATCTGTTATGCTAATCCTAAAAGTTACAGATATCTGACCTAATTTCATCAGTCTGGTCTTCATTACCACTGCCTGACTAAATCTCTGGAGAATGCTATAACGTTCAGGAAAGATAAACCACAGGGATAGGAAAGGGAATGGAAAATGGAGAGCTGCCTGCAGTGGAAGATGAAAGGGAAGATTACAAGGCCTTCTTCAGTAAAGGGAGAGAATACAGCCCTGGTCTGTCTAAGGAAACAAATCCAGGAATACACTGCATAAGAGACATTACGGTTGAACTATGTGATAGTTGCCTGCTATACAAGAAGTAGATATGAATAACTTTTCAAGAGAGAGTAAGAAAGGTCTTTCACGTGAATAAAAGAATAACAAAGTGGTGAGTGCTTAAAAATGACACCCCAATTATAAAAACTAATATTGAAATCAGATGAAGACTAAAATTTAATAAGAACAACACAGTTGCCCTAAAACTGTCTCGGAGGAAGCTCTGATAATCAAATTGAACTTTAATACTTGCTGCTTTTTCTACCTTCATCTCTGACCAATTTACTTTGAAATTAATGACATCCATCCCACCAGATTTTTAGGTTAGCACTCAAGAGGCAAAGTTAAAGTTCTTTATTATTAGACTCAAAGGTGTCATGCTACCAGCACTGCAGAGGCCATGAAGGTGCAGTGATATGTGAGAAGCCAAGCTAATACAGAGGGACACGTAGTTTCCTTGGATAGCTGAGAAAAACAGACAAGCTTTACAGTTCACATGCCTTTCCCAGCCAGTGCTCCAACAGTCTAGCTGGGTGAGGGTGGTTCAAGCATTCAGTTCATATTGCTGCCTGAAATTGCTAAGCAGAATTCTAGAGCCTGGTTTCTTGCAGCACTGGCTCCCTCCACCTGCTGTTTGCTTTGTCTCCTGCAATGACAAGATAAGCCACCACTGAAGTACTTGTGCACATGAGCAGGGGGCAAATGTGGCAGCCAGTACTTGTCTTTCATTGCAAAATCCATGAAAGAAGATCACTGTAAAAGATGTTGGTATTTATTTTATGGTATTAGTTGTACAGCAGCTGCTAGAGAGTATATGACATCATTTGAAATGTTCTTAGTCAAAGTTGCTATTTGTTCTGAGCACTGATTTCTTGGATAAACCTTGTGAGAAGTTTGTGTGGGCAGTATGTGTGCAGTTTGATCTGGGCAAAACCACTTGTTTCATCAAAAATTACATTCGTTTGAATAGAGCTATAAAGTGTGCTAAAAGACTTTCCTTGGGGGTTTCAGGTCAAATAAACTGTCTAGGCTGTTTGTCTTGAATTTATATCTAAGTGAATGATATATTTTGAATAATTTGAATGTTACTTCTTTTTCTCCTCACAGGATATTCAAAATATATCCCGCCTCCCTCAATTGCTTTTTGGAAGTATTTAAACATTCTGTGATATAATTGAACTCTAAATTTTATGTGAGAATTTGGCATTTATTTCAGTATGTTATTTCATTGTTAATGTCAGATGTGTTATGGATTCATTATCATTTTCAAACAGGTTAAGTATAAAAATTATTTATTGCAAAGAGTATTGTGCTCTGTGATTGTAAACCCAGCAGCTGTCAACACTAGCACATTTAATGCAATATTTTGTTTTTGATGGAAGTTTAAACCACTTCCTCCTCACTTTAATATTCATGGATCACATCAAAAACAAGGGACACAAATAGAAATTTAGCTTGTAATGGGAATTATTGTAGAACCAGTGCCAGTGAATTATTACAGACATTTTTTGTAGTATTCAATCTTTCCTGCTGGATTGTTTGGTTCAATATTTTGTCCTTAAAAAAAAAAAAAGCCACTATACTGTGTGTTCTGTGTGAAAACATCCTTGACAGTTGGAATTTAGATTTTGTACTCTTCCATCCCTAGCTGCTCTTCTCCCAGATGACTCTACAATGGTGACAAATTAGAAAAACAGGTCCTAACCTGAAGAGAGAGATTTATCCAGTCAATACATACTTTCAGATTGTAATCTGTTATTCCACAAGTTACTACTTTTGAGTCCTTTGGAGTATTCTTTCTCAGACCTCACAAATTGGCAAGTCTGTAAAATTCCCCCCGTTTGTGGATCATGTGAATAATTTTATTTTTCCAGTGCTTAATTAGGGTATTGTATACACAAACTGTCAGAATCTACCACCATTTACTTTGCCATTTACCAAAGGCTGTGTTAGAGCAGTGATTGCAAACCCCATTCACTATGAATTGCAACACTAACTGCACAGTGTCACACCTGTGGGGAGAAATCTGCCCTGGCACCTACACTCCATGGGGAGAAAAACTGTGTGTATGTTTTAATTCTTACAGATTTCCCTGAAATGTGATCAACGGCAGGAGAGGACTGGCCATGGAGACTTAAACACTGCAGAGTTGAGCAACCAGCACACAGACAGTAGATATGAAGTGAAGCTTTTTGGACTTCACCTAAGGTCGGATGGGTCAGCTTTGCCACAGCACACTCGATGAGAACATTGCAGTTCATTGTGGAACAGTAGTACATAAACTGTACACTCCACAAAAATGAGGTGGAATAAGGTGAAATTATGACATCTCTAAGTTATTGTCTCTGTTCAGTACCCATTAAAATTCCATTTTGGAAAGTGTTTTTCAAGAACCAGGGTCTGAAAAAACACACTTATTGTATAACTGTGTATTGTGTAACTGTATTTTGTAAATTAATTTTATAAATCTACTGCAGGAAGAGATTTATGTAAGGGCCTCCAGTAGGCTCTCTTCTTTTCCTTGTTGTAGATGTATGATTGCTTCCTGAGCTCCCAAGCTTGGCACAGGTAGGGACCTTGGGACCTACTGTAGGTCACACTGCTGTCTTCTCAGAAATGCAAATTGGGGATACAGTCTCTTAATTAAAAAAAAAATCTGTAAATGCTTAGGGAATGGTACTGACATTTTAAAAAAATCTATTATTTCTTTCTAATTAAAAATCTGGTTTTAGGCAGGACCATCTATTGTGGAGTTTAAATGATCCCCCTGTGTTTTAGAGCTGGTCTTAAAGTAGCTGAGGTAAGATGTGCAGAGGTTCCAAAAAAGTAAAGCAGAAAAGGGAGAAGCTGGTTGAGAGAACAGGGGTGTTAGGGCTCTGGGTGACGTCAGAAAGTGGCCTTCAGAAGAGAAGCATAAATGCAGCTATTGAATACACCATGCTGACTTATTCCTGCTCCCTGAGAATGTAAGATGGCCTTAGAGTCAGCATTGCCTTACCACAACCCTGTCTCCAAATTAAAATTTCTGAATTTCTATAAAAATTAAATATTTGGAAGCTAGAAATGGTAGTAAATGTTGATTACTCATCAGATAAAATTTATAAATCTTTCTCATAGTGTGAGAGATCTTTTTAGGAAAACCAAAACCTTTCAAAAAGGTGCTGATGAAATTCTGCTAGTTCATGCTAGCAGATGCAGCTCTTTAGTCCCTGCAGGAGCCAAGACAGGTGATAGCTTTCCTCTAGAGGAAGTTAATCCCAAATAGGCTCTCCAGGAACATTACAAGGAGAGCCTGTTTTAGGCAGGCAGCATTCATGGAACCACAGAATCATAAAGGTTGGAAAATACCTCTTAGGTCATCAGGTCCCACCTTTAACTCACTGCTGCCATGCTCACCACCAAACTGTGCCCCAAGGGGCACCATCCACGCGTTTTGGAACGCTTCCAGAGCTTGTGATTTCACCATTTCCCTGGGCAGCCTGTTCCAATGTGTGACCACCCTTCCAGTGAAGAAACTTTTCCTGTCACCCAAACTCAACCTCCCCTGGCACACCTTGAGGCCTGTCACTTGTTACCAGGGAGAAGGGCAAATCCCCACCTGGCTACACCCTGCTTTCAGGCAGTTGTACAGAGTTATAAGGTAACTCTTGACCCTCCTTTTCTCCAGGCTAAACCACCCCAGCTCCCTCACCTGCTCCTCACAGAATTTGTGCTCCAGACCCTTCCCCAGCTCTGTTGCCCTTCTCTTAGACTTGGTTCAGCACCTCACTGTCTGTTCTGAATGGCCCAGAACTGGACTCAGGATTTAAGATGTGGCCTTCCCAGTGCCAATTACAGAGCCTGCTATGGGTATGTCTTGTAGTTCTGTCCGATGTGAAGCCAGCAAAATAATGAATTCAGATTTAGGGTTTTTACTGAGGGTCCATTTTAATGAGGGTCCAGATTGGAGAATGCAATTTCCATTTGTTGTGAGCTGGGAACGACAAAGGAAGCTTTGCCTTTGTAAGCCCTGCTGCAAGCATGACAGAAACTCTACAAGCACGAAGGATGTGACCCTGAATTCCTCTCCCTAGGTGCCCTGCCCGTGGGAGGGCTTGCTGCCCTGGAGTCTGGCCATCACTGTCAGTTTGTGGGTGTCATCATTAGTGGCTAACCTTAATAAAACTGAAAATACATTTGCACTTTACTTTTCTTAGAAACCCAGATACAAGAGGTACTGGCTTTCATAAAGTGCTTTGGCAATATGCATTCCCTAGTTTATCCCATCAGATTGGACTACAGCTGTGTGGGACATGCTGTACTTCCTCAAGGGCACTCTTTTACACAAGCCAACAATATCAAAACCTCGTGAGCAGCATGAGCCACGGCTGCACATGCTTTCAGACTGCACAACCATTTAATCAGCAAGAGCTGCAGTATCTCTGATTAAAAATGGTACATATAAAGCATTTTCTGATTTTTTTAATGCATTATGGAGTCCTCTTAAGAAATGCAGGTTGTCTCCCAGGGGCACACATCACAAGGAGGAGTGGGTATTGGCAGTGGCTCTGACCTAATCAATACCCAAAACAGCATAGCTGTGATGACATAAGCTGCCCTAACCGTTTAATTTATTTTGCTTCTGCCAAGTTTTATATTCGTGTTCTGAAGTTTGGAGGCCATAGAATTCATCAATGAAACATTTGCAAGTGTTGAGTAAAAGAAGAAAGTTGACATTTCTTCAGCCATATTGAAACAAACAGCTAAACCTTTTTATTATTTTTTTAATGGGAAGAAAGGTCAAGTATGAAGAAATGAGAAAAAGAAAATAAATTTGAATAAGATCATTAAGGTCATAAATTCTGGCTAAATTTATAAGTAACTTGATCTCCTCCATTTTGACAATTATTTGGTTCTTTGTTAGTGTCACTCCATATATTAAAGAAAAGAAAATCCTAAGTGCACTTAATAGGGACACTGTGCTTAAGGCAACAAGGTAAGTCCAGGCAATTACTGCAGATCAGTTTATCAGCAGTAGTAACCTATGTGTAATTTCACATACAAATCTTGGTTTACCTAATTGCTAGCAGATGCTGCTGTCTGGATAGAACACCTTCCCTGTTTAGGCAGCAGATCTGTAATCTGAGCAGCTTGAGGAAAATCAAGATTACTGGTTAATCTGTTAATGCCTTCTTGAAGGCATCTTCTAGATAAATTCAGGAACCACAGGTATTTCCAGACAAAGACGCTAAATATTAAACAAATATTGAGATTATTGCAAGGACTTTGTTCTTTGTGATAAACAAACTTAAGACTTTGTTTCAGACTTGCAACTCTTGAGCACTCTCGATGGAACAGTCCCTTACCTCAGAAGGAGTAACCCTCTGGGTTCCAGAATTTTTCACATTTACAAGTACCCTTGACTCACTGTCTCAGCCCTCTACTTTTGTTTGGTTATTATAACATTAGAAGAAAATAGTCTTGGCACTAAACTGACATTAATAAATTGTTTCTTTTAAAAAAAATGGAGATTTTTAATTGAGACTTCACAACTGTTTAAAAATGTACAATGAATTGTTAATCAAAAACCGATTAATTTGCTTTTTATATGGAGAGATGATAAAATGCACTCACAGCAAAGTAAGATTAACTTACTGGAGATGCATAACACATTGCAAGTTAGACAAGCAGTAAGTGTGACAATACTGAGCTTTTATATGACATGTTCCAAGAAAAATATAGCTCACAAAGAAAGCGATGAAACATATAATTGAGTTGACATAGTACACTGAATAAATTTTCCTAATTTGTCATATTCAGTAGAATAAAGAAAATGTAATATAAAGGCAGCCAGCCATACTGAACAGGGTAAAAGTCTTCATGAAGCTGATATGGAATTCACTGCACCAATCCAAACTAATGAGTCAATAAACAAAGCAACTGAATAACATTTGTAACAAGCATGTGAAAGAATCTGAATCAAAAGGACCACAGGCTCTGAGGAACTATGCAGTAAAAGATTTCGCTTTGCAAACTCTGTAAGTATGTTGGTTTTAAACTGTGTATCAGTTTCATGAAGACTTACTCTGTTCAGTATAGTTGGCACCCATTATATTGCATTTTCTTTATTCATGTTACTCTGCTGTGGCAATAAAAGACATCTCTCTTTGGAGACTGTTCTAAATGAGGGTTCTTACAATCTCAGGTGGTGAGGAGCATTTGTACCCCATATAGTTTTGCTTGAAAAGGATCTGAAGGGGTGTGGATGCAGTGTTCATAGAACTTAGGAGTAATTCAGTGACCATTTTTCTTTCCACCTTGTTACACTGTTAATTGTGCAGTAATTACTTTTTTCTGTCCTGACCAAGATATCAGATTTTGTCTGCACTATATTTATATTTTTACTCCTTGTAGGCTACTTGTCATTTCAAAATTTTAATAAAAATAACTAAAAGAAAAGTTACTGGTTAGTGTTTGTATTTATGGTTTTCATTCCTTTTAAGACAGTCAAAAGGTGTGCCTGTGTTAGACAAGCAATTTTTCCACCCATTCATTTTAGTTCTCCTGTTACAATTCTAATTTTGTCTATCTAGATCTTCTAAACAGTGTTGAAAAAACCTTGTGACCATCCAGCTTTTGGTAGCAAGGCAGAATCCTGGAGCACCGAACTTTTATCTCCACTTTCAGCACTTCTACCACCATCAGAACAGACTGTATCTCCACCTTTAAGCACTGACTTTTGTGAACATGGGGAGAAGGTTTAATTGTTCTGTGTCTTTGTTCTCCCACCTTTAACATGGAAAAATCAAAGTATCAACAGTTTTCTTAACATTTGAAATACATAGATTAAAAATTCTGGCTAGAGACATGTTCAATTCTAATAAAACTGTGCAATTCCAGTGTGCTGGGGAGATCGGCTTTTTTAAACATCCTTAAAAAATCTAAGTAGTTTTCCAGAAGGAGGCTATGTGATTTCTGTGGAAACTGACTATTCAAACGAATTTTATTTTTTCTTTTCGTGTTGATAATTTCTGTATTTTCATTCTATGTTGACACAGTTCATTGCATTTGGTGTGAAGACTTAATTTCATTGTCAGTACTGTACAGTATAATCTAGAGTGTTCTAATATACAATCATTGTTGGAAATAATCTAGAGGAAAGACTTTGCTAAATGAATTCTTTGCTTTATACCTTGGCGGGCATTTTAGCAAGATTTAGTCATAAAAGGTTTCTGAAACTTAAAAAAACTCCCAAAGGGCAATATACTTCAATGGAGACTCCTGAAAATGGCTCATAATTAATGCAGTCCTTAAATAATTATGGGAAGGGCTGCTATCAAAATGAGAACACTTTGATATCACTGTTATATGACTGTTACCTGGTTTACTGCAGAAGAAGCTTAGAGTGATAAGGGTGGCTGAATGAGTGAGAAGTACTTTTGCCACAGTCACACAAATAAATTTCAGATCACAGCAGAACCAGATCTAGAATTTCTGGCACAGCGTCCTACAGGCTAGAAAGCTGCTATAAGCTTAAGACCTCCTACCATGACCTGATTTCAGACAGCTGTGTTTGTTTAACACTTCATTATTTTTTTGTTGTGGAATGTGATAAAATAGAGGCAGTATATTGAATTTTCTCCTCACAAGAACTTTGTAACACAGAAAAATGACTCAAATTTAAGTATTTTCAGATAAAACCAGTGTTTTACAGATGAAAAGACAGTTACAAATTTAAGCCATTGCCTCTTGATTTTTGTCTACTCTATTCACACATAATATTTGCACTACAATATTTAAACCTTGCAGAGTATTCATCTTTGCTAGGATACATATTTGAATAAATATATGAATGTTCATAACAGAAAGAACTCTGTCTTGATAAAATAGTTTTCTTTTCTCTCATGATTAAATCCAGGAAATAATTTCATAGGACAGAGAAATTTAACAAAAGAGAATTTACTTTAAAAAGAAAATTCTCTTCACCCATGAAGAGCCTGAGGCTGAAGTGTTTGTCAAGTTTAAAACTCAGGGTCTGAAGCAGGTCAGATCTGGAGTAGATTAGGAAGAGTGTCAAAGAATTAAACCAAGCACAATTGCTTCTTGTTTAAAGAGTGGTAGCCTTTTGGCTGAAGCCTCTGTGTAGTTTCTGACAACTTGTATACAAGAAGACATTTTCTGAATAAACAAATTACACAACAAAATTACTTATGATTGCTCATAAGTGATTTCTGCTCTGAATGCAAAATGGGTGTGTTGCTTTTCCAAAACATTCATGCTATTATTGCAAGCCTTACTGCTTCCTTTTTCATTGCTGCTTGCTTTCTCTCCTCGTTGGATTCACATATTTGGAAATGTTCAATGTCCAACAGTGAAGCAGAAGATGAATATGTTAAAAGCCTAAACAACCCAGAATCATTAATTTTAAAGTTGGCTTTGGATATGAGCCAACATCATATATGAAAAAATATTTTATCAAGGAAACTAAAACAACAGTTCCTAGAAGTTAAACAGTTAAAATGGAGGGTCCACAGATACAGCAGTTCTCCATTAAGGAATTATTTTAACTAAATATACAGATAAATAGTAAACAACAGCAGACTCAGTAGATCAAGGATGAATTACAGATTCTATCAGGTTAAAATGTCTTATTTACATGAAGATTTTATTGACTCAAATTCATGCTTCTGGAAAATTTTGGTTGTGTAGGGAAAGTAGTGAAAATGCTGAACTTTATATGATCAAAATTCATTTTTTTTTAATTAAAAAAATATTGTAAAAATTTCCTCCATGTAGAAAAAGAGAAATTTTTTTATTCTGCTAGATAAGTATTCTACAATTTAGCTTCAAGAATCAGGAATGTGCCTTAAAAGGTAATAAAGACACAAAACACACATTTATGTACAAATAAAAACATTATATGGATATAATATTTTGTCTTACTGCTGATAATGACAATAACCACTGTCATAGGGATAGGCAGTATCTTGTTAAAAGAAAGTAAAGAAAAAAAATTAGTTCGTTACTTGGACTGCAAGTCCTGTACTTGTCGTGGCTATGAAGAAAAGCCAAACAGCATCCCAAGAAATATCCAGATAGTTATATTCTGGAAAAGATAGCCTGTGGAAGACTTCATCTAGAAAATTTGGTGCAGTTTTACTCCTTATTTTTTAGGTTCATTTGTTCAAGTGAAATACAGATGTAAAGGAGGCCTGCAGTGGCAATCAAGGACATGGAGAGATTGTTAAGACAAAATGAGAAAAAAATACTTGGCCTGTACACCCTAGCAAAGTGAAGACTGAGAAGAAATAACAGGTTTTCTCTATAAATGCATGGGTGGGCCAGAAAGAGAATACCTATTAAACTTGTCATAAAAAGCTTGGGCGGGAGATTAGAATAGAATTTCTAACCACCAGAGGTACGAGACTCTAAAAGAGGATCCCAGTAGGAGTGGTGTAGGTAGGCATTGTAACCACTTTTTGATTCCTTCATGAAAAAGACAACATGACATGCAACAGTAAGAGATTGATATGCTTTTATGCTGTCAGATATATAAAACTAACTGTATAATTCCACCTAAATTTCAGTTATAAAAATTACTTTTTAGTGAGAGATGAATATTACCTGTTTGAGTAATGGAGGAAAATTCCAGAATGCTCATGGTTTAAAGGGGGAAAAAATTGAGAAGAACTTACTTCCTACAATTTTCTATGTGAATGCTTTCATGGACTACTTGATATAGTTGAGAAAATACATCTCTGGATACATCTCAGGATTGTGTATTCAACAGCATTTTCATTAGTTTCATAGAAACTAATGGTTTGGGTCTAAAGGGACCTTAAAGAGCATTTAATTTCAACCCCCCCTGCCACGGGCAGGATCACCTTCCACTAGTTCAGGTTGATCAAGGCCTCATGCAACCTGGCCTTGAACACTTCAAAGGATGGGACATTCACAAGGTCTCTGCACAATCTTGTTGCAGTGTCTCACCACCATTACAATGAGGAATTTCTTCATAATATTTAACCTAAATCTCTCCTCTTTTAATTTAAAACCGTTCCCTTTGGTCCTATCCCCTTGTAGGAAGTCCCTCTCCAGGTGCCTTGTAGGACCCCCTGAGGTACTGAAAGGCTGCTGTAAGATATCCCCAGGCTCTTCCCTTCTCCAGAGTGAACAGTCTGAGCTCTCTCAGTCTGCCTCCATAGGAAAGGTGCTCCAGCCCTCTGATTACCTCTGTGGCCTCCTCTGGACGTGTTCCAACAGGTCCTCATCTTTCTAGCACTGAGGGCCCCAGAGCTGGACACAATACTCTGGGTGTGGTGTCAGGGGAGCGGAGCAGAGGGGCAGAACCCCTTCCCTCACTCTCCGGGCCACACTGCTTTGGATGCCGCCCAAAACGTGGCTGTGCTTCTGGGTTGCAAGACCCCGCTGCCCGTTCAAGCCCAGCTTGCTGTCCTCCAGAAGCCCCAAGTCTTTCTCTGCAGGGCTGTTCTCAGTGAATTCTTCTCCCAGTCTGTGCTTATGTCTGGATTTGTCCCAAATCAGGCGCATAACCTTGCACTTGCAGAACTCTTCAAAGTTCTCATGTGTGAAGTTAGAAGTTCTCATACCCTCATACCCACTTCTCAAGTGTGTCCAACTTTCTCATCCTTTCTTCACAGTAACAAATAATACAAAAAAATAGTTTCCAATTAGCTAACCTGGGTTGGGATTTCTTCATTCATTGTTTTTTTTTTTTTTAATTACCCGATGCAGTTTGTTGCTTTGTTACGCTTTCTATGAGAAAGACATGATGATGCAATGAACTGTCTGAAGATTATGATTATTATAATATGTGGAGAACATTTCAGAACTTCACATTATTGGTTCCACTCATATAACTCAAAATATTTTTATTTAGAATTTTTCTGGAATTGAATATAAAATAACAATAAATTAGTTCAATGCAAATGTTTGTTTGTAGTGTTTGAGAGTGATTATATCCATCCTTGCACATGATGTTAGCTAATTGGCTGGCTCTCAATCCAGTCAGCCTGAGGTAATCTTGGTGAGCTGTAGGAAGCTGTAGGAATTGTGTATACGTAGTGACTCTATCTCTTCTTCTTATTCAATGTTTCTGTTTTTCATAACTTATGTTTACCAAATACTCTAGTGTTGAGGCCAGGGTGCTGTAAAATTATCACATTCCAGTATTTCTGGGGAAAGCTATTCCCGTATTTGGCTTACAAATGGCTTTCATCTGCTTTGAACACAGACAGGACTTCTTCCATTTTGAGATAGTTTGCACATTTTATGAGTCTTTGAATTTAAATGAATTCAGAACCCATAGCTGGTACAGAACGTCACACCTGACACTTAACCACTGCATTTTGGCAGCATGCAGGCCAAAACGAATTCTCACAAATGACCATGTGAGTTTCCAGATGCAGTTGAAGATATGGATTATTTTGCAAGAATGAATTGGAAACTACACATTTCAGTTTTATGCCCTCAATCATCCTGCCACAGCTCTGCCCAGTGGAAGCATTCAGGCTGGATCAAGAAAATAGAAAAAAAGAATAAATGAAAAAGAAAGAGAATGTTTCTTTCAGGAACTTTCAGCTTTGAATTTAGTTTTTTCTGTCTCTTTTTTTTTTTGGTCCTGTAGTATCAAAATTTAATTTTCTTTTGTGTTCATGAGAACATTAACCTCTTTACCCAGACTGTGAAAAAGACAAAACATAAGAAAATGGCATTTGTAAAAAATGAAAATATTGTTGGATTTCATTTTTATTACAGAGTTGTTTTGTTGGTATGAGTCTATAGAAGCAACATTTAAACACCAGGTTAAAGATTGGAATACATACTCAGCCTTTACATGTCAGCTTTTACAACAGAAAAATATGTGTCTGATTGCATTTTAGTAGGTAATGTGTGACTGAATCCCTGGAGACTCAAACTATCACTTCTGTTTTCCAGAATACGAGATTTCAGTCATAACTTATTTTCCCCAAGATCTCCACCACTGGTGCTAAAAACACCTATTTATTACACTCAGGATATGAACGATATGTATAAAAATCTAATGTCAAGGCTTCTTCTGTTTGTTTTTAATTCCAAAGAAAGGCTCTCATTCTTTCTTGTGTGGGGATTTTGGGGAAGATGACAAATAAATTACAAAGCTTGAGAAAATTGCTTCCAGACGACACTAGAAAAGAACAAAAAGCCACTGAAACCATTTGACTCAGCCTTGGTTTCTTCCAATGTTTTAAAAAAAAATCATGTGGTCTTAGAGGATTAACTTTAGAATGAACTTAGATTGTGATGAATAAAATACAGGTTAAATAAAAAAGCTTTGCTTGTGTTCATATGGGTGAAAAATATAGACATCTTATTGCAACATTTCAATACCTGAAGGGAGCCTACAAGAAAGCTGGAGAGGGACTTTTTACTGTCCCTCTGTCATGTGGTGACAGGACAAGGGGGAATGTCTCCAAACTGAACGAGGGTAAGTATAGATTAGATGTTAGGCAGAAGTTCTTTACTTTGAGGGGAGTGAGGCACTGGAAGAGATTGCCCAAGGAAGATGTAGATGCCCCATTCCTGGAAGTGTTCAAGGCCAGGCTGAATGGGGCTTTGAGCAGCCTGGTCTAGTGAAAGGTTATCCCAGGCTGTGGCTGGGGAGTTAGAACTAGATGATCTTTAAGGTCTCTTCCAACACAGGCTGCTCTATGGAACTATGGTTTTAATAAAATGTTGAATTTTCTGGATGTTTTTAAAAGTGTTTATAGTCAGTTCTTCTAAGAAAAAATATATAGAGAAAAATCCAACACTGTGGTACACTTTTCTGTATGTGGAGAGCTCTGTTAATCTCTCTCACAATTGTCTCTTTATATGTTTCCTGTTGGCAGCTCTGCATTGCAAAACTTACAAATTGCACCAGAGCATCATCAGATCACATAACGAAGGTAACAAAACAACTCATAGGGGAAGGGTTGTACATCTCCTTGCTGCATTTATGTGCCTGGGCTTCGCCCTGCTATGACCTAAAAATCTAAATGCATCTAATTAACAGGTTGCCAACATGTCTAGCAGATGGCTGTCAGAATATGCCAGAGATGCTTCAGAACTGCACAGCATAATGGTAACATGTAGGTCTGGTTGGGAGAGTAGTCTTGGGAGACAGTGGGTGTCTCATACTCTATGCATGAGGCCTGACATCCTGCTTTCAGGTGAGAGACTTCTTCATGGGAGGGTGATTATATCGTGAAAGATATTAGTATGTTCAGTATTTCAGTGATAGCCTCTTCAGAGAAACTGTATTAACATTTAGTACAAAAACATTGGTATTTTTAAACTAACCATGCTGAACACAGTACAAAATTTGTATATTTGGGAAAGTGGCCACACTACCCAATCCACAATAGAGCTTCCAACAGAAAGGCATCACTCTTGGAAGCTGAATACACAATGAACTGAAAGGGCTTGCCCAAGTAGCTGGTCAGAGATACCACTGGGAATACCACTGCCTAATGCTACTCTCCAATGCAACTGAATATGGGACCAGCAGTTTTCTAAAACCTGTTCTTGCTAATAAATGAAATTGTGAGAAGCTGTCTTACTCTAAACATGTTCCAATTTATGAAAACATCAGTTTGTCTGGGGGAGATTTGATTGTGATTTTCAAGCATAAAATTCAAACTCTTGCCGTATTTAAAATAAATGAATTTTCAAATGAAAAATATATGTGGTCTCCTTACTAAGCTACAAAGGCAAATGAAAAATGGAAGATTTTCCTTTTAGCCAATTCTTCTCAGACCAGAAATAAGCCCCAAAGAGAAACAGCCGGGTTGGCTCTTTCAAAAGCAAGGGCCTGAGGCAAAGCTAGAGCCTGGTAGTGCTGCTTTCATCTGGCTCAGCTCAGGCAAACAGACACACTTCTCAGCTGAGGAATGCAAGGTCCTTGCCACTGGGTCAAGTCCTCGGAGAGGAGCGTGGGCAGTGCCCTTTCACTCCACTTTAACAATGCAGTGGAAAAAAAGACATCCACCCAGGGACTTGTGTGCACGTGCCCATCACACACGTGCACTAAAGTATGAGCATGCACACTTTCTTCTCAGTGTTTGGCAAGCTACCCAACCTGCTTCACTTTCCTCTTGGGTTTTTTATGTAATCCAGCTAAGGCAGACTTCTCTGAGTTGGAAAGGAAGTATCAATAATGAGAGTTTCTGTCTCACTGGAACAACACCTGACAGCTTTGTATGAATTGCCTGTGTTGCTGGGTAGCCACTCCTACTTCACAAGCACATTCTTCTGGCGTTTCTATTGTTATGAATTTTTAACCATCCTTCATCACCATCTGAAGTGAACTGACATTAGTTGTGGCAGAAAAAACTGCAAGGCAGAAAAAACACAGTTCAAGTAAACCTATTTGAACCTTCAAAACTATTTGACGAAATATCAAAACACAATTTAAAAATCCCACATTTTTCAGGAGAGGTCCAGATTAGATATTTGAAAAACAAAATCACCAAAGGGGTGGTTAGGCATTGGAATTAGTTGGCCGGGGAGATATTGTCTCTGTAAGTATTCAAGAGGTGCCTGGATGTGGCTTTTGGGGATATGGTTTTGGGGAGATTATGGTGGTTCTAGGTTGATGGTTGGACTAGATTTGAAGGCCTCTTTCATCATTGATGCTTGTGTGATTCTGTGATATGTAAGAAAGTGTTTTACAGTTTACTGTGTGATCATAGAGACATACATCCTATAAATCACTGAAGCTGCAATGGGGATATGACAAGGGCAGTGCCAAATGACACTGGGATGCTTTTAATCATGATTCTTATCTAAGCCTATGGTTATTTTTGAACTGTGGGATTTATGCTGAAAGAATCCTTAAATACGGTTATTTCTGTGATCTACTGCAGTGGGGCACTTAGAAACTTGGGCCTACATTTTGTTGAAAATCTCATCACTTTCTGGCCAAGAATTCTTAGGAGACAACCCTGAAGTTGCAGATGAGGACTCTGTTTCTGATTATCAGTGGTAATAAATCAGCAGATGCAAGGTCAGAAATGAGGTATTTGGATTGAGTGAATTTGACAGCTGATTATGTGTAATCTTGTTTCCCAAAACAAATATGCACACTTATTTCCTTAGGCAGAAGATTTGTATCCTCTCATCCCCATCTCCTTTATTTCACCAGCTGTTCTCCCTGTTTGTGTGGTCTTAGCATACTATATGTTCGTTGTTTTGATTCTCCCTAAAGCAGAAAAACTTCTCTTCTTTTGGTTTAATTTTCATTCAGGACTTCATTAACCCTCCTGGAAAGCAACAGAGTACAAAACTGATGCCGTGTGACTGCTTTGCATAGTCACTCCATTCAAAGGCTGCAGCAGACCAGCTGTACCAGAATGCAAATGATCATTCCCACCACAGCTCACTAAAGCTGGAAGCAAGCTGTTGGTCATGCTTTCCTTTGCCTTCCCTTTGCCACTCAGTGTATGATTTGGTGTCAGCACAGCAGCTGTTTAGAATAAAGGAGGGATGGAGTCAAGATACCAACATTCTCAAGAGGATTTTGTTGTGGACTTGCAAGATCTTCTAGTATTTGATATTAACTCTTGTTTCTGAAGCCCTTTCTCCTTCACTGTTTTTCATTAGTTCTTCCTGATTCCAAGCAAATGGATAATAACACCTAAATAGCAGCATTAAGTCAAGGACAGAGTGCATACCATTCCAAAAAAAAAAAAAAACAAAAAAAAAGAGCCATTGATTTTGTTAGGTTGATAGAGATAGAGAACTATACACATTTTTAGAAGTAGGTTTTGCCTATAATCACTGGCTTATCTCACAAGACATGAAAGCAAAAAACAAACAGCGTTTTTGAGTGATCATATTATAGCAGCCAGCACAGCAAATACTACCTTCTGATGAAATGCAACCCATAGATATTCTTTCATTCTGACCTGCATTTGACACTTTTTTTAAACCAGACAGTGCCACTAAGTTGTCTTGTTTGACTTCCTGCATAAGACATACTAACTCTATCTTTCATTCTCTAACTCCAGTAACAGGATGGTTCTATGGTAAAGAATATGTTCCTAAAGAGACACTCAGATATAATTTGAAGACATCAAGAGAGCAATTCAGTTACTTTCTGTTATATGTTGCTAAAAAATTATTCAGTAAAATTTATTCTTTGCAATACCTATGAATTTCTGGCCTGGGCTCAAACCTGTCATAACAGGTTCCACATGCATGTAGTACAAAAAGAATGAATGGATGGCCAAACAGTGCAATTATTCAAAAAAGTGCTAATCCCTATCTTTTGGCTAGACCCCTATCCAAATCAACTCCGAATTCTCTTTCAGGCTGTCTTGCTGGGCTTACTTATTTCTATTGATTTAGCCCACAAATTCAAGTTTTAGTAATTCATTATTTTGTTGCCAAATTGCAGTGTTATAACATGTTTTGTCCAGAGTTAAAGATTACATTTTGGGTAAACCAAACTGTAATATGGAAATAATCTTCTGTAGCTGTACTTACCCAGCTGAATCTGTGGAAACTAATATTTGAAAGAATTCAGTAGAAGAGATATAGATGATTGTGTTTCTGGTAAATAAAAACTAATGAATTGAGTGTATAGTTCAACTGGACAGTGCCAATCATAACACTTAAAACACTTCCAAGTTGCTTGGGATAGAATGTGCTTGTGTTTGGATGGGGTATAAGTGGAAAAAAAAGAGGAAGTAAAACAAAGCAGTAATGTGTATTACCTTTCTTTACTTTTCAGCACCCATACATTGTACACTACTTCATAAGTCACTGTATTTTGAATATATAGTCAATCATAATCCCTTCATCTGCTGTTCATATATCTCAAGTCTGAGTTCACTGCTTCATTGTATGTGAGTTATTTCATTAACTTTTTTTTGCAAAGGGAGATAAGACTACAGTTAAAAGAGCAGTTTGTAGGAATGACAGTTTGTACAAATTTCTTAATAAATTCAAGAAATAATGTGAAGATTTTCTTAGACAAAATATTATATATAGTGAATGGCAACTGCAATGGAAAACTTAAAAAAAAAGCAGTTTTGATCTGTTATCTGGAACCTGGAGGTCTTCCAGCTTTGCCTTTCAGCATTTGTCATACTAAGTATTGGCCCCAAATGATTGAACAAACCTGTCTCAAGATGTCTTTTTAGTTTTGAAAAACATAGATTTTGAAATCTCTGAATATTTGCTTCAAAAATGAAATCAAATTTATGTGTGGTGTATTGTGAAAGAAAATTTTTGCCAAATGCCTCCTATGTTTCTCATTCAGTTACTTAATTTGTGCATTTTGATCTGTGCCATGGGCTGCCCTCAACCTTCTCCTTTGCTTTGAATATTTAAAAGGAGAATTAATTTAGTTGTGCTGTAATGCCTGCTGAATGTGAAGTATTTACTGATGGAAAACTGAACTAGCAAATCTTTAAATCCTATTGGCGCAAGAATATAGCCAACAACATTTGCATAGAGAAAAAACTTCTTAAAATATATGTATCATTTTTAGTACAATCTAGCACTTAAAAGTCTTACCTGTGCTAACAGTTAGTCTTAGATGGACACATTTTGGATGTCAAATTGGAAACATTCCATAAGCCTCCTCAACTGAAACATGTAAAGGAAGGCAATTCTCTGTTGAGTGTTTTCTACATGTTTATTCATGTTATGATGTGTTTTTATTTTGAAGGTGGTTAAGTCAGACCCTGTTTTGCTTTAGATATGCCTGGAAGGTGCTGTTCTTTGTGCACATGCCTGTATCCCTTGCATCATCTAAGCTACTCAGCTGAATCAGAACACTTAGACAGTGGAGAGAAACATTTTTGACAAAAAAACCCTCTTTTTATATTATGTCTTTTTGCCAAAACAAAATGTTTTTCATATTTTTTCATTCACGGGTTTTGGGGTGGAGTTCTCTTTTTTGTTCTGTTTCCTACTAATTTTTCCAGTTCTGTAAAACAAAATGAAGGTTGCCCTCAGCTCTTACCTCA
Source organism: Chloebia gouldiae (assembly GCA_003676055.1). Lineage (NCBI taxonomy): Eukaryota > Metazoa > Chordata > Aves > Passeriformes > Passeridae > Chloebia > Chloebia gouldiae. Next base: position 59,596,524 of record QUSF01000002.1, on the reverse strand, counting down.
CAGTAACTTTTCGTGCCCTTTTTGCTTATTGTAACCTGAAATGTCCATTCGTGTTAATTAATATTTTACCTCTGGATTTCTATCATGATCTTTCCAGTTTCTGCAGCTAAGTTCAGCTTTCATCATCACCATTTGTCGGAAAGATGGCATAAGACATAAGAAGACACAGGCACAAGTTTAGGTTTTGAACAGTAGTTACTGTTCTTTTAATTCCTAGGTACAAACAGTGTGATCTGCACATGCATAAGAATTTCTTGGCTGGACCCAGTTTTCTTTTTAATCTGGAACTTTCAAACTGTCAACAGGCTTTGGTACTCCAGTTGACTACTAATCCATCTTTATTGCCAGTTCTGGAGAAGACTGATGACCTTGGCTCTGAGAATGTCAGGTCTTCTAAACTGACTTAGAAAAATACTCTTACACCATTCTCCTTCTATTTTCCAGGAAGATAAGAGGGCAATTCCCTTCAACCACAGGAACACATGCAGAAGAAATGTAGACAGAGCTGTGAAGGAAAATGCAGAGGAACCACAGTCACTGGAAGTAAGTTTTCTTTCTCCTTCAGTACTCATCCATATGCATTAACACTGTGGGTGATCCATGCACTTCAGATACTTGCTAATTATCTAAAGGTAAAACTCGTGTTATAGCTTCTTCTGAAAGACAGGGTGGGGGGGACAGGAGTCAAAACACCCATTATTGTGGAGATCCAGAAACTGTATTCCTACACAATAACAATGCCAGAGAAGAGATGAGAAAGGGAGGATAAGGTTCTGTTCTGAATAAAGAGAGAAAATAACTCACAAAAGAATTTGATGAACTCTAGCAGTGGGGGAACTTCTCAGGTCTTCAAACTAGTTCTAATCCATACTAGGAGCAGGAGCAAGGATGGGCATGAGGTGATATGAGCTGAAGCTGTTCCTTGAGTAAGAATGTTTTACATAATCCCTCAAGGCTCATTGTGTAATACTGCTAGGTACAATCTATAATTGCTTCTTTTTTTTGTTTCCTTCACTTCTATAAGTTTCCAGTCTTGAAACTAAGAACTTTAGCTATTGCTTTCCTTGGTTAAACTTTAGTTTTTGCTTCTAATTTTTGTGGTGAAAAGCCTGACTCTGGACAATAATTCAAAGAAAACCATCTGTCTAGAGAGTAACTTATCCAGTAAAACTGCTTGTGCAAGGAACAGCCTTCCTCCTGTGATAACCTGAAATATGACTTCAGCAGGGTATAAGGACAAGTTTGAAAGTGCAATGAGCAACTATTCAGGTTTAGTGGCAGAAAGATGATGTATAGCTGCAGATGCATCTCAGATCATCAATGTGCTAATATTTAAAATTAAAGTAGCATGTTGTTGAAAAATTCACCCTGAATCTTCATGATTTTTTGAAAACAATCTATTAAATCTCATGGTTTTGGAAAACAGAAGAAAACTTTGGAATTAGGCAATGTTAATGAATTACCAGAAAGATTATGTAATCAATCTTATGAAAAATGCCTTGGTAACAAGCTCTGGTCTTGTTTTTCAATTGTTGTGTAATTTTTTTTTTTCCACAGGTCCAGTAGTATCTCATCACCACTATTTATGAAATCATCTGCCATCAGGAATGGAAAATAGGTGAATAATTTTTCTTCAGTCCTATGGTCCTTCAGGACAGAACTTAGTACATAGCTGGGAGTGCATTACTACTCTGATTAGGATTTACTACTATACTCTTATTAGGACAAAAGACTGTGCTAGACTGAGGCCACAGGTGATCTGATTCCAATGACCACAAAATTAAAGGTAAGCTTGAAGAGCAGGAATCAAATTTCTTTCCTTATAGTTTACTTCAGAAATCTATGAAAGTGTTGTGCATGTTTGTTAACATCTGTTGCACAGGATTTTTTAATCTGCTTGATAATGTAGATCAAATGTCCCACATTGTTCTCTTGTTTGACACAAACAAATTAATTTAAATTCAGCAAATCATACTGAAAATCCTGAATTTAGTAGGCTTGTCTATGGTCTGATTGAAATGAAAATAATTGAGTGGTTGGTGAAAATTTTAAAAAGCTAATAATAAACAATCACCTAATAAAAAACAATCACCAATTTCACCTTTTTCTCCTAGGAAATAAATGTTAGGCATTTTTTAAGTTTAGACAGAATAGGATGCTTGTAAACTGAATTTCTCAATCATGTACAGATAATAAATGTTGGGCAACTGAGAAATTCTGGTGGAAAATACTTCATTTTCAAGAACTATATCCAAGATCCATTCAGCCACAACAACATTTCTATTTGTGACACTGAATATGGCTTTGAGCTCTGTACAGATGAACATGTTGTAAGAATTTCAGATTTCAAGCCTTTTGATGGTAGCCAGTTGTCCACAGAGTCTATGATACCTGTTTGAATGCAGCTGCTTAGCATCATCATTTCCTATTCCTCTAAACATAATCCTAAAAGCAGCTTAATAATAAATGTGTTAGCAGAGCACTGTGGATATCTGTGTCCTGATATTCCAGCCTGGGATTACTCAGTACTTATGCCTCTCTCCTGTCTCAACACTGAATTTGCTAAAATCTAGAAACAGAACCACTCTGCTGTTTTCCTGTCATACTTTTTTTTTGATGTAAGCTACAAAATCTCCAAATTCTAATACTCCTTGTGCCATTAGCACCAAAGCAAACATAGTTGGAGAATATGGCTCAGAAAGTAGGGAACATCAGGACACTGGATAAAGGAAGCATAAAAAAATCAACCCCAACCAATGTGTCTTGCAGGATGAGAATGCTTTTGCCAAATTCTACCAAAATCAGCAGCTGCCAGTGACTTTGTGGGTTGAAACAAAGACTGAAGCCTTCTTTCCATTCCTAGGAATTGTTCTCTGGACTGTTTCCTCCAGAGTTCAGCTTTGAATCTGTAGGGAATGCCATAGGCAAGTAGCTGTGTCCTCTCAGGAATATCCCAGTCTGTAATCATGCTGCTCACCATTTCTCCTGTTGCCTTTTCCATCTGCATTTAAAAAGTTCTACAGAGCTCAGCTTGCTCTAGAGAAAACAAGCAATTCCCACCTTCCTTCTCCTTTCCAGAAGCTTCAATTTTACTTAGAGTACAGCAGCCAGAGTGAGGTAAACAGAGCCTTCTTCTTGCTTACTGTCAATGCAACCTCTTTAAGATAACAAAAAATATAACTCTAGATTCATTCAATAAGCTGGAAACAATCTATCATTTGTAGACACAGAATTAGAGGAGCAAAGAGTTCCAAAGTTAGACAATTTTTAGCAACAACTTGGATTTAAGGAGACCTTATTTCACGATATAGAAATTGAGCTTTGTCCACTATTATTTAACTAGTTCCAGAAAATACTGATTTGTGCCTTTCAACATATAGGACACCTATTCTCATTTCTAAATATATTTTTCTTTGGTTTCACAATGGATAGAGCTTATTATTAAATAAAATCCATTCAGTTTAGGTTTCTTACAACACCTTTGGTCCTCAACAAGGTGTTATTTGTTCTATGAGTTTATTTTATTCTGGCCAACATTGTGGCCAACGTTGTTTTCTGTTGTGGTCAATTCCTTTAACACATAAGTAGCTGTATGCATCTGAACAATTCCTAATTATTTTAAATCACCTGAGGATTATAAAGCCCAAGGATTTCCTATTCCTGCCATTGGACAAATAACATATTAGGGAAATTGTTCTTCCGGTGTTTGTGATACTCTCTGCTAGTCTGTAAATTCTTTGATTCAGATTTTGTTATTTTGAATGTGTTTCTACACATTCTATCTGGCTCATTAGGGTATTTAGATACCAAGAATTAATATAGTGGAAGCATCTTATTTTGCAAATGCTCAACTTGATAGAAGGACTTTAGGATGAAGAAAGTAGTGCAGTTTTTTTCAAACATGGGAAGCAGGAAAGTATATGTTGTTACTAATTTTAACTTTAGTAACTAATTTTAAGAAAATTTATGTTTCCTGTAGTTAGACAGAATCTTGTGTACCTCTATAAATAATTGAATAGATTGAGCTGATCCCATTTATTTCTATTGTGACTATATTGATATGACAGCTAGTACATTCTAGTATAAAATAAGTACTCACAAAAGCTTTTATACCAGCAGTTTTTTAGTCCCACAATACCAGTATTTCTGAAACTAAATGCAAAACTAATTTCTCTGAATTAACTTCCTCTCAGTAAATATTTCTGCAAAGGTCTCAATTTAACTACAAAACTGATTGGTGGTAAAAGTGAGAACTTTTAAATATACGTTTCTGTTTGAAGGGTCAAACAAATTATAAAGATCTGTTTCAATGCCATTGTCTTACTAATAGTGCTGAAACTATTGAATTTAATAGAAGTTATCACTATGCTAGGGGTTTTTTAATCTATTTATTAGGAAATTAGTGAATATAATCTAAAAACCTCTACAACTCCTTTCAGCCAAAAGGGAGAAGTGCAGCCTTCTAAATACAATGTCTAAATGGGCGGCTGAAATGAAAAAAAGCAAGACAAAACTGAACTAGACCGTGAGTGAATGCTTTAGAAGAAAAATGGTTTCCTTGAAAATCCCTGGTCATCAAATGCACCTGCACATAGAGGATAGGCAAGAAAACAGTTCACCGTGTCAACATTGGGTTCAATTATTCTGTCCCTGTCAGCCCTGCCTCAGTTTACTTGCTGGGTGAGGAAGGAGGGATCTTCACAGCTCAGAATCCTCACTGGAGAAATGGCTGCTGCCTCTCAGCACTTGGCTGGCCACATTAATGGGTCTGGAGCAGTGTCCAACCTTCAGGCACTGTTTTGTGTGGGCTTGGCTGAGAGCAAGTCACTTCTTTTCTTCAGAATATTTTGACTCCTTCAGTGCTACTGATTACCCAAGTGAGAGCAAAAAATAAACAAATATAAATTTAAAAATTATCTTACTAGTGTGTCAAATATTTCTTCATTTATTCTCCTTTATAAGTTTTCATTTGTTTGTTTGTTTTTTGTTTGGTTTTGGGGTTGGGTTTTGTTGTTGTTGTTGTTTTTGGGGTGTTTTTGTGGAAAAAAAGAGCCATCTCAAATATATCCAATATATATTACTGCAGAAATCTGTACACTTGCAGCACTGAAACCTGTAACTCCTTGTTACATAAATGTACTAAACATTACTTTCCAACACCAGTTCCTCGTCTCCTTAGCAACACAGGCTGCAAAGAGCTCACCAGCCTGGTGTTCTGCTGCATGTATGAGCTTCCAAGTCAACTGGAAGAGTTTTTGTTTAGGATTCAGAATCCTCCTTTGACCAGTTCAAGCTATAGGTGAGGGAGACTCTTCTTTTGCATATGGTCTCATGAAAGCTATAATTTCAATGTTTATCATTGGAGTATATAAGCAATGAACCAAGAGGAGCTTCTGAGAAAATAAAATTTTCATGGCAGAACACTGAACAATTTATTCTTTCCCCTGCACCATGATCATAGAGCAAAATATTTTAATACTGAAACTAAATTTTTTAATATAGCTCCCCCTAATAACTTATAAGGATGCAAAAATGTATGCAAGATCAATATTATGTCTTTCCCAAAGCTTCTAGAAACTAATAATTTTTCTTCTATTATAAGGCAGAAATGTGAGAAATCTTAGTACAGACACACTTGTCTGTGTCACTGTTGTAAGATGTTGTTATAAGACTAACAGTGAAATTATTGTGCCTGGCTTTAGCCAGTGAAGATTTGAATTGGTTCTGGAAATGAAAATCTCCTTTTAAATCATTCCTCCCCTGGTGCCTTCTTGTTAGCCTGAGGCTTTGTCCATTTTCATGCTAGTTCTGTACACAAACAAAGTAACAGTAACTTAGTCTAGAGTTAAGATCGAGTTTCATTTCAGCAGTTATCACTGGACTCCACTGCATTCCATGATGTCAAAAAATTGATGAGGAAATCACTGATGAAGGCAACATCACATGCATTTACTTTCAAATATTATATTAGGCAAAGCATTCATGGCTTTCTTGAATTTTTTTACCCTGTGTTGGGAACCAAGAGAGGAAACCCAAGAGCCCATCAGTCTTTTAGGTCAGTAGCTTTGAGCTGCTCACACCAGCATCCTGTCTTTGCCTCCAAAATAGACTGGTGAGAGAAATGATACAAGCATGAGGTCATTCTGTACTTCTACATAAATTACTTTTTCCAAAGTATACAAGGAATAATCTCTCTATTAAAGTGAGGCCTGGTACATGAAGATGGGCAAAGGTTCAGCTGAAGAGAAAGAAAAATATGTTCTTGTACCAGGAGATGTTCCTGCCTAGATCAGTGGGGAACAGCTTGGTGGTTCATTTGCTGGGAAGCTTTGGGATCTGGAAGAACGGGTAAGCATCTGTCAAACAGGTCACAAATTTCCCTCAGCAACACGAGTAGGGATTGTTTTTATTTTCCTTCAGGGGTTTTAATTAAAGGTTAAAGACTTAAAGGTCTGTGAATGAAGACTTCGAGTGGAGAAGTTACACTGCCCAACTGTGCTGGTGATGCCAGGTTACACACCCCCCTAGCTGAGGTCTAGGAGCCTGTTGTGTTTGTACTCTCTGCACCCTGATTTTTCAGCAGCAAAACATGGCTGGATCTAACACACCTTTTTTAGCATTTCTGCTCCAGAGCAGCACAAAATCATCATCCCCAGAAAACAAAACAAAAAAAACCAAACAAAAAACCAAAAACAAACAAACAAAAAAAAACAAACAAAAAAACCAAACCAAACCTAACCAAAAAAAAAAAAGAACAAAAACCAACCAACCAAAAAAAACACCAACCAAAAAAAACCCAATGTAATTAGATTTTACCAACACATTAATTTAGATCCAGAGAGCTTGCTGAACATTGTGCTGCTTGCAGGTAATGCAGGAGAAAGACTTCTCCAGTCTCTAACAAACTCTTGCCAAGAGGGGTTTACTTCTCTTACTGTAATGCTCTGTAAAACACAATTTAGTCTGACAAAAAGCAGCTGCAAGAGAACAACAATACCAGTTTCTGATGAAAATTTGAATGACTGGATTGTATGCTGGGTATTATTTTAAGCAAAAACATTTATTGTGTAGTTTGTGACTAAATTTGGCTGTCTTACAGCAAAAGTTCAGCTGAAATAAAAGCAAATGATTTTACAAATGGATTTTATAGCCTCATCACTTACAGGATATGTAGTACCTTAAACCTAGAAAAGCATATATAATTTTTCATTCTTAATCTGTAAGTAAATCTGAGTGAGAATAGCTCAAATTGGCATAAGTAAGATATTTGAGTCTCATTTTCCCTCTGTTCATCAGATGAATTCAGAATAGGAAAAGTGGTTTGCAGTAGTTGCAAACTAAATAGAAAACAAAGGAAGAATATAGGAAGTCTTTCTGTATGCTGTTTGTTTTCCAGTCTCTCTTACCAGCTTTTGACCTAAAGTAGTTTCCAGTGAGGTGTACCAGTGAAATACAGGGAGAAATTTTGTAATGCAGCAAGATAAATGTTAAATCATCATTGATAGATGTTAAATCATCATATTGATTGTTTTTTGCCAGTGACAGTGCATTGAAGAGATCTGCTCATTTTCATTTAATGTTTTGTTTGAATGAGTGATCGCTTCATAACCACCTATCTGCCTGAAGTGAGGCAAGTCCTGATTCAATTGCCCTTTGCTTATGCAAAATACCAGTTTGGAATAGTTATTTGACTCAGTAGTAAATGGTACCCTAATGTATTATTCTGTAAAGTAATTTATTAAAGATTTTTCAAACAATTCAGATTGACTTTGTGTGTTCAGCCTATTTATAAATTAATTTGGTACTCACCTTATATTTATGGATCAGCTACTTTCAATAAGAAAAAGCAGAAAAGCACCTGACATTATTTTGGAGAGGTTCAGACAAATCTGTACCTATGACTAACCACACTGAAAAAACTACCTAAATTTGAGAGCATCCCTAAACCATGCAGAAAAGCAATTAAGTTTTCCTCCATAAAAGCAAAATCTGAAATGTAAATGAATATGCACATGGAATTAGAGACACATTTCCATGTGAAATTTTACCTCTGACACATCCTAATTTTTGGGTAGTTAATTGTGCTGTCTCTATGTTTTCTTAACTTGGTGTTTTTGCTTTTTTGAATTGAATGTTTATTTGTTCTGGAGACAGATAATGATCAAACATCTGCCTTTGGATGTACTGGCCAACTGCTTGCAGGCTTCCCCAAGAGAGGAACACCCCAGTTTTGGGCCCAGAAATATAATCCCTAGTCAATCAGAGATTACTTTTCCATAAATTGGCTATAGGATATATTCTCTCCAGCAGAGGGCAGTGGAATTGTAGGTGTATGTATATGAGACAGAATTTTAATTTAATTTGGAGAGAAAATTCAAATATTCCGTAAAAAAAAGTTGAAATGAAATAGGCAATAAGCAAGAGAGATCATCTTCAGGCATAATGTGATTTTGCTTTGGCTTTATTCCAAGAAATACAGAGGAGACCTCTTGATTAACAATGGTATGCCATTATGAAAAAGATTCTAGTGCTTAAGAATTAATAAAATGTGAATTTCTGAACTAGAAAAAAACGTGTTCTGAATTCCTTAATTACAAAAAGTCTTATTTAAAGTATCTATTTGACAAACATTTTTTTCTCTGAGGAAAAGATTAGGTGAGTATTTCTGTCAAAAGAATAGACCCCACTGAGATATCCACAACACTACTGGCTTTAATAAAAAAATATGCAGACACACAAAGGGCCCATGTCTTTAACTATTTATTGTGAGATAAGGTTCTATTTCAGATTTCTGACCTTTGCAAAGCTGAAAATGCTCCCAAAATGTCAAGACTGTGGCAGGTTGGAAATGGCATGGCTTGAGCCTGCAATTGCATGGTTAGGAATAAGTAAGACTCAAAGCCTTTATTGATGGCTATGAACCACCTTTTTCCCTGCATTTTCATTTGTAGTATGTGCTCCAAGGGTTGGATGCTCAGCATCTGAACCTTAGCAGCTTTGGTGGCATGTGGCAAGAACTAAATAAAAATTATGTTTACTGTGTATGCTGAACTTCTTTTCTCTTGGAACTTCCCCTAGTAATCTGGTAAATTAAATTGCTCCTTGTTATGGCTACCTTAATTCAAAACAAAAGAACAGCAGAAATTTCAGTTCAATTGACAGCAGGATTCAAGTAAAGTAGTGCCACAACTAATAGCAGTTTTTGACAAGAATGCATAAAAAGAAAATAAATGTAGTTGCCTGAATCTTCATTTTCTGGTGTCTTTTTGCAGGTGCCTGATTTAATTCCCATTTTTTTTTCTGTAAGTGTAGAGTCTTCTTTTCTTAAACTATTTTTATTGACTAGATCTAATCTCAGCAGTTTGAACAGTAAAATTCTGTAAATAATACAGTTATCCTGAAACAAAAGAAACTGAAAAAGGAAGAGAGGTAATAAAAAAATGAGAACTTTCAATCTGAAGTGAAAAGAAATATTGGCATGATAGTGAGCTGCCTGTTTTTTCCCTTAAGTCATTATTTTGCAGAATAACTACATTCCACATCCTCATGAGCCGAACCAGTTGCTAGGTCAGGGTGATACACAGTCTTGGTCTATCCCTGAAGTTGAATGACTCTGAAGAATAATTGCTGAATATCCCAAAGTTTGCCTTCTAAATATGCTATGATGTCATCTCATATCTTCTTGAATGTACCCTCATGATACTGTTTTTTGTGGGTTTACATGGTTGTCTTTTGCACTTTTAAAGCATTATCTGAAGGCATTTTACATTTTCATAATATTTTCTAACCTTTTTCTATTCCATTTGCATTTGTGTGAAAGACATTGATGGCAATAAATAATCGGAGTTAGGAGAAATATAGTGATTTCTAGATATGAATATAAAATGCTTGCTGTGTGTAAGTTAGGTTCTGAGCTAAACTCCTGAAACGTGCTTCAGGTTTGAGATTTTACTGGCAAGCAAAGAATCAAGTTTTCAATTCCCGTTATTTACTTTGTGTAAACATCCTGGTTGCAAATGAACCACGAAAATGTTGGATGAAATCACGTCCTTCATCTAAACCTACAATGAACCTACAAGCCAAAAGAAGTATGTTGTTCCTTACAGCTACATCGCAAAACTCCTGATGAGCTTCCAGTCTGTTTGGTTTTGCATGCCTTACAGTTTCAGCCATCCATAAGCATTGTCCTTCGATGTATATCAGTACTTTCTACTAAAGTAGCTCTGGAGCAATAGATCGAGCCTCCTATTAAATAAATAAATCTGCTCTTAACTTCCAGAATTATAAATAACATGAGGAATGTCAAGGCAACCTTGGGGGTTAGCCAAGTCTTGGAACAGCTGCTATGACCTTGCATATCAGCATCTCAGCTTTTATTAGTGATTTGTTTGTGCACAACATGGAATTTCTTGGATTTTATATTAATTTAAATTTTATTTTTTGCTACATATTAGGAGAATTTTAGGAAATAACAAATATTTACAGGCTGCATGAGACTTCCTAGGAGGTTTGCTAGGTAGGTCTCTAACTCTTTGTTATTCATAATAGAGGAAATGTCACCAATTTGCCCTGGTACAAAGTAATCACTGTGGCTGTATTGTAAGATTCTGTGAGCTAAAGCCACTGTCCTCACTACAAAATTTTGTCCTCTGTGACTGATCACACAGGACGCAGGACCAGAAGAGAAGCTTTGCTTATATAGAGAGCTGTGAATAGTAGAAGTTTCGTAGGAACAAATTCTCTTCCCACTGCAGAAGGACATTAAAGTGTTCTTTAATTAATGTCTAATTTTAAACTTGCAATTAGTCAGAGTGAGAACAATAGACATACCTATGTTAATTTCCTTAATGTGTCAAAGTTGTACTGACTTCAACAGATGTATAATCAAGTTTCTACAGCTCAGTAGCTGCTGGATAAAAGCTCAAGTATGTGCTCAATGAAAGGCTGAATTGAACTTTTCTTTTACAGTTCACTAAGGTTTTATGAACACCTCTTATTAGGTATGTAGTAACTTATGTTGCCACTAGACTTTTCTAAAAACTGAAGCATCACCAAGATGCTTCTCCCAGTATTTCCACTGGGCTCAATTATTCCAAGCAGTAGAAAGCACACCGCCTTTGTTTTATAGTTCTTGAGGTTTTTCTGAACAAGAGCGTAAAATTTTGAGGCAAGAATATCAGTAGTATTTAAAAAACCCACAGCTAAGTATATAATTTTTTCTCTGATTTTTAACATTGTTCATCAAATTTCCATCACTTCTCTACTATATAAACTTTTTTGCCTGCTGTGTCCACTTTATGGTTACAACAAAGGTACTTTTGCTGGGAATAAATATCTAGATGCCACATAAGGACTAGGAACACTGTCCAGTCAGCAAATTCTTATGTGCCAACAGCAATATGGATTCCAGGTGACGTCCAGAGAAATTCAAGAAGATATTCAAGAGAATGGTTTGGTTTCTATGTCAAAACTCTCTCTTGTGAAGAGGATCTCTCTTTCTCCATTTACTTTCGAAATCAATATTTCCCATACATTCAGTCTAGACTTCTGCTTGTACCATACCTTACAATTCACAAAATTTACAATCTCAGTCAAAAGTTCAGATTTCCAAATCCCAATAAGGATACTTAAATAATTAACCCATGCATGCCAAGAATTTCTGAAAACATAGAAACCTGCTTTTTGATAAACTTCCCTCTTATGACTGCTGAAGAACTCATTAAAGAAAGAAAAAACATAATTAAACATGGCTGACATGCCTATAGCATACTAGATCCTAAAGCAGGATCTATAAAATGAATTTCAATAGACTGTTCTTTAGGGATATATTACCCTTTGAAAATACAGCCATGCAATGATTCTGCTATTGTTTCCTGGGAGTGCAGGGATGCTATTTTCCAAAATATTCCCTGACACTTTGTGCGTAAGTTAAAGATTTGCTTGTGTTTTGAATTATACACATGTGGCTTAGCTTTACCTTTGGTTTTTCTGATTGTCATAGGTCTGAAACAATGGACAGGAAAATGCTTCTTGTATTCTTTTCAATATATGATGCTTTCATGTTAGCTCAGATGGACCAAGAGGAAATCTGTTACTTTTTAATCTTATGCAAATACACTGAAGTTTAAGTTGTAGGAGACTGCATTACAAAGCACAGTTTTCTAGTACTTTTTAGCATTTTCTCTTCTCAGACTCTGCCTGAAGGTGGATTTGTGTACAATTCATTCAGCTATACATGGAAGTATCACAATGCAACAGGCATGTTACCTTCAGTGAGGGAATTTTTCCTTTGATTTTCTTTCTGTCACTTCTTCCCCCATCACTTATTTCTTCAACACACATGTTCAGGGAGTAGCTTGAAATGGTTTTGTGTCCTATATACAATATTTACTGAGAAATATGTTTTCAGCTGTGTGAAAGGGGATGTTTACATCCGTGTGGGCAAGCAACCAAAATAAGATGTATTTTCTTTGAGTATTTGTACTAGTAAAACTGAAATGAACAAATGTTCACCTAAAGGTATGCTTTAAAAATGCATTACTGTGAATGAAGTAAATGTACTTAACATTCCAGGCTGTTCTTTTAGGCTGTTCCCCAAAGAGTATGTAACCCTCTCTTAGTCTGCACTTGGCTTCCAGCAACAGTACTTCTCAAGGAAGATGCCAAGATAGACATAAGACTGAGTGGCAAATATTTTTACAGGTTGTCCTAAGGTCTTGGCCTCATTCAAATCCAGATGCCTGAGTTTTACTCCTGCAGAAAACAATATTCCTAAAGATACTTGCCTGAACACCTCTCTGGGACTAGGATACAATTGGGGCATACACAAAAATCTGAGACCTCCTCAGCTGGCAGCCCAGGCTACATTCATTAAATTCAGGCTTCCAAATACTTCTCAGTATACTTGGCCTCCCAAAACTGTGAAAGTCTTTCTTAGTCCCCAATAAGGCATGCATTGGTTTTTATTGTAGGTGGTTGTTCAGGTGTAAGTAAGGAAAGAGTGAGATTTGATCAGATCAAAAATATTGCATTTTAGGCTAGTATTACACATATTTGTGTGAGATGGTTATGTCAGGCAGCAGTTTATTCATTTAATCTAGCTACTTTTTTTAACTATATGTTTGGATATTGCCAGCTAGCTCAGCTACATGGAGTAGCCCATGCAAAGACAAAAAATGACAAAGAGGAAAAAAAGAAGAGCAGGCCAGTGAAATGTTACTTTTCTACATGGCTTTTCTCTGGTAAGATGAGAAGCTGCATCTCAGCCACTGCTTTCTGTGTGAAAGCACAAACAGGGTGCAGAGGTTCAGTGCCAGCACATCGACAAATGGAGCAAAACACGTGGTACAGTAGGTGTCAAGCCCCAGAAGAGCAATTAATCATGTGTGCTGTTGCTGCACACTCTGGAGAGGTGATGAGGTTCATTCTTTTTCAGCTGGGCACTTTCAACAGCACAGCTAATTCAGCATGAGCACAGCAGCTGGACATGAAGCCACATTAGTGCAGCATTGTGGCCCACTAGAGTAATTGAACAGTAAACTAGGTTATTTGCCCACCTACTTTTCCTGCATATTAAATGGAAGATAATGAGCAATTGCTTATGGTCTGTTTGGAAAAAAAATGACTGTTTGTTCAGCACTTTGAAATCATAAATCAATATATGCTGCAAATGCAATATGCCACCTAACAGCCTCATTCAACAGAGAGCTGCACTGGAGAGGGAAAAAGCTGCCCCTCCCTGGCTCTCTACATATTGCCTTCTGCAGAAAATGGTCATGGGTGTGATCCCTTCATCTTAATTTGAGAACAAATATGTCCAAGGGGGCTTATTCACCACCTTGCTTAAATGACAAAGCCTAAATGAGGCAGGAGGAAGACAGAGATTATGGCTGCCTGGATCACTTTGACTTCCATAGGCATGACTCTTCAGTAAGCAATCAGGTTGCCTAAGAATTTCTTTTGGCACTCCTAAAGTCTTTCCAAGCTGATTTTTTCAGTCAAGGCTCTAAAAAGAAAAGATATCTTTATGGAGCTATATCTGAGGGTTTCTTCCAGTGCTGGCTTTTGGAACCAAGGCTGAGGATTCCTGGTGAGATAAATTTCTCTAGCTCATGTTGATGGACCAAATAAGCTGGTGCATTCCCTGAAATGGCTTACATAAGCTTCCAGGGCTCCCTGATTCAGTGGTTTTCTTGAGATTTTTCAGAGGTACAGCATTTCTGACCTCTTTTCAACACCACACTGCTCCCTGTTTCTAGTGGTCTCCTTTTTCTGCACTCCAGGGATCTTCCAAGGGATCCTCTGGAAACAGGATTGCAGCTGCAAAGAAAAGAGCTGAATTAGGTTCCCTGAATTCACAGCATTCCAGAACTATTTAACTGTTCATACCACTGTGCAATATTCTGTCAAATAACTGGCAAATCCTAATGAATTCATGCATCAGTATTTTTTTAATATAGAAACAAAAAGCTGTAGTTGGATTGTCATTTTCAAGATTAACTCTGCCCTTTTGTTTCCTGCCTATGCCATAACTATAACTCTCCAACTCAAGGAGTTAAACCAGTCTTTATAGTGAATCTAGAGCATATACTGATCTATGTGATTTTATAATTATAATTATGATCTATGGGGCTTTTTTCTCTTCGATAAAAAATAATGTACCTGCGTGGAGAGACAGTGGCTGAGATGGAAATTTACTTACATTCAGTCCACCACACCTTGTCAAAATACATGAATGACTGTTACAATACTGCAAAACAGAGACAGAAAGAGGGAGAAAAAGAGTGTGATTTTTAAAACTTGTAATTAATAGGCATTTTGCTTCAAAAACTTCCTTGTGAGATTATTATATTAACTTTATCTTCTTTACTGCGTGACCTACACTAAGGGGGAACCAGCAATCCTCACAGCAAAATGGAAGGAATAAGGAGAGACTGGTTATTCAGGAACAGCTGCTTGTTTTCAGCAGCATCAGTTGAGAGTTTTTCACATTCTCCTTCTCCGCCTCTCCCCAAATGTTCAGCCTGCTGTGTGCAAGCTGGGTGTTTACAGTTCAGGACTATGGAGGAGGAGGAAATATTTTGCCTATTGTTCAGTGACGTCAATGGCTTCGCTCCCAGTCACTTGAGGGACGCTGGTGCTTAGCAAATGTCAGTGCACTGCTGCTCCTGCATGTGCCTTACAGTCTGCTTGCAGGGATTTAAGGTCTCTCCTGCAAGATAGATCCAGCTGGCAGACGAGGCGGGTGTGAAAGGCAAAGAGCAGTAGCCATGGAAAGCTGCTCTGCTGCTTTTTGCATGCGAAAACCTCCATACAAGTTTCTTGTTGAGGCATTAATATGGCATCTTTATTAGCATTAAATGCAGAATTCAGCTTAAAAATTTATTTTATTCTGCACCAAGGTCTTTCTTTTTACATTCTTTTCCTCTGTATTAACAGGAATTTTCAAAACTTGTTGTCTATTAAAGACCTAAAAATCCCCCAGAGAATACATTGACAATTTTATAATTAATCAGGAGACATAGTTAGTTAACTCAAAAGCTTAATTCAGTGTTTTTCTGCAGCATTCTTACACCTATTTTGTTACTGGATATTGAAAACTGAATGGCAAATGTATTTTGCTGAAGATTTTTTAAGCTCTGGGCTGATTTTTTTTTTATGAATGCATATTTTTTGAAAGTGTATTACAGTTGATGTTCCTAACTGCAACTGGAAAGCCATTCTTCAATCACTTTATTTTCATTAAAACATATTTGAAATAATTTTTTAAAAAACTTGGCTGCTAATATTTGAGATTTAAAAATTTATATATGCACCCTTTGTGCATGTGTGCAGGAAAATGGGGTTTTAGAAAATACAGAAATTGTTCTTGGTGTCAGTGTTTTCTGTTAAGTTTTTATAGCTGAAATTGAAAAGCTTGGTTTTGAAGAAATAATTCATTATATATATGAACAGAGATGCGATTATGGATGGGACCAGAAGATCAGCTTACTAATTATCTTGATGTGGGACCCTGAATTTATTTCACATTAATATAATGATCACCATGAAAATGTCAAGTATTTTGAGGGTTCATCAAAGCTTATAGTATCGTGTGGCACTGTACTGATACCTTAAGATAAAGGGAGAACATAAATAGATGCTGCCGTTTTGCAGGAAAAAATGGAAAAGCTAAAAGCAAACACCACTGAACAAGGAGTCTAGCATCAGGTTTACAGGGGAAAATAAAAAGGTGAGACAAACTATTGTCAGTGCCTTTCAGGTTTTTACTTAGCTGGGGATCATCATCCATTGCTGACAGGTATATACAGTCACAAAAACGATTTAATAGGTAGCCTGGCTTTCTGTGCTGAGAAATAACTTTAGATGTTTTGAGATAAAATGTACTTAAATCTGTACACTTTAGATTTTAAGTTGCTCATATACATGAACCATTCACTGATTAACAGACTTGCTCCATAATTATTCCACAGAGAATTTTTCTTGTAGATGACTGAGGAATGTATGAATGGCTTTTTTAAAATACACATTAAATTATAGGAGCAAATATTTTCTGGAAAAAAGATATATACCTGCTTTATTTGTTTGCTTGCAAAACCTTAATCATCACTCTTTAGATTTTCCCAAATCCCAGGTGGAGTTTTTTTGCTTCATTTTTATATACTGTGATTTTAAAGAAGCAAGGAACTGCAGAATGTGACCCTGTAGAAAACTGTTGTGCTTCTAGTTGGTCAAACCACCCAGATCAGAACCCTTCTTCAAGAGAAGGATAATCAAAAAATCAATTATAATTTTTTTCTGATATACTGTGCTGGGTTTGGTCAAGATGATAAATACCTTGCAAGATTTCAAAGTATTCTAAGAAATCTGTTTTAAATCAGTGTTGAATGTTGGCTTCAACATCCAAATATAGAGAAAGGAAAGGCTATTATAGTCTCACTCCTTTCATTCCAATCACTCTATAATCTTTCAAAATGAAAACAACTGTTAAAGGCAGATTTGTTACCCCACCACCTCTCTTTCAAAGAGAAAGATACCGTTCAGTCTGTAGATTATTCCTGGTGAAGAATGTTTGATATGGCTTCTGCAAAGAATTGCCAATATATCTGTGAATCCTTCATCAGTTTTCATACCAAAGGCAATAAATATTGAATTCTGCTTTAACTGTTAATTTCAGAATGCCCTGCCATTTCACTTAAGAAGCCTTTTTTTTATAATATTAACTCAAAACAAATAATTATTTTATAGAGAAAAGGCAAACCTTTCTTATTTTCTATGTAGTCATTTTACCTCATGGATAGAAATAGGGGACTAAAATGCCTTCTGAATTTGGATCACAACTGAATTACTGTTACCACAGTCCCCCAGTAATGCTTTCCTAACTTTCCAAGAAGTTTCAGGAGCAGATTAGTATCACCTAATACAAAGGAATGTAAAGATTATAAAACATAATATACTGCAGAAAATGTAGTACTTTGTTTTCTTGAAAGATTTTTGCATAGGTGCACACATATATTAAAAATCAAATTAATGTAAGATGATGTATCAAACTAAGTTAAAATACTCTTGTGAAAATGTGGTTATAATTGTTGTATCCTTACAGACAAGGACTATAAATCTCAAAAGACCAATCTCCAACCTATGGTTTGTACTTAGAAATCTTTTAATAACAGACATGTTCAAAGATACATCCAAAATTTTTGTATAAATAAGAGATGAATGTTGAAATACTCTTCACTCAGCTTTGTTTTCTAGTACCTCATTAACCTGTAAACAAACATATTTTTGCCTTTCAAATTCTAGAGGAGTAAAAAAATCTAGAGGATTTAGAAATCAGGCTTACATTTTCTCTATTTGTCTTATAGGGTTTTTTCCTAACACCATCAAATAGCTGTTTGCCAGCTTTCAGCTGTAACAGGAGGGAGATCTGTCATCACCCATAGGAAAACAATGAATTGTGTCTAGCCAGAAAATAAAGTGAGCACTTTCTTCACATAATAAACTAGTTCTTGACAGAGCTAGTTTTTCAAATAAACAATACAGAAGTAAGACTATGTCATGAATTCTGTTGTTATAACATTCTCCTGTATACCAGGTATTAGAGTTTTGGAAGCAAAGTCTACTGCAAGTTTTCTGAAAAAAAGAAAAAAAAAAGAAAAAAAAAAGTAAGTGATTACATCACTTTCTGCTTCAGTGGGGATGGGTAGGGACAGAAATTAAGAGGGAGTTTCTTCTTCCCTCCCTCTCTCTGCCCCTTCAACTCCTTCCCTTTCCTTCTGCTTTCCCTCCCCTTCCAGCAAGACAGATGTTTAAGCTGTTCTTCTTTGTACTATGGCTCCTTAATTTTAAACTCCTGCAAAACAGTTAAGAAAATCTTCTTTAAATTGGTGTATAATGGCTAGGTACATCAGTTGTTAGGGTGATATTCATATTGTTAGAAAAATAATTTTGGAGTACATGAAAAGTGTGAGATGTGAAAATTTAATCTGCAGACAACACAAATAATTTACATGGTTGCTTTGTTTCCTGTGCTTGTAGTCTATGTTTTGGAGGAAATCTGAGCTTGTGAATTTATATTCTTTACAGTATTCTATCCACCTCTTGACCTTTTGTAGTGGCTTGGGCTTTTGTCTTTAGACTCCTTGAGAACTGCTTCAGGGTAGCTGTTTTTGAGAAGATTTTTTCTGAGCTCCACTATACTACACATGGTGATGGCTCACAAGCCAGACTTGCCAAGAATGCAGAGGACCATTCTAAAGTGGGCATTTCTCTCACTTGGGCTCAGAGTGAAGACAAGCTTTGCCTTTTGGGCATAAATCATATTTTTACACAAGATTTTTTTCAGTAAGAGAGCAGTCACTAAGGAATAAGCAACTAGCTGTTTTCATGAAAATCAAACTGAAATGAAATGAAAACATAGTGAACCTCTTCAAATAAAGGAGTAGAGTTCAGTCCTTGTGGTGAGCAATAATGTCACTATTTAACATCATATATGATTCCTAAATAAATATTATAATAGGATATTAACATTAAATATATTTATAATAATATCTCAGATCTTCTGGGAGTCCCATATATTTTGCAGACTATTTCTCAGTCACAACTGCAATGCAGTGGATGGAACATTACAGCTTTCTGCATCCAAAAAAATACACAGAATCTTTCAGGAATGTGCTGTGTGCAAGAAGGATAAAAAACCAAGCTAGCAATCACATTAGAAATTGGCAAGGAAATACAGAAGGGGGGGTGGGGGGAAATTAATTTTTTAAAATTTCTAAACAATAAGATGCAGTTTCATTTCTCCTCTACAAGATTACAACATGTCAGCATGACATGCAAGTCTCATATCAGCATATTAGCCAGGGCATCTTCAAGTAGCTTCATATTTGAAAAGAAATGGGAAACAGATAGAAGTAGACTGGAGGAGGGGAAATTTGATATATTGTTAATCCATATAAAAGTTTGGGAGAATGGTGCCTGTTGGAAAGTACCTCCTCCCCTTTCCAGGATAGCATGGGGAATGGAATAAATACCAGATGCAATACTGAGCTGAGAAATCAATAGCTAGAGGGAATGGTGTCACTTGATATTTGGAGGGGTAACTGGTCTGGAAGGGAGAGAGCAGGGAGGAATAAGACACAGAACCACATTCAATAGAGGAGCTGTTATGGGTCTGGGTCTAGTGCTTGGCAACAAGAGCTGCTTAGAGCTTAGGAGGCAGGGATCTCACTCCTCAGGGAGGGAACTTTATCACAAGAAAGGCTCTGACTCCAGACTTGACTTCAGAAATATCCACTAATACAGAAAGGGATATTTGTGTCCAGCCTCAGTCTGGCTTGAATGATGAGCCCACTGTCAGCATGATGAAAATTCAGCTTTGGAGAGGCAAAATATTATGGCAGTTTTTTGACTGGTTGTGACTCTGCTCTATCATTTGCAGCAGTCAACGTCAGGCTGCATTGCTGAACTGCTTGGACATGCTGAAAACCCAAGAATCAGCATGAAGCCATGCTGAAGAGCAGAGATCCATGCAATCCCAAAGTTGAGGCACCACTTTCACTCACGCTCCCAAGGCTGTGCACAAAACTAAAGGGGTAGCTGTCAGGATTGCACTGGGAATTGTGAGACAGCTATGCATCTGTGCCAGATATAGCCTGTGCTGAACAGATCACTATTGATCACAATTTAACCTCTTTCCATAATAAAATAGGTGATATAGGTCTCATGATTATAGAATCAACATTGTATGTCAGTCCCCCTACCTGCCATTCTATGCTTAATTCAGCAGTTATCCATAGGAGACAGGAAACTTAAACAGCCAAGTGCTGTAATCTCCATATATCCCATGTAATTTACAGCCATTTTTAATTTCTTTTCCTTCACAGAAGATTTTTACCAGCTTTCTGTTTCTTATAAATAGCATTTACTACCATAGAAATACTACTAGAAGCAATAGTATTTGTGTTATATTAGTCTCCAGAAATTCTAGTGGTGGTTATGATATGTGTAAATACAAAAAAAAACCAAAACCAAACCCATACTGATCTTTGCCTTGAGCAATTAACACACTGAATCTTGTGTTTCATCTGTTTGCCACCAAATCAGAATTCTTAATAGTAAAGTAAAGGAGTAATCCCATACACACAACAGGATTCCTGTAATGCATTACTCTTTTTCAGCTCTTTTTGTCCAGGTCATTTATTGCCTGCAGTTGAATTACTTTGCTTTTTCAATCTGTGCCAAGAACAGGTAGGATTCTCTTGATAAGCAGATCAACATAGAAAAGCTTATTTTATTTTCCCCTCTGTGAAAGCTCTTTTCCCTGAATGATGAATGAACAAAATTCTTACACTTAAAAAAACTTTTAATCACTTTTAATTTCTTTCCTATACACAAGACATGCTGTTTTATCTTGACAGTCTAGCATGGGAATTGCCACTTTGTTCTGGTTTTTTTTGGCAAGTAACCATCTTTGAAAATTGCCGTATTTTCCTATGGAAGGATGGTTAGGCCTAAAACAGCAGTGCTGTAACAAAATGCTATTTCATGCAGGTTTTTGATGCAGGTTCTCTACATGGGAAGCCAGGCTGGGGTGAATAACCCTATCAGGCTCGCAAAGAGGATTAGCATGATCGTCACAAGTTAGAAAAGACTGTTGAACTATGTCAACATGAACAGCACATCAGTCCTCTTGCCTCTTAAATTGCCACATAATCAATAATCTCCCAGACCTCTCTTCCTTTTCTGATGGCCATTTAAGGCACCCCTGTCTGCTCAGCTTAGAGGTCTTCTGCTTCCCTTTGGTGCGTTTAACAAGGAGCATCAGGATCGTTTTCTCTGGATAAATGAGCCCTTACTGTGTCTGCTTGTGGTGGGTGTGTGAATGGCACAATTTTTCTGCACCTCCCATCAGTATTTGGGATTAAAGAAAGGAAAGGAGTGAGACAGGGTAAAGATTAAATTTTGCAGACCTGTAATGACTATAGGGCAGTGTTGCCATTTCACCTCATTTCTCTAGCTGCTCAAAGAAGAAGCACGGGGGAAAGATGTTGGTGGGCAATTATCCATCCAAGTGTATCTGCATGCAAGAATTTCTTGCAATAGAATAAGTCCTTTGAAACAGTGACCAAATATATTCAAATTGAGAACAGGATGGGCATTATCTAAACAATATGAAATGATGGAAGGAACAGTTATTAAGAATGGAGGGCAACACAGCAAAGCAAGTAGCTGCACTGAATTGAGGCTCAGCAAAGCACAAAACAGATTGGGCTTATAAGACATTTATTTTGCAAATAAATTCATTTAGTTAAACTTAAAAACAAGGAAGAAAGATGTACTGGAGTCCAGTCACACCTTAGCAAACATTTGAGTGCAATTAATGGCAATGACATAAGTGTTGGGCTGAAAGGGTTGGGCTCAGTGTCCTCATGAACCTGATGAACAGGTTTGGACAAACAGAGGCAAAACCTGACAATGAAGCAGGGCCGAGGAACTTTGGCTGGCTGAATATGATCTCTGTCACTGGAGAGAGAGAGACATGTAACAAATACACTTCAGCAGAGTGCTTGTAGATGGAATAAAACCAGCATTCTATTAGTCTGTTGTCTTCCTATAAATGCTTTGGTTTAATTTTAGATGTTAACCATGTTCAAGGAAAGCTGAACAATAAAACTCAAATTTCCATGTTCACCTCTTTCATAATATCCAAAACCAGGGGGAAAGAGACTTGGTGGTTAAGTCCAGTGGACAGGTGCTGTGGACTAACCTTAAACTGTACAGTAACTACAAATTCCAGCTCCAGGCATAAGACTGAAGAGAAGAGAGGTTCTTGTAGCAACACTGGCCAAAGTAGGCAGCGAAAGCTAGATTTGTGTCAGATGACCGAAATTAATGAGTTATGTTGCTGTTACATTTTAAAGAGGATTGTGTACTTACAATTATTTAAATGCCCATCCGAAAACCAGCATTCTCTTGGTGGTACACTGCAGCAGGACGTGTTTCTGAAAACACCCATAATGACTAGGGAGCTTGATTTGACTCTAATTTCAATGTAAATTGTCTTAGGAAAATAAAAAATACTCAAGGATGTTGAATAAAATTAGGATTTCGTGCACTGCTTCAGGTGGATGTTTTTCTGTATTTTTTTTATTTTGCTGGTGTGCTGGTGGTATGTAGGGTTTCTGACACCATTATTTTAATGTCTCCAATCCTATAGGCATATAGACTACATTTCCAAAACTATTTCCAAAATTATTTCTACATGTATGTGCTAATAGTGAATTTTTGAATTTTCTTTCTCTGTGCATAGACTACAGCTATAGCTTTATTATTTATAGTCTTTATTACAAATCTTTTTTGACAGCAAGAGTCTGAAGGAAGTATGACTGGACAACACTTTGCCTTGTTAGGCATGTACCAGTTTGTTTGGTTGCTATGACAAATGCTCCAAAGCCACAAGTGATGCTGAGCCTCTCATAGGACAAATGATACAGGGCAACATTGAATAAAATAAAACGTTCATTGGTCTTTGCCTGTTTTCTCCATTTTCTAAGGTTTCTTCATCTGACCACTGTGGAACAAAACTGGAAAATTTTTGGTGTGTAATAAAGAATGAGCCAATGTAAATTTAAGTTAATGCATAAAACCAGGCATATCACTCTTTCCCTCCCCACAACCTGCTGCTTTTTCTTTCCAGTACTGCTGGAGGAAGAATTTTTGTTGCTGTTGGGGATGCATTTTGAGCCATCCTCATTTCAATGTACCAAGAGTATCTCTTCATATAGTCAATTGAGTCAACTTATTAAGAGGGTTAACCATTTTTTAAACACTGAGAAATTTTAGGAATAGACTGATGATCAACTCGTATATTCATAGCCTCAGTAAACAGAAGTTTATTATATTAATAGAAGATGGAGAAAAAAATCCAGTACCTTCACTTAGAAAGAAGTTGTCCCATGATTTTAAATGAAACTAAGTTGAGCAAAATTGGCCTTCCAGGAGGCAAAGTTAAGTATGCAGAAGAAATCCTTCAGAGCCTGCAGACATTCATAGTGTGTAAAGAGCAGGGTGCTAAGGAAAACAAACCAAAAAATCCAAGCAGTCATCGGGTCTGCAGGGTTTGAATGTTCCAAAACTCACAGACAGAGTTGGCAGTTGCTGCTCATAAGGTAATTCAAGAGTGGAACATCATATGGTGTTAACTGTCAGGACTGGAGTGCTTTGGTAGCAATGTGTGTGGGAAGCCTGCAGAGCCTGCCTGCAATGTGCCTAACAACCAAATTGTTTTGCATTACATTCACCCACAAATTGAAAATATATGCAATATTTATTCTAGTATAGTTTTTGGCATAGGTTGAACCTCTAACACTTTGAACAATTTAAGCAAGACTGGGGATCTTATCAAGGGCAGTAATTTAGAACATTTTGTTTGTAAAAAAAGGATTTGCTGTACTCCACTGCAAAAGCCAAGCTAAAGTTGAACTATGTCCTTTAAAAAACAAAATAAAACATTTTTATAGATAAACTGTCTCCATCTAGAAAACAGTTAAATAATGACCTTATTGACAGCAGCTGAACAAACTTGCCATAGAAAAATGTGTCATTTTCAACACATTTGGATTAAGGGTTTTTTGTCCCTGTTTTGCTTTATATAAATATATTTATATAATGTATACAGACCCTCACTGGCATTTAAAAAAACAAACACAAGTCTGCGAAAGATTTTATAATGATTTCAAGTTTGCTTTTACAAAATCCTAAAGTACATATGAACTATTCTGTCCTTTTACCATAAAATATGTATGGAGGTACAGACTATGACTTAGACTGTGAAAAGAAAATATAAAAAAGATATTTCTGTGACTGAAATCTTGTAATTTGGATGGACATGGCCACTTGAAACTACTGACAACAACCACTGCAAGCTACATAAATCTTCAGTGAGAGTTTAAAAACAAACAAGGAAATTAGGTCCAGCCTACTTCTGAATAAAATTTACTGAGGTCCTTTGGTACTAGCCCAGAAACAGCTTTTTTCTCCTCTGTTTTTTGTCCAAGCAGTTGCCTATCTTGTCTCTACTGTAATTGACATTAACCCCATTCTTTGGGGCTGAGTTTTATGCTGAGTTTTATGACGATCCTGTGAGATAAATACTTTTATAATCTCATTATAAGAGAACAGAAGCATTGTAGGTCCAGAGTACGTGCTGAGTTTTCACAATAAGTTTTGTAGTAGATCAGCAAGCTCACTCAGCATCAACCAAATCCCAAGTGGAGTAAGTCAAACATTGCATCACTGAGGGTAATTTAATGAAAAGACTTGGGTTTTTTTCAGGAATGCTGAACAATTTTTTTATTCAAAACCTTGTTTGGTACAAGGTACAGTGATTTTGTAGTAGAAGAAAAAAAAACATTTAAAAAAAGACAGAGAAAAGCACAATTTGAAACTATATCTCAAAACTAAATCACCAGTTTAGTAGTATAAACTGGTCAGCCATAATGTTAAAATTCAGAATAAAAGCTGGGCAAGCAGAGGCTTGAGTGGATTTCAAAGTGGATCAGATTGTCAGCATTTTTTCCTGGCAAGGAGGCCTTCTCAAATGGAAGCAGACACCCAACAGAAGATGCAGTATTTAATATTTTTTATCCTGACCTAAGGCTGTATAAGGCTTATGCTCCATGAAGTGAAAAGTAAAGTAATGTAAGAGGAGCTTTGTGTTCCATTTAAAGAACCAACATTCATGGAATTTCATTTCTATCCCTACTTTATGGTGCTCTAGATGTTAATATAAATATTTCTATTTTCGCTTTTTTTTTCTTTAACTGACTTGTGATAACCTGTGGCAGAAATTGAGGTATGGGATGTGGGGGGAGGTAGCCTACATAGAACCCAGCTAGACCCCTCATTTTCTGCAGATTTTTTCTTCCTATTTTAAATTAATTTCTGTCCGAAGAAGAAAATGGCAGTGTTTTTCTCTAATAATATGAAAACCAGGCTGAGCATTTCAAATTTATTTGGATTTATTACACTGTATTTGATTTATTTGGTTAAATGGCAACTTCATGTGGGAAACCCAGCAGGACATCACATAGCAGAAAACTGTGGTAGTTCCTTCTATATCTAGTTATTCTATTGCCATTCAGCCATAGAGAAACCTAAGCAGAATGAGAAAACTGGAGAAATTGCTAGCAGCAAATTAATTCCTTATCTTACTTTGCATGTTTCAAACAGGAGTACCACAGAGTAAAAATAACTCACATGTATTAATTTAGTTGGGTTTTTTCTATGTTTTCAAACATTTGTAAAACATTTGTTTGTCTCTATGTTGTTACTATGATTAAACATGTTAATTAAAAATATTTTTAAAGCGCATAGTAAGGAGTGACAGACAGTTGGAAACTGCTGGAGTTCGTATGTATTATTAAACCGATGTGTTCTGAGGTTTTGAATTGTTTGAATAATTTATTGTAAGTGGTTTATTTAGACAAGACAGCAGCAACTTGTAGCAACTTGAAGTACTCAAGCCAGCCTGATGTGATGCATCTTGAAGACCTGTGGCAGCTCAGCTGTGGCACTACAGAAGTCTGCATGGGATACTTTGTCTTGTTCTTGGCTGCTTTTCTCATTGCTATCTTCTGCAACAGTCCAGATTTTGTTTTAATGTTCTTGTTAGTCATAATTATTCAGCAAATAATTTATGCAAATTAATTTCAGTTTTCAGATAGCTTTTTCTGTGATCACTTACATGAAATATGGTGTCACTCACTGAGTCACAGTATTGTTTTTGTCCTCTGAGTCGATACATGACATTGCTAGAAGAAATAAGAATAATAAGACAAAATGCAAACAATGCTCATTTGTGTAACCTTTTGAATTAGTTTGGGACTTACAACCCTTCTATGAATAAAATACCGAGTCTCTGAATAGTACCATAGTATAAATAAAATATAAATACTGAAAAGCAACAAAATATTCTGTTTCAGTGGAATTTTCTCATGTTGAATGGTAAAATTCCCACTGATTTCACTGCATTCAGGAGTTTAATGTTATACATAATATATACCCTTAGGGCTTTTTGTACCATTCTGCCAATTCATTGATATCACAATTAATTGGATTTTTAACATTCGACTCTACACCACTATCCTGGTTCTAGCCAGGTTAGGATAAATTTTTTCAGCAACCAGGAAGGGGCATGGCCAGGACACAGAGGTTATTCTATAACACCTCTTTTCATTGCTGGGGATGGGGAAAAGAGAGACTTTTCTAGCAAGAAGGGATTCCTGCTTGTTGAGGAAACATGGCAGAGGGAGCCATCCAGTATTTTCTATTACCAGGTTGGCTTTTTTCTGTTTTTTTCCTTTCTTCTTTTCTTCCCTCTCTCATTAGTTGCTGCTACTGTTCTTATCTCATTGCCATTTCCAATAAATTGTTCTTATATCAACCTGTGATCTTGTCTTTTATGCCTCCAGTTCTTGTCTCCAGCCACCCTCAGGAGGGAAGGGAGAGGAAGCAGCAGCATGGGAGCACTAAAGTGGAGAATACAATCCCTAAACCGGGACAAGCACCATCACTTCAGCTGAAATATTTTTACTTGAAGTGAAAATTAAGAATGTGCTAAGAGTCCTTATTTTTCTAAAAATTACAGTTGTTAATAATAAATAGGACTGAGTCCTCTAAAAGGCAATCTGAACTTCTGGCTTTGTGTGTTTGTTTGCTTGATTAATTGTCTCTTATTTACTACAATGACAAAATATCAATGTAAAGAAAGGTCTGACTTGAGACTGGTTCAAAACCCCAGCGGAGCCCTGTGAGGAATGCTCAGCTGCTTTCTTACACATTATTGCAAACATGGGATTAACACAGCTCAACATCAATTATCAGAGCTAGAAAAAACTCTCCTCTGTTTTTATCCTATTTGTGTTATAAAATCATAGACCAAAGTGAAAACTCTTTTTTAAAACAATATATGATAAATAACTAAAGGACTAGGCTTTAACTAGATTATAGGCTAAATCAAAATCCTAGGGCATTCCTCTTATCATTGAATGGTCAAGGATGAAGAATTGTCTCCTCAGCATCTAAGATGTTTTTTCTAATTTCTTTGAGATTATGCTCTCAATTATATAGTTTAGTTTTAGGTAGTCCTGCATGGAACAGGGACTTGTACTCAATGATCCTTAGGGGTTCCCTCCAACTCAAGATATATTCTATAACTTCAGATGCCTAAACTGGTATTTTAGCTTCTCAACTCACTGTCAGATATGTCCCTAATGTCTAATTCATTACACAACAGTAGGTTCTCAACCTAAGATTGCATTATACTTAACAGGCTGGCTTGACAACAGGTCAGGAAGACATAACTTCTGTAAGAAGCTTGGGAAAAGAGAAGATAACTGAAAAAATCTGTAGGCAACTTGGTTTCAGCATGACTTTTTGCTTACAGTTAAATAAGCAATAAGTTGACTCATTATGAGTGCAATATAGTAACAGATAAGCAAGGAAGTTACAAAGGGCAAGAAATATTCTTAAATGAAGAGTGTTTGAAAACTGTTTGGAAAGTTTCTGCTGCTACAAATTAATTAGTTGCTTATTAATGTAATTAATTAATTCAAATTAAGTGTTAAAATAATTATTTTAAATCACATTAGGAACAAAAAGTGAAACTAAGGACAATATTCCATTTGCAAAGCCCCCCAGTGGGTGAAAAATACTGCAGCAAGGCTTACTCACTGTCTAAAATGCAATTTGAGAGAAATAGATTGACAAGTACACAAAATTAAAGTCTTCTTAGGTCAGTTTGAGGCAGATCTATCAGATCAGTCTAGACCAAAGCAAGCAATAGCTCTTGCAGCTTGAGGACTTGCAGCTTGTTCCCTTAGTAGTTGAAACCAAAAGTGCCTTGGGTGTCACTGTGACATCCAGAGTGAAGGATCTTGCCTGTGCACAGGTTTGGCTCCACAAGCTGTGAGTCAGGGGTAACTATTTTTTTTTGATATAGCTCACATTTCAGGCACCTCTAAAAGCCTTGAAGATTACACTGTCCAGGTCAAATCTGTAAGTCCGGAACATTTTCTTTTTATCAATCCAAACTGTTAGCAATAGTGATGGATTAAATACTTTTCATGGGGGAAAATATCTAGCAAGAGATCATTTTAATGTGGGAGTTTGTAAAGAGTATTACTGCTTTTGGGGGATGTGATCTAATTCTCTTACAAGGTTGCTAATAGACTAAGGAGAGGACAAGAAGGGTTGTGATTGATTAAATGTGATAAATACTTCTTGCCCCACATCATTTAACCTTATGGTGTTTAAAAATTAGCTCAGTTTATTCCCATTTGCACTGAAGAATTCCTTAATACTTATATCTTTTAGGGCTTTGTCTAGTCCACTTCCCTTAACTGCACAATGATATACTGTGAACTGGATATAGAGAATGTTCCAGTGTTAAACAAATGAGGTTTATCATGATGCTCCACAGACACCTCCTTTTAATGTAAGCTTCATTCTCCCATTTTATCTCAGAACAAGTCCTCTTGTTGATGGGCTCTATGTCCTTCTATTGCCTTTATTAAACAGTATTTCCAAAGAGTTTGCAGTCAGCCTTATTATCTACCCTAAATCCTGTATCTTTGCTCTTTTTCTATAGCTTCTAATTTTTTGTTATAGCAGACTTCATAGTGTTCTCAACATCTAGAAAGCTTTTGATTTCAGCAATATAAATCCAGGATAACTTCACTAACAGCATGAGTAGTGTTAATTCTCACCCAAGAACAGGCCAGCCTGATGCACACAACACTATGGAAGACTGATAGGACTGGAGAGATGTATCAGATACTTGCAGCTTCCTGGCTCATATTGTTATGTGTGCTGTGAAAATTTTGCAGGGGAGTTGGCATTTGCATTCATTCTTTGCATGTAAAAGCTACATGATTTCTTTCCAAAGGGTGAAGATGGGCTGTAGATTTTCTTGTTTGGAAATTTGCTGGCTGGATATGTAATTTGACTAGTGTTTTTGTATTACAGCAAACTTGGAAGGAGAGAAAAGTATTTGCTTCGTTTTTAGAGCAAAAACATTCATTGACTTTGTTCAGTTGTATCCTGTGTTAGCCTAAGTCTTCTTTTAGCTTTTTGTATTGAAACACATACTTTTCTTTCTGTCTCACCCCAGAGCCCGATGACATCAGTAGAATTGTTCTGGATTTACAGCAGTATAACTGAGTACAGAACTTGGATCTGTATCTAGCTCATTAGGACTTTCGTTGTAACAAACTTCTGAGTTCATAAATAATGACTCTTCTGCAAATCCTTACCACTCGACTTACTGAAGTATTCAGAACAAAATTTAAAGCAAAATTAATAGAGTATTCCTAACTTTAAATACAGCTTAATTAATTAAACTGTGTGGAGTTATACAGACACTTTAAATGAAGCATTGTTTAAATAGCCCAGACTTATTAGATCTCTTGACTTTGCGTGTGTGTTTATTTTAAAGAAATTCTGAGTCTTAATACTCAGAATGTAGTTATTGCAAAATAAGGTTCTCAACACTTCTATCTCTTGGAGCACTGGACTCAGACTTTCATTGTCCCTCTGACCCCAGTACCTAGCACATGAAGTCTAACTGGAGATTTTTGATTAAGATCAGTTTCACTTCATCTGTTGATGATTCTAGATAATCTGTTCACCTATGATTAATAGTGGCACATAAATCTGAAGTCATACTGCCCTCCTTTATTTCTACATTATTTCTGGTTATGATTATTAGTTGTTTGGTATGATTCTTAACAGTTGTATTTCACGTTTCTCTCTCTCCTTTTTGTGGCATTTTGCTTTTTCCTTCTCTAAATATTAATGTATTTTCTTCTTTGCATCTGTGTATTTCTAATTATTCTCTCCCTATATATTATTTATCTGTCCTTGTAATATTCATTGTGGTTGAGTGTCCACTGTAAGAATTGTTTACCTTCTGTTTTACCAAACTTTCGTCTTATTTTCTGTAGTAATCTTATTTTAATGACTCTTATCCATTTCAATTATCCTTATTTGAACATAAAAATTGCCCAACTGAGTCAGATTGATCCCTCTATCTTAATGCCCTAATGGCAGCTGGAGATGCAGTCGTAAGGGAGAACACCCAAACCTGGTGGCTTTCAGTCACATACTCGCCTTCTACTCCACCATTACTCCAGTTGTTGTATTAAAGACATCAGAACATTGCCTCTTCCTGACACTGTTTATAGACCTGTTTTCCATGAATTTATCTAATCCTTTCTTACACCTGCTGAAAGCCTCTGTAGCCTGATTGTGTGGCCTCTTGCAATAAACTTTATTTACGACTTGATCTTGTAAGAAAAGCAAAACGCAGAATACATCTGATTTACTGTTTGTCTCAATCTTGCTGATTTGATTAAAGCAAGATCTTTAAGCAAGATCGCAAAGAGGAACAAGTAATATTTGGTCCTTATACATGAAAATTAACCTGACAACTGAAATAAGTGATGATATAAAAATGTTTGATTTCACAAAAACAGAAAAATAGTGAGTCTGAAGAGTGATTATGTGAGTATGAGATTCTAAATAATACCAGCATGACTAGCCAAAATACATTATTAATAATTATTTTGCTTTACTTCTAGACCTGCTCCAGTGTGAATCCCTCAATCTTACTAGATCTTAAACCAGTAATTTTTGAAATAACTGGCATATGTTTATTTCCTTCTCCCCTAAAAATGATCCGGCCTTTAAATTCATGTAAAGGATTCAAATAGCAAAGGGAATCTACATTTCACAATGCACAGATCAGGAAAAGGGAAGACTATTGTGAATGCTTCCGACATTGAACCTCACTTCTGCAGTTCCTCCCAGCACAGATTTTGCCATGATATGCTCCTTTAATCTGGTATTGTGCCAAAACTAATCAGGATTTCATGGCAATACAATGTCCTCTCTTGGTACTTCATCAATATGACTTTATTTACAAAGCCCAGTATTTAAACTTCATAAACCAGTTTTACAGGCATTCTGTGATTCCATGTGCACTCCTAATCATTACTGTTGCACTTTGTTTGGTGTGTGTTGTAAACACAATAGCATATCAAGCCCTTGGTAATTGTGTAGCCCATCACTTTTTCATTTTTACTGCAAACCAACACTTGAAGCTTTTTGCCATACTGCTTTTTTAATAGGTTTGGAAATCTATTCTTATAATTTTCAATTGCATTGAAATCTTTGCTCCACGTTCTTTGGCCACTGTTATGAGGCTAGAATTGCATTCATTTAATAACTAATTCAATACAAGGTAGAGTGTTAACGTTAAGTAAGATAAATTCAACAAAAAAGAAAAATGAGTCATAGACAGAGGGGAGTAGCAAGAATTCAAGTATTGCAGAAATTTCTACAGAAGAATTTGTACTTCCTGAGTCACAATAAACAACTGCTGTAATGAAAATGAACTGCAGAATCTTTTTCCAATATTTGAAGTAATTTATTTTTATTATTTGTTTTTTTTAAGCATCACTTCACAGTACATGATTCACACATACTCTGGCAGTCAGTCCTCACAGCTAATAGGATGTTCCAGGATCCGAGCCCATTCAAAAAGGGACAGTTTGGTAGATGTGGCTCAAGGGTCTATCTAAGATGAACAGTTCATAGGAGTGGATCATTAGATTAATCTCTTCTTTGTCTTTGAAGTACTGTTATCATTAATGACACTGTGAAAGAAGTCTGAAGACAGACAATAAATAACAAAGTGATCTGGTACACGCACTTTTTGTCCAGTATTACATTAGAGATAAATATTTCCATGTTACACTGACAAAATACCACTTTCATAGAATTTTCTGACATCCAAGAAGAGCAGCTTCTGTCTGCTTCCCTGAAGTCTTTATTAAATGTTCAGAATGTGTGGACCAATTCCCACTTCCTAGAATAGCCAGAGCTTATGTTTCCAGTTTTAGAATGAAGAGAGGGACAGGAGCAGCGACTCATGCCTGTGCTGTGGGAGCTGCTATTGATGGCAGAAGAGTAAAGGAAAAGAACGTTTTAAGGAAGACAGCATTATTTTCACCAGTGAGGAAGGGAGTCTGAACCTTTCACATCTCAGCTCACTGCTGATGGAATGGAAATGTCCAACTTTTTCATTACTGCTGTTGATGGCAATTTTCATCTGTCTCTGTTGGCAGAGACGAGAATAATCGGAAAGACTGGTCACAGGCTGCAAGAGGCCCTTGCAGACACCAGTCAAGAGACCCTAGGACTTGTCTTGGAATGCTACAAAACCTCAACATGGTGGGAAGAAAAACAAAGCCAGCATTTAACAGAGTGAAAAAATTAATTCAGGCAATAATAGATCTTGCAGATTAACATCAGTCCTGGAGAAAAGTGAAAATGCTGATAAAAAAATTGATTAAAAGAGGCTTATATAAATTATACTAATTTATATAAAATTGTATAACATTTATAAAAATAGAATCTGGACAACAGGATGTGTCAAATTATGTATTTTAATTAGCTTTTAAGTTTTACTTATAATGTTAATGCTGTTAACACAGTACACATAGGTTTTTTGTGGAACATTAAGACTTGAAAACTTTCTGCTAACAATTTAGAATGATACAAAATGAATGTTTTACATGTTAAATACATTAAAGCTGACTAATAGGTGTGTAAAAATGAAGTCGGAAAACCCATGTTCTTAATACACCAAGTAAAAATATCTGATTCAAAGACCACACATGAATCTTAAGCTCAAAAGGACCTCATGTCAAAATCACCAGAGATAGACAGCCTGGAGATTCTGCTTTTGATTATTTATCCATAACAGTACAATAGGCACTCTTCCAGTCAGAGGTATGTCAGATATATCCAAAACATAAGTCTAAAATTATACAGCTCTTCATAATGGGTGAAAAAGTAATGACCATATTTTAGTTAATGCGCCCAACATGTGCTACAAAATTGCTTGCTACAGTCCTAATGTTGTCCATCCCTGGGTTTTCTTGTTTCAGAGAAAGGAGACACTACAGTTGCTGCTTAAGATGGCAGCTAAATACATTTAATGAAACTCTCTGAAAATGGCTTTGTCTCTTAGACCCCTTGAACTTCACTGCAATAGCATTACAGGCCAGTGAATATACTGTATGTTTTTAAGGAAAGTTAAGGAAAGGGGACTGAGGTAAAAAAATTCCTCATAATGGTCCTTTACAGACTATTGCTTTAACTCTGTCTTTGACAAGAGCACATTTCAAAAGTTATATCTGTCTTCTTTAGAAGAACTTAAAAAAAGGAGTAATAATTTAAAAAATCCTCTTTTACTGTGTATTGTTAAAGGCTTCTCTCAAAAGAGCAGTTATCAGAGTAAATTGCATGAATCTTCCTGTTGTAATTCCCATCTGTTTTCACATGCTTTCTGTAACAAAATATTTAAGAATGCTGATAGTTTAAAATACTATTTACATGAGGTAACAGTCTTGAAATGAATGGGGCTGTTCATGCCTCAAACTATGGTTTCTTTTTTAATCTCTCTGTGAATTCAATAACTAGTTATGTTGCATTCACTGGGATCACACTGGAAATATTTAATTTTAAAACCTGAGAGATACAAACTAGACCTTTACCTTTCCTCTAGAAAGCAAAGCAGAGCCAACACAGTTCTGATGCCCAGTCAAGTTATATCAAGACTTCATCTGGTAGACAGGCAATGGAGGAATGCATATAACTCAATGCTTATAACTTATAATAATAATGCTTATAACTCAAGTTATAAGCTTGTATTAATGTAACTGGTTCTGCTCTGAAATAACCAAGGGTAATTTTCAGCAATTCAGAAATCAGTTTGTTTCTCTATCAGAAAGACTTAACACTACTGACACTATCTATAATGTACTTGTCGGACTGAACAAAAATGTAAAACAAGTACTGTGACACACTTGCTGTTTATATTGCAAAACCTTACCTGGTGAGACTGACCCATAAAAAGGTAAAAAAAAAAAACTTCATGTTGAAGATGCGATGCTTTAAACTAGTTATACTAGTTAGTTGTTCTGAAATATTTGTGAGAATACATATAAAACTAATATAAAGCAGATAAAAATAGAGTAGTACTGTACTTTTACTGACAGATTGTTGTCAAAAGTAAGTATGATTAGGCCCTCAGTTTAGAATAAATAGTTAATTCTTCAGTGAACATATTTTTTAAAATATAAACATAGAGCAAATAAATTTTGTTTAAACCTGAATCTGTGTCTGAAGGGATATACATGGCATGGAACATCATACTAGAGGTACCAGAATATCTTTCAAAACAGCAACTAACAAAATACGTATTGTCACAGTATTATACCCATTGTCATTAACAATTTGTTTACAGTACTAAATAATGGGGAAAAGTATTTTGACTGTAAAGGGTATAAGAAGAATAAGGCAGGCTTTTTGACTGATAAGGGGTTATCAAGCACTTGATGACCAAAAGTTTCTGGAACTCACACAGTTATTAAAAGAAGAAGTAATAGTAGAATCTGGCTTTCCTCAGAGAAATAACTGTGTCTAACATTTTAATATAATGGCAGTGCAGGGAGAAGGTTTAAGAGGAGAAACGGTATTATGCAGCCAGAAAGTAGCCTTATTATTTCTCCTATGAGATTACATGTCTGGAGTGTTGATATCTGAATAGAAAGATTCAAACAAAGGAATTAAGCAAGATAGGTAATAACTTCATGATGCACAAGTTGCAAATTATGCTACACAAAAGCACAATATGAAAATCAGCCTATGTACATTTTGTTTTAAAAACTGTTTGTGGCAGATTAGCAGATTAATATAATTTAAATATGCATTAAGACAAATAAAGCAGTTCAACAATTCCTTGTGTGTGCACTTCTATATATTCTGACTAGACTTCTTTATATTCTGACTAGACCCCAGGTTTCTCAGCCTCTGTGCTAAGTAATCTATATATGTTCAATTTAGTTAATTCATATACAAATCATCTAGGTTAAAGTCAGAATTAAAAGTACTGGCCCACTCACATTGTGATTTCCCAGATATGTGACAAAATACTAAAATATGTGCGCAAGAAAATCAGGCTTAATTGATGATATATTTTGTCTGATTTAAAATGAAAATAGCAAGTATATGGAAAACTTTTTGATCATAAACAGCTGTTCTAGATTAGGCCAAAGGGCCATCCATCTAAATTAGGACATGAAATTCTCCATCACTTGAGCAATAATATACCTCTTGCCCTGTTTAAACCATTTTGTTAAAGAAACAATCCCCAATACCTCATACCACCTCGTACCATGTATCATATTCCTTCTAGTACCAAGTTGCTCACAACTTTTAACTAATATCTACCAATGTGCCCAAACCTCAAATTTACAAGCTTGTAAACCATTCACCCCAAACCAACTCTGAAAGCACTTCATTATATAATTGCCTTGCTGGTTACCTTCCACTCTTCAGGCACCAAGCAGCTCTAAGCAGGAGGCTACACATCACCACCTGGATCTTGTGATTTGATAAAACAAATGTTAACAGTTTCTTCTGAAATCTCCTTTAATGAGTTTTCAGTTTGCATCAGATAATCTGGTATGCCTACCATATAAAAGCTGTGCAGCATGAGGGGTCACTCAAGCTCCTCTATAATGGAAAAAGCTAAAATGTACTGAAGTTTTTTGTTTTAATGACTGTTTTCTTTGAGTACTTTAGGAAGCATTATAAAAAGTTATGGGTTTTTTTTTTTAATTGTCTTTTACAAGCTGGTTTTCAAACTGATTTTTCTCTTGATCATCTCTCAGCTGACTATGATATAGCTGCTTCCAAAATTATACAGGTATGCAGTCTCTTCTACAAAGAATATGCTTCTAAAGCTACCCAGAAATCGATTAACATACACTATTTAAGCATCACTTTTATACCTGCTAATAGTTTCATGCATTATCAACAAGAGCAATTTTTTCCAGGTCATGTGGCCATTACAAAACACTGGAAACATTTTAGAAATTAATTCTGATGGTGCAAAGAGCAATTATATGTCTCTTGATATTTCAGTCACAGAGAATAATGCCGGGTGGGAAAAAAACCCTTAATTTATAAGGCAGAGCACTTGAGTCTCAATAGAACTTCTCGCTGCCTGTGGTCATTTATTCTATGCAGACAGAATATTATTTAGAAATACTCTCCTAACCAATGGCCAGGCAGGATGTATCTTGTCTCACCTTGTGTCACAGCATGGCTGGATACAATATGAGGCCACTAACAACTCTCATTATCAAAAAATCTGTCAAGAAAACTCCCTCTTCTTGGTTGTTCCTTTGTTTTGGTTTTTAAGAACAAAACTGAGCTAGTTCCTCTTCCCTAGAATGTTTCCATTGGTACTTTCCCAAAGAATAAGGATGGGCCATCCATGTTTGAGGTCGTCAGTATTACCAAATAAGTTATACTTTAATCATTCATGTGTGTAAGAAAAAACACCACTTTATCTCTGTCCAGAATTGTAATCTGTGGCACAGAGTATGTGTATATCCAGACAATGAAATATTGTCTGCAATAATCCCAGCATATCTGAAGGACTTTGGAGCATTTAAGTTTGGGAAAAGGAACATCACTAATGTTCTGCCAATTTTAAGTCCCACATAAAGAATTTGTAAATAATGCAGAGGTAGGAAATACTAACTTTGCAATAGTGGACAATGCTATGTCACTTCAAAACAAACATAATGTATAAAGGCAGTTTCTCACTTTTTGGTCTTCTCCATAGATAGAGAACTCCTCTTTTTTCAGAATAGTACCTCACTAGAGATGTTTAACTTTTAACTGTAAAGAAGGAAATAAATATTTTCTTCCTGAAATTATATCTGGGTACTTAACAGGGCAAGGAAGGGGCAAGAGCCCTGCTACCAGCAGATGCTGTGATGGCTGCCCTCAACAGAGCTGACTGTGTTTGGCTTGCTCAAAGTACAGCATACTGCTTGCCTGGGGCCTCAATATCAACCTTTGCATGTAGAATGTAAAGGTGGTTTATCAATCACAGAGTTACATTTTAGCACAGTGCTCATGACTTACTAAGAAGAGCTGCCCATCAGGACAATGTAAGTTTAAGTAGCACTTGTCCATCATTTCCCTCGGACCTATGGCATTTCATTTGGACAACACATCTAATTTGAAGACTCCAGATGATAGACAATCTTATATGTTTAACTATTTATTACATATCTAAATTGGAAAATGACTACAGATAACCACTAAATTTAATTTTCTGTCCAAACTGAATTGTAACTCATGTAGTTTATATATGGAAGACAGGGATTTTGAGCCATAACTTTGAGACCTGTAATAATTGTTTAAGAATTAGTCTGAATTATTTTCTACTTATGAGAGTAGAATTAGCTTCCATTTCAGTTAAAGGCTGAAAGCCTGTGAGTAATGCAACATAAAGAGACAATCATAGAGTGGTTTGGGTTAGAAGGGACCTTAGACACCATCTATTTCCAATCCCAGTTTGCTGAAAGCCCCTCAAAGATTTGTGCTTACTCAGTTTCATCAGATGGTCTAGAACTGGCTCTTAACTCCAGCCCAAGAGATGAAATGTGATCTCAGAATAGCTGAGTAAATTAGAGTGCTTTGAACAATATATGATACTTGACACACTGAAAGGAATTTGAATTCCTATTCATTCACTGGTACTATTGGTGAAATTGTTGAAAATTGATAAATTTTCTTTTATTTCACTTGAAGTAGTTTTTCCCCAGTTTCTCCACAGATTCCAACTTATACAGCATTTATACTGTAATTTGGAATAAGCCTTGTGCTCAGATATTTTGGGGGGATGGTGGTTTTAATTTTCACTTGTTTGTGTTTTGTTGCAATATTTCATACACAGATGGATTTCTGATTTCAGTAATTGTCTGTGAAATGTTTTACTGTGTGCCTGTGTGTGGCAATCAGCATGATTTCCTAAACAGAGCACACATCTGTATGTTTCACCTTGTCCACGGTCTCAGATAAATCACTGAAGTGCTGTACCTCTTACTCTGTAAATCACAAGGGCAATAAGAGAGACAGGGTTCATTTATAAACACCTCTGAATGGCTCTGAATAAAAGCAGCATATAAAAGCTAGATAAAACATGTTTTAGGGAAAAGAGCATAGACACATATAAAAACAGGGATCTAAAACAGAACTATGGCAGTCAAAATACTGCAGAGCATCTCAAATTTAGGTATTATCTATAAACTATCAGTGAGTTCCTAGTAGAAATGGCTTTCTTTCTATAACAGAGTTGCTGGTGCTTTTGATTTAGGAATCCATCCTTGTGTAGCTCTCTCTCAAATATTCTAGTTGTTTTCATAGGAGCTTTGCTGATTTAATCAAAATGGTTTAAGTAGTTCTCATTGTAAAGATCAGCTTGGTTCAGCATCTGATAAATCTAATTTCTACATAAGAGCGGCTCATCATTGTGAGCCATAACCTGATGAATTGCAGGCTTACTAGGAGGCTTAGTCTGTGAGATAAAGAAAGGAAATTTTTCCTCATGATCTTCCTTAGAGACAGGATAAAATCACAAGTTTTGCAGCTGTATTCTACAAGCTACATTCAGAGTTGCTAATTACAAGGCAGGATTCTTCTGGTGCTGTGGGGATATTCACAAATGCAACTCTAAATTAAAAACACTTGTATAAAATGCTCTAGTGGTGATCCAGGGGTGGCTGCTGTATGTTGGGGCAGCTGGTGCATTAGATATACATGGAAGGATTTATTCACTTCGCCTTGAGGTGGGTGGCATTTTTTCACCCCAGAGCTTTTTTCAGTTTACTGAGAGTTTGCATTTTGAGTTTTAGTTATGCATTTTAACTATTGGCCAGAACTTAAGCAATGCCAGTCTGCCCTGCCTGGTGAGTGATATGTATGTTATTGTGTTCAGAGAGAGTATTACAGCAAAGGCAGCAAGCTTTCTGCTGTGACATTAGAAAAAAATATTATTTAAATTCTCAGCTGTGGCCTTCATACTTCACTGCAAATGACTAGTTGGGATGTTCACAGAAAGCAGGTTTCTGTCTCTGATATATCAATAACTGCCATGATGGCTGTCAGATGTATAAGGTTTATGAAAAGACCACCCTGTGCTCTCTGCTTTGCTCACCTCTGCAAGGAAGGAATTGGTTTTGCACAGGTGCAGTTATTAAATCAAATCAGATACATCAAAAGGAAGCAACAGAAAGAAAATTTGTGGTATTTCTGTTTTGTTGATTGATCTACTTGAAGTTGTATTCCTGATGTGTGAGATGTACTTTTGTTAATAAAGATACCTGGCTCAGCTACAAACGACAGTGAAAAAAAATCTGTTTCTAGTTAGACTGAAAATCTTATCTTCAGTGTAATATATAGTAAAAAAAATTGAGTTTAGGATATATATTAATTTGCAAGTCCAGCTCAGAAATTTGATTGCATTTTTTAGGCAAAACTAGCTTATGTTATCAGATAGTGGGGGAAAAAAAAAGAAAAACAAAACCAAACAAAAAAATCATCAGGAAGGAAGGTTGGTTGTCTGTACGCCTCTTCTTCCTCGGTCTGTGGTCTGCCAAATGTGAATCATGGTACCCATGAAGTTGAGTGCATTGCAGTTCAAAATTAAGGTGCTGTTGGGCAAACCAAGTACTTGCTTGGTACTAACAAACTTCTGCTAAGCATTCGTTTGCCACAAGTTAAAAATGGAAAGTCTTTCAACACATAACAGTACAGAAGTTGTAATATGAGCATTTGATATGAGCTCAGCAGTCACACAAAAAAAAGGGAGCAAGAAAGGACACCATTCCACTATCAGTGTTTCTTCCCTTACAAAACATGTTTGGCATCTGCATCTTGCAGTTTCCCCTGGCAACTCTCTACTATCACAGAATAGAATGTCCCAAGGCTACACTCCATTACACTGCACCATCTTTTCCTTTTTTTTCTTGCTCCACAAGCTTTAATGAAGCCCATCAAATTTGCACAAGTGCCCTATTTACTGTACAGAGATTACGTCAAAAGAAATGATGTTGGCTTCCTATTAATGCTTGAAGATTGGCAAACAGTCACGAAAGTCGATTGCTGTTCAGTTTGCTGAGTGATGGCATGTATTGCTGCCTTGCCTAATTACAGCAAATCAGATGTTTCCTGTGGTGGAAAACAATGCTAACAAATTTCTAACTCTGTGTGTTTTAAGGGGAATAGTATATCTCAAGACTCAATTGAAGCAGAGCATTGGAACATGAAATTCTGTAGATGTTTTATCAGTTTATTTTAATGTGTATTTATGGTTAGGTAAACTAGAATTCAGAAGAAATATTACATCTTTAAAATATACGTGACTGATTAACTGCACAGTAATAGCTTTAGTAACTGATTCAGAGCTGAACTGTATTCAGAGCCAAATTTTTACTTTTGGGTTTTTTCATAAGGTTTTCCCCACAAATCTGTTGAGTTAGAAGAATGAAGGAACATGTTATAAGCAGTGAGGTAAGCTTTAGTGCGCAGAATAATCTACAAATAATTTTCAGGGTTCACAGAGATTAAAGGAATTGGCATTACCACAGGAAAAGCAACAGGAATTTCCTTACCTCTATCTGAGATTTTTATTTCTCACATCGAAGGCAGTAAAGATACAGCTGGCTTTGTGCATGTGCATATTCCCTCTATTTTTCAGTCAGTAGTTCCCCAGGATGTGTTTTTACACTGAGGGATTATTAGAACATCATGATAACTCCTACACACAGTCTTAGCCTAACTCCAGCATGTAATTTCAATGCCTGCAGCTTTACTTCGAACAAAAGCAGTTGGTGTGACAGCCTTTGCTCTTTGTAAAGGATGACACTGATTTCCTTCACTTTTCACTTAACTAAGAGAAAGGCTGGATCAATCAATCAAATCTTTGGAGTGTAATATTAAAGAAAACTATTGTTATTTAAGCCTTACTTACAGTATAGAAGTCAGCCTGAAGAAATATCTGCTGAAAAAATTTAGCTAGAAAACTTAATGTTTTTTATTTTCTTGAGGCTGAGCTGAGTTGAGTAAGTGAAATAAAAATCATGTTTGGGATTTCTTGCTTTAGAAAATGCCTGTTAAGTCATGACATTGCTCACACACCTCTGATTTTGCTTTTGCAGCTCAGGGAAGGAAAAATAATTTTGTGAAGAAAACTTCAAGGAAGTTTCTTTAATACGTATGCCAGCAGCAAATCATTGCTACATATGAATGTAGTGAATATTGTTTTCAGGATTTATCAAAACATGTAACTACTCCTGTTGGAGGTTTCTAGGCAGATGTCTCCCCTGGCCTCTCTGGAAATTTCCAGCTGGATGCAGCAGCACACAGGATGAGAAGACTCTCAGTACACTGGGTTCAACACTGTACTGAGTTTCTTGTTTTGCTCTGCTGATCAGAAACTGTTGAAGAGCTGCAGGAGGAGGGGGACTTGCAGGCTTGATTGGAAGGAGTGGAAAAGAATTCTTCTTGAGCCTAGGGGAAAGATCAAGTAATGTGTTGTTGGAGCAGCTGAAGAAAGGTCCCTCTTACTGCTCAGCACCTTAATTTATAGCCAGACTGATGCAAGGTCCCTTGAAGGACTGAGAGATATAACATTCATATCCATTCAGAGGAATTTGTAGTAACAAAATCATATCTCTTCAATTTATTTTGTTCCCATCAGTTTCCCTTTTTGCCATCTTGCTCATGATCAAGTTCGATGTATTTGAATTCAAACATCTGTGCTTTACTCTAAAATGAAATTACTATCGTTCTCTACAATTTTCATACATAAATAATTTCAGTGCTACTGAAATGGAAAAATTCTGAAGCATCTTCCTGGCTGCTCTTGTTTAAGGCAGTTGTGACGTAAATGACACAGACTTGCTGTCTTTTCACTCTGTCTCACATTTCCTTCCTTTGCACTCCCCTTTAACATTTTCACCCATCTCTTTCCCTGCCCTTCGTCCAGAGAAGTCAGTGTCTCATATCCTGTTCTCTGAATGTTGTTCATTTGCATGACCTTTATTACTCTTGATTACTCTAATGAGTGTTTTTAGTAATTATCATCATCCTGTTCTATTTTTCCACAGCAATACCCACTTTAATGGGTTTCAGATTTATAAAACATATGTTATATTAGCAAAAGCTGAAGTACTACCTCCCTTCCCCAGTAATGCTTGTACACATGGAATAAATAGTAGCTTTCTCCAGTCCTGAATGAATTTACAGTTGGTCTTAGGGAAGAGTATCAGCTGAACTGAGGGTATCAGCCAAAGCTCAGTGTGTCTTGCCATCAAAGTAGTTCATGCTTCCATTCAACTGACACACAAGGAATGTTTCTGTGCTTTGCACACTTTCATGAGCACCTCTGCTTTATTTAATAGGTATTGATAAAATATTCAACAGAAATAATTGATAGTGTTGAATGTGGATGCCTATCACACTTTCAAATGCTTTCTAACTAAAAATGGTCAAAGAAATCCCTGTCCTCTCAGATCACATTGCAATAAGAGAATGCAGCAGGGAAGCGCAAGAAGAAATTTCTGCTTGTTACTGGTGATTTGTGTGTCATGGACCAGGATTTTACAGTGATAGGTGCTAGGCAAATACAAGCAAAATATGTAACCCACTTTTTGAGACAGAAAACAGTTTCATGTTGTTGGTGGTAGTGCTAGTGGGATATATTTCTTGATTTTAAACTATTTTCCA
Organism: Chloebia gouldiae; assembly: GCA_003676055.1. Taxonomy (NCBI): domain Eukaryota; kingdom Metazoa; phylum Chordata; class Aves; order Passeriformes; family Passeridae; genus Chloebia; species Chloebia gouldiae. Next base: position 59,553,306 of record QUSF01000002.1, on the reverse strand, counting down.
GTATTTTAGTACACTATAGATAAAAAAATTTATCTCAATTACAGCCATTTGCTATTACTAGTACTACTGAGCGTAGTTACTGCTGGGTCCAACTGTTCTTTCTGGAATGAAATGTAATTGTGGATTCACAGCAATGTGAATGCATTGTCTGGAGAACTTCAAAGAGCCACCAATTCTGGAGCTGGATTCTGGGTAATTCCCCCCTCCCCCAGCTGGGGGACACAATGGCTCCTGATGAGCTGCAGCTTGTGCCATCATTCAGAAAAAACAGCCAGGGACTCTATAGGCAGCTATGTGGTGCTGTTCTAGTGGCTTTATGACTTACCACAGTAAGGTGTAAAGTCCCACTTCAAGGGTTTCATACAGATCTTGTCTACCTGGATGCATTTCTGTGATGCTTATGTCTAAGCTGGCCCATTCAGCAGCAGCACACAGTATGGGCAAAGCCATAACAGGCAGCTTGAATCTGCCCTGGATTAACATAGCCTAGCACAGACCACAGCATTTCCTTTCCAAACTTGTCTGGAAACTCACAAATTCCTCTAGAGCTGTAGTCAGGGAGAACCAGAAAACATTGTTTCTGTTGGAGACGGGGACAGCAAACATCATGTTTGGTGAATTTCTGATTTGGAAGCCTTGCCTTGGTTCTTCAGAGCCCTTCAGAAGCTGTTTGAATTTCATGTGGGGGGAGATCTCTTTACTTTCAGATCTATACAGAGACCAGAGAGACCTGACTGCCCACATTTTTTTCATACTTTACTTTTTCTCCTATAATTCCTTTTAACCCGAATTCATTTCCTATAGAGCTCTGGATCTGAAGGTAGAAATGCAAAGTGGTGCAGACAAATGTAATCAGCAGGGTCCTAAGGTTTGGGTGGTGTCCTCCCATTTGTACTGCAATGCATGGACACAGCATCCAAAAAGAGAGCTAAGCCATGTTATGATTTGATATATCCAGCAGGAGTAGGGGAAAAACCACATGGTGAGATCTTCCTGTAGCCATGTAATGGATAAATTCAAGTCCTAGGCAGAACCTAACCCAAGCCAGATTTTGCTTTCTCTGCTTACTGCTTGCTCTAATTTCTTCTCTCCTTTGTCCATTTACTGCAAAATCTTTTAACCTCCTGCAGCAGCAACTTAGAATTTTTTCATTGTACACAGTGGAACGAAAAAGTTCAAGTACAACATGAGCACAAGCTCTGATACAGGGATGGTAACAAACCTTGGATGAGCCCTTTTGCTCCTATAACTCTTTAGTAGGGTAGAGATGACTGACATGCAAAAACCCTCAGTATCCATGGTTGTTTCCCAGACACATGCTCATTATTTATAGTGCTGTATCAAAGTTCATCCAGGCAAGTCTCTCGGACTTTTCATGACTGGGCAGAAGATGCTTTCTCAGGAGATTTCTAGTGCTTCTACACTCTGTCACGGTGGAAAATCTTTCTCGTAGCTTTACAGTCCCAACAAATAATAAACAAATTAATGTCAGTGTTTCATCCAGTAACATTTCTACTACTTCAGATAATAATTTTAATTGCTTGTTGCCTCTATCCATCTTCATGTGGCAATTACAAATGTGTCTAAGCCAGACAGGAGTGAAAACAGAAGATTCAGAGAAAGATATTCTCATACAAGTATAACAGCATCTTGTGTTAAAGAATTGTTCCTTCATTTGATTTCAATGTTTTTAAAGATAGTTTAATTTTTAACAACTTCTCTATAAACCTTTAATAACTTTGTAAGAAATTATCCTTCAGGATGCTCTGATCTTGAAATCCCAGGGATGGGATGGTGTAGCTGACTGAAAGAAAGTCACAAAGTTCACAAAACTCTCCTTGTGAAAGGAGATTTTTCAGAAAACAATGTTTCCACAGGGTGACTAACCAATGTAAAAAGGAGTAGGTACTTTCATCAACATTTAAAATATTGACTTTTAAATATGATACAGATCAATTGAGCTTTATAATGGTAAATAATGACTTTATGTAGAAGAGTAGGAAATACTTGGTTGTATGTGTTTTTGTGTCTGTGAGAATACAAAGTTGCAGTCCAGTGAGGAGTTTGTGTAGGCAGGGAAGTCTAAATTGGAATTTCAGAAATAAAAATCATTGTTTGTGTTAAGAGATCAAGCAGGCTGATCAGAGCAATGTGTGTTTCACAGTCCTGATCAGACAGCTGGGATCTCAGTTTGTGAGACTGGTCTGCAGGGCTGCTGCTGTTTTAACAAGGCATTGGCTGTCAAAGCTCTCCTGTCCTTAATGTGCAGCTGAGTTAATCTCTGAACATCACTGAGCTCATCTTCTTCTGTGTCAGTGCAGGCCCATGTTTGCTTTTGTCCTTAAGCTGGTCATGTTCAGGCTGTTTACGTATCTCATGGGTGTGACGGGTGTGACATTTTGCTTTTAGGATTAGAAGCTAAGCACATTGGAAAGATTTAGGACCAGGTAAAATTACCTTTTCCTTCTCAGAAGCCTTGTTATTGATATTTTCTCTCTTTTTTGCTCAGTTTTGTTCTTTAGTAGTTTCCATTTGTCATGTTTACCCTCATTAGAGATTGGTTTGTCTCATGGTGAGCTTAGTTATCACAGTAAAATATCTTAGATAGAGGGCAATTGAACTTCAGTGTGAATGGCTTGGGCTTCTTTGAGTATTACAGCTGCAATTCCTAGTATTTTGATTCTGTGCTATCTCTTTACTACACAATAACCTGGAGTTTCAGGTATGAAATAAACTGTAAAAGAATGCAATATGTAGCCATACCTGACAACTGCAAAGAAAAGAAAGTCATTTTGGTAGTCCTTACCTAGCTATTATTTTAATATTTATTGTGTTTTGGAAGATAGGTTAAATTATTTGGAAGATAGTTTGGCTTGACCTTGATTATTAATAGTTACTGCTGGGTAATAATTGTAAAAACATATTTCCATGAGTTTAGCAAAACTTGTGACTCTGAAAGTGATGTTCAGACAAAAGGACCATGAAAGACATTTACACTTTATGTGCCTTGACATTGCAAGTATCTGGGAATGGGATTGCATATTTTAAGAGTGCAAAGCAGGGACAGCAAGTGCTGTTGGTTTACAGGCTAAATCTAGAGAGTTTACAAGGAAAGAGTCTTGCTCATAAAACAAGTGTGTGTGCAGGAGGAGGGTGGGTCAGATACAGCAGCAGGGGCCATTAATTGATGTCATTAAAAAGTAATCTTAATTTGCTCTAAAGGAGAAACCTGGACTCCAAAATCTAGGAGACCTTGGTTGCTATGTCCTATCTTTAATGTAGTCAAGTGGCTGAATGCCAGAACAAATTTGTAATTAGTGCTGTGTAAATGCAGACCTCTGATGCAAGTAAACAAATATTCATATTGTCAGATCCGTGTGTTACTGCTGTAATTGTTATTCTCCCCATCTGGAACCACATTTTTGTCCTCAAAAGTTTTTTCTGAATGCATAATGAGTCCTCAAAAACATATATTTGTAATTTCTTACATTTAATGTCACTGCAGGTTACTTTTCCAGTGTCCTACAAGAACTATCAACTGAAAACATTTCTAGATTAAAAAAAGTTGGAAAGATCCCAAGATTTACAGCAGTTCATAGGAAAGGAGTCATCTTTTCAAATTATCATTTACATTTGTTTGCAAATCTGGAGTATATGTATAAATAGAATAGCATAAAACAAAATTAAAATCTAAGATTAAGGTAAAATAAACTGTCCCTTCAAAGGGCACATTGAAACAAGCAACCTAGGTTGATACATTTTCAGTAACCTAGGTCCTTATACACCCTGAGTTTTAAACCAACACAACATATTGGTGGGTGAAGTAGGCAAAGTCAGATTGACCGAGGAGATGCTTCTGGAAGTCACTGTCCTCACAAGAGATGCTGAATTGTACATGAAGAAGCTCCAGAAAGCACAACAGTGCAGAGAAGACATCCTCCAAGTGATACATAGGCTGAGGAATGTAGGGAATATTGATTCCATCACCCAGGTTCATCTATTGCCTAGAAACCCAGTGGAAAGCCATGGTCTTGGTTAAGGTCTGTGAAGATGTGGATTGGAGATGTTTGGAATTGAAGAACTTAAAAAGTAGGAAGGAAGCAGCTGACGGAAAATCAGTGGTTTGTTGTCTGTCAATGTCGCTGCCAAGGCAAGTTGTCTCAAAATGTTACTGCATTCTGTAATTTACAAAATTACAGATGTTTGGCACAACATCAAAGCAACCTGTATTTGTCCTTAATGAGTCTGCCTTCACAACAGGAGCTGAGCATTTACATGCTTTGTGTCTTACTTAACTGTTTAGCCCATTCATCCAGATTCCGAATATACATGAAAATGTGAAGATTAGCATCTTGAAGCATCACTACACTGCTAACACTGAATATATTCTTCCTTAGTATGTAATTTCAAAGTATAGCAGGTGTAATCCATTGAAGTAAATGGTGAAATCCTACTGACTTCAAAGATTTTATCCCTTATGTCTCTTCAATAGATTTCCACTATTTTCCTGACTTACCTACCTTATCTAGTGCTTACATCTTTAGTATTTGAGGGGATTCATACTAATTTTAACTTCCTCTTTTAAAAAGTTTCTAATTATTCATTTCAAGTCTCAAACTGCATGGAAAAACACTGCAAATCTTGTTCTTTGAAAGCAATGGCTCTATTGCTGCATAAATGGCACTGATTGTACACTGCTACATATGCTTTAACTTTGTAGACTGTTTGACATGTATGTGATGGTAATTAGGGGTATTTTTATATGAAATGCTAAGGAAATTAAGTTTTGACCCCAAAACTGTCCTTCTTTTGGGGCAGTTATACTTTGGCTTGAATTTCAGACAACAAAGCACTGAGGAAATTTTAATAAAAGATAATAAAAGATGCAAAAAATTAAGACTCAAACCTTGCAGTCTGGAGGAGATCAGCATTGAGGTCTGCTGGGAATTTACTCCTGTTTATAAGAGAACTTGACCCTTTTGTTTGGCTTGGGAGTGTTTTTCTCTCCCTTCTGATTATACTGGTTTTATCACTAGTTTTATCATTGACCAACATCATGTAATGAAATGAAATTATTAAATTCTTCAGGGATTTACAGTTACTGCTCAATCTGTGCAGTTACCATTACTCAGTGCCAGGGAGGGCACCAGCCAGGGCATTGTACACTTACACTTCTTTCCCTCTTTCTGATAAGGACATAAACCAGAACACTAATTTGGGCTCAGTTCTGTCTACTAAAGACAAAACTCAGCATGAAATAAGTACAAGTCTGTGGACTACACAGAGTGTTTTAAGATATCTCATTTAATGTCTGCAGACTGTATGGGAATCTCAAAACACAGGGGTGTTGCACACTGTGGAATGAGGAGGTGAGGGGGGACAAAAAATACGTGGACTGGCCAAAATAAAACTGGCCAAAGCATCATTCATGTGCAAATACTAGTTGATGGGCAAAATCAAATTATTTTCACTTGTATATCTCAATATGCTTTTCACCCTCAAGGCCTATACTTGCTGGATCACCCTACCATGTTTCAATTCAATAGGATAAGAAAGCTACTCGTTATTAGCTTTCTGTGAAAGCTAAAATTGTCTTTGATAGACTAAACAATCCATTTTAAATTATGCTGGCCTCAGCTTCCTTTCAAGTAATGCCTATTTCACAGAAAACACAATGGAAATAAGAAAAAGATCTTAAAGTTCTGAAAACTTAGTAAAATGCCTAAGTAGTGAAAATAATGAAAGTTGTAAAAATAGGTCTTCTGCACCTAAAATTCTATAGGTGTCATAAAAAAGAACCAAAACAGACAAAGCAAGAATGAAGCTCTTTGTTGTTCATATATGTGGAAATGAAAACCTAGGAATTGTGTATTATATTCCTCAGTATTTTTTAAGAAAGCATCTACCTGTGTGTTTATCTGTCTAAAATACTGACCCAGTACAAATTCTTAAATATTAAAATGAGGCTTTGAATTGGAAACTACCTTATGATTATTTTCTTTTTTTTTTATTTATTGATCATAGAATTTAAGATACTCAATTGAACAAAAAAGGATTTTTTTTCTTGCAGTGCTTTTTTATTTTTAGTCACAGTGGTTTATACACTAGCCTTTCTAACACTGCTTGTAGCCCTTTGATGCAGAATTGCATCTGGTTTGGTTTTTCTATTGTTTCAATTACCTCTGTGGTATGTAAAAACATTATTTCTGGTTTATTTCTTCTTTTTCAAATGTTTTAAACAACAAGAGCCTCAGAAAAATAACTCACTGACTGAAAAGGAGATACACAAAAAAATTACTTGCACAGATTACAGCTGGATGAACTTGGAGAATTAACAGTAACAGTGGTATTAAAACGATGAAGTTTTGGATGTACCGATCTTGCTGCTCTTTATGACTTCAAATTTTTTCTGAACATGTTTGTTTTTTAGGGGGAAGTTTTGCCACCCACCTATGAGTGATACAGTGAAGACAAAAGTACTCAGAATTGGCTGAAAAAAAAGCTTGTTCTCTTTTAGGCAAGGAAAAATATTTGACATTTTCATCTGTCTGTTCTCAGTTTTCCTGGATTTGAAATCAAATGTCAAATATTATTGCATTGGGTCTGACAAAACAAAATGGTTTTGCATATGGTCTGATCACTAAAACAAATATAAACCATTGACAGCAATGTTTTCTCAATGCCTGGGAACAGCTCCTTTGTCCCATGTGATGAAGTCCTTTGTGTTGTGCACAGCATTTGTGGGAGCTGTGTGAACTGCACCTTTGCTGGGGTGGCTTAGGCTGACTCTGGGGACTTTGCACTGACCCGAGGGCAGGCTGTGCTGTGGTCCTCTTCACTAGTAATCCAACTGACACCCTTTGGAAATCATCTAAATGCTGCAAAACAGAAACCAGACTATGACTGGACCTAAAATAAGTTCATAATATTAATGTATCCAGTTATTTTTTTATTAATTCAAGGGTCACATCTGCTGAATATAGAGGTCCACACAATACTCTAGATCACTGCCTCAAGGCAACAGGCATTTGAAATTCTCTTCCTGATGTGTTCATCAACCTGGTTGTTGAGCTCATCCAGTGCTATTTGCATTAAGAATCTAGGCCATAGATGAGAAATTATTTGTGTTCTCTTTTGATAAAAAAAAAGTCTGTTTTATTTGGGATATTTCTAATCACTTAAATCTATGAACAAGTGTACAGAAGTAAAAAGAAAGCTAAAAGGAACAGAATTACATAAAGACAGCAGTTCATGGGAAGAAGATTGGGAACTCTGATAGGGCATAGGGTACAGTTAGAGGGAATTTTTTGCCAGAAAAAGCTGAATTTCTAGCTCATATTTGAAAAGGTTTCTAACAAGAGGTAGGTGGCCTCAAGGCTGGAAAGCCAGACAAAATATTGCATGAGCATTCCCTTTTGGAGACACCTTTCTTGGGAGCAGTGTAATCTTCTTATGACAGCACTTGGAAGCCCAGAAATACCATGGACCAACACAGCAGCTTTTAGGTCAAATAAATGAGGACTAAGGTCGTGTCAGCAATCTGTGTCCTCCTGTGGGGACCTGCTCACTCTGAACAACACCATGAATTTACCAACCTCCATTCTTGTCTGATCCACATGGCCTCGGGTAATTTCAAACAGCCCTGAACCTCAGCTGTATCAGCCAACAGCAGCTTCTGACAGGCTGTCTGTAAACACACCAAAAAACACAGGCTCTCTGTAAACACACCAAAAACATCACACAGATCCCAGGAGAAGAAAAGGGAGTCTCCTCTGCACACTGTGAACCAAGGGTGCTTCCAGCCATTCATTGCAACTGTAACCAGATTAATCTGAGGGCATAGATTTGTAAATAAACAGGCACAGAACCTTCACATCTAGTCACTATGAGCAATTTCACATAATTCAGCCTGGAGAAATTTGTCTGTAGAAGTTTCCCAACATCGATTACAGTGTAAGATATGAACTCATCTCCAACAGTAGTGTGTCTGTATTTATGGGGTGGGATGAGCATAAACTTCCTTGAAACTATACTTTGACTGGGGTTTTTGACCCTTTCCTTCCTTTGTTTTCATGAATGCAGGCCACTGTCACTCTGCACTTATCCACCTTTATTGTGCCCTGACAAAGAAAGCTGCAGCTGGCTTGTCAAAGAGCTACTTTGATCACAGAGTTTTCAGCATCTTCAGATTTACATGTTTATGCCCTAAGGAATAGTAGAAATACTTTGGGGAATCACTGTAACATGTACAGCTTGGCAATTAGAGCAATTTTGGGGGGGATGGAGGAAAGTGGAAAGGAAGAGTCGGGCATAAAGTCATTCATCTATGGTAGCAGCTTGAACAAGATGCCTCGTTTTCCACTCCATATTCCCAACCCTCATTCAGAGGTCTTTGAGAACAATATGAACAGCAATATTTGGTCCAGTTCTGCAGCTTATCCTGAAGATGGTCAGGGTAGAAATAAAGCAGTGGGAAGAAAGTGGAAGGTATCCTAGGAAAGAGCCATCTTTTTTGCCTCTCCATGCACGGTGCCTGCCATTCTATCACGTGCAAACAAAGTTTATTGGCACTAAGATGAATTTATCTTTAAGTTTCAGGGATTATATGTGGTTATAAGTAGTATTGTTTGGATGAGGCCAATTAAACAGCCTCTCTAATATTCAGCTTCCTTTCCAAAGACCACAATGGAAGATTGCAGATTTGTGAAGAGGAATGCCATTCCATGGTAAGAGAAAACATTTCTTGGTGTGCCACCTATATCAAGAAAGGAGAATAACTTAAAAAAATAAAATTAGAGCATCTCCAGTGCTGAACCAGGACTGTAAAAAGAAGTCAAATAAATTATTTAATCAAGTAGTATTGCTCTAAAAGACAGGGTCATAAATTTGAGGGGTTCCCATATCTACTCTGTTGCTTATTCCAGAGATAAGGAATCACAGTGTCTGAGGCAAGTTCAGCTTGTTTTTCAAGAGCTACATGACTAAAATCTCCTATTTTGACCAAGTTCTCTGCTTTGGACAATCCTGCTAATTGCTAACAAAAAGAGTTATCTACTTTATCTGCCTGGATCTGCAGCAGATTTCCCAACAATGCCTATATTCTTGTCCTCTGTGCTATTGCTCAAACTATCAATGCATGTTTCCTGTTGCATTCTGAACTTCTCAGTGAGACTTGAGGTGTAATCTCCTTTACCTTTTTTCCTCTTCTGTTTCTTCCTCTTGCTCCTGAACAAGCCTTGGCATTAGTATTCCAGGCACATACTCACATGACTCTACCGAGTTTCTGTTATGTCAATTAAGTTGTAATTTTGATCTTGCTTTAAGTGTTCTGGCTCCATTGTATTTATTTAGATACAGTTTATATCAGTCTAGGCTGAGCATCAGTTATTTTGTTTTCTTTTTTCCTCCTTAAGTGACTTTTTTTAAAGAATCAGTTTTCTTTTTTTCAGCTTTTTTTGTTAGCCCAGTGTGGGTCACATTTATCTGGACATGCATGTTACCAGCCTGACAGGATATTTTAGCATACATCAAATCACATTAGCAAATCTATGCTGAAGTTTTTTCTTTGCTAGGTGAAACCCATTTTTTCTCATCAGTTCCTCCCACCCCATCATGGAAATGTACAGCTATGCAAAGGTAACAAAGATATTCCCTCTCATTTCCACCCTTGCTTGCATCTCCTCATGCAGGCATTAAGATTCTTGGTCCAAGTAGAAACTGCAATCAAAAGTGCTTCCAGACCTCTCTCTTTTCACCAAAGAAACCTCTACCTCATAAAACCCACAGTGACCATTCACTCACTGTCATAGGGCCACTTGGCTGCAGGAGGCTGAAGTAACCTCTAATTATTTAGAAGAGAGACAAGACCTAAGACTTCATGCAAAACTGGAATGTACCTGGACCCTAATTAATGAAATGCAATGTAATGTTGTTAATGAGATTTATCCTAAAATGCAAATCCAAGAAAATAATTGGACTGAAATAGACATTTGAAAATCTCCTACTCTTACATCTATATTCCACAGTAGGATCACCTGTATCAAAACTGCTCATGAATAATAGTTGACTCATCATACTTATAAAAATAGCCAATAACACGACACTTCAGACTATCACAGCTCATCCATTTCAGTACTTCATTCTCCTACCTTTAGTTTTTCCTAAATCAAACAACTTTTTTTCTGCTGCAGTTTAGTTGCTCTAACCACAATTCATATGGAGGAAAAATGTCATCCCTCCTTCTTTGCAAATTGTCTGGCGCTATTCTAGTTCAGTATACAGAGCCAGAACTCATCTCGAAACAGTGGACCTTGATCACCTACTACGTCATGTTTCTAGAACAGACCTTCACACATTTTGGACACTGCCCTGATTGCTTTCCAAACACAGTCTGAGACCTATCATCAGCTTAGATGAAGCTATGTTGCCATAAAGGGTGAAGAAGTTTAAAGGCCAGATAACGTCTCTAGGACAAAGAATAAACTCTATCTAGTATTGTTTATTTTCTTTCAGAGAAATATACCCTTTGTATACTTAACAATATTTATCAACTCTCCTTTCTTTGACTAAATAATGTCAATCTCAGTCTTTCTTCATGGACTCCAGATCACTCCCACTGAAATCCATTCAATTTTCAGCTGACGTTCCCAGGACTGATTCCCGAAGTGCAATTCCCAAAGTGCAGTATTCAGTTGCCTGCTCACCAAAGCTGAGTGAAGATAAACACAATGGTTTTCTGTGCACCACAATAATATTTCTCTTTGTGCATTTCAAATTGCTTCATACAGCTCTCTAAGTACAGTCAGTGAACTTAACGTGCTCTAATTGATTTTCTAAATCTCTAACTTATTTAATACTTTTAAATATATTATTCTAGCATTTATATCCCCATAAGCCTTACATTTGTTTGTGAAGATGACTGCATTAGCAGCAATAGCACAGTCATACTTTTTGGTAAGCAAAAATCATTAAATATTTTGACCACTCTGGAGCTGCATTGTGGTAGAATCAATTGGTGGTCCTGGGGAAGTTCCTATGACTTCTACTGTATTTGTACATGTTCTGTGAAGCACTGAGAAATTTTGTTCTCAGGAGCTTTCTGCCTACCCACTTTTAAAAGCACTTCTCTGTGGTTTAAAATTAAATGCAAGACTGTTAAGACTTTTTAGAAATTAATTGTGCCTCATAGACTAAGATCCTTGAAAGGATTCCTTAGAAGAACAAATTGATAAAATTAGAATGATGCAAGTAACACAACACTTACTGTGGTCAACTGACCTCGTATCAATTATCTTGTGCTGTTTTGGCCTTTTTTGCCCATGCTAATTGACCTTGATGAATGTTATTTGTTTCTTGAAGCTTCAGCAACATGGTTTCTCCACTGCCAATGGTGTGGTTATACTGAAAGCCAAGGTCTACCTGCCTCTTGCCTTTTGATGTGGACTTTGGTACTAAATAAAACACTGTATGGTGGCCCAGAGCAGAGCTCACAGGCAAGCACAGCTGGACTGCGATCTGCTGGTGGAAGGAGCAATAGTTTGCCCAGATCTGCCCTCAAGGGTGACTGTGTCTGTGCCTTGGATGGGGTAGGAAAGCAGTTTGCTAATCTGCAGGGTAGCTCCTGCTGACTGATAAAAGGATGTGTACAGTAGTCTCAGTCTTATCTCTTCAGCCAGGTTTACACTGGTGTGACACTGCTGAACTTAGACAAGCAGTTCCTGATTTACTCTAGGGCGAGGGCAGAATCAGGTCTGATTTTGCACCACAACCCATAGAGATTACCCAGCTCACCCTGGAAAACATCTTGTGTATATTTAAGAATACTTCAATATATGAAAGCGTATTTATAGCCTTTCCCTATGTCGTGAGGGTATTTTGGATCTTTCTAGTACCTCTGGATATAAAATCATTCTGAGCTGAATCATGATAAATCATGACTCCAGCTTCTTTCGCCTAGGGTAGCCTGCCTCAATCACTGCCACATTCCTCCCATAGTAGTCGCTTAAAATTAATAGCACATGCGGAGGAAAAACTAAACCCTTTGACGTCACTCCCGAAATGAGGAAACATAAACAGAAAAGGCTTCTCGGCGGCGCTGGCAGCAGGGCCGGGATTGGTCTGCGCTCCGCGCCGGGCGCTGGCAGCGCCTCCCAGCCCGGCCGGCAGCCCCGCTGCCGCAGCGCTCCGGCGCGTTCGCTTCCCCAGCCCTTTGCTTCTTAAGGTGGTTTTATTGCCTGGGTTGGGGGACTTGGGGAGGTTTTCTTTCCTTTTTTCTTTTTCTTCCCCCCCCCCTTTTATTTTTTTTTTAATTATTATTATTTTTGTTTGCTGTCGTTACTTCTTTCTATTCCCAATCCTGGATGCAGTTACTGGATTCTGCAGTACAAGTCTTCATGAACAAGCTGCACCGCTTAGAGATTTCACGGCATTCAAAGGTCACAGAACTGCCACTATGGTTAAATGTCTTGTTTAATGGTTGAGGTACGTACAGCAAATCTAAAAGAGGCAGCATGACTATTTTTTGAAGGGGAACTAAAATTGTGAGGGGGAAAGGGAGATAATACTATTATTTATTGGAAAAGATTTTTACTGCTGATTGTTACTACAGCAACCGTTTTTTGAATTTCCTACCTTTTTCTCTTTATTCAAACTAGATGAAAATTTTAAGTTATGTTGATTTAACCATTTGATGGTTACAGAAGATTGCAAAAAGAATCTCTTGTAACAGTCCTTTCTGACTCTGCTGGGGAAAATGTGGTTGATTTTTCTGTGTGTTTTCCTATTGCTCTGCGGCAGGAGAGGAGACCTGAGATTTGTCTGGCTTAGATGAAGGAAGAAGAAAACAGAAACTTGTTCCTATCCTGAGGGGGCTGTGAGTTTTTCTGAGAGTCAGAGCAGAGGGAGGAAGAGTTGGAAATAAACAGGTCAAGCAGAAAAGAATATCGGCTTCATTTTTAGGAGTACATGTACTGCTTTATTTTTTTATTTTTTAATTTTTTTTTAATACATGCTTAGATTACTTTACTTGGTTTGGGTTCAGAAGTTCAAAATTAAGAAGGAGCCTGAGCTTTGACTGAGAAACAGATCCCCACTGGGAGGGGAGAGAGCTGGTTGTCTTATATCAACACCAGTTTTCATACAGCTTTTGCTACTTAACCAGAGAAAAGTGGGAATTTGCTCAGGAGTTGAAGTGGTGTAACTTGGCATCTGTTTGATAGCATATAGCTTCAATTCCTATTTGAGCCAGCAATCTGCCTTGAATGAGTATTGCAGCATCACAGTGGGCAGTATGTGCTGCAGTAAATGAAAGCAACTGCTAACATCAAACTAATATTGTTTCCAAGAGTGTGATTCTAAATTATAAGAGTAAGAGTCACTTGTCAGAGCTTGTGTGTGTGTGTGTGTGTGTACAAGTGGTCTTAAAAACAACTCCAGCCAAGACAGGAGATTTCTGTTGTTAATTGGATCAATATACAGATATGCTCAATGACCAGCAGTCTTCATATTTTTCTTATTTGTGGAAAGAGAATTTTCATAGGTCTGTTTGAAATTTTGCTGTAGATATAAATCCTCTTCAATTTGAAAATATTTTCGTTTAACTTTAAAAATTATACCTAAAAAACCCAATTCCTCTAACAAGAAACAGAACAGGAGCACACCTATCTCCTGCAGTGTACCCCATAGGGTTAAAGTCATTAACTACACTAGGCTAAAGCATGCTAGCTTAAGGACTGCAAAAATATTAGCTCTGAAATGCAGAGGATGTGCTATGTGCTGTGAATGGACAATTGCTATTCTGCAGTGCCTAGTGGGAAAACAAGGACTTTGTGTATTGCAAATGCATAACTGCAGCTCCTCCATTTCCTTTGCTGTATCTTCACTGATGACTGCAGAAACAAAGAGGTTTGCCACAGATAAGCTCTGTACTGCCCCATCTCTAATGTGCAGGAAGATATTTTCTCATATCCAACAACCCAAAGTCAAGCTTAGTTGGGTGAACTGTAAATCTGTAATCTCTGTCATTCTCTCTAACTCAGCCCGCCCCAAATTCTTACTATGTGAACTGCCAGCTGTTTTCAAAACTAAAGTAATACTTCTCTAGGCTCAAGTTCAGAAAGGCTAGCTAACAGTGTTGGTTAGATGATTAATTTGTAAATTTAACTAAGAGTGCGTCTCAGCCTATAGAGACTATAATCTGTTCTGTCAGGAAAAACCCTGTAACTACATGAATATACTCAAGTTTCCAAAAGACAACCTGTAAGATATTTATTTATAATAATTTCTGAGAATTATTCAATTCTTTTGATAAACAATTTTTAGAGAAGCTTTGGTTTTAAGCTCTCTGTCTACATGTTGGTGCATCCGTGTTCCATAGCAACTACTAGTGGTGGTACTAATAGAAAATATGGTAAGTGGACTTCAGCTGAGGAAATGAGTTTTGCTCATTTAGTAAGAAAAGTTTATTTGCAGTGTTTCCTGTGAGCAATCTCAAGTCGGCATCTAGAAAAAATACAATTTAAGGTTGTCCTCTCTGCAGTGGACAAAACACTTACTAACATTTGCGCTCATATTGTCTCAAAAAAGTTGTGTATTGCAGAAGTTTCATAGGCTATTAATGGCTGCTTCTTTTGAGTTAATTTCCATAGGGTGGACAGGAGTTGTCACCAGTGAAGTTCCAGTGATTCCATCAGACCAAGGCACAGTCCGCTGAGCCTAATCCAATATAGTACAGATCACTTTTTAAAATTGTTATATGTTTAATTGTGTAAAATAGTATATAAATATATAATTATAACAGCAGCTCCCCTTTCTCCCTGTTTATGTCCTTTCCCCCTCCGAAAATGAGCTCTCTGCTTGCCCTTACCAGACTTCTAGGTAAGGCATGGTAGCAGACTGATTCTCCAGTGTCTTCATTGCAAGTGTGATGTATGTTTGAGACATTTGATCATATGTAATTCCTTTTCACTCATCATGTGGTTCTTCTACCAATAGCTAAAGCATATTTTAAAGATAAATGGTCTGAAAATTCGTATTCTATGACACATATATGGTTTTCTTGTAATTTTTCAATCTCAGGCAAAAAACTGCTCTTGTACTGGTAGTTTCCTTTATAGGACCTGTACGAAGTAAAAATGCCAGCTACTAACCAACACTTTACTGCCAATAGAGTAAAATCTGACACATCTTTATTTAATCATAAGAAATATTTGAGACTTAATCTCTCCTCAAATTAATGTAGATATATGCTCTTGATGAGATTGGCTCTGGTTTCTGAGCTAACAGAAAAACAAGTAATTTACTGCAGCCCAGAAGATATCCCATATAAATAGGAATTCTTAGCTACTCTGTGTTGTTCATCATCACATTGTTACTTCATTTTCATGCTTGAAATTATTACAACATTCCATGTGCTTGTCACAGGGTGAAAGTGAAAGGGACAGCTGCGGTCCTACTAGCTGCCAGAACAAAATTAAGTCTTTTGTAATCAAATGATAGTTCAGTGTTCCTCCTCTTGCATCCATATTGGGTAGAAGATGTCGGAAGTATGAAATTCATCTTTCTTGTTCCTCAGCCAGCAAGCTGGCTTATCCTTGCAGGGACATCAGTTCTTACACTCCCAATGAAACACTAGCTTTACCTCTAGTGTGAAATTTGCACTTTGCAGTCACAAGCTTCAAGATGTAGAATTGATGTTATTTAGAGTTTATACCCTGACGACACTGGGACACAGATAAAGCCTGAGTGTACAAAAGTAGTTCAGAAGTTCTGATGTTTTTTTCCTTTCTCTGGCCAGCACAAGCTGCATCATTTTTGGCATCTAAAGATGAATAATTCTGAGAAGATGGCTCACAGTGCCAGGTACCACATACGCAATCAGATAAGGATTGCTAATAACTTTTTGTGCTTCACAGTAAATGAGTGGAATAACATGCTTTCTGACAGTAGTAGCAGTTTTTCAGATCTGAAGTATTAGTTTTGTATAAATACTAGAGATAGAATGCATTTGTTCTATTTAAGACAATTTTTTAAAATAATTAATAGAATTTGAAAATGAAAAGACAACTTCTGCAAGGATTTTTCTGCAAAAAGAATTCTTCTGTATCATCCTAGAAACCATGGAGAACTCTTAAATTTAATTTTTACATTATTCTTACTACAGTGACATTCCAAAAAAATTGCATTGGAAAGCAGTATTTGAAGCTCTAACCCTGTCATTTCTGTTATCCTGGAATAGAGTGTGGGATTCAGAAGATGTATTGCAAGGGTTCACAGTGCTCAGGTCTGGGGTAGTGATGGCTATCTGTATTAAAGCCTCCAGTTTTAACGCAGAAAATTAACAAATCAGAGGCAGATTAGATAGAACAGTGTATTTTCAGGGGCCAGGCTTCAGCAGCAAAACTGTGAGTGAAAAGTTTGTGACAGAGACAATTCTCAAAAATCAGCAGTTGAGTGAATTAAGCATTTCTTTTGCACACATTGAATGGTGTGATATCATCAGTCCATTGATGCAGTAATTTTGATATGCATTTGGCCCTTGTTCTGTTCTTTGAAAAGTGAAAAGTCTAGGGCTATATTTAAGTATGTAAACAGTGTCAAATTAGAGAAACTAAACTAATGAAAGGGTTCTATTGAGTTTCATTTTTTTATTCTGTTCTTTCTCCCAGTAGGAGCTATGAGTGAGAATGGATAAGAACTCAGTTCAGCTACTTATTTAAGTCACATAGGCTTGTGGTGGCATATGATATTCTTCTGACAGCTTGCTATCCAGCCAAATAAGACACCCGGGTTGCCTGGATGGATAAACATAGCTGATGACCTCCTCCTCTTAATAGGTGGGCATGAACAGTCAGGATTCTTCCAGTCACACAGAGATAAATTTGTTACATTTTAGCTAAAGAAGAATTGCCCTCAGACACAAGCAGCAAGATTTACTTCCCTTGGAGTAGGTTATTTTTTTAAAAAGTAGAAACAAATATTTTAAAGGAAACAGTTGCAGAGGCAATTTATTTTGGTTTTGTTTTGTTTTTTGTTGTTTTGGGGTTTTTTGGGTTTTTTGGGGGGTTTTTTGGTTTTTTTTTTTTTGTGGCTTGTAGGTCTGTACTAGTTACCCACAAAAATTTATGGTATGAGAAACCTCACCAACTAATATCTCACTATGGTGTGTGTTAATGCTGTCAGTGTGAGGTTTTGAACAGAAGAGCAGAGAATCTCTTGTCAAATGAAGTTTAGCTAATTGTTACGGTGGCATAAAAACACACTTGCAGGGCAACTGCTGTCAGGACCTGTATACAATTTTCTGCATGGCTGTTCCCAGCAGAGTCTATGATACTAACCCCTCTGTATGTAGGCAGGGTGTTTTGAAAAGGATGGTCATTGGCTTTCAAAGAATAAAGCAGGAGGTAGGCGCGTTTTGACTAAATATGTAGCAACTCAGGAATGGCTTAGAGAAATATACATCTGTATAAATGAAATTAAGAAACATCAGCTTAACTAGAGAACTCCCAGAGAATGGTATTGATTTACTGTGTGATCAATTCTGCTCCCACTGGCAATTGCCCTTTATTACTTCCGAAAGAAAGGATACGTATGCTCCTGTTCTTATTCCTTCTCTTTTCCCTTACACAGCTTAATACACTTCCTACAGGGCATGTAAAGACTGGCTAGGTTCTGGGGCTTGTCTTAACATGAGCTGGCAGAGTTAACAAGTGTGCAAGGATTCATCCCTTGGTAAAAGAGGTGTGAATCCCCAGGTGGCTGCTGTGCAAACAAACACGTATTGACATGAAGCACCTCAGTATTTTCTCAAAAATTCAGCTGTCATCCAAAGGGTGCAGCTATTTTTCCCCTTTATGTACATTGATTCGGGTAGAGAGTGACAACTGGGACCTTTGCTTGCACAGTCCCAGAGGACATAATCTGCTTCGTATTTCTGTAGAGGAACATGTATTCAGCTGCACGCTGAAGTATACTAAAGATGGACAACCCTTGATACTTGGTTTTGCCTTTTCCTTAACTTACCACTTGGCTTTGAACCTCTGAGAAGGCTGGACAGAATGAGTTGGTGCATACCAGGCTGCTGGGATGGAGAAGACCTCATATTGACATCCAGAGAGATGAAAAAGATGCATGACACCTTCATGGAGAAGGAACACTTCTGGCTTTGTGTTAATTGAAAACCATATTGAAACAGGCTATTTTCTAGAGCCCTTTCTGTTTCAAATGTTGGAATATGACTTGGCTGCGTCTGATGTATGCAGTCATTCTTGTTTTACACACTGCCATAACATCTGAGTATCTATTAACAACAATGTTCAAGTAGTATCAAAATGGCCATCATAAATGTAATTAGGCAGTGTATCTCCATTTAATCATTATGGTCCTTAGAAGACTGCAGGACAGCCAGGAAAATAATAATTACTCCTTATTAGTAAAGAACTTGCACAGATCAGTGAAGGAAACAGAGGATCTCTCCATGTTCAGGACCTGGGAGGAGAGCAGGTTGCTTTCTGCTTCAGCAGATCTGAGAATACTTACTAAAATTGTTTGAAAACACTCCTACAATACTAAATAAAATTCTCTCATTAAAAAATAAATTTCTTGAGCAAAGTGTAAGTATCAGCTAGACAGATATAACTGGAATGTATTTCTTCAGCAAGCAAATTCCTCCAGCGCAAGTTGGTTTGTTTTACCAGGACTGCTTTGAAAAGCTGAACAACTAAAAGATAAAAACAAGACTTGAACTGGAGTGCTGTGGAGGGCATGTAAAATGTCATGATTCTGTCAAGTTTAATAGGCCTCCATCAATTTATACCTGTGAAAGATCAGACACACTGAGCTTTCAGGCCTAAAATGCATTCCTTCTCTTCAACGGTTAGATCAAATTTTAGGCTCGTTAACCTTGCATCATACCTGTTTCATACCAGTTTTCCACAACTTCCTCAGCACTGTGGTACCACAGGGCTGCTTTTCTGGTTCCACAGAAGCTGTGATGCACTGTTTTCCTTCCATGACACTCTAACCCCATGCTTCTCTCCTTTCCATTCTCACAGAAAATAAATGTTTACCAGATTTTATTTGAAATCATATACCTACATTTAATTTTTAGCTTATGTTCTAGCATCTGCAAAACTTTATATATTTGTAATACAGAAGGGGCTGATGTTGCTCATTTTCAGAACAGACCATGATCTGTCTTAAGGACATGGCTATGTAAGTAATATTTTTTAAAAGCTGAGGAATAACAGGAAAACAGTAATTTTGTTTAGAAACCAATATGCACTGTGCTGTATTACAAGAAAATTTTATGCAGTAGGATTTTAACATCCTGTCTCTTTGAACCATGAAACGATAACTATAGCAATCCTATCCACTACCAAAGTATAACCTCTGTAATAGTATGGTAACAAACACCAGTGCAACATGAGAACATTGAATAAAGTTCATCCTATATATCATCATCAAAGCTGTTAGAAATGGCCAGGCTTTCTAAAAAGCTAAAATTCACTTTAGTCTCTAAATGAAATGGTTGGATATGAAAAATTGATGTTTGTTAGAGGCTGCCTGGGAAATGTTTTCCCTTTCTGCCTTAGAGAGACAGAAGTAGCCTGCTGTTAGTGCTTTCAAGAAGGCGTGGAGGAAAAGATTCAAGTTCCTTCTCTACTTCTGTCAAGCTTTCCTGAGGTGGATTACTACTGCAGTGTCCCCTGAGGGTTGAACTGCGTCTTTATGGGGCCTTGTAGAGGCAACCACAGTCCACTGCCCCAGCTTTAGCCCCAGTCTGGAGCTGGAGCTTTTACACTGCTGAAGGAGCACATTAAGGTGGTTTCAGGCAGACCTTTACCTGCAGCTCCAGGAGTTTTGTCCTGAACCCAAGAAACTTTTCTGATGGGTGTTTTCTTCAAATGAACACCTCCTTCTGAACAACTTTTGTATCAATGAATAGTTGTTTTTAAAAAGAAAGCTCAGATGTATTTTACAGAGGGGAAAAAAAACATCTCACCACTTCTGAAGAATGTCTATCTTGCTTGTGAGGACTGAGGAGTACAGGGACATTGTTTGGTTTGGGTGCCTGCTCATGGGCAGAGGTGGGTGATAGATGGTTGGACTACATGACTGACAAGGTCTCTTCCACCTCTGAAGATTCTGTGAAGTTCTGGTGATGATCCAGTGCCCATTCTGAAGTGTCTGCTTAGTTTTTATTTTATAGACCTGAATTGAAAGCCTAGTGATCACTGAAACCTTTAATTTCTAAATGTTTCAGCAATCCACTTCTTACTCTCCTACCAACAGACTTAGTTATACTTCTGCTTCTTATATTCAAAACAAGTGGGGGATAAATCATCAATCCACACTTTATTTGCAGCATCCCTATAGTGCTGAATAGATTATTTCTGCATGAAGACCTGCATGTAGAGTGCTCTTTTTTTTTAACCGTGAAACACATTTGCTTTCAGAAGAGGTTTTCATATGCACTACAGGTATATTATTGTTCTCATCCCTCCCCAAGTTCAGTCCTTCAGGGCTTCTCTACCAGAGCAAAGGAGTGTGGAATTCTGGTTGGTTTTTTTGTTGTTGTTGTTGTTTGGTTTTTTTTGTTGTTTTTTTTTTGTTTGTTTTGATTTTTTTTTATTTTTTGCTTAGACACCATAGCAAACATTGTTTCATTATTACATTGTTTCAAATCCCATAATATGACAAAGGGAAGATTATAATGTTTTGATATGTCAGCTGATCAGAAAGCCTCTTCTGGGGCAACATCACAGTTATCTGGAACACCTAATATGCCACTACAGCTTGGTCTCGCTACCTTAGAATTTTTAAATTGGTATTCATGGTTTCAGAGCACCACTTGGATAATAATTTTTCAAAAATTTTAATCATGTTTACTACTAATGTGAATAAGCTGGTGCTGACTTCTGCTATTTTCTAATTAATATTGAAAACTCTTTCACATTTCACAAAAAAATAAGACTAAAATCATTCAGTGCCAATTTGTTCTTGGCGTTGCACTTTTTTATGACAGCTGATGAAAATTAGTTTGCCGATAAGCAAACCAACTTCTAAAATGTCTCAAAAGGTCCTTATGTTTATGATGTAGAAAATAATTAGCAGAGAGGTCTCAGTGCTTTCTAGCCACACTTTAATTGTCATCTGTTGACAATACTTTGATAGTTGAACTTCTTCAGCTGACTTCAGGAGAATTTCACAAGTGTCTGAGCTAATTCCTTAATTTCTAGAGACATTTTCTGAAATATTATATTAAAAGGGCACTTCTCCTTTTTGAATCTGCAACATTTATTTTCTCCTGAGAACACTTCTCTTAAAATGATATTTTCACCACACTGATTTATAGGTTCTGGCATGGAAAATAATGCTCTTTCTCCTAGTAGCAGAAAGAAAATTAGTCACAATCTGATGTTAAGAACTTCTTTATTACCTAAAGAGTTTTACACTTTAAAAAGTTCAACACAAGCAAATCTTTTGCCTTTGAACCAGGGAGTTCTTGTCCATGTTGCAAGTATGCAAGACATTAATTAATTTATAAAGTAACAATAGGAAGTTAGTCTCTGTAGCAAACTGGGATCCAAATTGTGATACTACTGAGTTCTGCAGGGAAGTGCCACTTGAGTGCAGCAGAGAGAAAAAAAATTGGTTTAGCTAATTTACATTAAAACATCAAATATGAATAATGCTGTCAATAGAATTGCTCTTGTGGTTCTTCTTGGGACATGACATTCAACATATTTTACCCTGCTATTTGACACATTATATATTTGTCTGCACTGGCAACAAATAAAGCAAAATGTAGAGAACGACGGGGTGTTTCTGAGTCACAGGATATTGTAGATTTCAGTGACAAGCAGAACAGAAAAGCTTTTATGAAGAGTCAGCCCACCATCAGGCGTTTTTACTAAGTCACCAGTGGTGCTATAATTTTGGTCCCTTAAATTGCCCTCACTGCTTTTCAGATTCAAGTACTTACTGAACACACAGGTTGTTTACTAATTAATGTCCCTCTGCATCTTGCCCGTGAACCTCAGGCAGCTCCTGCAGTTCTTTGCAGCTGGAAGAGGAGCTCATGGAGTCACAGAATGGGTCAGGTTGGAAGGGACCCCAGTGGGTCATCTGGTCCAGCCTCCTGGCTCAAGCAGGATCATCCTAGAGCACGTGGCACAGGATTGCATCCTGACAGTTCTGGAATATCTCTGGTGTGGGAGACTCCACAATCTCTCTGGGCAGTATGTTCTGGTGTGCATTGGAAAGCCAGTTATGTAAAGGAAATGGCCTTAGTTTTAGCCCAGGCATATATGAAATGGTGTCAGCATACGTTCTGACATTACCCTATAGGGTATAAGAAATTACAAGGCATTTATCATGTTTCATACATGCAATGGCATTCACTCTTCTCAGAGTCTAGTGTGAAAAGCTGTGTTAATGAAAACCCTCATATAGACAGAGGATGTTCTGAACACACTGATGAATGCAGCAAAAATTGTTTTTTTTTTTTTAAGAGAGGCTTTGCCATTATTAGTTTTCCAAATAGAGGTATAGAAAGAGTTTTAGCTTGTCTTGGTCACCTCAGCACTTTTACTTTAAATGAAGATTCTTTTAAGGGCAAGATTCAGAATTTTCAAACTTACCCTCTTCTTTAAAATGTTTTGGGGAGTTAATTTTGAAAAGTGTGACCTTTCCATCTGTATTTTATATTACATTCACAGCATCTGCTTACTACTTCTAAAAATTGTCTTCTTACTACATTTAGGGATAAAGAATCTTCTATGCAACTGATTTTTTAAAAGTGAAATATCAAAGGGAAAATAATCTTTTTTTTTCTCTGATTGTGAACCATTGCAAGTACACTGTCCGTCTGATCTGTGAGCGGAGTTACAGGCAGTCAATGCACTGTGCTGCGGGCAGGCTTCAGAAAAAGGTCTAGCCTCATCTATCAGAAGATGTCAGAAGCATTTCTGATTGTGACTGATAAGAGAGTGAAAGTGAGAAAGGCAAGCAGATATGGTCTCAGAGACTCTGTATCCCAAATAGGAGCATGATATCATGTTCAGACTCATACCAAATGAAATGCTAGCCTAGGAAAAATTGTATTGAGCTAAGAGATTATTTAAGGCTCTTGCTCTATGTTGCAAAGTGTGTTGCAGTAGCAGCAAAGTATGAAAATACTGTATGTAAAATGTAAATCAGATCAGTAACAGTCATTTAAGTAAGACACGTGTATTCCCCACAGGTAGAAATGCAGATATATTAAAGGCTGCTTCCAGAAATGGCTTCCCTTTCTGTGCATAAATCTTTTAAAAGCTGGAGGTTCAAGTTTTGTCATTCCATATTTTCAAACTCAGGAATTTATTTTTTTCTATTAACTAAGAGATCATTTAGTTTTTAAATACAATACTTACACTTTATTCTTTGTGAATCTAGTTATTTGACTGAAAAACAATCAAACTGTTGTTTAAGCAGTTCATGTTGACACAGTTTTCTACTATGGAAATTTGCCATTTCATAAAAGAAATAAGTTGTTACAGCAAATTGCTCTGTGTAGTAGGGATTTGGAATCCTTGAACTGAGGGTAGAATGAATTAGTGTATCTATTTGATTTTTACTTTTTAAAAAAATTAAAATGAGGTGTTTAGTTCACCTACCATATGCAGCCTGAGTACAAACCGTACCCATCTCCCTCTGAACCCAGAGCACAGACTTGTTCCAGCAGGCAAGTGGAAACCTCACATACCCTGGAGCTTTGTTTCCTCTAGGCAGCCCCACAGCACAGGATGAGCTCTGCTAAGAGTGCACTCTTAGCTCTGCTAAGAGTGCAGCTTTCCTCAGCATCACTGGGCACAGCTCAGGCTGCGAGCAGAATCTCCCACAGAGAATTTGTCATCTCTAACCCAAAAGCCCTGGCTCTGCTTCCCATTGTGCAAGCAGGGTGGGGGCAGATAGGGAGTGAAAGAGTAGAGGAGGAAGAAATGGGAAAGGGTGGATGCAGAGAATGAGGGGGGGCGGGGGAAGAAATTGCACTGTATCTTGTTATCTCAAAGGTCTGTAATAATGCATCTTTCTCTGTCTGATACTGATGCTAAAATATTAAGTCTATATCAGCACTGTTTCTCCTTGTTTCCATCAAGTCTTGATCGTTTGACCCTCCAGTATTTTTACACGAGTTGTTCATAAAAAAACTTGCTCTGTTAAACATCAGGGTTCTTAGGGACTTGGGTCCAGCTTTACACAGAGTTCTTTACCATGGTGGGCTGCATGTCTGTGGTGACATAAAGGCTGTCTCCAGCATCAGGATAAAGATTTTATAGGAGACATCTCTGAAATTTCAAAATGAGCTGCTAAGAAACAGGATTATCATATTCCTCAATGCTTCCCTTTCCAAGTACAAGAAATATTCTCCCCAGTTTTTCAAAGAAATTATCACGTGTTTAAAAGAGAGTTATTGAGACTACAAATAAAATGTAACAGATACCACAGTCCTAGTTTATAGAGTACTGGAAAGTACTCACCCTTGAGGATGAGGGACAAAAGAGAACAAAATATAAGAAGACTGTTGGAAATGTAAAGTTTTGCCCTTTAGGAAAAAGCAACAATGAAAATCACTATTTTTTTACTCCAGAATTTTTTTTACCACAGTGGTTCACCCTGTGAGATCCCACTGCATGCAATTATCTGGACTGTTCACACAGTCTTTGAGAATTTTTTGTGGCAATTTTATTTGATGCGTGAAATAAAAGTCATTATGACATTACCTGCAAATAATGTGTTTCACAAGAGCACGAATCTGCTCATTCTTTTTTTTTTTTCATGTGGAGAACTGTAATTTTAAATACTTTGAATGTTTTAGATCTTTAACAATGTATTTAATTAGGTGAATAGCTTTGCATCTAGGTGTTTTTAAATACTGAGGAAGTGCCAATGTCTCTGCAGGACAATACCACTGCACAGTACCAACAATTGACTTCTCAATTACTAAATAATTTTTAGAAAGTCTGTATGATATTTAGGCAATTGTTGCTTTGGAAAATTGGCAAACTATATCTACATATTTGAAGTGTAGATCCTTCTATATTCTATAGCAGTATAAAAGATTTCACCTATTTTTATTAAATACAGATATGAACAAGAAATTAGGATCTAACACAAACTCATAAGGTGAAAGATCATGTCTGTGACTGTATATCCTGAAAAACTGCACGGTACAGAAAATTTGGTAGACATAAACAAAATTCTCTCTATATACATGAAAGGAGAAGACTGCTTGCCTTCATGGTAACCTTCCATGTATGGAAGAGGGTTATGTTAATAAAGAAATTTGTATTGTTTTCAGTTTTAGGATTCAGCTTATATTTGAGTCTAATAATAAGAAAAATCCCACTCTCCTGATTTATCAACCAGGCCTTTCTGGTTTACATGCTTTAAGTAAGTACTGTGTTAATATGCTGGCAGCTAATTGCATTTTACTTTGAAGAGCCAAATATCAAACAGTTTCTGGGATTAAAAAGCCTTTGCCATATCTCCAAACAAGTATTTGTGCATAAATAAATAAATTTGGCAGAATTATGAATTTGGCAGACATCTTCTTGTCACTAGCACATCAGCAAATCAGGCTATGACTTTGTCTAAATTCCAGATTCCTAATCATTCTGAAGAAATCAGTACAAATTTAAAATAAACTTGCCTACAGCCACCTGAAATTATTGTAACAAATGAAATAAGACCTAGGAACTGTAGTAGTTGTTCTGAAATTGTCATTTGTTTCTTACTTTAAAGACATATATTCTGTTCTCTGTTCTGTATATTCCTCTCTCTCTGCTGTAGTCGTTTTGTGCTTAATCCCCTGATGGCATCTTTCCCTTTAAGTGATTACCCTTTGCATCTTCTTGGCACCAGGTTTATTTTCAGCGAGCTGTACTCAGAGTGCTGGCAGCCATCCCAGGGAAGCTGCTCTGCCTCAGTGGCATTTGGTACATGGGAATTCCAGAGTAAGGAATGGGCAAAGGTTACCACGTGTTTTACATCACTCTGAGAAACATCAAACCAGACTATTAGTGTTTGACAACAAACAATGCGCAAGGCCTTTAGGCATTGCGGTCTGTCTAATTCTTTATTTTCCCTTCCCTTCTAGCTCCACTCATACCAGCCACGTTGGAATATTACCTCTGCATTTTTCTTGTAATATCAGCCTATGATGTAGGAAGTCCGAATAAAAGATGCAGTTTGAAACAATAATTTAAATGCTAGGAAATAGTTTAACTCCTATGAAACAAACCAATTGCTTAATAAGATTTAGATAGTTGTACTCTCAGACTTTTCCTGGACTTTGCTGTTTTAATATTTTAAGAGTCTGATTTCAGCCTGGAAGTTACTTTCACTGTATGTTCCAAAGGCAGACAAGAAGCAGATTTCTTTGCACAGCAAAGCTTGTTCTTCATCATAATCAGAGATATCCTATCAAGAAGCAAAAAAAAATGCACAGATTTAATAGACATATACATCTATATATGTTGCTGAAAAGAAATAGCAGATCAGTTTCCACAGTTCTGTTTCATAGTGAAGTTCTGGTTGTAGTTCTGCCTGTTTAAACAGTTAAACAGACCTGTTCAGCTGTCTTCTACAGGCTCCTGAAAGCTGATGGTGAATTAGGTGTGCTGCCTGGTTTGCCTGCCTCCAGACCATTTCTTGCTGCATGGTCTGCCTGGCTGTGCCTCATGGTGTGGGTGGCAAGTCACCAAGATCACCAAATGGTGCCATTGCCCTCGCTGGCAGTTCCTGAGAGCTGCTCTGCCCACCACACGGGTGGCTGAGGTCTGATGTGCCAGGGTATGTCACTGCTCTTTATCAGCTGTGTCTGCCTAGTGTTACTGAGAGGTTTTTTGGGTTTTTCCTGATGTCACATCACCTGTAACTAGTGAGTTACAGTGGTCAAGTGAAGAACGCTGTTTGCTGAGTAATGTCAGAGATTAACATTCACTAAAATAAGGATGGAAAAAGAATAAATAAATTAAATGGCGGGGATGAACATAGAAAATACTGAAGTGGGCTATTAATTCAGACTGTACTGGTGATTGACTTTAGATCAAACTCACTAGAATTTGACTCATATTTGATCCTTCGATACTGATCCTTAATACTTACATGTAGAAAATCACAGACCACAATCTTAATTTTCTTTCTTTTAAATAAGGAAAAAAAAATTATATGCTTCTTTCATTTCATGATTACACTTTGAAACTATTTTCTTCCTTAAAATAAAAAGGTTTTCTTAAAATGTTATGAAGCTCTCTGTAGGAAGATTTATAGTAATATAAAAACACCATAAATTAAAATGTATATTTATTCAAGTCAATGTTATGATTAACTAGACTAGCCTTCCAGACCTACTTAGAGATCTCCTTATTAAATATTCATAAATACATTTGTTACTAATAGTAGAAGATAATTTAGAATGCAAATGGGAATTTTTACATGAATGAACTGAGAATAACTCTTGTAAAAACAAATAGCACTAGGCACAGGTTCAATACTACAAAATAAAAAGTTACCAATGCATAATATCTTTTTCTAGTACAACATGTAGGAAGTCTAAAGTGCTGATTTTCAATAACAGAGTATAAACAACTTACAAAAAGCATATAAAATAATAACATCTTGCTACCTCTAATTTTCTGTATGCATCATAGCCATGTCAAATTAGCATTTCTGTAGCTATTTAGGAACACTCTCTTAATTTGAATACAAGTGTCAAATGACCACATGGTGGTTTGTTAAAAGACCAACCCACAGGAGCCATCTTTGCAAAGCCACAGGGCTTCCCTGTACTATTCAGGTTCTGCAGAGAGTGTTTTCTTGCTTCATTTGATTCATTATTTTAAAGGTGTGGAAGTTGTTCTTACCATGAACAAATTTTTTTTTTTAATATAGTCTTATTTTAAGTGAAGGATGGACTTGAGAACTAGCAGAAGAGAGTATAAATTCCAAGTAATTAGTATCTGAATGCATGTTTGCTACTGGAAAGGAGTGAGAAGGAAATTGTAATACATGTTTGATGTTTGGAAAAGTTAAGGCTAGTATATCCATGTTTGAAGGTATAAATTAGTATTCTGCAGGATCAGAAAGAAGTTTTTGACCAGCACCCCCAAGATGTATGGTATCAAGGTGTAAATAGACATTTTCTATTTTCATGTGAATAAATCAATAATAAAATAAATAAAAAAATTCCTAGAAATATGTTATCTGATTAAACACTTGACTGCTTAATTTTGATATACAGAATGATTTCACAGCTAAACTGACTCTATTCCTACTTCAATATGTGAAATAAAATAACAGATCAATGCCTTTTTAGACCAGCGAATTTTTCTATTGTGACAAGGCAGATTTTTTTTTACATTACATTTTGTCAAAGATTTCTAAATTATTTCATGACATCACAGCAAAGTCTAGCTTTCATTTTAAATGCAAAGCCAAAGATAGACCTGAATGAAAAGAAAATGGTTTTCACTTTTCCCATGTTTTTGCTCCCTATGTATTTACTTGCATTGCAGCTATCCTGTTTCCCTCTGCCATCTCCATTGCTCTAGCTGCTGTGTAATCAAGGTGACACAGGGAGAAAGGCACTACTTTGGTCATTTAATTGGAAACAAAAGCCAAGTGTTGCAAATGAAAGAGAAGAAGCAATACAAGCATATAAAAGTAAGATTTGATATTTGCATGGTTAAATTGTTGCATAAACTGATATGTAAATTTTTGTATGTTAAAATGATCTAATGAAGCACAGAACATTGTTTTCAGTGATGTAGATGTTATCCTTTATATTTACTTCAGAGCACAAGCACTGTTTTTCTTTTTGGGGAATTCAAATGATACTTCACTAGAAGTTATTATTTTTGATGCATGCTGGCTAAGTTAAATGGTTGGCCCACCTTTAAATCAGTCTTGATTCGATCTAAAAAAACTCTGTAGGCCTTCTTAATTTGTAGTCCTTAATGACAAGTTTTACTAAGATCCTTAAAGGTTCACAGTTTATTAACAATCCATGCTGTGAACCCATATCTGGAACGCTGCATCCAGTTCTGGGCTCCCCAGTGTAAGAAAGACGTGAAGTTACTGGAGTGAGGTCAGTGAAGCACCATGAAGATGGATAAGGACTGGGAGGATCCGTCCTGCGTGCAGAGGATGAGAGAGCTAGGAGATGTTCAGCCTGGAGAAGAGAAGGCTTGGAACAGATCTTGTCAGTGTGTATAGATAGCTGTGTCACTGGGTATGATGGAGTGTGTTAGAGAGACAGGCTGTGGGCCAGACAATCTCCAAAGGTCCCTTCCAACCCCAGCCATCTGGGGACTCCAAGAGTGACACACATAAGGCCAGCAGAGTACCAAGCCCCACAGCTGTGGCACTGCCAGCAGGCACCAGCTGGAAGAGTAAATGCCAGTAACATCATTTAGAGAGAAAATAGAAGGAACATCCCTCTAGTAACAAGTTTTCTGTGACAGGGAGGTCCAAGCCAACGAATGATTTCAAGTAAGTGTTGAAATTAGTACCTTTGCTTCTTTACCAAAACAATGCAGATAATTTATGTTTCCATTATCTTTCAGAATATTTTGAGGATATTCTGGATTAGGTCTGTTCCTGCTTTTATTAATCAGATCAAATTATCTTTCAGAACATTTTATCCATTAATTCACATTCAATAACATACCCTTTTGCCACTGGGCATTCTAGGTCATCTATGCTTTGATATTTTTCTGGCACATCCATTAGTATACTATAAGAGTTCAAAAGGAACATGATAGTAAATGTTTCAAATATAACATACGCTTTCAGTCAGTATTTATGCTTTCAGAAGATGAATAAGAGTCCCATTTCTTATGATGTTCCAAATAATTGCTACTACAGGTAATTTGAAGGCCTGATTTTGTTTATGTGTATGTATGCGTGTGTACATGCCCAGGCATTGGTACTTGTACCTCTTCCAAAAACACTGAAATCCACAGGGAAGCCACATTGTAATTTCCACATAATTTACCTTTACAACTTCTAATTTTTTGAGCATATCTGCTGCCTGTGTTTGCTAGATTTGTTCAGAAGGGAAAATATTTCTGATACCACTGATTAATAGCTTGTATTAGAGGATCAAGGTTATGTAAAAGCATCAGCTGCATGTTCTCTGCTCTAAAAGCCTACTACCGCAAAGGTTTTTAATTTATAATTCAGATATTTACATCCTTGAAAATTCCTGGGACTCTCAATCAAAACAAATGGAAATTTACTACAACCAAAGCATAAATCCCAAACAGTTCTCAGTTCACAAATGACCTTGAAAAACCTAGTATGTTGTTCCTATCATTAGCAGATAAAGTAGGAAGCCTGCTTCTGTGTGGCAGCCCTGCTTAAGAGTCTACATTTGAAGATGAGAAGTAACATGTCATTCCATGAATCTGATCTCACACAATATATCCCAGGTCCCTTGTTACGGTTATCTTTAATTAATATTTTAATTAAAGTGTATCAAATGAATATAATGAGCTCTGTAATAAATCTCCTGTGAACTACAGCAGAGCCAGAATATCACAATAACCATGAGGAACTAGCACAACAGTAGGAACCAAAACTCTGCAGAACTTATTAAATCTCCTGACATGTCTCAGTCTGCCCTCTTTGATTAATACAATCATCCATGTGGTTCATCTTGATCAAGAAATGGCAAAGAATCTTTCAACAAAATTACTTTTCACTCCATTAATGTGGGGCTCTGTATCTATTATCTCAATGTAACTGAACTGGATTTGCTCTATTCTCAAGTAAGAATTATTTGTCTTTTAAAACAGTCTCTTTCTAAAGCTGATTTCTACACTGTGCTTATTCCATTGTTAGGAACCTCTTTAACTTCAACTAGTTAACTAGTTGTAACTAGTAGCTAGTGTTACTAGTTACAAGAAACTAGTAACTAGTCAGCCAAGAAACTTCTTACCAGCTAAGAACTTGAGGATCTGAATGCAGAACAAATAGGCCTGTGGAATTTTTCAGAAGGTGGCGTTTCAACATTGTGATCATTAGTCATTTTTCACCTACCTGAAACCTCTGAAAGAAATCACACCTAGGAGATGGGTTGACTGCTTAGCTTACTTATTAAACTTCATTGCAAGGTATCGATAAATAGAATTTGCCAATTCTTGGCCACCTGCTGGCAATAATTATCTTGATTTTTGTGCTGAATTTCAGGAGTATCTTTTGTTTGTAACACTGTTAGAGGACGCAGCTAATTGGAATGTGTAAACATGGCTCTTCCCTGTTTAGCAACCAACATTGCATTCAACACAGTGGAATTGAATGTGTTTCGATTTGTACGGTGTCTGTATGCAGAGTTTGCTGAAATTTTAATTTCACATAGGCATAGATTGCAACCTCATACATTGAAACCTGATGATGTAATTATCAGCATGGCTTGCTTACATTTCAAGTTTTTACAGTGTATTTTTAGCAGTAGACTACTTGAACCTTCCAAGTGCAACCACATATTCTAGTTAGAGAATAATTAATAATTCAAAAAGCTGTGTTGTTTGTACAAGGTTCTATGTAAACGGGTTTTTCTGAAACAGTCGACATATTAGCTGGATGCTAGTTTTGTGAAGACTTTGTTTGACAAACTCATCATGTTCTAGATGTGTTTTTTGACCAATGCTCTTCACATGTATATATGACAGAATTTGCTTTTCTTCATTTTTCTACTGCAAATATAAGTTGTAATAGCTAGGTAGCAGCAGGCCTGGAGTTACATTAGGTTGAGAAAGGTGAATTCTGTGAATATTTGGTGTAATAATTGACAAAAACAGTAAGAGGCTTACTAGTTCTTAATGAGCCAGACTTTTAATACTCGAGCTGTAAAAAGCTTTTAAGTCCTACATACCATATTTCTGGTCCTTGCATAGCTGTGTTTGTCATATTGAAGAATTTTTAATTATAATACATTTGTAAACTCCTATTTGGCTCCTGGTTAGCTATTGACATGGAGAAGTCTGCATGTGATAAATACATAGTACAACAGTGTCTCTTTCGTTTGCCAGAGACAGAAGGAGACAGCAATTCTGCAAAATAGACAAAATCATTCTATAACAAGTAAATGCATTTTGTAGTTTTCAGATTAATATTTTTTCATTTGTTATTTATTATCTTGTTTCTTTAGTATAATGTTCTTATTCTCATCTGCAGAGCTATTTGTGATTTAAGTGCAGATCTAAAGCCCAATAAAATACACGGGAAGTCTCTTTTTGACTGCAGTAAACTTTGAATCCATTCTCTTGTCAGAGCATTTCTCCTGGTAGGAAGAAAGTGTCTTCTAAGTGTTTATATTGCTTCTTCCTAGTAGTTGTAATTTTTAAATGGCATGTAAATATTGTTCTTTATCATATTTGCACAACCTAGTAATAACATTTTATGCAAGGCACACCCGCTTCATTTGCCACATGGGACTGCATTAACAGTGATGGTGGCCACGTAGCGTTCTTGTATTTCCATGTAAAAAGCAGTTCCCATGCAAAGACAAATGAGCTTTTTACCTCCAGTTTGGGCCCATAAGATCTTACCAGCTTTGTTGTGCATTCTTCCATTGCTCATGTTTCAGTATCACTGTTAAAAATAAGACTTGTAGAAAGGCAGGAGAAAGGATCTCTGTTGCAATATGTTGAGTGCTTGACAGTGTCTGAAGTTTTGCATTTATATGCCTTGTAGTTGTACAGTTATACATCTTGGATCTGGACTTTGATGATTCTCATGGGTCCCTTTCAACTCGGGATATCCTCTGACCAGCTAAGCTGTGATCAGCCTTAAACAGGAACAAGAACTTTGTCTGATAGGAGGTCATAGTCTCACATTGTGTCAAAATTAATTATTTCAGCCTTTTGTACCTTTGTTTCTGTGTGCTTGAGAGTTCTTTGAGAATGTGGATGTTTTATACACAGTTTATAGTTTACTAGCTACCTAAGAACTACAGGTCTGATGCCCTTATGTTATGTCTGTCAGCCTAGATGCTTAAATGTGAGCAAGTACTGTGAATTCTCTTTCTGTATGACACATACAGAGTAATCGGTACATGTTAGCTACTTATGCCTTCATCTCCTTGGTGTCTTTAGAGTTATACATTGAATAATTTATCTTCTTTTTGCACTGTATAAAAGCATTCTCCAATATTTAAAATTCAGATTTATTGTTCAGTATTTTTACCTTCATTTTTTTTTTTTGTTAGGCAGGCAAAATTCCTTTACCTTCTTGTTTTTTATTGTGAAATTTTCATTCTCCTACCTCCCCTTCCAGTTAGTAATTATGTAAGTAGACAATTTTTACCTGCCTAATCTGGCTTGTTGCTACTTGAGACAGGTTATGTTCAAGGGTTCTGTCAAAAGTATAAATTCGTAAAATATTAATCAAAGCTGAATCTTTCTAAAGTTCTAGGGGCATAATCTTCACAGATGACAAATAATCCCGTTCCCCAAATCTGAGCATACTCTTGGTCTGATTTTCCCAATTTTTAATGCCTGGAATTTTTATTTCCAAATTACTTGTATTATTTTGATATTTGTATGTTAAAACACAATTCCCATTGAGTTCATACTTGGACGCTGAGAAAGTAACAAATAGAAATTCATAACTCACTTTAAAAAATATGGCTTGAGCCATTTGTAAAGGTGATGTTTCTCATCTTGAAATCCCTATTGGCACATATTTGTGTCTTTATGAAGCAAAGTAACAATCTATCCCTTAATTAGGAGGCATAACCCAGGAACTCCATGTGAGCAGCAGGAACCAAATGATGGTTAATCCTCAGCACTGTCACTGACCTGGTAAACCAGGCAGAGGTTCAGTGGGAGAAAGTCAGCAAGTTGTGAAGTTAGATTTTTTTCCTCAAATACAGACTCAGAAGAGATTGTGGGGATTTTTTGTTTTAACTGAAGTAAATTGTCAATTGGAGTTCTTTCCTTTTAAATCCTCTGTAGAGTCTTAGTTGTTTCCTGAATTTTTAAAGGAAATAACCCAAACTTAAGAAAACTGTTTCTATCTGTTATAGATGCGATACAGCAAGGTAGCAGTATCAAGGTTTCCACTGTAGCCAACAGAATAACTCCTCACCTTCCATAGAACTGACCTTCAGACAAAGCCAAAAGTAATTTTCAGAAGGCTGCAAAGATATTTGTTGATATCAGGATCAAAAATGTACATGAGCCTCATAATGCCACAAGGGGAACCTGAAAGTGGACACCTTCAGCTCATAATTCTAGTTTTACTAGCTGCAGCTCACAAAGCAACAGCTGCATCTACATTGCAAAATACCTCCCACACATACATACACACACAGTGTTTGCACACAATACTTATTTTTTTTTCCTTTAATGTGTGGGAATAAATTAGAATCTAAGGTCTTACTGAAAGAAACTGTGTGCTGTTTAGTTTAGAGGGCTAAAGATAATACAGCTCCCATACTTTGATCATGCATGCTGCAAATGGAAGAGGGGATCCTGCAAAAAGAACTATTCCAGCAAATCCAGGTAGAGTTTACTGAAATCTTCCATCTTTATGATTCTTTTTGTAAAATTATCTTTTTCGTATATTGCCTAGTTGTATGCATTAATTAGAAAAAAGACTGTATAATCAGAATTGTGTGCTTTGAATGAGTACTAATGTTTGCATATTATCTTTTAAAAATTGTACAAAAAAAAATCTGAAAATTCTTGTACCCAAGCTTTGTTCTGAACTTGGAAGTCACAACAATGGGGGTCTTGTTTGCTGTCTTTGCCCTGTGAAGATCTGGTCTAGAAATTTCTCAAGGGAATAGGATTTTCTGTTAGTACCTTATTGTATAATCTGGCAACACTTTGAAAATGTATGTTGACATTTTCTTTTCAAAGTCATTAGCCAAGTGTTTTTCCAAGAAGGGCTCCAGTCTAATTCACTTTTATTTAATTAGTTCATCCATTGCTGCAGCCTAAGCACCTAATGACTCTAGGGGATGGTTGGACTTTTCACCCTATCTAGCTATTATACTCAGTGCTGTACTGTACTTATAAGTCAAGTGCAGAATCACATCTCACAGGCTACTGTGCTTTTATTTCAACTAAAGAAATTGGTCTTTTCTTCAAATCTGATAGGTTTAGTTCTTAAAAAAAATGTTGTAGCAAGAGGACAAAGTATATGTAGTTTGCAATAATTGGTAATAATAATACATTATTAAAATGTTTTCAGTGCTAGTAGGATGTTCCCTCAAGTTCTTCCAGTTTGATATTTCTGAAGAAGTAAAGAAACCCTTTAGAAAGAGTGTCAGGCAATGTTTCTTCAAATGCCAAGGAAAATGTCTCCTTGATTTTATTAATGGTGTGTGGCTGGTTAAAGTAACCTCCAAACAATATCTATTGTGGATTTGGACTGAGTACAGCTTTATGAACTCACCCAGCTCAAAGCAGCAGATAACAGAAGGTTACTATTGATTTGCAAGGTCCTGACAAGCATAAAGCACTCATGTTCTGTGGTACTTGCTCCACTAAAGATTAAACAAACAGAATAAATGTACACCTTTTGACGTGTAAGTTAATGCTTCTGGCAGCCCACTGTGTCAGTCAATGCAACTGGCAACCTTAAATATACATTAAAGGTACTTTGCTCTTCTCAATTGAAGGAAATGTCAACTTCATTGTTTGTGGCAGAGAAAAGAGACTCAGGAACAGAAAGTTAGCTACTGCACATTCTAAGTGACACAGAGACTTAGTAATGAGGTAGACATAGCTCTGTGGAAACAAGAAAAGTTCCTGCACTTTTACACAAGGTAAAGAAATAACACAGAATAAGGTGCAATAATATGGAAACATGTTTGTTTGACAAAGACATGTTTTCTACTGAAAATCAAGCAGAGAGCTGGAAACAAATTACGCTGAAAAGGATCTTTGTTATATATCACCACATTCTTGATTGGAAGGCAAATTTAATTGGAAGAGTTTTTGCAGAATTTGTTTTCTTTCTGGGTATCTCAGGATATAACACATGCTGCAACCAAGGGCAGCTCTTTCCTGCCAGCCCATCCTTAGCCATGCTGTTTGCCATTAACTGTGCAGGAGAGTGTCTGCTCAGCTACAGAGCATCTGATCTGCCCTTCATGGTGTCCTCAGCAGCCTGTGCCATTAATAGGTACTCAACATATTTTGGCTAAAAGCTTGGAGCTGTTCACAGCTTCAAAGAATCATTTAAGTTGGTAAAGACCTTTAGGATTGAGTCCAGCCATTTACCCAGCACAGCCAAGTCCACCAATAACCATGTCCCTAAGCATCACATCAGAAAGGATTAGAAGCAACAACAAATTATTTCATTGCCCTGCTCTTCTCCATTTATCCACTGAGATCCTAATGCACTATTTCAGAACAGTCAATCAATCTATAACTAAGAGGAATCTATAACTAAGAGGAAACAATGTCTTACAAGCCACTCAGTCAATTCAAAATAGAATTATAATATGGCATTATCCTTACTTACTTTAAGACTTAAATAACATGGTGGGAAATAGAGTAGCATGAAGGTTTTGAAGAGCCCATTTGTTCAATGTAATTTTGCATCTCCATCATTTAGAAATTATCTGTCATTGAAAGAGGCAGAAAAGATTATAGCAAGTAAACAAGTAACAAACATTAACTTCTTGCAGCATACAGAGGTTTTGCACTCATATTTGGAACTGTAACAGCATTGCTTATATTGGCAGGTAAGCTTCTCCTAGAAATAATGAAAACTGAGTCCCATTTCCTAAACTGAATTTGCTGAAGTTTTAATTGTCTTTCATCATGACGAGTTTCTCTGTTAGAGATGGAATATTTTCTCCTGCTGACACACCTTCTGCAGAAGGATGAGGTCCATCTTGTCATCCTTTCTGTTCAGCACACGCTGGGATCTTTAAGGGGCCTGTTTGAAAGGTAGTGTAAAGCATGAGTGATACCCAGCACTGTAGCCCTGTTTGCACCTCAACTGCCCAGCCTAGTGCTCTAGGTCTCCTTAAGAACCAGCTGATGGAACAACAGCTGAGTGAAGTGCTGGAAGGGATGTTGGTGCATTACACAGGGAACAAATGCAGGTGATAGGATGAAGCATTTTATGACTCAGGCAGTGCATTTAGTTCTTACATGTTCAAAAAGCAGAGATCTAAAGTCCTCATTTACTGATGTGGGTTGAAAGAAATCTTTTTGTCATCTGTGTATGACCATATATTTCTGACTTCACTCTTGATGTGTTGATCTGATTCCTATGAATGATATTTTGGCCACAATCCAAGGCAAATTTAAGTAGAGAAAATAGTATAGAAGGGTGTGAATTTATGCTTTGCCATATATGTTTGTTTTGAAGTTGATGAAACTTCAAATTATTTTAGCAGATTGAATTCCTAGTCTTTGTTTTTTGTATTTTTTTCATATAAAGATTGTCTCCACTGTCTACAGAATTTAAATGTGAAAACAACTCTAATTTACACTAGGGAAATCTTTTGATTCTGCATATGTAGGTATTTCTATGGCTGCATTGAAGATTGCTTTTGGTTTGTTCTGCTTCTTCCCTGATTCATCAAAATCTTGTACTTTCAGCTACAGATGACTGCCAGTCAGACTTTCAGACAAATCCAGGATGTTCCTCTTTTCTGATTTCTCTTTTCCAATTCCTTTCTAAGAGCTACCTCCCCTTTTACTTCCATTCTTGTAGAATTTATGATGATTCTGTAGCACCCTCAAATTTACCCACATCCCTGTGTCAAATATTAACCTCATCCTTTGTTACAGTCAGTAAATGTTCTTGCTACAGTATTGGGTTTTTCC
This sequence comes from Chloebia gouldiae, assembly GCA_003676055.1. Lineage (NCBI taxonomy): Eukaryota > Metazoa > Chordata > Aves > Passeriformes > Passeridae > Chloebia > Chloebia gouldiae. The sequence goes on along the minus strand of QUSF01000002.1, from coordinate 59,515,465 downwards.
TCTTTGTTATATTGGTATTCTCAAATTCATTCAAGCCAATTTCCACAGATACTGTGCCTAAGCTTCTGGTACAGCAGCATTTCCCATTCACACTTGTTCACATTCCATATCTCTGCTTCTTGTGCTAGATTTTTTTCATGATCTCCATATCTCCCCCTTTCTCTTTTTTTTTTCCTGCATTCTGCATCAGTGAGATGTCATATCCATGTATTTTGCAATGAAATAAGCTGCTGCTGCTGCTGTTCCAGGATTCTCCATTTTTAGTATCACAGTAGAAAGTTCCTAAAACTTGGTTTATGCCAGCCTGTCTCTCAACCCTGAGTAGAGCTACAATTAGTTCCAGGAGCACAGTGAGTTTCTGCATCCATACTTCAGTGCCACTTTCTTTAAAATTGATGATAGACACAGTTGATGATTACTCAGCCCAGGCTTTTTTGCAACCAGAAAGAAATTGCTTCAAGATTTTTACTTGTTGACAATTTCACCCTTTTTCCCCAGAACACATTTCAGAGGCGTCAGTAGTATCAGTGAAAGATGGTTGGTAGAGAAAGTGGTTAAGAAGTCAGTTTTACCTTTTCTCATTGGGCTAAGTGATTAATGCATTTCTCTCAAAAGCCCACAAACAGTTTGTATTTGTCTGCTTTCTGTTCCATTCCAGCTGTGTGTTGACAGGGAGGTTGAAAATTCTGGAAATAAACGAGTTTTATGGTGCAATTGTGAAACTGATGCCAGAAATGTCATGTAAATTCAGAGACAAATATTTCTTATAGAAAATTGTTTCAAGCCTAAATAAATGAACTGTGATGGTAATTCCAAGCAGTCAAAGCTAAAATAGTGACTTAGCAGGAACATTTGCCTAGAATAAAAAGAGAAGAATCTCCCCCTCCCCCAGACACCAAATTAGGCACTGACTGGGAGTTTGTAACATCAAAAAGATATTATTTAAGTAGAACTGAGAATGGATTTTTCCCCTGCTTTTTTAGAGGTTGTCTTCCTTATATTAGAATTTGGTAACACATTAAAGAAATTAGTTAAATGTTATGCTCAGTTTCCCCCCAAACTGTAGCATAAAGTCAAAGGTGAAGTCATTTCCACAGACCAAAGTGCACTCCATTACTGAAATGTAAAATACCACCTAAATGAACCCTCCTTTCATGGAGAGAAATTGTGATAGACCATGGCATTTTAGATTCTCAGAGAAAAGCTCACTAAATAATGCATCCATTCTAGCCATGTTCCATATTGCCATGACAAGGTCAGGCTGCCAGTTCAGCCAGAATGCCATCACCCTCCTCTGGTTGAAGCAGGGTTTGTTGAGCATTACTGCGTAAATGGATTTGGCTTCCAGGTGGAAGAAAAGAGATGGAGTGGAAGAGGTGTGATCACCAAAAAAGGGAAGGATTTAACAGAGGTCTAGAAGTTTTGCAAGGCTTGGAATATCACTATTTTTTGTATGGCAGGAATGAGGAAACACTTAATGAGAATGTGGGAGAGCAGAGTTGGTGAAAAGGAAGTACTTTTTCACACAATACATAATTAAATCATGGAACTCCTTTCCACAGGATGTTGAAGAGGCCAAACTATGAATAAATTCAAAGATGAAAGATGCAAATCCATGGAATAGATCCATTAAATGCAGCTAAACAAAATGGCCCAATTGCAAACTGCTCAGGAAGTCATAGTCTTGGCAAATTCTAGAAAGAGGACAGCTACTGTCCTGATTCCTGCCAGGACAGGGTTAATTCTTTTCAGTATCCAGGAGGCAGCATGGCCTGGACCCTGAGTTTATTCTATAACACTTGTGTCATTGCCAGAGGCAGGAGGAGAAGAGACTCTCTTCTGAGGAGAAGGGGTTCTGGTCTGGCTGAGCAAAGGCACCAGAGGGAGCCAGCTGGTATTGCCTGGGGGGGTGGAGGGGTTTGTGTTTCTTTCTTGTGCCCTCTGTCATTAGTATTGTTACTATTGCTGTTCATTTTCTTATCTCATTGCTGTTTCCAGTAAGTTGTTCTTATCTCAACCTGTGATATTTGCCTTTTTTGCCTCCAATTCCCCCTCTAGAGTGCTGCAGGGGGTGGGGAAGTGGGGAGTGGGCAGCACATGGTTTTAGTGGGAGTGCTAATTTGGAGAACACCATTCCCAAACCATGACAACTACTTACCAGGGGAGGTTTAATCTCCCAGTTCTATTTCTTATGGTCTTTACCTCAATATATTTCTTTAATAAAATTATTTACAAAGCAGAAGAATCTCTAACATGACCCAATTTTGGTTTGGTTTTTTTTTTTTTTTCTAATTATGAACAGAATCAGAACAATTGTAAACTTGAGGGACCCCAACCACAGCAGCCCTGAACAGCTGTCCAGAGCAGCCCTTGGTAGTGCCATGTTCTGCCCTCAGCTAAGCACTCCCTGGCTGAGGGAATATGCCAGGGAGAACTCAATTTTCTTTCCTAAAGCTTTTTCTGGCTTTAGTTTTTTAGAGCCAGCCCAGAAAAATATGATCCTATGACTATTTACATATCTGCTTGGGTTGATGTTTTACCTACATGGCATTATTCCAAGAATTTTCCATTACTTTCTTTTAACAAAAGCCAAAGTCTTTAAAAAAATCACCTTCTTGTTATTTTTTTTTGTGTGATTTATATGAAGAAGGTGGACAGAAGTAGAAAAAGTCAATGGATCCTATCTGAGATCCCTGCATAGCATGGAAATCAGTCAGAGAAATACACAATTTTCACACAGAACAACTACTCAGTGCTATATTTTGATAAAAGCTTTTACTGGAAAGGGTCTGCTTTCTTTGAACATATTTTTTTCTTCATCAGAAAACTGAAAAAAAAAAACATTTTCTATCACAGGTGGGGACCAGACTAGTTTTGGCTCTTCTCAAGGAGAGCTCAGAGGAGTTCTGTAATTAAACTCTCCAAATACAAAAATCATGACAAACCCCTACCTTTGTTTGAAGTATGATTATTTTAGTTAATAGAAACTCTTCAGATGCAGATATATTTAGATCTGGCTTAAGTGGTTGCAATTCCTTGGAACTCCATGAAGCCCCAGCTGCTGGGGCAGTTTTGAGCTGGTCAGTGCCCTTCATCACCACTCACCACCATGCCTTCCCAAAATCTGTTAACTCCTTTGTCACCAGATTTACAAAGAAAAGATCAGCTAAATTAGAGGTCTGCAATAAATTATGTATAGTCATTATTTCCAAATAGGAAATTGACAGATTTTTAGTGAGTGGATGATGTTTTGCAAAATATTCTTTTCAAAATCACAATTTTAGCCAATGATTTGTTTTACCCAATTATTGCTCTTGAGAAAAAAAATCTTCATTTTGGAAAAATCTCCTACATTTCTTGTAAAGGTGTTTTTAAATTTTCAGTTCTGTGGGCTTTTTTTTCCTAATATCTCTCCTTAATCAGTTTGCCATCTGTAAAGGACAGGCAAGGAAAAAAGCAAAATGGGACGAACCAAGGAATTGTTATAATAATGGTCTCACATGCATTGTTCTGTTTCAAAGATGCAAAAAATTAGTGTTTCTGCTTGTTTAAATTTGTGAAAGAAATACCAATATTGCTTCTTGAAAAAAAACTAATTATTAATAAAAACATGAAACAAATCAGGTCATAGATTAAAAAAATTATTTTCCTCAAGAAAATAATTTCAAAACTTTTGCCTGAGACATTTTGTTTGGCAAGAATGGCATGTTAGGTCGCTAAGACAGCTTGTTTTCCTGTTCCTAACTTAACTTGGAAATACTATATTTTATTTAATCATTTTGGGTTTTAATAATTCTACAGGTTTGTACAGTAATGAAACCAGGCAAAACACTTCGTGCTACTGGAGCAGAACTAGAAATTCAAAGATGCAAAATAGAATTCAGTATCATTTTATTATACTTGTTTAACTATAAAAACTCATTGTGGCACTTTCTGATAATATTTCTGTGAATGTCACAGAAAAAAAACCCTGGAGGTTGAAGTAATTCAGTTATTTACATATTAAACTGAAGAGCAATGTTGATTGTGTTTTTATGCAGTTATATCACTTAAATATGTACTTTTTTTGTAAGGATTTTCCATGTGTTATTACACTCAAACTCACAATGGGATGCTGTCTATCTCTACAAAAAAGTCAGTGTTTGTGTGTAATATGGACATAGGCAAACAGATGGCTGTATAACATATGCAAATGTGATCATAAATACTAGATTCCTTTGTTTAGAGTCCTGACTAGATAGGTGTCATCTCAATGGTGTTTCCACCCTTTTCTGGAGTGAAGTTAAGCAGGGTCACTTTGCTATTTTCCTGATTAACAAAGGAATAGCAACACCAAAGGATACTGCTGTGTCGCACAAGGGCTCCAATTGTTTCTTTTTTTTTGTTGTTTTTCCCCCCTGTTGTACTTTATAGATTTTATTCTGCATTTGTTTTTCTGCCACTGGCCTGGAGCCTATAAACTCCAATGTTTTCAATTAGAAAGTTCTCCATGTATAGATAAATGCGGCAGAATTATTTTCACACATACTTATAAACAAGTAGTTAGGTGAAAGTTCTTGGGTCACTTGGCCTGTTACAATCTAGATGATTTTATTTTCTTGCATTCCTACTTAATCTGTCCTTGAATGTCTGGTAACAGCACCTACAGCTCCCTTCCTGGAAATTCTGCTTGACAGACAGGACTTCTACTCAGAGCACTTCTCCTGCTTTTACCCTGCTTTTCTCAGTTGCTGTGAACAGTGTGCTTCTCCTGGGATCCAGTTTCCCCTGCCTTCACGGATTCAGCAGAGATCTGGTGCTGTGAAGTGTTTCTCCTATTATACATTATCAATCATTTCTTTACTCCTTTATCCATCACATCAAGTAAATGTCAGAAAAAAAATAGGACAAGTACTATTTTGTGCCTCTGATAAATACCTATACTCTGGAGCATTATTTTGGTAGACCCAAAAAAATATTTTACTGAAATGTTCATGTTGGGGAGGCACACAGTTTTGGATACCTCACCTCTAAGAAATATTTCCCACAGATCTACTTCCATCCAACATGTCTGTGTTGGAATAGTGAGAAATAACAGGCAGTCATACTTGGCTAAAAAATACTAACATCAGAAATATCTAAAATATACATTATTTTGTTGCCACCAATTCTTTGTCAGAACGCTCTTCACTAGGAAGGAAAGTCTATTGCATCAGACATTTTAAATGGGAAATGAGCCTGTTTTGTAGAAAACAATGTAAAGTGGAAAATAAACAGGTTTTCACTATTTCTCAATTAATATATTTCAAAATGAGCCACACAGTTCACTTTTTTTTTCCCACCACACCAGTTATACTAGAGGACTAGAGGACTTCTGCTATATGTTGACATTTGTTTATTAAGGTTCATTAAAAAATGTTTAATAACTCTTTACCAAATTTTAATACTTAGTGGTTGTCTTCTGCATGGACAGTTGTCTTTTTGCTTGAAGTTTGACAAGTTTTCATTTAATCTGTCTTTGTACAAGTTAAAAAGATTCTTCATCAACATTCTATTTTTCTATTAAGACTGTGCTTCATGGTAACAATCCGTTTCCATGTGTAAAATGTATGTATTACACTCTTATCGAGTGGTCCCCATGTTTTCTCTATAACATGGAAACACTGGCTCTCTAGCGTCCTGTTTCTGCTATTAGAAGGAGAAAATCATAAAATAAAATAATTTAGGTTGGAAAATACTTTTAAGTCTATGTCCAGGTTCACAGCCAAGAAAAAATGGCAGATCAGATTTGAAATTGTATGCTGTGATTGCTTCTTCCTGAAACTAGATGGAGTATGTCCAAGCTGTACTATGCTCAGGTGGGAAGTGGATATGTTGAAATGTTGAATAATTTTTCTGGCAGGCTTTATACTTTTTTCTCCAAATATTTAATATAGAAACTTTTAGAGCTGAAAAATCAGCACCAGCCAATTTATAAAAAAAATGGAAGTGTTCCTCTGAAAGCAGGGCAAAACTAGAATTAGAAAGCATTAGGGATGGGCATCTGTGGGGGAAATCCTTGTAAGGCCAGACTGGGAAGAGTCCTTTCTGTAAAGTTCTTGGAAACTACTTTGTAGGAAAAGTCTTCTAAAAAGGTTGGGGTGGAGGGCTTTAGATCACCTTTCAGCCCATGTCATATTTTTGCTATCCCATATCTTCATTTTAAGGAGCAGAAGAATTATGTGTTCTTTTACCAAAAATGAAACTGTGGCAGATAATGGGGTAACCTTGTACTGATAAGCATAATATCCCACTTACAAGTTGGCCCTATCTGTTTTACTGTTAGACTCTATAAACTTTTGAGATGATCTAAATTTAGGAAAAAAAAATTGTACTATATATGTCTATTCACATTAAAAATGTATACAAGTAATGCAAGTTGTTTCTGCTAAGGCACAATGTTGCAGACTGGATTTGCGAATGCCACGTGAACAAAATCTTGAAATTTTTATGTAGTGAATATTCCGGTTCTCGGGTATCAACATTGTTTGTAATTTAATGATCAGGATTTTCTTTATATTTGATTGACAGTTTTCAATACCTCCTTCTACACAAAGCAAAGAGAGTTTTATTAAGGACCATGGGGAAGGTATAATTATAGGACCACAAGTCAAGATTAGAACTGCTATTTTAAAGAGAAGGTGTGCCAGATAAGGCATGCTGTGGTAATTAAGTCCACAACCACATGCTGTGCAATATCCTGATGATTCTTTTACACAGCATCACTCTGGCATCTTGGCCAACCAGATAAGGAAATCGCTGGTTCTCCTAGACGAGTGATCTCTAGCAAGAAAGAATCTGGAGGCTCTGCTAGAGATAGAACACAAGTATCAGATGTACAGGGCATATTACTTTATCTGGTGTAGCTTGTTTAAAGATAACACCTGCTTTTTTACCTTCACTGTGATAAAGTAAATTAGTTGTTTATCTTATGGCTTTGACTAATAATCAGTGTGGTCATGATCTGAAGCTGTTACACCACAGTACAATTTGTTCTGACAAGTTATAAACAAGGCAGAGAAATATACAGCCTAGACATACTTCAAAGTGGTGTCATGGGCCTCATACTGCAGTGTAAAACCCAAGTTGGAGAATGGTGATGACACTATCACAGCTGAGGAGATCAGTTAATTTTAGAAGATGATAACAAGTACCTCACTGAGGTGCATTTTGGAGGACAGGGGTGAATAGTTTGTGACTTACCATAATCATGCCTTCTTGGTGTCTGCATTGTCTACTCTCAAGGAAAAATTCTTTCTGATTAAGTCAAGTTTCAGGAGATCAATAGCAAAGTAAAACACAAGCCAAAAATGCTTTCAGAAATCCAGGAGTGATTTCAAGGAGTTGCAACACTTTTTTTTTTCCTCCTCTGAGTTCCATTTTGATTTTGGATCTTCAATTCCATTTTTGTTTCCATTTAGACAGAAAAAAAAAAAAGGTAGAAGACCTGATGTCTTTTATCTGGTTTTGAATTTTTCTTTTTTTTTTCATCTATAAGTAAAAGACAGATATGTGCTAGCAGGCGTAATCCCATGTGCAGATGATTCGATGATTCTGCGAAGCACTGGTCCTATCTAGGTCTTTTTTTTTTGTGAAAGCTCAGTGGTGACCAAATGCAGCTGGTTTTTTTTTCCCCACACCCTTCTTGGAACTCCACAGCTTTAATGTGGACTTTACTTCTTCGTGCTTATTTCTTTTATTGATAAATCAGGTCAAGTGTTTTGGTGAGAATGAGCAAACACCACTACTGTGGCAACTAAATTGTTGACTAGAATTGCAGAAAAATTGCATAGCAGAAGCTTGTGAAGTCTTTTTGGTGTATCTCAACAACATAACTGCCTCATGATTATTGGCATATCTCCCAACTTCCAAGATGTTGTTAGTGGCAAACAAAAGTACAGCACAGCTTTATTTTGTGGATCATCTGCCATGCAAACATACTCTCACAGGCTTTACACAGTAACACATATGCAGTATTGGAATGCAATTAAAACAAGGTTTTAGCAGTAACATTTAGTTTTGGTGAAGACAGCTTTTTACAGCAACTTTTCAGACAACAGCAGCTTTGATTTGAACAGTCAGCTGCTGAATATTTCAGAATATCAGTATTCACCTTTACTCCTTTGGGTTTTACAAAATTTATTTTCATGGGGATTGTGTTGCTTATATTAACTGAATGCCTGTATACTGTGTAACCTTTCTTTCCCATTATCAGTAAACAAACATTCAGGGATTTTATATTCTAGTGACCCCTAATTTATTTTTTTCTAAATTACATATCACTGCCTGACCAAACTCAAACCATTTCCATAAATGCAGCTTTTAAAAGTTGCCAAGGAACTGTTCAAATGGCTGTGTTGCCCACAGCTCCAAGGATACTTTTGCCTTCCTTTTATGCTGTACTATTGTTTTGCATCTGAATGTTCCCAAAGCATGGATTTCTAGCAGAAAAATATCTGAAAGCATTACAATATACTGGTAAAAAGGGCTGATTTTCTTCAAATAATTTTTTTTTGAGACTTACAAAATCAAGCCAATTATAAACTGAGCCAACTGTGACAACAGCATTTTCAGATAGCAAAAAGGATAAATAACAATAAAAGCATCTCTTGAACATCATTGTTTTCACAGGCTTGTGTTCGTACCTCTGTCCAAGGCACATAGTGCAACTCCTTTCACTTGTTAGTTGATCCTGCCTCTGCTGAGACACAGAAAAACTTCATGCTTATATAAACAGGCCACTGACATTAAAACAGCATCACTGCTATATTGAAGCCAGTTCTATATGATACTGTTCTAAGAGCAGTGATTTGGTCTGTGACAGACTGACATCTCCTAACCACCAGACCACGAGCAGTGTGGGGTATGGATATGATCCATATGACTGTGAATGTGTTCTTCTTTGCCTGGTGCCTTTAAAAACTGAGTGGACCAGGGCCAGGAGTGAGAGCAAGCAATAATCTCATTCTTTATGATTTGGACAATGGTGTTAGGAGGCAAAGGGATCGCTTTCTGGATCGCTTATATTTATTGGTCAATATCTATTTAACGCAAAATACAGAGCAGAGTCAGGAATCTGAGTCCCAGACTTTCCTTTGGAAAGTACCCTTAGTGACAAATGCTGCAAATATCTTCTTTCTCCATTGCAAACCAGTCCTTGACTTGTTACTTCAAAATCAGTGCACTCCAGTAGCTTAACAGTGTTTGATGTTCTAAGATGGCCATTAGCTGCAGTAAAAGAGGGGGCACTCAGTATTTTCATGCCTTTTGTGGCACATTAGGCAGCCACATTGCTTTTGGATTATATATTTATGCATATTATTAAATTATCTTTATTATGTCAGTGCCTTAAGCACAGACCTTTAGGGCATGTGGGCCCTAAGGCACATTCCAATTCTCAAATGAGATATTCCCACATGAGACAGGCAGGGATTTTCTGGAGATAATCCTTATGTAATCCATATAGTCCAGTATGTAATCCATATAGTCCAGTAAAACCAGCTATTAAAATCACAGTAATGAACAAAACTCTAAAAAGTCAATTTCATCAAGTTTTGTATTTTGTCACCACTGTCATCTCTCAGGAATACTTCTGTTCAAAGTTGGCCCAGCAGATAACTCCCCTTTGCCTTCCCTTCCATGTTCAGACCTAGAAATTTCTTCTTTGAGGATGATCCAAGTTCATATCATGTTGATGTGCACTTGTCAGCACACCCTTGAAGACAGGCACCAAACCGCTTAGTGATGATAAATATACTCAGTAGTGTATCTTTAAGGAGAGGGGAAAAGGTGCTGTCAAAAACTTATGCAGCAGGGATTTTGATGGTGGTATATTCAAATATCTGAATTTCAGATGTACTACCTTAGCACCTTCTTTGCATCTGTGGTCTGCTGCAATTTCATTAAACTGTAAACTAGAAGACATAAGTTTCTGGAGCTATTTATGTTAGTTTTTGTCCATGTTCATAAAAGATAAATATGAGAATCAGGTAGAGGAGATAGAATAAAAACATTTAGGAATGGATAGAGGATGACAGTATCAGGAGAAAGTATAGCAGTCTATAGAAAAGGGAAACTAAAGGGAAAGAATTCAACAGAGAGAGCTGGGAAATGACTGCAAAGCTGTGGAACAGTGGGAGAAGAAACACGGCCTATCCAAGATTGAATGTATAACATTTTACCAAATAGCAGCAATATTTTGGAAAAAAAATCCAACCAAACCATTAAATTCCTAGATAAAGTATTATAAAAATTAAGGACCTGATTGGCCTCTTCTGCATATTAAATTTAATGGGCCTTTAAAATCAAAGGCAAATAGCAAATTGGGTCTAAGGAAGAAAATAATAACAGAAGCGAAATACTAAAAATGAAAATGTGTGGGGAGAACAGTCTGGACACTTTTCTCTTATACACTTATATGTATTTTTAAGTACTTATACATATATATGTAATAAAATACACTTATATGTATTTTCATTTTTAAGAGTTTATGTTTCCTAGGTACAAGATACTCTTTCATGATTTCAGACTTTCTGTAAGTATTTTGTCTTTGTTTATATTCTTCTTGCCTTCCTTTCACATCATGTTCATTTCATCATGTCAGTATCTTCACCTTCATTACTGGACAGATCATTCCAACTGTAAATATGAAATAGCAACAGATGTCTTTAGAGATTTCAGTAATTGAATTAAAACAAAAGCTTTTCTGAATATTTCACCATCTTAATTTTAGAAACTGTGATACCCATAGCTAGTAAAAATAATGTTAATTCTAGCAGCACTGATGTTTCTTCAGGGTAGAAGGATAATGTAAATGCCAAGAATAATAGTTAACACTATAAGAACAGATACGGAGAAAGCAAGCTGTGTAAATTAAATTATTTCATTTTTTAGAGTATGGAACAAATTTTACAGATTCTATTCAGAGCAAGTCAGACTAAATTCATAATACTGCAAGTCTGTTAATTCTGCAGTGTTAAATCCAGTGTAAATTTAGCCTCTCTGTTGTGCCATATTAGCTACTATCAACAGCTGGCATTGTCCTAAGCTCTCAGAGGAATAATAAATACTTCTTCCAAGCACTTGGCCATCTTGTTCCTTGCTGTAACCCTGCGTGCAATTCTACAGTGATTTCTACCTTGAAACTTGTCTGTGAGGTACCACTCTCCCACCAGCTAAAATCACTTGGGTTTTCATGAGTCCCTACCCAATGGGAATGGTACAGTGGATTTAAATACCAGGATTTGGTCATCTCCTGGAGAGTAAGCTGGCTGTGCTTACTGGTTTTAAAGCACAGGAGCTGTACCTAACAGCATCTATAACAAGAAATAACATAGATGGCTGCCTAGTGTGAGTAGTAATGAAACCAGGGGGGGCAGCTCACACCTTCTGCACTGCATACTTTCAAATTGGATTTGGACCAGTCTTTGCTCCTGTGCTGAGAGCATTTTGCAAGTGCATGGACGCCAGCAACATGTGAGCTTATTTTGAGAGTGATTGAGCCAAATGGCCTGAACAGGAGATACATGGAGATTACAGCTACTTGTCTGCCTACTTAGACTCTGAGGATTCAAAAACCACAGGCCAGCTTTCTGCAATTTCAGCCCTTTTAATGTATTTGAGCCGATATAGGCAAGGTAAAATTGAACTTTAAATTGTAGGATATTTTTGTTTGCTGGAGAGAATGGTTAAGGCAACTGAATTTTTGTCTCCTGGCTCTCATGGTTCCCCAGGGAGGAGCAGGGTATGCCACTGTTTAATAGGCAGAGATTTTTCTTGCTGGTCTCTTTGAAAGCTGTCAGGCAGAAGTGTGCAGTCAGTGGACTGTGATGCCTCTCTAAGACTTCCTCCCAGCTGTGTGCAACAGTAGCAATATTGTGTCCTGCTTGAACAGCCGCCATTCACACTAGATGGGTCTGGCTTTCCCAGATTGGTGGGAGCCTGCAGTGAACTCCCCCGAGCACGAGCATAAATATCACTATAGTAGTCACTGGCAAGGACTGTTACAATTCAGTAACAATATTTCCCTTAACAATGCTGTTTTCACATATATTTCCTAAGCAGTTTCCTTAGGAGCTAAAACTGTCCAAGGTCAGGTAACTACATGGAAAATCCATGCCACTCCGTGTACAAGGGCAGTAGCCATCCCAGGATGTAACATGAAGCAGAAAACAGCAGCCACTTGTAAGCTGTCTGTAAATTGTAGTCTTAAACAGGGGTTCTTAATACGCTTTATACCAAGGAAATAATTACTTAATTGCGAGGCTGTGCTACCTAAACATCTGCAGTGCAAAAGCTCCCAGCAGAGTGAACAGAAGCACAGGAACCCAGAGCTCTATCGCCTGTTCCATCTCCACCTCAGTGCCTGGCTCGCTTCCCTACTTTTCATGTGCCATACGCTGCTCTGCAAACATTACTTTGCAAACATTATGTAGGTGGGCCTCACAACATCTCTGTGAGGTAATTAAACAGAGAAACCTCACACTGCAAACAGGGCAAGGGAGGCTCTGAGCTTGGCTTTCTTACCAGGTTGAATGGGATAAGAAGTTTCACAGTAATGCAGACAGTTTCAGGGCATTGCTATATTTTAGCAATTGTGAGGACTGTGCTAATCTATGATTCACAGAAATTTCATCCTTCCAGGGTGGACTTGGTCTCACTCCATTTGTCAATGTGGGCTGCTTTGGAGACTACACAAAATTAATATGATTGATGTCAACTGCTTTGTGACAGTAGGTAATAAAGAACTGTCCCTGGTTTCATAATTTGCTAATGTCCAAACTGTGAAGTTCAGAAAACTTCACAGTTTTATTGTCCAAATGTCCAGACTGTGAATTTAAGAAAACAATTATATTTTACTAAATCTGTGCAGATAACTATTTTCTGGAAATATTTTGTCTTTGATGGAAGCACTGATCAGATCCAAAAAATGGATGTAAAAGGACTATATAGCAAAGTATTAATTTGTGATTATATCTGAAAGTACTTTCCACAAAAACATGAATTTAAATTCTTTATTCAGGTCCTTATTCTAAATTCTGTCCAAAGACTGGTCTGATCTGCTGGTCTCCACCTCTTCTGCAATCTGGAGCTGTTGCTGTCAGTTACTTGGTTTACTCTTTAGAAGGCTAGGTAAACATTGTGAACTGAAAAGCTGCGGCTGTAGCTTGTTCACCTTTTCACATGTAAATTCACATTTGTTCATGTACATACTGTATTCTAGGCAAAACATTTTCCTCTCATTTTTAATAAGCTGTAAAGAGGTTTAAAAATATGTTAACCTCTTCTAGTTTAGAAGGGGGTCAAGCTAGCTGGTAATTTTATTGTTCTGGAAGCAGAGATCACTGATGTCACTGGCCAACAATATGTGTTTCTTTGAAGGCTTGATGATGCTCTCCCTTTGGGAGTAAAGCTACTTTATTGTGATGATACATGGAATAAAGAGTGTTTCTGGCAGACTTTGAACGTATCAGTGTTTTGGTATAAAGGCTATTGGTGTTTGTTAGTAATCTCTATAGGAGACGAGGTAAAGTAGTTCGTTCCTTTTTGCTGAGTGACAGATATCAGGTCTCCCGGAGGTAAGATATGGGTTGCCAGGATTTGAAACAATGGTTGGACAAAATTTTCAAACATGGTTAGAAAAAGCCGTGGAGATATAGTTTTGTTCTGGGCTTGATCTAGCTATGGAGGGCTGAGCACTTTTAAAAAGAAGCCTTGAGTTTTCACTGTGCCTTGTGGTTTTGGCAAAGATTGTTGAAGAAGCCTCTAACAACATACTTTCCTCATTATCTCTTCTCAAGCAGTCCCTGCATGCTCCAAATTTTCCCTTTTAAAATATCATATTAATCCTTTATGTAGCTGGCTGGTGGGTGGAGATACTCATGTCCTGGACACTTGTGGTGAAGGCCAACAGAGGAGAAAAGGTTGCCCTATCTTGTGTTTATTTTGTGAATATGTTCAGGAACAAAACTATAAAATATTTATTTTATGTATTGTTTCAAGTATTATGCAAAACCAATAAAAGTAGGTTGAAAGAAAACATCAACATTTCTGATTTTAAATATCAAAGGACAGGAAATTCTCCATCCTTGATTTTCCATTGGGATTATAGCAATTTACTGTTTTGAAATTCCCTGCTTTAGTATGATATAATGTGTAAAGGATAAGCAGAATCAGGGTGACATTGAATTTCATCTTTGTTTAGTTTCAGGCAGACCACACATAGCTATCACACCATTGTAAGGTGACATCCGTAAGCTTCCAAAGATATCACAACCTAAACACTTTTTGATACTGGATTAACATCCTTTCCATGAGAATGACATATTTTTAATCTTATTCCAGGCTTCTGTGTCATTACAATAGGCTTTTTTAATCCCTTCTGTACAGTCACCAGATAAAAATAAATGTGTGATCAAACAATATCGAATCTCCATGTTGAGAAGGGAGGTGAATTTAGGACAGAGCTTTCTCTCATAAAGTAATATAACAGTGGGAAAACCACCATACTTCAAAATACTAACCATGCTGGTCCATGTCATATTTGGAAATGTTGCTGTTAATGAGCACCAGCAAAAGAGCTCAGTAGCACCTAAGCAGAGACAGTCTAAACAGAGGTGAGCAGTCAGCCTTGAATGAGGGGCTAGGTTATCACAGTAATGTCCAGAAAATCATGGATGTGTTATGGCTTTGATTTTTGGGGGACATTCAGTGATGAACAGGACCTGTTATTTAACTCATATGTGGTTAAAACAATAGAAGACAGTAGTTTTGTTTAATGAGGGTGGTTTAGGAGTTAGGTTTAGAGAGGAAAGCTGCCTTTCTGCTCATCAGAAAAGCAGGGTTGGGTCTTGCTTGGGATCTGAGTTGATGGCTGCTGTCTCTTTTGGTAGCTATCTCTTCTGTCTGCACAATGGGGGGTTGCTGAGTGTTTTCTGCATCAGTCCCTGTGTGTGAAAACAGGAATTTCCAAGCAGCATTAGTCCAGGTGTCAGTAGACCTTCTAATTTGGCTGGAACATGATTTCCAATGGCCAAAGAGGCTGTCTGTCATCTGTAGATCAATTTGTCAATGGCTGAAAACTGAGCTACTCAAGTAGCCAACTTCCTCTGTTAGAGAAATCTAACATTTCTGGCAAGCAACCTTTTTTTTTTTTCATTTACAGAATCTAATATTGCAATGGATGTTTCCCAATGCACTGAGGAAGGAGGCCCCAGACAGTTGTGAAATATCACACTAAATACAAGAAAAACATTGAAAAACCCACACAATAACTTTCTTATTCTCCTCTTGGATTACTGTGCCTCCAGATGGGAAGATTATTTTGACTTAGAGGTTTTTTCAACTTAAGGGGTTTCTGCTTGGTGATTATTTTCAAAATTAGAATCTCTTTGGTTTCAGTTTTATATCTTGTTACAAAATCTGATTTTTCTGGAAACAGAAATTTCATCAGGATAAACACTTCTGTGATTCCCCTTGAAGGGAAATCCTCATACACATTTTTGTCCAAATCAAAATAGTTTCATGCAAAATGAATGTGTCAATACAAAATACAGCATAGATCACCTGATCTGCAGTGCTGGCAGTGCTCACCCTCTCCCCACAGTTCCTTTTGCTGTCAATATGTGATGCTGGCTGATACTCCAGGGACTTATCCAGTGGCTTTCAGATGAGGAGGGAGGAGTGTGGGCGTTGGTGTGTGTGGCCATCTTTAGATAAACAACCCCTGTTGTACCAGCCAGAGTCTTTACTCCCTCTGCAGATCAGAGTCAAACAGAGCCTCTCGTGCTGACTGAGATGTTACCTGTATGTGCTGGATTTACTTGCTACAGATTCATAAGGAAGAAAATGCCCAACAAGCACAGCAGTGTTTTAATAACCATGCTCTTAAGTCACCCAAGTGCCTTTCAAGAATAAAATCTTCAGAGTTTCTGATCTGATGTGACATTTGTTTTCAAAATATCTCCTGTTAAATCCAATTTTTCTGGCCTAAGTTGCTTAGTTGCCTTTATGAGGTGAGAGTGCTCATCACTGTTAGTTTCTGTATTTAGTCATCCATTACTCAACAAGATAAATGCAATCATACTGTTCATGTAAGAAATAGCACACAGAATCATAGGCAACAGGAATGTTACTCTCTGCTCTCTGAGTGGGCTGGTGACCTTTAGCAAGTTTGTGTAAGAAGTGCTTTCCTCCTTTTCCCATCTGTACAGTACCTAACTGTAAAGTCTTTCCTGCTTCAAGGCTAATGTTAAATAATATTGTAAAGAAAAACCAAACCAAAAATTGAAAGAACAACAAGAAAACAATTACAAAAATCACAAGAGATACTAAATGTTTTTCAATAGCAGAGACCTGTTAAAAACTCATTATATTGTTTCTGTCAGGCTCAGCATGACAACTGCTGCAGTCTGTAGGTCAGCGTTTCATTGCCAGCACTGAAATAGGAGAAATGCCTCAGCAACCATAATAAAGATTTGCCTGAGCAACAAGAGTTTACATCCAAATGCAAATTTCATATGTTTCCATATCAATAGGGAGTACTTCAGAACCTCCTTTAATTGGAATCTGGCTCATTTCCACTCAAAAAGTTTTTTGAACTGGGCAGAATTTTCACCTCAGTTATTAATTAAGATCATGTAGAATAAAATAAACAGCACCTTTAGATTTTAAAATAAAGTCAGCAAAGATAATTAGATACAACTTTATTAGTTATGTAAAATCTGTTTTGAAAGAATTTTTTTAAATGCTAGGAAAATAGGGTTAAACAAAGTTTCTAAAAGCTGTAAAGAAAAGTCATTGCTCCTCCTTGTAAAAATTATGTGGATGTACCACTTATAATATGTGCAATTTTATCAGTCACGTGGCTCAGAAATATTGCAATATATGGGAAACCATGACTCATTTGTAAATAATGACAAAGGTCTGCCATATTTAAATACTAAAGATACCATAATAACGTATAAATGTTTTCAGAAGAGAATTCTTAAAAAGAAGTGCTTGCCGATTCTGGCAAGCAAAGTGCTTCTTCTCCTTGCTCTCAATCACTGCACTGCACAACTTCTAAATGTACCACTGCTTCCCACAAAGTACAATTTACTTAGGAAACCTTACCTCCATGAAATTATAACTGTATTTTTATGCTTCATTATAAGAATTGTCTTTTATATATAAAGGTATGTAACAACATAATATAGGAAAATGGGAAACATGATTTTACTTACTGCTTTATCTTTTTTTTAAAGCTGAGAAGAAATAACAGGATTTACCCCTAGCTTCAGAAAAGGTTTTCTTTTTACTGTGAAGAAAATGGCATGTTTTCCTTCAGCTGTTAGTGAGCCTTGCAGCTGTATTCTGCTATTCACCTCATACTCTTCCCAAGTGGTTAATTAGTCCTAATAATGGTGGCCATAGCAGTATTAAAAACATCTTTTTAATTCCTTCACAAAAACACAATGAATTTAGAGCTGTTAAACAGTCCATGCTGCCCTCCCTCTATGACCAAACATTCTGGATATCCCACATCCCAGTGAGACCATTAGCAACTCCCTTTAGCTCTGCTTCCCTGACAGCCACCTTACTGGAAAATATTTTTCCAGCTGTGCAGATCCAACTTCTAACATTCAGGATTAACGCTGATTTTAGGGTCCAAATGTGCAGCCAGTGTTTACACTAGGAGTCAGCTAAATCTTTCTAACTGCATTTGATGACGAGTTAGGCATCCAGGCTTTTCTCTGTAATCAGGTGGGCTAAATAAGTCTCTAGAAATTTCTCTCTCTCTTTCTTTCTTTATGCACATCTAGAAAAAATCTAGAGCTGAGTTCCCTCAAGTGAGTCTCAAAAAAGCCCAGCATAGTTTTAAATATTATGTTCATGTTAAATCCTGAGAGTTTTATAAAACAGACTTCTACCAATAGAGAGACTTCATTTAAAGAAATAACTTAGTAAGACATTCAGTATCTTAGCAATTGTTTGAAAATATACAGAGAGAATGATTTTTCCTGAAGCCTGTCATATAAAAATTGAGAATTAAAGGAAAAAAATCAAAACAAATTGGTTTTGAATCCCGTCTTTAACATAAATACGTAATAGCAGTCACACTTAAATAGCACAAGACAAAACCAAACAGATCTGAGAATAAAATCTTCTGAGAACAAAATTATAGATAATGAAGCCAGTTTTCCCTTTAGAGGACCAGTTAAAGAATAAGCTATATATGCAGGTATTAGTCACATTGCTTGATATGCCAACTGCAAGAAACTCAGCTGTGTGCTGATAAGAGTGGTAACAGACACTGAAGAGAGATGATGACATGTGTATTAGTCAGAATCAAATTGATTAATACTAAAAATGAAATGGGTTGTCTGGTTTTGTACAAACAGGTAGGAGATATATGATAGAAACTCCACCAGTGAAATGTTCACCATGTTGACTTTGGCAAGTAAGAGTGGAAGGTATGAGCAAGGCCAGGCCAAAAGGCAATCTAAGATTATTCCCATGACAACAGAGGTTAACAGGTTAACATTTCTTGATTCTACAGATGAAGTGCAGTTCTAAGTTTTCCCCGCAAAAAGCAGTGTCCGGTTGGATAGGGAGTAACAGCAGACATCTTTGCCTTTTTTGCAAAATTCTTGAGGTTTACTAGTTACAGCAGGAAGACATCTCTTCAAGAGAATAAATCCAGATGAAAGGAGGGAACCACACTCAACTGAGTCCTTCCCTAACCTTTATTTAGATCACATAAATAGTAGGTGTTGTTGCTTCTTACCAAAGCCTGAAAGAATAGTAACTACTTCCTTTTTCCTGTTTCTGTTGCAAAGAAAGCCTGTTTAATACAGAGGTATTCTATGAAATTAATTTGTATCCTGCCTATTTTAATAAATATTACCTTTCTTATATAATGTGCTTTACTGTATGTTGTAGTTAAAATGTGAGGTACATTTTTTCTACTTTTCTATTTTTTATGTCTACTGCCAAATGCAGTTGTTCATAATCAACTCTAAAATATTTTAATGTTTTTTATTTATGAAAACTTATTAAGAAAACAAAGACTGGCAGGTAAAATGCTTGCAGTAGAGTGTCTTCAGAGGTCTCTTACCCTCCAATATGATCAGATTGTTGTTTGAATTACATATGGAAGTGAATTCTATAATAAAATTTCAGACTTGTTTTAATATCTGCTCTCAAAGCAGGATTATGGCAGCAATTGCAGATAGCTATGAAGCCATGATGGCTTTATTTTCTCTAGACTAGAGATTGATGGCTGGAATAGACCTTGAGTGCAGACCAGGGAACATTTTGTTCCCATTAAGTGTTTTTGCTGGTTTTTATTCCAGTTGTTTCTGCAGTCTAAAATAAGACTCTTTAGAATGAAAAGCTTGTACAATTTTTGTAAAGAGACTCAACAGGCAAATCACTTGGGAAGGCCTTCTGACTGCTAGAGAAGAAGGAAGATACCTGGGCAGTTAATTCCTTATGTCAACTCCTGGGCATTTCATTCTTTGTGTGAACTCCTATGATGAGCTTTACCACGGTAAAAGAAACATTTGCAGGTACTTTGTCCTTTTCTTTTACCTTCTCAAGGGTAAGCATGGATGTAGAGATTATAATCAGAATATGTTCAGAAGTGAAAGAAAAGAGCAGTTTTGTGCAATACTTGCCATCAATAGACCTATTTAATACTGATGGTTCCACACATAAAACAAAACAAAACAGTCTGCTTCTGGGAATTATTTTCAGGGAGAAAATTAGTCTTCTTAGTATTACTCCAAAAGACTGCAACCTTGGAAACAGTAGCTAGTGTGTCAAAATAATGTGAATTTTTTGTATCTGAAATATGTTCATAAGGATTACTGCAGTAGTATCTAAGTATTTCCTGATGATATAATGGCATTTGTATGGCTTCAGATGTTATTAATCCCACTTTGAAAGTTGAAAAAGAGACATTAGTACCAATAACACTTTAATGCAGAAGATGTTCTTCCACAATGTCTAATATGACAATTTTTGAAATGCAAATTTTTCCTGTCAAAACAACACTTGCTGTTTTTTAGCTCCATATGTTCTGCACATAGAAACATGATGTGTTCTGGCTGTACTTGAGTTTGTAAAAGCCATGTTTTCAGTGTTAAGGTCACTCAGTTTTTTGGTTTGATTTCCTCTTTTAAGCTGCAGTGGTATAAGAGTATCACTGAACCACAGAATGGCTCAGGTTGGAAGGGACCACAGTGAGTCATCTGGTCCAGCATATCCTAAAGCACCTGGCACAGGATTCAATCAAAAAAGTTCTTGAATCTCCCAGTGAGGGAGATACTCAATGAGTATTACATATAAGTTCAATAAGTACTCCTAATGCATAGCTATGACTGTAGAAGCATGTGTTAACAAGCTAAATAGATGCCCATTTTTACAATATGTGTTTGGTAACGTGCTGGGCATGGCCCACAACGTTTTGTTATCAGGCCAATTTTGCAGAACTATTGAAGATAGCACTTATATATTAACACTGCTTGTAGTGGCAAAAGAGCTTAAAAATAAGTACAGTGCAAGAGAGCTCAAAATGTAATGTTTGAAAAGTATAACCAGAATCAAATTTGGGTAAGTGGCTGGCAATAAACCCAGGAGATACTGTGTGACACGAGCTATTCGTGTCATGAGGCATTGAAATCATCTAAACAGCTAATCAAAGAGGGGCTGTGGCCATCCTTTGGTAGTGTACTCTTTGCACAGAAATTGGCCTGGGGCTCCTTAGGGCATTGCAGAGCCTCAAAGTGTTGCAGAAGGAACTTTGTTCATACAAAGCTTTTCTTGCCCAGTTCCTTACAGATTTTAAAAGATGGCAAATTCTGCACTCCTTTGGCAGCTGTCCTTGAGACCCTACTGCCTTCAGACCTGGGCACTGTGTGGTGCACAAGCAAGGAACTAGGGAAAAGCATTTTCCTGCCTTCTGCCTCTAAGTTCTCTGTTTTCACTTCTGCTGAAGCTGTCAACTTGACAAGATCTTCCACATGTGTTTTCAGGTTTGTTTGATGACTTCTAACTCTCTCCTATGTGGTTTGTTTGGTCCAGTGCCAGTTGTGTTACCTAAGTATGCCAGAAAGTGAGTGAAAGTGGTGGACTCATGGGCACATTACTTAATTGTTGGTATGCTTTTGGCATGGGTTGTTCTCACCAACTTTTATTTCTTAAAAATTAAGCTCTAGAAAGAATGAAACAGGACTGCCCCAGTACATTCTAATGTTTTAGGGAACTGGGAGTGCCCAGCTCTTGAGAAGCAGGTGGCCACTGGTTCTTGGTACCGCTCAGGAAGTGGTCAGGGAGACGGTCTTGTTAGGCAGATGCCTGTGTCAACTCACTGGCACTCAGTCTTCCTGTCCTTCCTGAGACTGCGCTTTTGTTTGCAATCCATATGGTATGCAGTGGGCACACACAAACAAGTGGGTGCCAAAATTCATCCCACATTGCTCTGAACAGCCTGAGGAGACTTTTCAGGAGGTTCATTCTCCCACAGACCTTTGATTTGCTTATTGGAGAGAGTGGTGAGTCAGCTGGTGCTTCCAAGGCTTTGATCCAGTAGATAGGTGGGAATTATGTGACAAAAACCTGTGGTTGAAGTTGAGACCTAAATTTTCACAAATTAATCCCATATTTTCCTCCCATTACATATTCCAATAGAAAGTGAAAGTTAAAATGGCTGTGACCATGGAAAGCAACTAGGAGAACAGCCCAGCTCTACAATTCAGAGGAGGAAAGATAATTATGTGGTTCAGGAAATGTTTTAAATACAAAGAACTTTGATGTTTCACATCAGAGCAGCAATAAATAGAGAGAACATATTTGCCTTTTCCCTAATATTGATATTTTCCTCCCATCTTCCCTCCTACTTAGAACTGCTTCTGTCGTGGGAGGATCTATTAGGTAATCTACAGATGTTTTGCATTCTTAAATGTAAACTAGAAAATTAATTGTAATACAGGTTCATCCCATGAGGGTTAAAAACTAGTCTGCTCTTTAATGTTTCTTGGATGATGGCACCCCTTCAGAACATGCCTGAAAGTTGTGCCTCACCCGTTAATGCACACTCAACTGTAACTTACTGCTTAATAAAACCCAAC
This sequence comes from Chloebia gouldiae, assembly GCA_003676055.1. Taxonomy (NCBI): domain Eukaryota; kingdom Metazoa; phylum Chordata; class Aves; order Passeriformes; family Passeridae; genus Chloebia; species Chloebia gouldiae. The sequence goes on along the minus strand of QUSF01000002.1, from coordinate 59,493,335 downwards.
ATTTTTATTGCTTAGCAATTCTGTATTTGGCTCCCAGTGTCCCTGTTATAAACACTTAAAAGTAAAGATGCTATATTGAAACACTGGCAGATTCTCATGGGGGTCAGGGCTGCTGGCGCCTCCCTAATGAAGTCACACGCTGTTAAATTTTTTTTCCCTTGACTCAAGAAGAAAACAAAGCAGTTAAACTGCTATATCTATTTTCCAGCAACATTAATCCATTTCAAACCACTCTTAACCATATTAAATCACAGGTTTATGATAAAATGAACTGCCTAAAGGTTCACCTCAGGCTATTTAGCCCACAAACAAGATGCTGACTACTGGCAGCAATGGGTGGTTGGCAATTATTGCTCAATTTAGTTGCAATTACTTAGTTTGCTATGTCTTCTCTTCAGACTAGCTGAGGGTCTACAGCATGGTAGATTCCAGAGTAAAATGCAGTGCCAGGGTTCTGCTGGAGATTGACAGTGACAGTGTTGAAATGTTACTTGAGCAACATGTTTTAATTTCTTGGAGGGAAGAGAAACCTTCCCTTTCAGTGGGAAAACTTGGAAAGGGATGAACTCTCTGAACAAGTCTGCCCAGATATAGCTATTCTGCTCTGCAGAAAATCATCCACGTGTTAATAGAACCTGAATTTTCAGTTTAAGTGTGCCTCAATGCTGATACTAAACAGGGAAGCTGGAAACTGTACCCATGAAATACAGTACAACTGCAACATAATAGTTGCAATGACATAGTAGTAATTTGAATAGTGAAAAATGTAGCATTCTGGCTTCTAATAGTATTTTAAAGGCAGTCATCAGTATGCTGTGATTACAGCATAGTTGTAAGTGGATGGACATAGACATAATACATGCCAGTTCAAAAGAAGTGTAGTTATTTTCAGCCCAGTTTAGTGAAACCCTTAACTTGCCTAATGTAGGTCTAAATTTTCATGTAAGTATGATATTTTATCTATAGTCATTATGGGAACTGTTACTAAGTCCTTGGGAAATAGTACATAAAACCAATCACAATTTTTTATAGATCTTGGACAATTTCATTAGCCGAAAGATGTGTTTGCTAGCAATAGGAAAATGTATACATGTAATTCTCAAGCTGTGTTCATTATACACATGCTTTTATGTAAGAAAGGCTAAGTAAGATTCTTGAAGAATGCAGAGTCATCAATTCAAGATCACATGAATAGGGTAAGCTTTTGCAATTACTGTCTTCAGAAAAATTAATCAAATAGGACCTGTTAAAATATAGGGTGATATAGCGAAAAGGAGCTTTTGTCTCTAAACAAATAAAAACAGTGGTTTTATTTCCTTTGCTAAGGCCAACAAAGACCATGGATAGAGATTCAGCAAAACTGAGAAGTATCTGACATTTAAGTGCATCTCAAGATTACAGAGTATCAGTAGGGAACTTCCTTGTTTTGCATAAAAATTGATTTAATAACTACTAGGTGTTATTACAAGGCTTTTATCTTGGGGGAGGTGATAGCAGAAAGGCTTCAGGTAAGAGACATTACACATCTGTCTGCTTTTGTAGTTTCTGTACTTCCTTTTGTCCCTGTCAGAGAGGAGAGGCAGAAAGGGAAGCACAATGTCTTGGATAGCCTACAGTTCCTACACTCTGATAGTTTATCAAGTGAATTAACCTCAAAAGGCTTCCCATGCAGCCTGAAGATGAAAAGCATGTGGCCTGACTCTCTGAAATACTGCCTCTAGCTTTCAGCTATTTATGAGTGGCCTGTTGTTTTTATGGAAGCTTGCTAAGGCTTACAAAGCAGCATTGTTTTCCACACTAGCAGATTTTACATCAATAATCCTTAGGCAAATAGAATGATGTTTTTACATGCTAGAGAAAATTATTTATATACTTTTTACAGGTAATGGGGAAGGGAATGTAATAGGAAAACAGAAACAGGAATAACACTAGCTTTTTTTTTGTCTCTGAGATTATCCATTTATTCATAAAAGCATAGAAGCTTTATGCTCTACCTTGAATTCTTTTAATCAGTTGTTTATGAGTACATCTTTTAACTTAACTTTCTAAAGGAATATGAAATTATATGTAGTACTCTAGGAAAAAAGAAAGAAAGAGCTCTTTCACCCCACTATATTGTTATGTGGAATCTACTTCCATCTACTATTGATAAGAGCAAGGCATACTAGCTGAAGGTTACTTTAAAAGCAGAAATCAATAGATCCTTAAAAAATATTTGGCATGCAATCAATGTGCAGTTAACACATCTCCTCTGTTTGGCGGTACAATAATCCCTGTCACCGCCCGAAAAAAGAAAATGATGCAATATTCATTGTCATGTTTGGCTGATCGTGTACATCAAGTACCTCCCTGATTATTGCCATGTTGGAAGAGACATGTGTTGAACACCATACTCAGGACACACAGAACAAAACATATTAGAGTGAAGGAGCCTATAAATATGGTTCCTACTCCAATAACTTTTAAACTGGCTTTAAAAAAATTGATTATCTTAAAAAGGTCAAATTTCATGCCAGAAAAATTCCTACTGTATTTTTAAAACACTATACAATCTAACAAGATTAAAATAGTTAAATACTAGATCAGTGTTAATTATATGCCTTTAATAAGTAGAAAATTACATGCCACTTACTGCAATTTTCATGAAAAACTCTTTCAGACATTTAATTGCTGAATTTTGTCATAGAAAAGAGTTTAGACCCACATATTTCAATTACTTGACTTGCATCTTCCTCCTTAAAATGAGTAATGCATTAGTTTATCATACAGATAGGAGTTGAATAGGATGACTTCAAAGGCAATTTTTCCATTGGTAAAATTTTCTCCACAACATTAAAAAAGAAAACAAAACCCCCCAACAAACTAAGAGCATATTCTGGCTGGGGTATGTACACCCTGTTTATTGCTACATATCTCAAATCCTCAAATGCAGCTGGTGTGAGTCCAGGCATGCTGGAAATGGAAATCCAACCTATGAATGATCACGTAATACCAGAGGAGTAACATGAGATACATTACTGCATTAGTACACAGAGAAGATTTTCCATCCTTTCTCTGCATGAACCTTTTTCCTGCTAGTTATGCCCTGCTGTGTTGCAGTTTTACTTACACTGTTTTGGTACAGGGCTTCTTGTAGTTGGCTGCCCATTTTCCTGGGTACTCCTCATAGTATCTTGCTAAATGGTCATCTTGCCTGAGAGCATCCTTCTCCAACAGAGCCTCTCTCTGTGGAAGATGGTGCCTGTGCCTTTCGGTGTTTCCCTCTTCTGATAAGTGGTACTGGACCATCACAGTCATCCAGGCTGGTTTCAAGCTCTCCAATTCACTTACCTTGCTGAGTTCGTGACACATTTCTTCTGAATTCCATGTACTTTTGTCCCTATTCTCATTTTTCACTTTGTTTTATTTTAAGCTCCACTTTCAGCTGCTCCATGATTCAGTCTCTTTTCCATGGGGATGTGTAAATTCCATTCCAGTTAGTGTTTCCATTGCAGCTTTTGCAAAAGGCTTAATATCATGTCATGCATCTGATCTCAAAAAAGGGAGTAGAGAGTAGGTAATTTATTAATTCATTTTCTTATATAAATATAAAAAATTATCACATATGTGAAAATTGCAGGCTGCAAGTCTATGTGAAAATGCACCTCTATTACTGAAAATATTGTTAACTGAAAGCACCTATGCTTTCCTTTTCTTCAGAAAGAAAAAAAACACAAAAACAGTCTAGTCCAGAGTCTGGTTATTCAAAATAGATGAATGTACAATGACAACTTGGAGGGTTGAATTTTACTTGTATTTACCCATTTCTTTGTTAAGCCTGACCAATTCAAAACACAACAGGTTTTTTTTAAGATTTTCAACAACAAAGGCTCTCACAATTCAGGGACATTGAACACTGGTGGTATTATTTTCAGCAGCACTGCCTCTGTGAACTCACCAGCCCAACACTGCATATGGCAGAGCCAGTCCAACCAATACTATACTATGTCCATCCATGAAGCCCAAACTGAGATTTAAAGTATTCCATACTCAGGTGTGTCCCAGGTCATTCCTCCTTCTCTCTCTGCTTTCTGACTGATTGAAAGTAAAAAGTAGAATAACCAGCATCTAATGCCAAATTCTTATTTCTTCTTTCTGACTGATTCTTTACTGACTCTATAACCAACTTAGATGTTTTCAGGAGGGAATAAGCAGCTGCTGTAAGATTAGTTTGGAAATGGATTGGGTCTGAAGAGACGTTTGGCCACCATCTCATAGTACCAACCATGATGTACAAGCAGGCAGAACAAACCTAAATGGGAAAAAGAAGTAAGCCAGGAATAGGGTAGAGGAAGCTTGTCCAGTCCTGGAAGGAATTCATAGTACTTGTGGTAAAGTCCCAGTTTAATCCTAAAGATTAAACCTTGAAATCATTCCTCACTTCTTGTTCATGGAAAACATTTGCTAACAGCAAAAGTGCGCAAACAGCCCTATTCTATGGATGAGAAAAAGTGAGTTCCTGCTGTATTTATGTGCCATTTAACTCATGCAGGATTCATCTAGGTCCTTTCTGATGCTCTGAGCACTTTGCTGACAGTTTCTTCTATTGACATGTACCTATGAACATTTACTAGCAAGAGAAGTTAAATTGTAGCAGAAACTCTTTTTCCTGGTATTTCCAGCTGCAGTGGTAGTGGTGAAAAATCTCCTAGGCTGACTGTTGTAAAATGATTTTCAACCACTTCTGTGGCATGTAGGCATAAAAGGAATTCAGATAAGGCTATGAACTTGTATACAGTTATCTGAATCTTACTTGCAAAATTTTCTAAGTTCATCCATCATCACAATGGATCCCGTGGGATGTTAGCTGGCTCTGGGCAACGTTAGCCATTTTCGCAATTTCATAACGCTAGGACTGGTGAGTATTGTTAGATACTGTAAGATACCATTTGCCAGCCTGAAATGTGAAGTTTATATAAATATGTCTGGAACATACAGTACCTCTGAGGGACTGAATCAAAAATAACCAAAGGTTTTCAGAGAGCACCATAATTCCAGGGGTGAGGTGTGCAGTGAATTTTGACATGCTTTTTACCATCTGTGTTTCTCTAAGTATGCTTGCTTGAGAAGAAGCAGCTGGGAGACTTCTGTGAAAAGATGCCTGTATTTTATCATTCTTCTCAGAAGAATAAATATCAAGTATATGTTTCTCCTGACAAGGAGCTGGTATAAGAGCATTCATAAATTTAACTTTGAAATGCAAGGTGTTGTTTTTCTTTTTCATTGTTTCTGTAGTATGTGCTCCCACCTAGGAAGGTTAATACAGGCATCTGTTTGCTCTTTTTAGATGTAATGATATATAAAAAGACTGTGTGGGACTTTTGTTTGTTTATTTGTGTTTATTTCAGTGTGAGGGAGGTGAAAAGTTTTTAACAATAGTGAGTTCCAAATGTGTTGTTCATTTATGAAACTGCTGCTGTGTTTCATCTTCTTTGATGCTCTGAGGTTTTTTACTTACCTGGTTTGTAGGTTTTAATATTTGCTGCAATGTCACCTTTATTAATGAAAAGAAAGCAAACCAAACCCCCAGTTCTAATAAATTCACCATAGGTACTGCAAAGAAAAAAGTACAGAAGAGAGAGAAAGAAAGAGGAAGGGAAATGGACAGCTCTCAGCTATTTTTTCAAACTTTACTCACTCTGCTTTTATTCCCATTTGGTCATGGATACCAAATGGATGTAGTATGGATACATGGATACATGGATAAGTATGTAGATAAGGAAGTATAAACCACTTTTACCTAGAAAATATGAGGCTGTCCTTAAGCCCCTCTGATGAGCTTTGAGTGTGGTGATACAAAACTGAATCTTTTATGTAGCACCTGAAAAAACCACCACTGAAGTTAGTGGATCTGCCCACTGATTGTCTTTAATTGAAGCTGGATCAGACCCATGAGCCACACCAATTAGGTTTCTCCTGGCAGCTAAACTGACAGGTCTGAATGCATAAACTCAAAAATGATATCTTGAGTTCAAAAACAAGGTAACACTTCTGCATTCTCATCATAACTCTAATGATGTTCCTTGACTGGGAATATACAGGGAGAAAATCATCCTCAATAACAGGGGCAGACATCAGTCTTAGCTTAAGACAGATCCAAAGGCAGTAAGACATTACCTAGAGTTTTCCCCAGTAAACACCCTGGAGTACAGTGTTGCAACAACCATTTTTTTTTTTCTCAAACTTTGTCTACTTGCAAAAGCTTTCATTTTGATATTTTTACAATGTGTCTTGAACATCTCTGGTTCCAAAACATAAAGAGAGGTATCAGAGGATGAGGACAGGGGTGCTATCACAGAGACTTAATGAAATGCATCTTTTTTTTCCCCCAGAGGTGCGGAGAAATCTCATTTGATAGTCCTGACCAGAATGCCAAATGTGTTCGCATGCTAGGTAAGGGTAAGAATCTCTTCCATTTTTTATTCAAGTGTATGGATATGAAAATATGTTTAATTGGGAATTTCTTTTTAAAAGTACATGGTAATGACCATGATGATCCACAATGGCATTTACATAACTCATCCACATGTGATCCTCATGAAAATATTCTTTGCAATGAACTTTCAATTATTTAAACAAAGTACATATATTGCAGTAGTGTCCATGTGTGTAGATAAAAACATAGCAGTACCAACACTGTAATTGGAAGCTCTGATGAGCTGAAGTCCATAACTCATATTCAAAAGCTGAAAATCTGTACTTATAAAGACAGTATTAATTCAACAGGCATATATAAAAAGTATCAAAAGCAGACTTTCAGCTGCATCAGTCAGGGAAATTTCAGTCAATGTGGTTTTACATATTTGCGCTGGTGTAGCTTTGTAGAAATTAATATTAAGTAGAAGTGCCTATTCCTTAGAAACAATGCAAAAATATTCTGCTATTCAGTAATTTCTGTGACCAATTTCATTGTGGTTGTTTGTTTCGCCTGTAATGCTGGTATTGAAACATTAATAGCATGGCTAGTATCACAGTGAAAGGCAGGGAGTATGTGTCTAAAAACTAAAGCGATAATGTTCACTCAGAAAAAAAAATGAAATCACACAACACTTGCAGGATTAAGCCTTAAATTCTGACCTGCCAGGGAAGAGATAAATATATGCTGTAAATTCGAGCATTGCATCTAATAACATGAAGACTGAAATAGTGAAAATTTTTAAAACTGCAACTGGCAGTGTCTAGGAAATTTATTCCCATCTGGGTGCATATCTGTGCTGTGTAATAACAGATTATGTGTTTGTTGTTTAGATTCATTAAATCCTATTGTCACAACAGACTATAATTGCTGCAGAGGAATTCTGTCATGCCTGTAGTGCACAGATCCCAACTGATGAACTGACACAATGGGCCATAATGATCTGTTACATCAATGATCCATGGTTAGAAATGGAACAAGCTGACAAAAAAGGATACACTTGTGATCCTTTATCATGCCAATTATAATCTACAGTGTAAATACAATTGACTTGCTAATACTCTAATTCTAATGAAGTTATATCCATGCAAATTTTATTATGCATTAGGGGGAAGAATGGGTGGTGGAAGAGAGGAGAACAAAAAAAAAACTCCTTCTGCACAACTTGGTTCATCATTTCATTTGGCATTTTTAGAACAAGTGAGTCCAAAATTGGGAGCTTGATATCCCTCTTAGTGCAAACAATTCTTTAGGAGAAGTGAGAAGAACAAGATCTTGTTTCCATTACATAGGTTCTTATCTATGTCTTCTAGTATATACATGCACAAGAATGAGAACATATGCTGTGCTGTGTAAAGAAGATGCTAGGAATGTAAAAATGACTCCAAGAGCACATGCCAAAGCTGTAACTGATTCTCAGAGCTTGTTTTAATTTTTCTGTATATATTTTGCTTGCTATTGTTATTTTTCAATGCTGCTAACAAATTAAGGACTGTAGTGTCATATATAACACAGAATTTTTTATTTCACCCCAAGGTATTCCATAGTACAAACACAGCAGAAACTATAGTTTCTCTGAGAGTGACAGCTGGAGACAAGCTCCATTGTCTCAATTTATCACAGAAATCTCTGCGGTTCTGGTAGTGCTGTGAAGCCAGAGGGTATCTATTCTGGACACCTCTCCTTTCATACTGAACTTTTAGAGAAGAGCAGAAACCAGAAACTGTGCCGCCAGAAAGGCCTAAGACTTTGTGTTGAACATGTCATGCAGTGCCCAGTCTCATATTTTACAAGGAAATTGAATTTCCAAGAGAATGTAACATAGTTTGCCACTGATCAGTGAAAAGCTGACATTATTAATGTCTGTGGGTGTAGCCAGTGAACAAAGCACAGTGTGCCTTTAGAGAGGGACATCTTTCTTGCCTGCTCTGTCTTTGAAATATGCTGAAACTGTCATGCTGTCATTTAATGTAACAGTGACACAGTGGTGACAGAAATCTAGAGGGCAAGTCCCAGCAACTTCAAGAGGATAATTACCCTAGTAAGAGAAGAAACACAGGAGCCTGGAGTACTGTCTGTATTTCTTCAGGGATCTTTGATGCAAGATCAGTCCATATTTGAAACTGTACATTATCGAGCTGTACTCTAAAATGGCAGTAGCTGGTTTTGTCAGAAAATGTCTGTATCTGCTTAATACTACTGGTTCTGGACTAGCTTCAAATTTACTTTTTTAGAAGTAATGCCAGGCTTGCCACTGAGTTCACATATCTTGATGTAACGTGGATTATGTATATGAAATTCTTTTTCTATAACGGCTGAGGAAGAGGGGTTTGCAGTAAAAACCCCGTCTTCTGTTGGAAAACAGTAAATAATGAATTAAAAAATGACAAAATGTTTACAATGCTTAGAGTGAAGTTAGGTAACTTTTCAAGGCACTGGCTAGATATCACTCAACCTGAGATTAAGGGCATAGAATCAGTTTAATGCCTCATCTTTCCGTATCAGTGATGGATATTTATAATTCAACAGTAAAAAATAACAAAATTAAATGGTCACTTAGCAGTGTTTCCTGAGGATATAAAAGATAATAGCTATGTGCTCTGACCAGAATATGTTTAGTGTTAGTGTAATTATCTGCAGTAAAGTCATTACAGAAAATTCTCTTCTCCCTCTTATTTTTTATATTATGCTTGTCTCTTTACACTTTTATCTGTGTCATGATTTAATCCCAGCTGGCAACTAAGCAACATGCAGCCACTCGCTCACTTTCCCCCCTGCAGTGGGAGCCGAATTAGAAAAAAGTAAAAACTTGTGGGTTGAGACAGGAACAGCTGAATAATAGAAACAAAATAAAATAGAATAATAACCATAATAATGGTGGTAATGAAAAAGACAGAGAGGAATAAAACCCAAAAGAAACAAGTGATACACAATACAACTGCTCACCACCTGCTGACCAAAGTGATCGACAGCTCTCAGCCAACACCCTCCCCCACACACACACACAGAAACACAAGTTTATTTTCTGATCACGATGCTGTATTATGTGGAATATCCCTTTGGCAAGTTCAGTGCACCTGCTCACAGTCCAGAGTTTAGGAAACCAAAAAGTCCTTCACGTAGAGCAAGCTTTACTGAAAAAAAACTATAACATCAGTGCGTTATCAACATAGTAAATTAAAAACACAGCACTGCATCAGTTACAAAGAATAAAATTAACTCCATCCCAGTGAAAACCAGGACAATGTGTTATACCACTTAAAGCAACACAACTTTGATAACTGTCACAGAAGAATGTTGGTCAGTGGCCTACCTTAGCCCATTGAAGACCTGAAGTGTTCAGATCCTAAATATATCACAGCTTTCTTTATTATTGCATTGAATAATACTTCAAACCCTGCACATCCATTGTCCTTTGAAAAATGGGAAGATAAGTGCTTCCTCACTTAGGAAAAAGAAGAATAAATTTATAAGTACAATGGGGCTGAAGTTCTGCAGTAACGCAAGTAATGAAAATATTACGCTGTCAATAGAAGTGTGTTATCAGAGGTTTCCCTTGAGTCTCCAAGTCTGTCAGGAGACAATGACAGATCATCAGCAAGATCTTCCAGGGCAAGGAAGAAAATCGGAACTGTTCTATGTAAATTGGAACTGTTATCAAGTTAATGAGGGCACTTGGCCATGAAAACTTGTCTGATAATGCTGAACAGGGTGTCAAAAAACATTTGCTTTATGCTGCATTCTGGAAGTTAGAGACCTGGGCTCCTCATGCTCTTTACCTTTAATGAGTTTGACTTAAAAAATTATAGCTAGCACAAAAATGGATATTCTAGAAATGTACTCACTATGTAGTTATCAGTCTAGAGATTCGTATTATGAAAGGCAGAAGGGAACTTTCCCTCTCCCTAGAGCACCCAATGCTATTTTCAATGGCACAACCTCAGGTTAATTTTTCCCATATGCAGACAGACATATTCTGGGCTCAGACATAGCACAGTATCATATCATGCAGAGATAATTGGGTTAGTTTGCTGTGAAAATTGCTGGTTGGATGCCTAAGCTAATTAACTCTGCTGGGAAGGATTGTATACAAGCTTGTAAGAGTCCAAAGTTAAGGCAACTTAACTGGTTCTCACTTCCTTAACTAGCTCAGTTAACAAAGTTGACTCAGTAACCTCTACATGGCAGAGCACTGAATTTTAAGAATCTGTCTGGGAAAAATTAAATTCCCATAGCTGGCTCTAGGACTAGCACAGAGGCAAAGAGGTCTGCCAACTATAAGAGAAACTTCAATTTTATATATATGTATGAAATTTTGTCTATATAAATAATTACCTGTTTATACAGAATAGATATGGTTATCCTTATAAGCTGTATAGAAAATAGGCAGTTGAACCTATCACAACACATACAAAATTAAATAATCCCTCCAGTTTTAATCTGTTCAACCTGATTGATGATAGTAGTAGGGGGGATGGATGATAAGTGCAAATTATTTAGTTTGTTACTCCAGCAAGCATTTTTTCACCACCAGATTTATTCTTTACTCCTTAATGAAATGCTGGGCAGATTTTGAAGAGGTCACATCTCTTTGTTGGCCAACTCTGCTGTCTGCAGAAATTCTTCCAGGGGAAATGCGAGTGTCCCTCCTTAAGGAGCTGGTTAGTATGATTAAAACACAAGCCTTCCAGACACCCCATGGCAAAAGGCTCAGGTGCTTTCTTTTCATTACTGTAAATTCCATGCAGACAGGAATAATGTGACTAAGTTTTGCTTCCCATTTGGTGCAGACTTAATCCTTGCAAAAGCAGACAGATGAATCTTGCTTGGAATAAAAGTAGTTTCCTCATAAGTAGCTGTTTAAAATTAATTAAAAAAAACAACAACAAAAAGCAATTATTAAAAAATATTGATGTAGTGCCACCTTTTTTTCATTTCTCCACACTACTAGTCCATAACTTTGTTGCTTTGAGGCAACAAACTTTTTCATATTCCAGCACACAGAGGTGTCTAGCTCCCTCATCTCCCCAAAAAAGTTTTTTTTTTTTGCATACTTCCACCATTTATTGCCTATGAAGAGTTATGGGTAAACGAATCGGCATTTAGCCATGAAATTAGTTTTGTGGATCCAGCTTCAGTCTTGGTGGCTCTTTGCCCACAGCAGGAAACCACCACACATTTGAACAGAGTTGGCAGCCACAGCTTGAGAGAGAGAGACATTACTGGAATAACAACTGTGTTGAAAGCCCGGAGAGAGGGGTACTGGCAAGGCTCTGGCTGGCTGGTCCCTGCCTTATATAACCATTGAAGGCGCCTTCACTTGTGGCAGAAAAGAAATCTATTACAACTTTGCAAAACTTGATCAGGTAAATAACCAAATTACTTAATGGGTAAAAAATCCTGAAGAGTAATTAAATGTGTCAACTTGCCCTGCAGCAAAGGGAGAAAAAGCAATGAGGCATCAAGTCAAATGGTTCTGCACTGATGAAGAACCTGTGAGCCATTCCTGGAGGTCTCACTGACTTCATTTGAAATGTGACCCTATATCTCTTGCACTTGCAAAACTTCTGCTGCAACTGATAGTCATGCATGAGCAATGGTGTTCTAAATAGCCGAATATATGGACTATTTATATCCCAGTCACTTGAAGACTTATATCTGTACTTGACCTTATGCAGACTTAGTATTCTATCTGTGCAAATGAGACGCAAATAAATACATGAATTAATTTTTGTAAAATTAAGCAACATATATATATTGGGAAAAGGCCTAAAATCTACAGTGACTAGGAAGAAATCCATGCTTGTTGCTACACTGCCCATCAGGATTACTCAGAAATTCATAGCTGTCGGAAGGGAGAGGCTTAGGATGTCTGCTACAAAAAGATAGACTTCTATTCATGAGCAACTTGCAACACAGGATGAAGAGAAGCAGGTTTTTTCCATTTATAAAGAAATGGTGTGAATGCATACAGAAAGATAAACACCATCTCTCCTTTTGATATCCTGTTAATGTAGCTAAATTCAAAATTTAACATATAAGTCAATGCTTCAGGTATTTCACTTACATTTCATATTCCAACTACTACTCTCTACAAACAATTTGTTCTGATGAGAATATTTATTATGATGAAAACAGGATTGTATAGACAGCATCTTTGGAACTGTAATTCTTCTACCCAACTGAGTAGAGATTTTCAAATAACTTATAACACTTTTCCCTTTTTCCTCTAAAATAGCATTAACACAATTTAAAAATAAGATATAACTCCTGTCATGGCAACTATGCTTGTAAATGAATTTGAAAAAGTGGGTTCTGTGTGTCCTTACCACCACTGAAACAGAGGATTATTGCTCCTTCATGTCAGTTAAGACCTCCTCCCTGAGTTGACTGTATCTTCCTGAAAAGCATTTTCTGAATCTCACCTGTTTTCTCCAAGAATTCTCGTGACTTGTTGGTCATAGTGTCACAGAGCAGGCTCCAGATTTGGGGTATCACCTATGCTTGATATGGAAGGCCAAGATGCCAGGCTGCCACTCCAATGGGACAGAAAGTCTCCAAGGGGGCATGAGGCCACAACAGTAACTCCTTTGTCAAGGATTTTATGGTGTACACACGCCATCATCGTGCCACTTCATCACCATATTACGGTCTCAGGCTAAACAAGTAGGAACTCTTTGTCCTTTCTATGACAAGACCACAAAGAATGTAAATATCAAATCCAACTTTTACTTCCATGATTGTTTGACTACTTTGAGTAAGAAATTATATTAAAAAAATTAAAAATCTGATGCCCTAAGAATATTTTAAAGAGCAGTTTTCTAATAACATTTTATTATTCAAGTAATTTTGATCTAATTACTATTTTAGGTAATTATATAGGCTGGTAGTTGAGTGACAGTGACCACCTGTTTATCCTGTTCTGTCCTGTAAATCAGGTCAGACTGAAACTACTCTTGCAGTATTCAACCTTTTAGAAGGGTGCTGAAGGAGACAAAAACTGGCCTTGTCCATGCTTGTCAGAGCATGAGTATGAAACACTTTTCTAAATTTAATTTAGGATTCTTGGTTTTCTATCATATAAACATTAACTTGAATCATATATAGTTTTATCCTATGTCTGACCCTGGTACAGAAAGAGATGGGAGTGTCAGGGCACTTGTAGAGAATGCAGAAATGAAGATTTGGCATGATCTTTATAAGGTATGCACAGCACATGCTTTCTGGAGAAGAGAGTGTTAATGTGTTGCCCATATCTGCAAAAGCCATTAACTTGGATCAGGAGATCCAGCTGAGATTCAAAACCTCAAGAGATGATTTAAAAAAAACCCCTCCAGTCACCCAGCTAGAGACCCCAAACCCCTGACTCTATCAAAAAGACTTTTTGACTTGTCTGAGAATTTAGGAAAAAGATACAGGTTTCCAAGTCCTATCCAAAAGTTGCACTCAAAGCATGTCTACAAATACTTACAAATTCTACCAGACTACAAAATCAAGTGTCTCCTTTTTGTCCAAAGCATGTTGCAAACAGAAGGGTTACATTCTGCTGCCCATTTATGTGAGAGATTAGCATTTTAATTCTGAACTTTCATCATCTTAAAATAGTTATACCTCAGAGCACTCACTTTTTTCTTACCTATCAAAATAAAGGTAACCCAGGCTGGGATTAAGTGCACTCTGTTCCATCTATTGATCCTGCACAAGGACAAATGCTGGCTATGGCTGCAAGAGGATAAGAAATAGCCCCCTGCATCTGCGGGGGCACACACACATAAGGAAAGAAGAATCTGGAATTTTGTTTCACAGACATTTCCTTTTTCTTTTTTTTTTTTTATTTTTTAACTAAGCACTTCTTAGAAAAGCAGAGGAACAGTGGCTTGATTGATTTACTTAAGATGATCTCATATGTTGTTTCATGGTATTTGTCACATGAGTTATTGCTGATCCCCTGTTGGAAAATAGATTTCAAGTGCCTATTCACTCTGCTTCCTCACAGTTTGATTTTTCCTCATGCCTAACCTCGTGCCCAAACATGGACTGCATTCATGTAGTTTCCCATCTTCTTTGTCCAAAGTGTTATGAGTGGGTCGCGTTCACCCAAAGTACTTACTGTACAGAAAATTGCTGTGACTAACCACACTGCTATAATAATGTTCTCTTAAAAGATGGGGAGGGGGAAAGGATCTCCAAACTGGGGACCAAACTGAAGAAGAAAACACTTACTCATAGTTTTACATCAGCCATCCCTTCATGATATCATACATATAATGAAGTCTTCAGAGCTAAACTTTTCAAAATTAGATTTAAAAGGTTCAGATTTGTAATTTGTCATTTGAGCTCATCACCAGCAATTAAACTTTGCTTCTTTAATTATTACTTGGTGATACCTTAGCATTTCAGCCTCTGCAAGACAGAGTCCTACAGATTATTGTCCTGCATATTATTGTGTATCTACCCTTAGTAAGAGTGATTTATGTATGAGAAAGCTATGTAATTCCTGTGCTTTCAAGCACTCACTTTCTGACTGTACATGCTCATAAAATTCTCAGGTTAAGAAGGCAATTTCCTATATTCTTCTCTGCTCTGTATTATAAGGATGTCTCATATTCTGGAGCTAAACATTTTTGCTGTTCTGAAATGTTGTTAAAATTTTCTCATTCTTACTGAGAACTGGCAGTGTAATATTTGTAGGAATTTTTTCACCTCTAGTATAAAAAAGGAAACCTACCAACTCAAAGTCTTGATGTTTTTTTTCTGGTTATTTGGGTAACCGTTTTTCCTTGATGGCTTCAGCTTCCTTTTCCTTTTAAAATTTTTAATATTAAAATATAATTTCTATTATAATCTGTTGTCTTCTGTACATCTGTACATCTCATACTTCTTAAAGCATAAAGTTGTTTTCTTAGATCATCTGTTGATCATCAAACTACTTAAGCATGTATTTACATACTCTCACTGGAGCCAAAAAATGAGTAGATTGAAATAAGTTTGTATGCCAGGGTCAGTCACAGTGTCTAGCACTGATCTGATCCAAACACTTGAGGCTCTGGGCTTATAAAATCATGGAGTGTGACTGTGAATATTGGTAGTAAATGATGGAAATTCTATTTAGCAACAAGAAATTGAACTTCTGAATCGCAGCTAGCTATGCCAAAAAATTAATGTATTTCTTACAGAAAAGTTCAGAGAGTTTTCTCCTAGTGGAATTGCCTCACAGGGCATTCTTCTCACTCTGCAGAGGAAGTAATGCTGAAGACAGCTGGGATGCAATTCATCTAGCAGAATGTCTGTAAACATCTGTAAAAAAACCTTCAATTTTAAAGTCTACACCATCATCTAATCATCCCTTTCGTAACAGGAAAGAACAAGGAAGAGGTGCTTCCTTCAGACTTAGGTGTCTAGAACTGGTCTGAGGAATCCCACTCTCCCCACTGACTCCTCAAGAAACTGAAGTGTAGATGGGAGTAGTTGGAGTAGAATAGTCTTACTCCTGGAGCACACTGTTTTTCATGGTGTTCAAAGCTCTCGGGTTTAAAGTGGAGGGAATAAATAGAAAAATAGGCTAATCAACTTAATCTGCAAGATAATTTTTTTTAAACATAAAATCAAGTCTGAAGTTTTCAGGGTATTTGTAGAAAAGTATTTGTGGGAAATTGTTTTTATTAACTGAATTCTTTTCCTCATTGCTTTTGGGAAGTATTCATTTCTCTCTCTCTCCCATTGACATAGCTGCAGGACCTTTTCTGACATCTGAATAGCTCCTGAATTTGAGTTGAATAAAGTAAATTGAAAACATGACAAAGAATTTTTTTAATGCTTAAAGGATTCAGCACACTATCCCATGGGAAGAAACTTTGACTGTATGGTGAAATCTTTAGATATGAAGACTAAATTTTGCCGTTATTATGTCAAATATGGTTTTGATTTTCACAACATTGTGAATATCAATCCACAGTAAAATTTTTATGGAGGGTACTCTAGAGCTTATTTTTGTAAAGAAAGTGTTCACATTAGTGTTTTAGATCATCTCAGCAGTGTGTTCTTGAAATCCTAATCCTGACATCTGCAAATTCTGGTTTGCCTTATGAAGCAGTCCTGTAATAGATAAACTGGACAACTTTCACATGTAATAGAGCAAGCCCTGTGCTCTGGAAGCACTTCTAGTGTGTTCCAGCTGCTCCTGGACATCTAATCCATGGACATAGATTAGAAATAGTCCAAACAAAATCCTCCAAAGCATACACAGTGCAGACCTGGGGGCCTCTGCTGCAGCTGTTTAACTTGGCCAATTTGCTCTTCTTGTGCTTCTGCTTCTCTGAACCTTGACAGAAAATCAACACCCATTGGGACTTCAACCCAACGTGCTCTAACATGCAGACTTCAGTAGCCACAAATTACCTTCAGGACCATTCAGCACAGTTAGGATTCAGCCAAGAATGTTTAGGATGTATATAATTCATAATTTATGATGGGTTGTAAGCGTGTGTTTATTGTTTGCCTACTTCAAGTACACAATCCATCAATTAGTGCATGCAACCTACAACTTTATCAGGCATTTGTCTTATACACTCATATGAGGAGAGCTTTATGGGGAATGGCAAATGTGATTTACCCCAATGAGAAGTTTGTCCTTTTTGAAACATAAGGTTAAATGATTTTTAAGTCTAGATCAGGATTTCACACTGAGCTTATAGATTAATACAGACCAAATTTAATTTAACACTTAATTCAAAGGAATTATTCATATTGCAGAGCTTTGTTTATTGATATACAATAATAAGATCCTCGATTTTATTCATGCATATCTAGGACAAATTATAATTGAGGTATCTTTTCGTTTTATAACAGAAAGTGCTAATGAAAGGGCTCAGAAATGCAGGGGTCATACACTTAGTAGTAGTAGTAGAAGAAAGCAAGGATTAGTGGACTAGAATTGATTTCTCCATCTGAAAACAATGTGATAAACTGACAACAGAAATGTATAACATGTTCATATCAAGAAGCATATTATCCTGCAGACAGAAGAAGGGACAGTTACTTCCAGCGCCTTTTCAGAGAGTTAGATAACCATATGTAAAGATAGCCCATACATATATATAGATATGTATATACATGTTTGTCCTGTTACAGCTTTTGTTAATAAATAATGTATGAACATACTCTTAAAAAGAAGCCTGTGCATTTCTACCCCACAAGCTGTATTTCAGGTTTCTCCAAAAGTAGGAAGACAAATTTATATTTAAGATACATGACTGTTAAGTTCCAGAATGCTCTGGAACCTTGATTGTTGAGACAGGCATTTGTCAAGAGAAGGGTCATTGTCTAAGAAAGAGACAGAAATTTTACTTTCCTCAGCTCTAACTGCCCTGTGAAGATTTTCTTATGGAACTTAATTTCTTTAAATATTGATATCCAAAGTTGTTATGCTTACAAACTTGGTGCAGTATCTGCAATAAAGAAAAAAATATCATTGTTAAGCTGGTATTATTTGGCTTTGCTTTATAAACCTCAAATAGAGTTGCCAAAACACTCAGCTGCTCTGAAAATATTCAATTAAAATCACCTATGGAAGGAGTTGTGAAGATGTGAATGAAAGTTAAGGGGCAGCATAAACTATTTGAGTCCCCAGCTAGCAGCTACATGATGTAACAACAATGGCAGATAGAGTTCTGCTGGAAAGGGAAGATGAATGGCAGATGCCTCATTGTAATTTCTTGTTATCAGCAGGGAGTGTAACAACGGACATTAATCCACTGGTTTATCACAGGTAATAATATGTCCAGGGAGCTACCAGATTAAAGGCACAAGTGCAATTGCTGCCATTGTACCATTGTCTTGGAGGGCTCTTGAGGCAAGTGTATGTCATAATACAAGAAGCCAGAAGAATCCAAATTTGCATTACTTTAATTATTAACATATTTAATTTTTCTTAAAAAAAAAAAGGAATAGAAGCATCATAAATCATGATATCAAATCTGATTTATTTTCTGCTGTTTGAGAGCAAGACTCAGGGCTTTTGATGTCTGTGTATTATTTGTTTCACGGGGGAAAATGACATTATAATGGCCCTAAGAAGAGTTTACAGAGAAAATGCTGTTGATTTTGGATATTTTTATTTTAATCCAAACCAGTTTCTCTGTGCCATGAAGTAATCTGTGTTTTGTTTAGGCAGAACCATCTTAGATACCACAGTTGCTTCAAATTGTGCAGCTCTTTGAGACAAAACAAAGTCTCTTGATAATTGATGACTGAATAAACAAAGAGGAAACTGGAGGCAGATGTTTGCTGGAAAGCTTTCTGAAATCCTAGAATGGGATGGGGGAGAGGTTGATTTTGATTTTAATCATAAGCACCACAATTCTCTCTTCACCCTGAACATTTCCTACTTGGCATTTTTTGTTCCTAATCTTTGTTGGGGGAGGGTGTTGCTGATGTTTAAGTGAATTTCCAGTAGTAGATCTAGAAAGGTTTTAGGCTGGCAGCTGTGCAGGCTCAAGCCCTCCCTCTGCAAAACAGCATAAATCCCTCTAACACCGTCCTGCCAGAAATCATCTTCCTTGAAATGGAAAGATGATCTGCAGGAATTGCTAAGCTACCAGCACCTTTATCCGTCTGGTTTTTATATTCTTGTTGAAGCTGCCTCGAGAGTAACAAGGTGTGATGCAGGATCTCATACTATGGACATATTTAACTCCCTTGGTGTGAGCTACACTAGAAGTTTAGGTTCACATTGCAGGGCCCATCATTCAGTTCCTGTCCTTATTTTTGCTGTCTCTATGCCTGCTTCTTTTCCACTAAAAAACTTGCCTGCTTTTGATAGCAACTGTATACCTAAGCTGGCTGGAAGGAGAATTTCTTCAGAAATGTTTGACAAAAATCATCTTTCTGAAATTAGATCTTATAATTACATTTCAGATGAAAACTTGTGACCCAAATCCAATAGCTTTTAGTGAAATCCTTTGGCTGGTAACAAGCTTTAGATTCAGAAAAGCTGATGTGGTGTTTAAAAGGCAGTGTTGTTAAAGGTCTGTGCGCTTCAGTCTTTTATGTGGGAGGTGCATCACTGTGTGTCTCACTGAGTTACTCCAGCATATGACTGGAGTCCCTGGTAAAAGCTCACAGCAGGTTCAGCTTGCCTGAGTAACCTCAGTCACAGAAGAAAATGGGATAAAGAGACAGACATGCTAAGGTTCCCCTGAGGAATTCCTATTACACCTGTGAATCCAGAATTTACAGATGAAAACTGAAATTTCATTCGTGGACGAAAATGAGCACTAAACCACTCTGACAAATAGGGAAAATTCCCTTTGGAATTCAGGAATTTTTTTGATAAAAATAATTTATAACCAACATTTCAGTTTCTGCCACGTTTCCTAATTGAGTTCACTTAGAGCTAACAAGTAAGATCTCTAGTGAGCCAGCTTTGTGGTAGTAAACTTACCTGACTGGTAGTAAATCTTTGTGGTAGTAAACTTAAGGAAGATGAGTTGGATTAACACAGTGACATGGGGGATGTAAAGGGAGAGATGGAGCTGCCCCAGTGCCTGTGCCAACTGTAGATCAGTGCTGTTTGTGAGTGTCCTGCTTATGGAGGAGCTATCTGCTTGAAAAGATATAAAATTCTGCTCCTAATGCCCTTTGCTCACTGATCCTGTGGCATCTCTTTCATAAGACCAGTTGTTATGGTAATGTAAAACAGGACTTCTTCAGTTTTAAAATAAATAAGTCAGGAGTTTTATCCTCTTTAATTGTTGGTGCAATATATAGCAACACATTGCTCTAAATTGGATTTAATTTGGCAAGGGATGAGAATGAAAGAGGGTTTTAGTCATCTTCCCTCTGTTTCAAGTTGGCCAATGCAACACCTGCTCCCACGTTCCAGGCTGTTTTCTCCCATGAGTGCTGGTGCACAAACATTTGCCAGTTACCCTTTGACTATCACAAAAACAAACAAACAAAGAAGCTGTTTTCAATCAAGTTTCTGAAGCCAGATCACCAGAATGAATGCATCTTTCTTGGTAAAACAGCTCTTTGTGTATATTTTCCTTGTCATTATAAAGCTACCCTAAAGTGCTGGCTGGTGTGTAATGCAAGACTTTGTGGCAAGTTATTTGTAATTTTTCCGAGGCAAAACACCACAGCAATTTGAGTCTGACTCTGCCTCAGAAGTACAAATGTTGATTCAAATGGGGAACTCAAACATGTATCCACGAAAGAAAGCCACAACACTGGAACAGGAAAACTGCAGGTTCAGTCTTTTAAAGTTAGTAAGTATTGAAATAGTAACTCCTGTCCCAGAGGGACTTTGAAAGCATCTGTATATAGCTTATCAGCCAGTTAGAAAAAGAATATGAACAAACTCATTGCAAACAGTCCCTGTTCACTTGACGACTCTGTCATTTCATTTGGCTCACAAGCACCTGACCAATTTTTTAACCATAAAGAGCTATTGTGAAGCTACTTTAAATCTAAATTTTAAAAAGTCTTAAATAAAAAAAGCTGACTTTAAAACCCAAAAATAAATTAAATTTTAACATTACAGCTTAATCTGCTCTGGTTAAAAATCACACACTACTGAAGAAGCACTCCTAAACTGTGGTCTCTGGACTAGATGTTCCCCATGGAAATCATGTAATAAAGTCCAAGAAGACTGTGAAGTTCAGACAAGACTTCCATTCTCACTCATCCTAGGTGCATGGCATAGCCATTACACTACAAACCCATTTCACTCTTGCACACACATACATAACTAACCTTGAATTCTTTATTGCATAGACAGGCTGCTCCTGCTCAGTACACCTAATGCTGCAGGCAAGGCATTCTGCTCGGAGCTACAAGTTGTGGAAGGAGCCTTCCCCTGGAAGACAGTGAAATTTAACCTGCTCTCCCAAGTTATGGATAACCCTTATAGATGCTAAACTGATATAAAAATTCCATGTTCAGATTTATTTTTATATAAAGAAAAGGCATCTCTTTTCTTCTTGGTCATATTCTGTAGCGGTCACTGCTAGAGCTTGTGATGAGGTGTACCTGTCAGGTACTGAGAACACCAACTGGAATGAACCCAAAGGAACTCCAGAAAAAGTGTTCTTTTTCCAGAGGGAAAAAAAAAAAGATATCTGGATGCAAATAAGATGGAAACATGAAAACAGCAGTGGCTTCTGAGCTCTATCTCAATCTGAGGTTATTTTGAGTACCCTCTCACTCCAATGTTTCAGAAACCAACTGGGTTTTAAAGTTAGAAAGCAAGAAAGCAAGAAAGCAAGAAAGCAAAGCAAGAAATTTGAGACAGGCAGAGTGTTGAAGCATTTTCAATGCCAAACAAAAGTGAAATGGGAGTTTTCAGGGTCTTATCCTTGGATGTAAGCACAAAATCCCAGTTGAAATTCCAAAATTGCAGCTCAAGAACATTATTTTTATCTAGTCTGTAATATCTTGATGACCTATGCTATGTTTTCAGAAACACTAAGAAACACAGACTGATAGATCTTATCTGTATAGCATGTACATGCTATACATGTACATGCTATACATGTATAGAAGCTTTCGGCTGCTTCTAATCATCAACAGTTTTTAATTATTAACAAAAGTTTTATTAGCTATGAGTCAAAAGCTTATTTTTTTTTTTCTGGAAAAGGGCTGGGAAGATAATTTTTCTTCGGGACAGTAGATGTTCCTAAAGCATTAACCCAAAATTCAAACAAGACATATATAATAAGTGCAAATCCCGGGTTAATTAGAGCATTATATAGCTAAATTGGTAAATAAATAATATATATCAAATAGCCATTGCTATTAATGGATATCCCAAACAATTCTGTAATGAAGTTCTTGTCTTTGTTTTCCAATTTATAGTGACTCTTCATATTCTAAGATAGTATAAAACGTTACTGTACAAACTACATCACCTTCTAATCTATTCTAAGGAAGCATTTTATTGGTAACACTTGTTCTAATAATGCTTTTCAGTCTTTGTTGCTTGTGGGATCTAAAGCTAGTCAGAAATTGAATGATTCTCTCTTTGTGGAGCGATTGTGGAGTGATCCCTGTACATAAAGGTCTTTTTTTCCACAGTGTAAGATATTTCTCTCCTTTTAATTTGCAACCACTGGACAAACAAGATCCTGGAGTAAAATAAATGCAGTGCAGAAATATGACTTGAATATTTCCCATATGTACTTGCTGCTTTGTCTCTCACAGAAGAGACTTCCTCTGGATTCCCCAGCTACATTACCACACACTACAAAGGAGGAAGTGCAATGAATGCAGTTGGCTTATACCCCCAAGAAATTCCCTCTGGCAGAGTATGTCAAAGCACTCTCAGCCATCAGTCTGTCAGGTCTGCTCGGATGTTTTGGAAGACAGCATGCTCTGAATGGGAATGTAACAATAGCAGGCTGATTTTTCAGCAGCCAGCACTGATAACTCTGATAAACACTCTTCTTGAGGTAAGAAGTGACGCATATCAGAGGTTCCTGCCTTAGATGCCAAGGTTATTCGTCATGTAATTGGATATTGTTGGAAAAAAACATAATTAACCTAGACTTAAAGGCATAAGGCCATCTAGTTGATAATATGTGGTCAAAGTTAATAGTTTGCTGCTGAACCCACTTTGATCTTTCCTTCTCATCTACTTTTAAGAGATGTGACCTAAGAAGGTCTTACTTAAACAAAGCTACACTTACTGGCTTCATGATTATTACAGACCTGATGCTCTTGGCATTTCATTTTATGGTGAGGTAAAAACTTAAGACTCTCCCAATTCAGAAGTCCAGGAAGTTATCAGTTGACAAAAGCAAGGGACACATACATCTCCTCGCGCCTGTGGGTGTCTAGTTCTAGCTCCAGCCAGCAGAGAGCAGCTGTAGTGAATACCTTCCATCACCATCAAATTCTCTCTACAGGTTAGCCTATTTCATCCTACAAGGCAGCAAAAATTCTGACTGATGTACTTGTGGGGTTCAATGTTAATTGTGCCTGAATTTGCCACTTTCAGCTCACCCTGGGCTGTCATGAGACCTAAGCGGTCTGGTACTTCGGGCCTCACCAAACTGTTAACCCTGCTTCTGCTCTACTGCTGCTCAACCCTCCATCCATCACCAAAAATTGTGTTAGTGCTGGGTCCCAGCAGTCCCAATGGTTCCCCTAGAATTGTAGTGGAAGTTTTTATCACACCACTCATTGACTGGCAGGATATTGTAGGAGGTGGGTGGTTTGGCCACCCCAGTGTGCTGAGGCTATTAGTCATGTGGTGGGCTATCTGCTGCTTCCAGGAAGTCAAGGACTATCACATCACAACAGGTTTTAGCTCCTGCCCCCAGGGAAACAAACACATTGAAGCTCCCAAGGTTGTAACAAACAAAGTAATTCCTCTAGCTCAGGGCAGCTGCAGATCTTTTCCTTCTCATCTCCTACTACCAGAAAATGGATGTACCTCTTCTCCTTCAATACTTTGCTCAATTATGTGACAGGAAGTCAGATTCCCTACCGTGCTCTCTCTCTTTCATATGCTAAAACCCACTTTTGTGTGTCTATAAACATCCTCAAACCATCCACATAAGTATTACAAAAGCCTCATCAGGTACAAATCCTAGAAATCATATATGCTACCTCTTAAGGTAGATTTCTGTTTGAACAGCCTCTCAGTTACTAATTTCCTTTCTCATATTCCTAATATGGCAACCATACATTTTACTTTCTTCCCTAAATGCTGCACAAATAAATGAGACTTTGGCTTTTCTCCAGATATTTTCCCATTGTTAACAGGAATATCTGTTTTTAGACCCTTTCCCGTTTGTCCGTAAAGGTAGTCTTATCTTCTTGATTCATCAGTAACAGTTTGTTACTGATGTGGAACTCGGGCTCTTTGAGGTAGCCTTTCCTGTCATTACTGTTTCTGTCATTAACTGTCCCCTAAAACTTGGCCTATCGAAATGGGATTTGTTTTATTTCCTCATGCTTATATAGGGGAAAAATAATTCAAATCTACTGGAGTTATTTGGAGGTATTTCATTTCATTGTCTCATCATTATAGAATAGCTGTTAATATTTGTAACCTATTTTTCCATTATAGAATGAATATAGAAATAGATAACCCTAGCTGAAGTTCTAGATTGTTTTGTATGAGTGAAGTAAGGAAAAATGTGTAAGCCAAAATATCAAGATTAATATATTTCCTAGGCTTGTTTAGTCATGTTTTATGCATAGATCAAACATACAAAATAAATGTACAAAAGAAATTATGGAACTCCCCGTTCTGAAGTCTTTAACTATATTCTCACTCTATTCAATTACTGCTTAAGAAGAAGTTTCATCCTGGAAAAAGAAAGAAGGCAGGACACAATAAGGCACAGAAAGGTCTTGGTTGAAGAGTACAAATGGGCAATCTGAGCTCTAAAGAAGGAATTGCTATTGCACAATGCTGAGGGCAGTAAATTCTCTTCACAGAGAGCACATTGAATGGCCAGGGGAGCAGTGTGCTTTATCCTTACCTCTTTTTTACCTTTATATGACCACAGTAAGAATGTTTATATCTGAGGCTTCCTGTTGGTCAGCAGAAAGACGCAGGCATTTTGACAGCTCTTTTCATCTCTCAGAATAAATTGTGGCAATGTAAATACCTCCTTTGGATCAAAAAAGTTGTTTCTGTTGGTTGGTTAACTAGAAGGGACCCAAGGATGACTGGTTGGTTGGCTAACTAGAAGGGACCCAGGGATGACACTAGAGTGTCCTCCTCTGTGTGGAGGAATAGTAATGAGAGAAGCCAGTAAGACTTTGAGAAGGCTTATATGTATGGTGAATCAGACATCCAGTTCATGTCATGTTTAAAAGCAGCCAGTTCTGATTACAGAATAATTAAGGAAATTATAAAACACCTGGTTGCAACTCCTGTCCAACCTCAGTTTTTCAACAATAATCATAAGTAATGCAGCTACAGGTGTAGAGAGGGAGTCTCACATTGCCTGATATTTATGTTTTTAATTCTAAATGTCCCAGAAGTGCACTCCCATGAGTATTGGCTTGCCTTTCTAGGTCTGCGTGCATGCCTAGTCCACATATATGGGCATTAGAGGGAATGTACATTTTCTAGAAAATGTACAAATCTTATTGTGCAGTACTAAGCAAATGCAATACAATGTGTATGTAAAAGGCATTTCACACAGTATAAAAGAGAAAAATCACTAAATTGGACATGCTCTGAGAATGCAGATAATATTCCATGACATGGGAGGAATGAGTCCAGCCAAGAAACATGATACCACATATTTTTAAAAGGCAACTTGGCTCTTTAAGGAATGATGATACCTTTTCCTCAGCTATTATATTTTTTCCATCATAACTTAAAACCTCAGGCTATGATTTTATGATACCAACATGCAATATGTTAAAGAAATACCCTTTCAGTGAAATGATATGTATTAATTAGCTCATGAAAATCAGTTAATTTTAGATTCTTCTAACTGGATTGTCCGGAATCTGGACGTCCAAATCAGCAGTCTCTTTGGAAACCAGTCTCTTTGGAAAGTTTTATAATCTATGGATTCATAATGAAAAGGGATTTCAAACATTTAAATGCTTTTTACTGTAGTACAATTGGAGGAGTTTAATGTAAATTCTTAGCAAAACTGAACAAAAAAATAAATGTCTTCAGTAATGTAGAAAATGGCACATGTGAAAGAAATGAACAAAAACTGATTACAGATATTCAGAATAACAATTTTCCAAAGTATATGCTCTTCTCATAAACAAGAAACTGTTACTTTCAGATGGGATGGGAAGATTTTCTTTCCACCCAAGGCCACATGTTCCACATCTGGAACAGAGAAATCACACACAGGAATTTGTGCCTCCCTTTCTTACTGCTTCCCAGCTTTTCATCCAGTGTAGCTCATGTTGAAACACATTTAAGTGCCAGCTCCTCTCAGAGAGGCACATCCCTTCACTTACTGTGTAGAGCAAATTGGCTCATCTCAACAGCAACAGCACTTTTTTGGTATTTAGGTGAGAAGGCAAGCATTTGTTGAAGCTGCAGCACGCAGTGCTGGTGATAGGCCAGACAGGGAAATTTCTGAGCACATTTAACCTCCAAAACCTCTCAGTCTCCAGCCAGGCCCACAGCTTTGCCCAGCTTGGGCTAGGCTGCACATGTGGGCTGTGCCTGCCAGCTGCAACCCTTCTGCCGATCTGCCAGTCATGACAGGACTGATACAAAAGATAAATTAGGTAAGCAGTCTCCCCTGTGTTAAATTAAGGGAAATGACTCCTCACAAACCATAAAGGGGATAAAGTAACTGTGGCCTTTGTTACTTGTGACAATGATACTATTGGTGTCTATCTCACTGTTCTGCCAAAAATTGGACTTTATTCCACTTCTCTGACCAAAATATTGTTTTGGACACAATATCATTTTAAATTTTGCTCATAATCTATTCAAGTTTCGTACATAGAAATTGCATTTATATCCAACCCTCTTCAGTCACACCTCAGTCATGGGTAAACAGCAGAGCTTACAGCTATTCCCATATTTTGCAACTGTACTCTCATCTAATAGCCGAGGAGCTATTGGCAAGACAACAAAAATAATCAAACACAAATAATTAAACTATTTTGAACAACACCCCCTCCCCACCCCCCCAACCCCATTTAAAATATTCTTCATAACAAAAACAACTAAACATACAAGACACTTCTTGTCAACTATAATTGCTCAGCCAGAAGCGGGCTGGACAAAAAGACAACAGTAGCACCACTTGAACATTGTGCCTGCTGAGGGCTTTAGAGGTAGTGACAAGTACTCCCTCCCTGCACACAGCTGGCCCAGGGAAGGGCTTCTCACGTGTCCTTCACTCCCAGAGTCAGGTTAGCTGGGGACACAGCACGTGGCAAGGTCATGCAGGGCTGCCAGTGCTACCTGGCATGACTCACAGACATTGCAAAGTGATGAACTCCTACTCCACTCCCTGGCAAAAACACCACCATATCTGAACCTGGCTAACAGGGTTACATTTCAACTTGCATTTGTTATTTGTACTGTCTTGCCAATTGCACTTGTGCCCTGAGGGTGACTAGATAGCTATAAATCTTGATAGTCCAGGTTCACAGAACCACAGAATAATTTAGTTTGGAAAAGACCTTTTAGATGATCAAGTCCAAATGTTAAACTATATGTTTAAAACTATGTTTGACACAGTTTCTTCAAAATAAATGTGTTTAGAAAAAGGTGTAAGGCTTCTGTCATTACAGAATACTAGAGGTTCATTATTCCTAACCTTACTTTCTTCCTTTGATGAAAGTTAACGCTATTCCCATATTACCCAAAGATAATAATTACATGTATACAGTGTGACAGATGAAGAGCTTAGTTCTGGTTTCCTTATCAACCACCATTATCCAGTGCAGCATGGTGCTTTTTCAACTTACATCCCTGGACTTCTTCACAAAGAAACCAAGAGGCAAAAGAAAATACAAGAAATAGGCTCAAGATCTCATCCCAGATATCAGTTGTCTCCCATTGCCAACCACAGAAGGAGGAGCTTCAGAGTTTAGGCAATTTAGTATAGCCAAAGTGATTACAACTGATTTCTTAGAATCACACAGGAATCATGACAGACCAGACATTTGTACCTGCTCTGAAAACAAGTACATTAATTTTCAAGAATATGTATAATTTGTGACAGATCTTTTGCATACTCTTCAGGTGACATCTGTAGAGATGGAAGTCCATTACAAAAGCACGGCTTATTTTCCTTTATTTTCCCATACGGACAGTATGTAGGAGAGGGGAAGTAACAAAAGGTCATAAATACAGGGGGACTTCCTAAATAAGAATCGATATTATAAGAATTGGTGAAAACAAAACTGTTTTGGTTATTGTGCTAGTTTGCAGATATTCACAAAACCATTACCATTACTGCTTCCTCATGCTTCAGAGACTGAATTTACAAAATCAATACTTCTCAAGCAATGCTGCTGATACACTTAATAGATAACAGGCAAACCCCAAAAGCTTTGGTGAGTGCATTTTATTTAAAAAAAATCAAATTCTGAATGTTTCAATTTGTTTTAGTATTTTAGTATTTAGTATTTCTGACTAATTTAGTCAGAAAACCTAGTATCAGAATTTTCTCATAAGATTCCCTTCCCTGGAAGTGCCTTCTGCACCATTCTTATCCAACTTCTGATCTCAGCAGAAACTGGGGTGCACAGATGACTTTAATATTTATTTATTTCTAAAGCAATGGAACATTTTGAACATCAAAACAGAAAGAAGGAAAATTTGTTTGGATGTATGCCGAATTCTACTACACAATGTTTAAACAGCAAATGTTACAACTTAGGACAGTTGGTCTGTCTCAAATGCTACTCCACTGTCCATTACTATAATTTGGAGTACAATTAACTTACCCAAATATCAGCACAAAATTTGGCTGGTTAAATTGTCTAGCTGTTTTCTCATGGTTCCTCTTTGAGTCAAAAGGAAGACACAGATTCTCTGATGCAGTGATTCAGAGTAGAAGGCTAAGTAAACTAGTTGGCGTTGTGAAAGCCTCCCTGTTTCTTATGCTGACCTTTAAATGATAATTACAACCTGTCTGTATGACATCTAGCAAAATAAGGCTCAAATAACATAGACATCTGTTACCACATTATCTAATTTGAATGATTTGTACTCCCACATACACACTAAAATATATTGGTACTTGGTATTAAAGAAAAAAAAGCTATTAGGAAAGTTATGTTTGGCTCTATGTTGCAGTGAAATGACAAAAATAACCTAAAATTGATGTACATGTTAAATGAAACTACTATTTACCTTTAATATTTAAATATATAAACTATGAGCGTAATATTTTCCATCTTATCTAGAAAACCAATACCTGTTTAATAAAAGTTTGCTTTTTTTTCTTTTTTTAAAATAAAATACAAGTAATTAGCCATACTAAATAGATACCAGTCACTGAAGGCGTATATAGTTACAGGTGCATATGACCAGAGAGATGGTGGATGCCCCACCCCAGGAACTATTCAAGGCTGGCCTGGAGAGTCCTCTGAACAACCTGATTTAGTTGAAGATGTCCCCTCATCGCAGGAGCTTTGGACTAGATGACCTTTAGAGGTCCCTTCCAATCCAAATCATTCTATGATTTTCTTTTACCATGATTTTTCTTCTGTATATCTCTTCACTGTTTAACCTTGCTTCACCAGGAAAATTTCTGCCAGTTCCTGTATCACATTACACTGGTCCCAGCCACAGGAAAGGACATCAGCTGCAGAGCCACCAAGGCAGGGGCTTTACCACCACTGGTTCAAAGATGTTTGAGAGCTACAGGGATGCTATCAGGTCTTCCTCTGCAAGCCACTGAGCTCTTTACTCAAACCCATCCTCACTCCTCATTCACATTGTCCAGTGCTTGCTCTGGCTCCCACATACTCATAGACAAAATGTTCAGTAAGATAGCTCCAGCAAGCTGGTTTTTGTTTTTTTTTCTTTTCCAGTGGATTCATACTGCCTTAGAAAAGGCACTATTTTCTTTTTTTTTTTCCTAAAAAATATATTATTAGCAATTTTTTTCTATATGGGAAAAGTTGCTTCTTGTTTCTCATTTTGTTAAGAAAATAACTAGCATTACATTCCAGCCTTTTCTGGTAATCTTCCTTCACTATTGTTTTGTTAATTTATTTAGGCTTTAATATTCTAACATGTTGATTCAAATGTTATTCAAATATCAGGTTAAATATTATTCAAATACCAGGTTATAGAATCTCTTATTATATTGCAATTTTTTGAGGTTATCTCAACAGAATACTTACTACATCAAAAGAAAAAAATATTTTCTCCGAAGTAATTTCCTGCAAAAATTTAAATTCTGCTTGATAGACATTTGGTTTTAACTTCTAACTTGTAATAAAAAAAAAATCGTATATTTTTGTGAAACAAATTTGTCTTACCAACTTGCTACTGCTAACATTAGTACTATTATCTTAGGAATTGTATTCTGAACTAAGGAACAACGATTCTTAAAATAATACATTAATGAACCAATAGACAGTCCTAGATCAGCACACACTTCTGTTTCTGATATGACTAAAAAGGGGAGTTTATGTTCAGGCCAAAATGAGACTTAAATAAGTATTTCCTATTGGACTTGCTCAAGCACATGTTATGGCAGAGTTGGAAATCTGATATTTAACCATTAAGAAACCAGCTGATGTAGACTGTAAATATCAGAAAAGGAGATGCACTTCATTTCCAAATCTTTGGGACAGGAAACTAATGGTTTAACAGGGTAGTAGGCCAACTGAGGCTTGATTTTTTTTCCACACAGTCAGAAAATTTGGTAAAAGTTACATCACTTCCTTGCACACTAGCCCTACTAAATTGTTTCTTGTGCCAGTGTTCCAACTGAAGTTGGAAATACTGAAGGATTCCTTTCCCTTTCTGCAAAGTCAGAGTTAGTGGTGGCTGAAATAAATTTCATCTGGTACTATTTGAACATCTTTAATATACTTTAAAAAAAGCCAGCAACAGCTATGTAATGGGTTTCATTGAAGCGCATAAGAAGTTCCTGATAAAAATAACATAAACCATTTTACTTATTTAGTATATTCACAATATTCCATTAAAAACAAGTGAAAACATCGACTAGGCCATTGCTTGGACTTTTTTTTTTTAACTCTGATTCTGGGACACAGTAACAAACACTCAGTAACATCTCCACTATTCAAAGCGCTCAAGAGCTGTATAGACAGTGAATATAGCACTGGGGAGCAAAATTATCCCTGGAAGTCCAGTGCTCCCTTGAGCATCAAAATTGTCTTTCCTTGGCTGAGGGAAACCCACAGCAGTTTCCCTCAGTCACCTTCTCTGAGTGTGGTCAGAACTCTACAGACTCCAATAAAAGTGCGACTGTTTGACAAGCCCATGCTTGTACAGAGAAAATGGCACCTGTCATTCTAAGGAGCTGAGCTTGGTTTCTGAATTAAGCATATTCAGGTTGCAACTGGCAGACACTGATTGTAGGAGCAATCACTCTTACATTTAGCCTTCATTCCAACTCAAGGTGGCTGAAAATGGTTTTGCTGTTCCTAGAGGATCTCTGTCAGCAGAAGGCAAGCTAAAGAGTGTAACGCAAAAGTCTTAAAATTTTAACATTAAGTAGCCAGTGATGCATTTTAGTTGATTTGGCACATGATACTGCAAACCTCAGAAAAACCACAGGTGGTGAAAGGGAGACAGAACTTTTGACTGGCAGTTCCACCTGAAAACTTCTGTAATTGCAGTGTTACTCATGGAAAGAGATATTTATGGATGTCACCGCTATGACTGAAGCTCACATTTCAATATGTGGCTAAGGTCTGGGGAAAAATCTGCATATAGTACAGTATTTGCATGACCATTGCTTCAAAATAACCTGGATACGTTCTTCTTTTACTAAGCATTTGTGGTTTTTAAATCTTATGATTGCTGTGTATCTAAACTATTATTGCTATCACAAAAGCTGTGCAGAGTCTGGAAAAATGATGTGTGACTGCCTGAACTGGGAAAAAAAAATGTAACAGATATCTTAGAAAACATTTATGGCTTTACACATTGTCAGGATATCTTGGAAAGCACAGTACAGCTGGAACTACATTACTGAGAGCAACCTGACCAAATACATCTGAGAGAAACAGGTTTTCCAGAAAGCCTTCCCTCCATCTGCAGATCTAGTGGAGAGAGCTTTTCCTCCTAGGCTATCTACTCAGAGTTTTTTTCCTTCCGCAGCTTCATCAGTATGAATGTATTCCAAGAAGAATCTGTAGTGAAGAAAAGAACCAACATGTGTTGGCATGATTATCAGTGGATTTTGAGTGCATGGTAAAAAAATGTCAGGACAAGGGTGACAGCATATTTCCAAAGCTTCTCATCCCAGTGGAGCTACATTTACACAAATGTATTTGTAAGAAATGCAAAGAGCTTGATTACAGTAAATATGGCCTGATTTTGCAGTCATGAGAAACTAGGTCAGAGGGAGCTTAGTTTATCACTAGGATATTTGTGCATCACTGTTAGGGCTTTCCCACGACTTCCCAGCTGCATCTCCTATCCATCCCCACAGCAAACTGCACCCACTGCTGTCACGCAAGATGCAAAGAGGGAAATGAAGCCGTAGGACTTCTGTAAGAGGGTAAATAATTTCAGCTTTGGGATATGGACATAATTGGAATGCTGCTGTGCAGGCAGCATAAGAAGCACAAAGTGTGAATAAAATCTGAGAAGTGTAGGTATGGTATTCAAGTATCAGAGATATTTAATCTGAAATACTTAGTGGTCTAGCTATTCAACATGACCAAAGTATCAAGCTTATTTAGTCAGAGATAACAATAAGTCTGCAACCAGACTTCATCAGACAAAATGCAATTCAGTTTATTAACTCTTGCATTGCAAATAAGAATAAATCTGGGAAAGGTCTGCTCCTAGTGCTTCTTATAAGCTCTAAATGGGATTATACGAAGAGCTAAATTCACCATTAATTATTAAAGTCAGAAAGATAAAGACTGAAGAATAATGAGCAGATACTCTGCAATATTAATATGTACAGCCATTAAATACCTAACAAGTTAACAAAGTTAGGAAACGTATTAATGTTATTTAAAATAGTGCTTCTTTTCCTAGTCAAATATTAATCTCCATTTTAAGAGTGAAAAGGAAAAACAAAGTTATCAGATCTTGCGGTATCTGATTTACAAAGAGGGAGCAAGCACTATTATTGATCTGTATTTATCCTTATATTTCCATTCCATTTATTCTTTCAGTATGAGGCTTCATTTGACAAAAAATTTAAACTAGATATCAATTAATGCAGATTTCTTAGCTGCTCAGTTTTATAACTTCAAAAGACAGAAAAAGACAAAATCATAGCCACAAGTTTTTACTGAATACCACAAGGGGCACAGATACCACAGCCCATGCGGACACCTACGCCACCTCATTAAGGTAAAAGGTGACAGAAGAAACATTTCAAATGTGGCACATCTCTCATCTTTCAAACTACTGCAATAATTTTTAGATATGTAGGTCCCAACTGAGAAAATATCTATGCACATGCTCAACTTTAAAGATGGCAGCAGTCCCTTTGAATTCATTGAGACCATACAGTTACTTACTGCTAGTTATGTATTTAAGGGATAGGTTTCTATCACATGGTTAGCTCCTTTTTTCACTCAGCCTTTTTTCAAGTATTCCCTAAAGGGAATCCTGTGGGATGCAGAGGTTGTTCTTTTCATAGGGTTGTTTCATAAAGATGATTACTAGCATGTTCACTGTCCCAAATAACAGGTTATTATTTTCCACCTACCTGATTTCTACCGACATTTTCAAGCTGATGCAGTGTTCTTAACCTCCCACTCCATTAGCCCAGTCCATCATTAAGCATCTGTTACAATGATCACTCCGTAAACTCGGGCAATGAGTTTTTTAAAAACCCCTTAACTTTGCCTTGGATCAGGTAAATTTTAAGAATTAAGGGAGGGAATAAACTAACAGAGTCCATCAGATACATTGTGCAACACAATTAAATATCATGCTGGCAAGACCCTTTTCAATTCCCTTTCAGCTTATTATTATTATTTTCTTATTATGGTTTATTAAGGCGAGACTAGACTATTTTCTGTTATTTTCTATTTCCTTTAAAGCCACATAGAATTTTACTGTTTACTGTGGAAGGTTTGAATAATCAGATTCAGTATGCTGAAGTTTTCATTTTCCTGAGCAAGCAAAGGAAATATTACACCACCTCGCTGTTTCCAATTAGTTATGGACTTCTGTTTATTCCTTTACTGCAAGCATTTTTGCTTAGTTAGTAGTACAAATTGTTAACCCTAAAAATTTATTCTCTCACTTGCACTAAGAATGAAAAAGGCATTTTCTCCTTGCCCTACAGAACTCAAGCAATCCTTATTCCTCCATTTCCAGAACCTTTTTCCAAGGAATCTGATTAACTGATGAAAACAACCAACAGTTGATGAACCCACAGAACACTACTTCCTGTCTTCTACATTTCCCAGTAGGTGAGGCTCTCAACGTGTGATGCTGTGCAAAGCTCAGGCAATATTAACTAATTAATTAATGAATTGTACCATTCTCTTAGCAGTTCAGCTCACTGCTCTTGACAGTGAGTTGGTAGCAGACAAAAATAATCTTCTACTGTGTACCTTAAGTATGCATCAAAGAAAAGTTAGTGAATTTTTGAGAATTCATAGTAAAAATGTTAAAATAATTTTGGGGCTGG
This sequence comes from Chloebia gouldiae, assembly GCA_003676055.1. Lineage (NCBI taxonomy): Eukaryota > Metazoa > Chordata > Aves > Passeriformes > Passeridae > Chloebia > Chloebia gouldiae. Next base: position 59,458,610 of record QUSF01000002.1, on the reverse strand, counting down.
GAAAAATATTCTGAGAGAAAATTTAGAGAATTTGGTATGTCCACCTTAGAGCAAAGCCACAGCAACTGTCCTGAAATAAATATAAAATTTTTCCTATTTAATGAAGTAATTGCAGTGATAGCAATAAATGAGAGTAATTGTTCTTCCTAGTAAGAATGACATAAAAAATAATAGACATCTGGAATGAGACAAATGTGGGGCAAAGAATAAGAAAATTATACTATGATTTTTAAAGTGATGAAAGAAACCTTCCAGGCGGTTATTAGAAAAAAAATCTGCATAACAGCGCCTGCTTATGTTTCTTCTGTCATATTCTCCAACTTTCTTAGGCACTCTGTTCCCTTGCCCCTTTTAAAAATTACTTACTTACATTCTTGTACTCTCTGTTCCTCTGATTATGTTGCCCTGCATATGTGCACGTTTTTTTTTCACTTTTTTTTTTTTTATTTTCTGTGTAGGGACTGTGCCCCAGGTCTTGCAATATTCTACATTAAACTCACCCTCAAACCTCCTAAAACTTCATTCTGATGATGGTGTCATCTCCATGGTTCTGACTCTAGGCAATGGTCTCACCTATTGTCTCTGCATGACTCCATGATCTCTGGCACAGACAAAGGCATACTTTTCATAAGTAATTACTGATTTAAGATGATTGCACTAATAAGTGCCATCAAAAGACACATGCCTTACACTTTCTAAAAATCAGTATCTGATAGTCTTTGAAACTGGTCTCTACATTTGGACTTCTTTATGTTTGTGAATCACTTAAAATTGGGGGTATTTTTCCAATTTTTTTAATAATATACTGTAAAAACAGACTCTATGAAATCTGTTTAGATATCTGTTTGGAAATGCAAGTTCTGACACAATGCAGTGGTGTGGGCTAGCTGAAAGAATAGGAAAAGTTTCCAAAAGAAATGACTCTGTCATGCTAATAATTTATGAGCCATTTTTTCAAGCATCAGCTATCAGATGGAAGTGGGAGGAATAATAGAATATAACTTCTGCTTTACAATGGCCTGTTAATACAGAAAGGCAAAGGCGCCTGTACTCCAAGGAAGCTGTCAGCAAAGCTGCAGGCTGGAGGTTCCAATATAACTTACAGCACTGGCAAGGAGGAGACCACTTCTCGGGAATGAAGCTTGAGGAGGGAAGCAGAAGGAAAAGGCCATGGGGGGCTAGAAGAGGAGAATCAAGGATCTTTCGTCACCATTCTTTTTCTACAGCTTTTGTGTGTCTGGACTGATTTGTTGTGGGAGAGCTGCTGGAGACAGTATATTTGGCACAAGACAGGGTAGCTCAAAGCCAAAAGGATGGTGCTATTGCCAGTTTAAACTATGGCTTTTCTTTTTTTTTTTTTTTTTTTCCTCCCCCCTCCTCCCTCCTTTTTCTTTGAAGAAAGGAAAAGAAAAAAGAGGAAGAAAGGGATTTGCAATGAAAACCAGAGCAGTGGGTTAACAAGAACCCTGCAGACTTCAGTAGACTGGAAAGATACATGAGGCACTTCCTCTACCATCTGGCATGCAATTCTGCTGCTGCTGCTCTTAGTACATAACTTTGGAGTGAATAAGCAAACAAGCAAAACTTTTTTCAAGAGACACCAACTATGAAACACCAGCTATTAATCTGTCAGCTTACTCTCTTCCCTTTTCTCCCACCACAATATTCCTTTCCTCAAGTCTTTTACAGTTCTCATGTCTACCTGTGAAAATAAGCACTGCCTTGTCATGTTTTCAGAGGACTCCGTTTGCCTTTTTTTTGGCATTGCTTCTCAGAATGAATAAGGGACAGAGCTAATGCATTTATATTTCTCTTGTAATCACTTAAGCTTCTTTAACTTGGAGTGAGAGAAAAATTCAGCTGGTAGAAATAAAGCCATCCATCTCTGCTGAACTATTTCCTTCAAATATGGCTGAAAGTGTGAATGCAAAAGAGAAATTTTAGGTGAGCCAAGCTTGCTGAAGGACTGTTTAAAATGCAGTTATAAATGGTTGGGTACATTGCTGTGTAGGAATATGCATGATGTTGAGGTCACATCTTCAAGTTGGGTAAATCATCACAGCACAGCTGAAGTCAGATAAACAGAGAACTTGCAAAATCTGAGCATTTTGTCAATTAGAAATCTCTGAGAATGATGCTACAGGTGATTTTTGGTGCTAGAACTCCTCATAGTCAAATATAGATCTTCCATGCTTTCCTGTGAGCAGCTCTGATGTGGCTCCATTCTAATAATTAAAAAGACAAAAAGAAAGTCAGTTACAGTAAAATCTCGGATGAATTAAGGATAAGTAATCACTGAATTGGAGTACAACTGTGAAGTATAAGTTTATTAAGAATAAGATGAATTAATTTACAGACATACCCATTAATGCCAAGCAACAATTTTAACGTATTCTTTTTAATTCACAACTGCTGGCCTTAAACTGGCCAGAAATCAGAAAGAAAAGCAAAAACAAAAACTCCAGGCTATCTAAAACAGTTGTTTTCCCTTGACAGTAATTTTACAAGAGAAAAAGTACATACATTTTGTTAGGTTTATTACACAGCTTCTTGAAATACTGATACTACAACAGCAGATTTATTTCAGTTTGCTTTTTGACTGGCCTCCTCCTTTGCATCAGTAGAACTGTAAGTGAAAACAAATACAACAATTAGTCCTGATCCTATCCATAATACAGGTACCTACCCAAATGACCCAACTACAAATCGTACAAAACCTTTCACAGTTTTAAGGACACAAGAAGGTAGTGTAGATTTTGAAATCTGAGATTTTTATTGCTGCTATCAAGAGGGCTGGTGGCTAAGTTCTGTTAACCACTTAAATATTCAGATAATCATCTAAAAATTAGTCTGGACATCTGTGAATACATTGCCTTCCTCAATGTCTGCTATCTTTTATCATAGAATCATTATGGTTAGGAAAGCTCTCCATGACCATGGAGTCCAACCTTTGGCAGTACATCACCTTGCAGCTAAACCACAGTGCTAAGTGCCACTTTCAGTTATTTCTTGATCACTTTTTGCATTCAGTGAAGCTGGTAATGGCGTAAGGATAGCCTTTCTTTCAGAGTTCTCTGGCACTTCTGCTCTTTGCCTCAGTGGAGGCCACAAAACACAGAGGTAAACAGAGAGGAAAAACAATAGCTGAAAAAAGTTCCTGCAACTCCTTGTTGCACAAAACTTAAGTAGGTGGGGTGTAAGGTTTAAACTACTCAGTAGGCAAAGAGTCTTCAAAGTCTTCCGGATTTCAGTTGCCTAGTTTATCCCTTTGGAACAGTGCTTTAAAGAGTAATTGCATGAGACACACCAATATAAAACACCTAAAATATCACTATAAGCCATATGAAAACATAGCCAATAAAATTTGCCTTTCTAGAAAATGATAATTACAGATTGTATCAATGTTGTCAGTGCTTGTGCTACTGTACTGCACATCATCTATTTCTTTGTTCTTAATTCCTTTGTTCAACGAGTCAGGATATCCTGACTCAAAAGACTGAAAAATATCAGCACAACAACAATACTACACTGCTTTGGAAGTGCTTCATGATTTTCAAGGCAAAGCTACCAACTGTAGAGGGCAAATACTATGGCACTACAGTCTGCAATCAAAACTTTAGCAAACCATTACAGTTGTCAGTTTGAGGTTGGAACATCAAGATAGGCAAGGCAGAGATCCTGTAAAAGGGGAAAAACAGCCTGATGTTAATCTGAGGAGGAGAGACATGCACCCTGTTTTCTACATGTAAGGGTGTTAAGTTTCAGTCCATTCTCTTGGCTTCTCTTCCTGTGTGAAGGAAGATCCTGCTTGTTTGATGGTTTTCTTCTCCATCTGGAGAAAAGGCAGAACGTTGAATGTAAGCCAGAGAAGACAAACGTATTAACTGTGCACGCGAGAAAATGCTATAATGCCCACTAAAAGCCCATTCTGCAATTTTTACTGAAAACTAAGTGCTGGTGCAAGAACTCAACCTCCACCCCTCCGCTGTACGCTCTATAAACTCCGGAACAGACCAGTGCCAAGAGCAGACTAAAAGGGATACCTTGTAAAAAGGCAATATAAATGTTGTGAAAATCGCATGCCCCCGCCGGGTCCGGGATTCCCCGGGAAGGGCCGGGTGCTGCTACAGGGTCTGGCCAAAGGCAGCCCACAAGCCCGGGGAAGCCCTCGCTGACAGCTGCGCAGCCCCAGCACGCCGCCTCTGCTGCTGCCTGAGCCAGAGCACTCCCCCGGGCGGCTTTGCCTTGTTTTTAAAGATTAGCGATGAATAATTGCCTCCTCGTCGTAGTCTGGGAGCGACCGCTGCCACCAGGCACTGTCCTAACGTGAACCCGTTCAGGTGGAGCTTGACAGCCGAAGTGACTGCGGGCGCGGGGCAGACCTCCCCTAAACCCGTCCTTTCAGCAACTCGTTCCTCCGCGACCCCGTACGTGCGGGCCCGTCCGTGTGCCCGCTCGGGCTGCCGTCCGGAGCGGGGCGGGCGGGGGCACCGCACGCCGCCGGCGCACTCGGGCTTCGCTCGCTGCCCTCGCAGCGTCCCGTGAATCACCGCCCATCCTCCCGCCGAAGGGCAGCCGAGGCGACGGCGAGGTTTGACTAAAAGGCCGAAACCCCCACCAGCTCCGCAGCCGGCGGGGCGAGGAGGAGGCGGGGCGCTGGGGGCTCCCCCATGGCATCACGGCTGGGATAAAGTCAAAGCGTTTCCGCCGTGGCGCTTAGCGGGGTGCGAGCTGCGGCTGTGCCGGCGCGGCCCCGCTGCCCCGAGTGCCGCCCGCAGCAGCGGCCCGAGCCCCCGCCCCCCGTCCCGGCGCCGGCATGAGCGGCGGCCCCGCGCCTGCCCGGCAGCCGCTTCGCCCCGGCTGCAGGCGCCAGGCGGCGGGCTGAGGGCGCGCAGCGGCGGGAGCCGAGCGCGGCCGCCGGAGCCCGGCGCTCCTTCCTTCCGCGGGTCGGGGCCGGGCGCGCCCCTGGCGAGGGGCGGCGGCGGTGGGCAGCCGGGCGCCCTCGCCCCGCTCTGGATGCCCATCGCGGCTGCTCGGGCCGGGGGGTGGCTGCCGCTCCCCGGCGGGGGGCGCGGGCCAGGATGCCGGTGCTGGAGCGCTTCTTCCCCGCGGCAGAGCCGGGCAGGCGGAGGAGGACGGGGGACGAGCCGATGCCCTTTCCCATGGGCAGCCTGCCCGGTTATCAGCAGGGGACCCTGGCCTGGGACTTGCCCGAGATGATCAAGATGGTAAAGCTCGTTTGGAAATCCAAGGGGGAGCTCCGCGGGACGAAGCACAGAGGCGTTTTGGAGAGCGAGGATGCCCTGGGCGGTTCGGCAGGTAGGTTTCCCCCGCGCTGCTGCTCGGGGAAGCTGCGGGACAAACGCGGCTGGGGGCCGGGGGTGGCGGGGAGCCGGAGCCGGACCGTCCCGTCGTGGGGCAGAGCCGCCGGGGCCTCAGATCTGCCGGACCGAGCGCGGCCGGGCGGAGAAGCAGCCCGTGCTTTGGGCAGCTCTGTGCCGCCGCCGGGACCGGCGCACCGGAGTTTGTGCCGCGCTGAAGCCACGTCAGTTTGCCGATGGCGCTCCCCCGGTCCGGTCTGTTGCGTGGCTTTTGTACGCGGGGTGATAAAAGCTCGGCTGAAAACCAGAGCGAAAACGTGGCTGAAAACCGCCGGGGCAGCCGGGCTCAGTGCCGGCGCGGAGAGCTCTCCCTGCCCGCGTGGAGCTCCGCAGCGGCGGCCCCGCGGTCAAGGTGACGGAGAAACGGCGCCCCGGGGCCGCCGGGCAGCCCGGCCGCTGCTGGAGCTTTCCTGGCTGGGCTCGCCCTGCCCTTCCGAGCGCATGGCCTCTCCTCTTCCACCGCCAGACCTCTCCCCGATCTTTGCGTGCGCCGGGCTCCCTTCCCAGGACCTGCCCGCGCTTCCCTTGTGCAAAGCTGAGCGGCTCCCTTACGGCTTGGATTTTGATAGCCACCACTATTAAAAACTTGAGAAACGCTGCCCTATCCCACTTTCTCTTGAAACGTGGTATATCACTTGGGTAAAGAGCACGTGCTTTTTCCTTAACTGTATAAATCTTGTCTGTAAGTTTTTTCCGATGTCACTAAGGTATGGCATGTCATCACATGCCTTACTGAAGTCCATTAGGTAGAGGCGGGTTGTCAGGTTAGCAGGGTACTTCTGATCAGTTGATTCTGCATCTTAAACTGTGCTCCGCACTGCTTATGGTTCTAAAGCTCTTGCCTTCTGTTGAAGTCAAGGTCATAGGCCTATGGTTGTCTCAGTACCAGTTGGTAATTTTTTATTCTCCTGTAATTGCACTACTCTGATTTAATAGACTTTATGAAACTGTGTGGCTTGCTTCTTCAGAACTGTGGATTATCTCATCTCTGCTTCTTGGTCACTAAATTCTTCCAATGCATTCAGTCTTCAAACATTTTGCCTTCACCTTCCTTTGGTGTACCTCTATTGAGACCTATAATTTACAGTACTTTGTACCAGAGTAATTTAATTTCTTAGGTAGAATCACGTCTTTGTAGGTATTTCGAAGTGCTTATTTTGTGTATGTACATATATCTTCTCTGTAATTGTATATATAAACTTGAATATTAAATAGGTATCAGTCACTTTTGAATGCCTGCTCAGGTTGGCTGGTTGGTTATTGTATGTCTGTTATTTGAAATGTATGCAGTTTAATCAAAGAATGCTTGGTCCACTTCCATTTTGGAAACAGGGAGATAGGTCTTGGGCTCTGAGGAAGATGTACAATCTGTCACCCTACTCTTGGGGAATCACTTCAGTTTAAAAGAATAATAAGTGTGATGTGGATAATGAAAGAGGAGGTCATATTGCTCTTTAAGACTAGGACCAAATCAGCTGGGAATATACTGTAGCCAACCAGGGAAATTGAGGCTTGTGTGGTGAATGCTGAGTGTTCAGAGATGGACCCTCATTAAGCAACTCAAGAAATGCTGCATTTCTTACACCATATGTATGAGTAATGGTGGTTTTTTTAGTGTGCTTGTGTTGTATCTGGTGAAATTACTTTCATTAGGTAACAAATGAGATTCACCTTCAGATTCCTGGAGGCAACTAAAAATGAGTGTGAATGTACAGATTAGCCCACTAGCAGGATGTGAGTAACTTACATTTACTCAAATGGCCATTACTCGTATCCTGTGGAGGGGACAGTCCTCTTCATGGTGCCAGATCTGTTTCATAAGCTCAGCTGACTTGCAGCTGTACAAATCGGGGCAGAAGATGACTCCTAACTCTTAACACTTTAAATACGAATCATCAGACGGTTTGAAGGAACCAGACCTGGGTTGCTGGTTTTTCCTCCTCAGCAACAGTCATCCTAGTAGTTTTCCCTCTTGTGGTTTCATTTTAGTCACTTTAAGTACATTGGAGTATGTGGGAAAACCAGTAAATGCTGAAATCTAGTATACTTAAATAAGTGCAGTCAAAGAATGCAGAAATGGGAAGAAGAGATAATCATTTGGAAGGCTCAGTAGTTTGAGGTACTCAGCTTCATGTTTGGGTGATGTTTTTTACGTGTTTGATTCCTGAAAAAAAAAAAAAAACCAAAAAAAAACCAGAGCAAAACTTCATTACTTGTATCTTACAAAAAAGGCAGTACTTAGTCAGGAGTCAGATTTTCTTCTGGTGGAGTTAAAGCAAATAACTTCTGCTTGAGGTACTGCTAGCTAGGCAAATAAAGGTTGATTGTTCAGTAGTAGAATTCACAGCACTTTCCACATCAAGGGCTTTTTCATTTGAATTTGTAAGTATTCATGTGATAACTCATGTTCTGTTATCACATCCTCATGAAACTACTTTGTTTACAGTAGAAGAGGAAATAGATATGAATTCTGGAAGGAAACAGTCAGGATTTCTGGCTTGCTTGATCATATTAATACAGATTTAGCTAAGCAAATTTCTTTGCTTTGTCCGAGTGATCGGACTGGGCTTTGGGCTGGCTTGCTAGAAAAGTCACAACCCTCTTAACCGCAGATAGTGTGGAGGAGGAGAGCTATATCTGTACATGTCAGTTCTGTGGATGGCAATGTCTTGGGGACCCATTTAGCCATAATTTATACCACATTCCCCTTTCCTGAGGTAGGAGTAGAGAGCAAAACTATCTATGTGTCCTGGACTCTATATGTAAGAGCTATATCTGGGTCTTTCACCTTGTTCAGTACCGAGAATAAGCTACTTAATCTCCCTGCAAAAAAAGGGTTTGCAATACATCATGCAGCACATAGCTGGGAAGAATGAAGAACTCAGATTTCACTGCCTGCCTGCCTGGGGTTTCTAATGATGATTTATTTTCACTTCCAAAGCAGTAAAACTTACATCTTAAGCCTTCTCTTCTTGTTGCCCTGCTTTTTAATGTTAGTGCCAGTTAAGACTACAGACCTTTTTCTCCTGCTCCTGGCCTGCTGTTGCTTAGTAACTTTTTCCCCCACCCCACCCCATTTCAATCCCTGACCAAATCAGCACAAAACTGAGATTTGTTGAAGACTCCCTTTTGCTGTGCCAAGAGCCATTTCTGTGGGAAATGGGTATAATTTCATGTCATTCCATACTGTGTTTCAAACAGATTATTTGCAAGCCAATGCCTTTTACTTGAATGAAATAACAGCATGTGTTGATATTACTACAACTGAATTGTTCAAATAATTCTGATCTACAACAGTGTTGATCTCTAGGAGGAAACTGTGTTCTATTTATGACCCTAACTTTTTTATCACCCTCTCCTAGAGTTCAGCAGTAGCTTTGCATATCTAACAAACCTGATCAGGGAACAGGTACAGGTTTGCCTCTGAGAGTCTTCGTTTGGAGCATTAGTAACCTCTTAAGCCTACAATGATCATCCCAGATAACTCCAGAGAGACTTTCTGTACTGAGTCTTGCACATGTGCAGACATGCATGGCTTTGAGAGAAGGTGTAGTGCTACTAAGAATGATCAAGGTTTGTTGAGACACTGTGGGTTTTTTGAAATAACTCTGAATGTTTTTTTCCACTTACCTCTTTCTGTTGGTGGATGTTTTCTCAGAAATGTAGGTTCTGATTCATGTGTGTATCATGCTTGTTGTTAACTGGCAAGTCCCTTTGCCATGAGTAGGAAAAACAAGCAAGTACCACTCCTGTTCCTATTTCCAGTTGGGAAAATCTTCACCAGTTATTGGTGTGTCTGTTTACTTCTCCTCTTCAGTCCACTGTCTCCTTTACGCTTCAGTAGTCTATTCAAACTTCTTGCTTGCTCTTTCAAACCTTAGAGTTGGCTGCTGAGCAATCTTGTGATACACCTGTTGGAGAGGTCAGAGTAAAATCATGTGTATTTCCTCTGTGGTTGCTTGAAGGTCTTCCTTAAAGTTATTCACGAGACTCCCAAAGACTTTGTTTTTCCACACTATCCCAGGAAACATGCCATCTACTTAATTTTTCTTTTGTATTTAACATTTTTTATCATGCTGTGCAATAGCTTTGCTGTGCATGTTAAAATAAACTTCATACTTCTGTTTTCCTTTCATTGCTTATAGAATAACAAAATTATTTGGGTTTGAAGAGGCCTTTAAAGACCATCTAGTTTCAACCCCCCTAGACCTGGTAGCTCAAAGTTCCATCCCACCTGGCCTTGAAGACTTCCAGGAATTGGCATCCACAACTTCTCTGAAAGTAGAGACTCTATTTGGGTGTGTGTTTAGTTGTGACACCTTGAAACTCATGCTTGTGTTTGTAGTTCCACTGCACTAACTAATCATAAAATCTTTAAATCTGTGAATTACTGAGAACTAAATGAGGGTTTGACTAACAGCTCAAAAGCTCATAGTTTTGAATATTTGGTGCTAAGCATGTAGGTGCCACAAATGTAGACCGTAGTAATAAGTAAAATGTGGGACATATCAAACGGCATTGTCTTAGCATCTGACCAGTCTTCTGTGTTATTGTTTAGATTGAAATCAGCTTTGTTTGTGTCCTGCTGACAGATGCACAGCAGGCAGGAGGGCAGCTTGCTGTATATTTCTGAGGTTAAGTTTTCTTTTCTTCTTTTTTTCCCCCTGAGTTTTATGTTGAGACTTGTTAAATCCATTACACTTAGAAGGACAAAGAATGTGAATTTGATTGCTCACTGACTGTTGTGTTGAAAATCCTGCCCCTGGGAGCAAGAAATTTGCTATTCTATATTTTGTGCAGAACTGGTTAAAGCAGTGGAACTGTGTGTGATGGTCTCATTAAGAACAGTGAAATTAAACAGTGTACAGTACCACTTCTGTAGTGTGTGTATGTAGACCAAGAGAGAAAATTCACAGACCACATCTATGGGTAATGCTGTTCAAACACAAGTCTTCAGTTTATTGGCTGAACATAAGTTACTAATACATAAGATTTGGGACTATTTTTTTCAAAAAGACAATACTAATTAGAGAATTGGCTTCAAAGACTGTAAGAAATTATTTTAAGGTGCTAAATCATGGTCACCATTTAAATTCCGGTGCTTGTTTGATACTAACCTCTTTACTTTGAAGTATTTTTAAAATGTAGTGTAGAATGGGAAGCTGAACTGACAGTAGAAGTCTTTAATTTTGTACATGTCAAAATGAGCTTATGTGAGTGTCAGTTGAAGTTGTGTTTATTTTGGGAGTGAAATTTTTTTACTTAGCTACTGTGCTTAACCACTCTCTTCTGTTTCATTCTTATGTACATTTTCTGGTGGGGATTTGTTGGGATTTTGGGATATTCACTGTTAAGTTGGAAGTGACCTTTAAAGATGAAGAAGTTCAGTCACTGCCGTGTCCACCAAAATAGGAGCTAGACCAGGGGGAAACAGTAGAGAAGAAAACAGGGGGAAACAGTAGAGAAGAAATATTGTGAAAATCTCAGTGATTTCTAAATGGTCTTTCAGTTCAGCCTGGCTGGCACATTTTTTGTTTGCATTATTGTGGATGTTGGAAAACAAAATTTATTTGCAGAAATATTTGGAGAAGCTCTTTGAGCAGCTGTTCAGCTATGTACAACCACAGAAGAGAGAAAAAGATTACAATATTATAGAGCTGAGGCTTCAGGATAAAGTTAGGAGATAAACCAGAATTACCCAGGTTGGATGTTGGCCAGCATGAAGAAGGGAATGGGGCTGGTGTGCTTGAAAATTGACAGAGGTTTATTGGTCTGTCAGCTCCCAGACAAATGAGCAGTCTGCTGAAAACTGTAAATACAAATAGAGCAAATTCCAGTGAGCTGTGTAATGGTGGCCAGATCTGTTGCTTTCAGTGAAGCTGTTCTAAATATTAGGAGCCAAAGATGTGGCTTTATGTATAAAAATATTGTTTCTAAAGGAAAAGCTGAAAAAGCTACTACACTGTAATTCAGAGCTGGGTTTGGGGGGGTGTTGAATTCTTGTTTGCTTCATTAGGGATAAAGCTGATAGTTTTATTTTATCTTTGGTAACTTGACTCTAAAGTTCTGTGTACTCTGTGAAGAATGAAACTGATAAGCGGCTACCGATAGAAAGCAGTGGTGTATTAGCCATGCCTGCCTGGTGCTGGTGATTTTCTGTATTGCTTAAATGTTGTGAGAGAAATGTTTAAAATGCATTGTGGGAGGCTCGATACTGCATTCCAGCTTCCAAAGTAGGAAGTGCATTGTATGCAACGTGTTTGCTCTTTCAGTGCTTCTTCATAACAAACTTTGTTTGTGATCTGTCGTACTTAACAGAGTTCATTTGGAGACATGCATCCCAGACAGCTTTCTGTAGTCCTGATTTAGGAAGTGTGAGTTTGGCTTTCTGTCCAGACAACAAAGAGAAAGGGTGTCCATGTCACCATTTTTTCCACTACGACCTATTCACATCCCCTTCTCAGAGCTCTGATGTCAGAATATGCTAAACCATGTTACTTAAGATAATAGCTCACATGCTGTCCCACCACTGCCAAGTTTCCAGGGGACATTTTTACAAATGGGCAAACTTGTCTGAATTGGAGTTGTCCTGCAGGAACTCCCTGGTGTCACCTCCTTTGAAAAAAGTCAATTGACCTCAGGCTGATTCTTCACAGCAAGTATGCATCTGGTTCTGGCCATAATTCTATAAAACTTTCTAGTTCTCATGTCTTGCTTTTATCTGCACTAAAAAGTGAAACACTCTTGAGATATCGAGCTTAAAATATGCTTTGACATTTGTTAATAACTTTTTGTAAGTCATCCTAACTTTTTTCTGAAAGAGGATTCAGCCTACTAAATTATGGGATAAATTACATTAGGTTGAGTACTTAACTGACCCATGGTGTGGAATTGCAGGACAAAAATGTCTTCGCTCTTCATTTTTTTCCTCAGCATGCATCATACAATTTCTTCTGTCAATGTTATGGCTAACAAACAAACAAACTCTGCATGAGAGAAGGAATAAATCCTTTTTGCTCACCTCTGGATAAAGCATTCTTTTGGGTCTCTTTGGACTGCCAGCTGTGGTTTTCCCGAAAAAAGTTGAACATAGTATGGTCAAAGGTGTGTACTAAGAGAGGGGCAACACAACAAGGATTAGTAGGCTCAAGAGTATTGCTATCAGTGATACTGTCACCCTTACGACAGTAGCAATAGAGAGGCAAACCCCTTCCATTGCTTTTTGAACAGAATATCCTGAAATTCAGGTATCCTTCAAATTTCCCTCAGAAAATAAAACTTTGCCGTTGACCTTTGCCAGTTTATTTATAATCTCTGGGGAGGGAGCATGATAGGAGTGCTCCCCAGTCCCAGGAACTAAGGACCTGTTTGAAATTGCAGGGAAGCCAGGGACAGTCTTAACATAGACATGGATGGGCTTTGTTCTAAACCAGGATGTTCAGTGTTACTTTTAGGTAAAATCCTGTGGAAGGTGTACTCTTGAGTGTCTCTTTATATACAGGAGACCATTTGGAGAAATTGCTGTAAACTTCCCCAGCTGTGATCCTTTCTGAAGGGGAAGTGTGCAAAACTCTGCTTCCTGTGGGAGCATATGAAATCCTTTCATCTGTAGCCAGCTCTGGCTTGTGTGGAGGTAATGCCCTTCAAATATTGCTATCTCAGTGTTCTCCTGACATCCCTGAACTAAGGTAAAGACAAAGTATTAACTCAAAGGCCTACTTAAAAGATGCTCTGTGCCGGTGCAGTTGGAAATGAAGCGTTATCCTGGAGAGTTTTGGGAATGCATTGTGCTGTGGCAGGCATTGCTTCTTTCCTGCTGCTTAAGCACTGCCTTGAGATTGAATGCTTTGTTTTCAGCTGCTGGAATTACAGATCAGACAGAAGAATACTTCTAAACTAAGTGCTACACAATAGTGTTTGAACACTGCTTTTGAAAGTTAAATCATAAAGTAGATTCATCAAGTAGAACGAATTAGTTTTAAGCTTGCTGAAACTTTGTTTCACAACAGTCAAAAACTAGTGTCTACACAGATGTGCCAGGCGAATATTCAATTAAAAATCATACAGAATAATTGGAAAATGCAGGTGCAGAACATTTCTTAAGCCTTCAAAATTTTGACAGGTGCTGAAAACACCTTCAATACACAGTCCATTATCCTGTTTTTAATATCTGTTGGCTAAGTTCTTCCTTGTCCAATAAGAAGTGCTTCTGTGAGCAAGCTTTCCGTTAGTTAAGGTTATCAGCAGCGAGTCCTTGGGGATTTATCTCTGCATGTTATCCAGGTTGTCAGGAGACTGTGTTCACTGAAACACCCAGGTGCTTATCCAAATAGCTGTATTACAAACTTCTCTTATCCAAACATCTTCCAAACAGTTCATGTGTGCAAAACTTAAACTGGAAATCTTGTAATTACAGGCTTTCATGGAAGATTTCTTATTTCCAGCCTGAGTGGATATACTGCAGGAACAGCTGCCTTCACAGTAATTGGGCAATTGCATATCTAACTCCGAGTGGAACTGAGAGAATAAAGGGGTGAGAGAGACTGGGCTTCTCTGAAATGCCAGAAAAAAGTACTTGATCCAGCTTGGGGTCTGCATACAGGTTTGTCTCATTTAAAGAAGTGGGGAGAGAAAAATAATTCTGTACTCCCTGTTTGCAGATTAGTTTAGTGATACAGATTATGTTCAGGAACACTAACAGCAAGAAACAGAAAACTGCATGCAAGAACTTCTGAACTTTATAGGTGCTGCACAGCTGTTGCACCTTTTTTCTGTTTTTCGTGGAAGCACTAGTGCATTTCATGTTCTCAGTTGGGAACTAAATCTAGCTGAATAAATTAGTACTGGGAATATCTCAGAACTGAACTCAGTTCTGTGTGTAAGTCTGTGCGCTGCTTTCCATGACCACTGGAAAAAAGACTAAAGAGAGAAGAATTTATTGCACAGCTGAGAACTACCACCCTAAAATGGCAGAGGTGCAAGGCTTTTAGGTGAGACACTGTTAGCATATCAAGCCAGGTCAGATTGAACATCCTGTTTAGAGTCAGCAAACTGAGAGCTCTCAAGGAAGCAGAGCAGTGAGGAACAGAGCACACTTAGAGGAGACAAGCAATGGGTAGGAGTTGGAGGGAGAGGTGGTGGTTTCCTCAGTGCTGTTTAGTCCGCTAGCATGTCCCAAGTTGAATCCCAAATTCCCTCCTTGTCAGTCATGAATAAGGCAACAATCACTGCTTTGTGTAAGTGCTGGCACAGCTTTTTACCCATCTTCTTTCTGTCAAGTTGTCCTGCCCTCTCATTAGAAACCATAATTGTAGATGTGGATAAGGGCATGGTGACACAGATGAGATGGGCTTGGTGCAGTCCTGCATTCACTCAGAGACTTTTTTTTAAGGAGCATGTTATGAAGTATGTTTTTTCCATTTTTCTAGCTTTGTGCATCTCAGCCAAAGTGATGAAAATACCAAGGATAGCAACTCAAGTTACAGCAGCGTAGGGGCTCATGCTGAAGACATGAGCTGCAGGCAAGAGCATAAAGGAGCCGTTACAAGACTACAGTAGTTCAGCTTAATGAATAATCAGAAGGTTTCATTATGATATCTTCTCCTTATTCCTGAGTATTAATTAACTTACCCACTGTAAAAGTAAAAGGGATAGTAGGACTTGTGAGGTGAGTGCAGATGACATACTGTAGGCAAGATGAAATGCAATAAGTAATAAGTAACTTGAGATGTAATTGAAATAATTTAAGGTGTAATAAGTAACTTAAAACAGAAGTGTGCCCAAATAGCCTATTTTGCTGGGGGACAATCAATAAGAGCCAGAAGTATGGGGTTTTCCTGTCAGAACTGGACTGAGATGTGTTCACTGAGTGGTCTGTGTGGCTTACCTGTTAGAAATGTATGATCCTTGACAAGATTTCACAGATCATCAGTAGAACCTGAATGGTCAGATAATCACTAATAACTAGGTCTGAAGTTCTGCTTCAAGACAGAAGGCTAACTTAATTGTCAAGGAAGCTACCTGATTTGTGCCAAATAAATGCTTAAGCTACCTAGAGAATGGTGTTCTGGTTTTTGGAGTTAAAAGATGCAATCTGTAAAATATGATCATCTACTGAAATCACATAGCTGTTGAATCATAGTTACATTAAAGAGATAATTATGTAACCAGCAAGCCTATTTAATTTCCCTGTGGAATAGTAATAAAATAGATCTTCAGTTCCCCCGTTTCTAGCCTTGCACATCATTAAGTACCTACTAAGTAGCTGGCAAAACAGAGTAAAAGTTAAACTAACTTTGCTAATAGTGAGCTGGAATTCTCATAACGAAAATGCAAGGTACCTTATTTAAATATTGGCCCCTTGACAGAATCTCCACCACAAGCCTCACAAGACTGTCACTAATCTTTCTGTAAGTGCCCTGTAGCCAAAAATGTGCTGATGTCTGGCTTTGCACAGACTGGAGACCTGGGAGATTATATGTTTTGAATAGGATCAAATGACTAGAAGGGGAAAGCACTCTATACTTAGCTGTCTTGTCATACAGACAGAAAAACGTTTTGCATGTGACCTTGTTAACAGCATGAATTAAGAGCAACACTATGAATTAGAGGCAGAACTTCTGAGGCTTAGATCATCATTGAGAATCTGTGTTTTTCTGGTCATCTGCTTAATTTTTTCCCCTGTTCTCCTATTTAGACTTACATTTTTGTGCTGACTCTAGGTCACATGGAGAGATGAGGGTGAGAAATTTGCCCAGCCAGTTCTCCTCCATTTTAGAAAAGCAGAGCAACAGTTCAATACAGAAGTTTTTTCACCATTACTGAAAAGTCCTTGATTTCTCTTAATAGCTGTTTGTTATCCCTTCATACTGCAAAGTCTGTCCTAATGTACTCCTCAGCCACTATGCCTTTGAGCAGCTTTCCAAATTATTACGACCAGACTGACTACCTCACTGCAAATTAATTCTCTTCTGTTGCAATCACATCTCTGTGTTCAACTTAACTGGTTCCCACACCCTCAGTATTAATTGCCTCTTCTCTATTTTAGATAGTCTTTGAAGCCTTCCCCTCCTGTAGCCTCCACCTCTGTGCACAGTACATTTTCACTGATGCTTCTTTCAACAGAAAATTGGCATTTCCTGTCCCTCGCACTCCCTCTTCCTCCTTGTTATAGGCAGAATTTTATTTACTGCTGCTTTCCTGTAACAAAGGATAGCGCATGGTAGATAAGGCTGTGTCCTGTTGGAGTCTGCAGACAGTTGATGTCCCCTACAAATACAGCTTGCTATGTCACTGTATGAATGGCTTGTGAAATGCCTCATAAATATCTGTTCCCTGGCTCAAGTCAACAGAACTCTGAACTCCTCTTTTTTCCCAGATAGCACCCCATACTGTATTTTAGTTAGGGTAGATGAAGCTACTGGGACAACTGTCAGGGTGCAAAGGCAGGCATGCTACTAACCAGCAACTGTTTAAATTATGTGTCTCAGCCAGGAGGTGTATATATTCAGTACCCTGCAGGAGCTTCTCTTTTACCTTTGTCCAGAAGGAGAGAGTAGATACTGAAACTTAATTTTCTGTGAAAACCTCACTGTGCACTGGATCACAAGCATTGCAATAACCAAAACCCTATGGCTTGTAGGAGTCAGCAGCTTTCCCAAGTGAACTGGTAAGATGCTGCCAGTAGAAACTTGTTTGGCTTTAGTACTATGGTCAAAATTCTGCTCCTGTTCCCAAACCCATCAAGAGAAGAGCGTCAGCTTCTTCTGAGTGAACACAAACAGGGCACACAGCAGCAAAACTTTGTATCTGTCCCAAATTTTTCTTATAGTTAGAAGCTGGATAAAGTAACACAGAACCATCAGAGCCACACACAGGGACAGAAGAGGAAGGAGAAGAGATTAAATAAAATAAAGCCGTGTGATAGTAAAAGAAAAGCATGTAAAATATGAATGCCAGACAGATGGCTTGAATGGGGAGCACAACTAATCCATGGGATATCAGCACAGTTGGATGACTGTTTTAAAATCTCTTTAAAGAGAGAAACCGGTAATTGAACTGGATTGGACAAGGATAGAGCAAAAATAAGCTGCACTGAAATGAGGAAAAAACAACTTCTTAGACATCCCTTATGTAGTGCTACATTGTGTTATAAATCATAAAATGGTTTGGGTTGGAAGGGACCTGAGAGATCATGTAGTTCCAACCACACCACCATGGGCAGGGACACCTTCTACTAGACCAGGTTTCTCAAAGCCCCATCTAGCTGGGCCTTGAACATTTCCAGGAATGGGGCATGCACAGCTTTTCCGACCAACCAGTTCCAATGTCTCACCACCCTCACAGTTAAGAATTTCATTCTTCTGTCTATTCTAAACCTGCCCTCTTTCAGTTTGAAACCATTTCCCCTTGTTCTGTCACTTCATGCCCTTGTAAAAAGTCCCTTTCCAGGTCTCTTGTAGGCCCCCTTTAGATACCAGAAGGTGCTGTAAGGTCTCCCTGCGACCTTTGCGTCTCCAAGACCCCTCCAACTCTCTCAGCCTGTGTTCATAGGGGAGGTGTTTTAGCCCTATGAACATCTCTGTGTCCTTCCTCTGGACTTGCTTCAACAGATCCCCACCCCCTTCTGTGGTGTGCCCCGGAGCTGGATGCAGCACTTCAGATGAAGTCTCATGAGAGCAGACTGAGGTGGCAGAAGCACCTCCCTTTCCCTGCTGGCCAGGCTGCCTTTGACACAGCCCAGGACATGGTTGACCACTTTAGCTGTGAGCTTACACATGTCAAGTTCATTCATGTCAAGTTTCTCAACCACCAGCACGTCCAAGTCCTTCTCAAAAGGGCTGCTCTCAATCCAGTCTCCACTCAGCCTGTACTTGTGCTTGGGATTGCCCCTATCCAGGTACAGGACCTTGCCTTTGATCTTGTTGAACTTCAGAAGATTTGCACAGGCCCACTTCTCAAGCCTGGTAAGGTCCCTCTGGATGGCATCCCTTCTTTCCAGCATACAGAACATACATAGGGCTTGGTGTTGTTGGCAAACTTGCTGAGGGTACATTCAATCCCACTGTCCATGTTGCTGCAAAAGTGTGGAGTAGTGCTGGTTGCTAAGGCAACCCCTGGGGAATGCCACTTGTCACTTGGACATTGAGCTATTGACTGCAGCTCTTGAGTGTGACCATCTGCCACTGTCCATCTGTCAAATCCATGTCTCTCCAGTTTAGAGACAGGGGTATCGTGCGTGACAGCATCAACTGCTTTGTACAAGTCCAGGTAGATGATGTCAGTAGCTCTTCCCATATCCACTAACACATTAATTCCATTGTAGAAGGACACCAATTTGTCAGGCATGATTTGTCCTTACTGAAGCTGTTGTTTGCTGTTACCAATCACCTCCTTATTTTCCATGTGAGCATTTGGTGTAGTTTCCAGGAGGATCTGCTCCATGATCCTGCTGGTCACAGAGGTGAGATTGAGCAGCCTGAGCCTTAGCAACCTACTGACATGTAGTTCTTAATATCTTCCTTGTATCCCTTTTCTAAACATGGGGACTTTGCTTCCCCTTTTCCAGTTGGTGGGAACTTTACTGAAATGCCACAGCTACTCAAGTATGAAGGAAAGTGGCATAGCTGCTTCATCTTTCAGTTCCCAAAATAGCCCATGAGTGCTGTGTAAATCAAAAACTTCCTTGAAAGTAAGGGTGTGTATCACCTGCACTTCAGGCTGTCATCTTTGAGGATGAAATATGAAAATATTTCTTTAAGGCTTGATACATGTGCTAGTGGAAGGTGGCCTGTGAACAGGAGGCACCAATTCACAAAATAGGTGGCATTCAGTTCCCTGTGGGGACAGGAGTACTCACTCACTCTTGAAAGGAAGATGAAACAATTCAAACTGTTTTCTCTGTTGATCTTCTCCCTTTGTTATCAAATGTAAAATCTGCAAACAGATGTTACAAGGGAGCCATGGAAAATCTGGGCAAATATCTAATTTTTCGATCCCTGTTTAGTAAAAAAGATGTTTCTACAAATAAAGAAACATGGGGGAAATAATAAAAAAGACCCAAAACCAAAAGGAGCTGCCTACCGGCTCCCATTGCCTCGAGTAGTGTATCTTCCTACTTGCTGTGGGTGGAAAACCACACCTGAACGCTTGACCAGCTGAGAGGCAATAAAGTCACTGGTGGAGCCAAACATTGTGATTTTCCCAAATCCCCAGTGGCAGGCTCTGAAAGTGCACCCTGCAGACTGTTACCAAAGGAGATGGCCTTGAAAGAGGTCAAAGTCTCCACTGCTTGAATAGGAGAGGTGGGAGGAGGATGGGTGACCACTGTGTTGGCTTTTCTGTACGAGTCTGTTATAAGGTGCAGAGTGGAGGAAGGAACTGACTTTCTTCTATTTCCTTTTTAGCTACTGAAGGCCTGCACTAATTTACAGGAAAGCTGCCAGCCTTCCTTTTTTTTTTTTTTTTTTTTTTTTTTTTTTGGCGAGGGGAGGTGTGGAAAACAAAGACTGTGTGTAACTTACTGCTTTTTGGGGGAAGTCAGCCAGCATTTAGAGCTCTTTGCAACAGATCAGAAATGAGCTTGGGGTGTCAGCTGTCAAAATACACATAGAAACCACTTTAGGAAGTGTGAATTATGCATGAGCCACTCGGAAGCTGCTCAGGGCTGTGTTGAGTGTCACAGGTGATCTGTGCATTGGATCAGTGGTGGTCTGGTGGTGCCTTCTTGCTGTGTGGCACTGGGCTGTGTTTCCTGGGCTGCAGGGGAATGTGGAGATGGGGAGCAGAGCTGCATCTCTGGCTCAGGCAGCTCGGCACATCGAGAGTATGGGTGTACAGAGCTAAGCAGGGCTAAGCAGGTGGGGAATCCAAAGGAATTGATCTTCTTCCTTGCAGGTGCAGCAGTTACGCAGCTTCAGGCAGGAGAGCTTTTGAGCTGCTGTGGCACCTTTCCAGGAGCTAATAAGGACTTTAAATAAAGCCCAGGCCCTAAATGCACTTTATTTAGGCTCAGAGTGGCAGTTTTTCTTACTGCTGTAATTAAACAGGAAAAAGCATATAAATTTGTCTTTGAGTTTCTAGCTTTGAAATTGGCGTGGGCTTAGAGGGCTTTCATGTTAGTTGACAGGTAAGATGAGGACCAAACCCTTGGCCTTCTGGATCTGCTTTGCCATCAATGCTGACTTCTGGCAGAGAGACTTAATGCTGGCTAGTGAGGTGAAAACAGTTTGTATCATAGGTTCCTATACAGTTCACCTTTAAAAACAGCCCACAGCATGTGGGTACAGAGGGATGATAACTCTGGAAACCGCCCACAAGTTCCTTAGTAAGGTTATTTAACATTTTGAATGTATCCTGCATTGAGGAAGGCTAGGGTTGTTCACATGCTCCTCTAAGACAACAGAGCTAGAGGGATGATTCCTTCAGCAGCAGGGCAGTTGCTTTTATAAGCCTAATATTTCGAGCATTCTTTGAGCACCATCACATAATTTGCCTTACGCTTGAAGGCTGGTGACTGCCTGGAAGACTTCAGGTTGTTGAAAGTAATGGCCTGTTAGCATGACCAGTTACCAAAGTGGCTGTTCTGATTCAGCCCCGTATTTTGTGACTGACTCAGCCCTTCCCAATTTGCCACACTGAACCAAAAGGGGAAAATTTTGGCTGTCTGACCCCATTTTGTCAGCTTGAGGCCCAGTAAAGCATAGAGTAAAGTCAAGGTTGTAAGAATCACTCAGATAAAGCCCAGATCCTTCCTCTCCTTTTTAATTTACTGATTTATGGCTTTCATATTTTTAAATACGTATTTTCCTTTTGTGGATTTTAAAACAAGGAAAAGTAAAACAGCAGTTGGTCAGCAAAACTGACTTCCCAGGAAAATTAAAACAAAAATCGATTTTGTTGTGCTATTGAATGACTTAAATGGTACTCAGCCCCAGAGGTTAAGAAACATGTCTAATTCAACCACTGAATGCATTTACACAATGCATTGACAGCTGATCTGTAATTTATGATGTTTCTAGATATGTACATTATTTGATGCCTTCAGGAAAAACTACCACAGTTTAAGACACTCGTCTTCTGATGATAATGAAAATCTTTTGAGAGTAACTTCAATAAAACCTTGCCCCATCTGTCCTTTTGTCCAGTAAAGCCCACTCTATCCCATTTCATGCTAGCAAAGAATGAGAGAGAGAAGCTGCTGAGCCTGCCAGGGCCTCTTGGAGTTTCATGAGGAGTTGAGGCAAGATTAGAAACTGGGCAAAGGAGACCAGGAACTTTTATGTGTCAGTGAGAAAGGATGAGAGTTTTAGAAACAGTTTGTGTAGACTGTGAGCCAAGAAGAAAAAAGGTTTAAACATTTCAAGATCTTGCTTCTGTTCCCAGGCATGATAGAAATAAAGAACTAATTGAGCAATAAAACGTGCTTATTTGAGTTGGCTAGGGTAGGGTCACTTGTAAAAGATTGCTAACAATAGGATGAGGGTTTTTTCCTCTGCAGGGAAGAGAAATTAAGGGGTATGAAGTACTTGCCATTATATAGTCACGAGTGTTTGAAATGCACATATATGCACATATGTCCTTACCTTCCTTCTAACTTCCATGTTCATAACATCTTTCCACGGTTCTGGTGAGGAAGGGAAGAATAAAACCTCAATCCTGTGAATGAGCAGCAACTTGGCTGTTACTTGTGTCTGTCAGTGATGCTTTGGGTGTTTTAAATCTGTGGGGTCTTGTTTCCAAAGTGCAGGTAAGCTGTGTCACACAGCACATTCTGCTCAATGGCAGTCTTGGTGTAGCCCAGAAGCACTCCCAGAATAAACAGTGTACCCCATCCTTTGCTGCTTTTACTGTTGTAAAACCCAGTCCTGAAGGTTACCCTATCAAGCAGCCTATGTACCTGTGTCCTGTTATGCTGGGCAGTGTAGATGAAAAAACATCCACAGTCATTAGGTCCCATAACAAATCTAAATAAACAAATGTAATCAGTGGATGTCTTTGGAACTACTCTCAAATAATGAATACAATTTATAGGACTAACCACTTTGCTCAGCAGTGAGTAGTTGTAGAAATGGATTTTAAGGAAAGACTGAAGGAAACCAAACTGCTGAGGTACCAGAATTATCCTGCTCTGTTCCTGTAAGAGAACATAAAGCAACTACAACTAATAAAAAAAAGTTTTATTAACTGTTGGAAGAATTATTTCTATTGGCATTTCCCAGTAAAATTGAGGTGACTTAATTCCCAAACTTTCTTTCAAAAAAGGCGTTTTTTTCAGGCTGTTGGAGGTTGGCCACTAAATGTGTCTGTAACACATTAGGCACTGTTTCTCAGAACACCTTGTGGACTGCTAATTGGAGTTTGCATAATACCACAAAATTGCAGACATTCCTTTGAAATAAGTAGGAATGAAAACTGCTTTTCTGGGGTAAAAGAGAAAGGAATTTTTTATTTTTAACAAAAAGGCTTAACAAAAATCCTTCATTGGAATATGTTATTGTTATTATTGTTATTATTGTTTGCCTTTTTTTCCCTGAATTAGGTTGAGGAAAAGTTTCTGAACAGTTTTGAATTACACAAGTTCAAGGAGGGCCTTGTACATACAGTACTACTGTTCAAGCCAAGCGGTAAACAATTATGAAATGACTTTGAAATGCAAGGCTGGTAATGCCAAGGTTATGTATTTTGTCATAGAACACAACAGTAAATTGTTAGGAGTAGGAGTGAGTGATATTTTTTACTTACAGATGTGCAAAAGAAAACTTATGAAATTTAATATCTCAGCATTCAAATTCTTTGGTAACACTCTTGCTTTAAATCTGATATAGCTTATAGGAACCAGTCAGGATCAGAAAGGGAAAAAAAATGTCATTAGAGAAATACATTTGCTTGGTCAAAATTCAGACTTATTCTGCACTTTGGCTGATAGGTACATGTGCCTTTCAGGCCCATCCACCCTGCACATTTGGAGCTGTCCTGGGTTTGGATCTGAAGATGGTTTTAGGGTAGAATAGGATCAAACCAGGGCTGACACTGAAAATTATTAGTTAGCATTCTATATTTCTCTAATTGTTGGATCACTCTGATCTGTGAATCCTTTTCACAGCTTTGAATTTTCAGAATAACAGTCCAAGCAAGATGATTTTGTTTCATAAGTGTCCAGCAATTCATTGTGACTGGACGTAGGTAGCAATTCTATGAAGGGAAAGCTGGAAAAAGCCAGTTTCAGAGCATTGTGAAAGTGTGAATGGGTGCATGAGAGAGACGAATCCCATCCAATTAACTCTTATTTCTGCTTGAAATTCTGAAAGGGTAGATACAACATCTCATCATGCTCTGCATGACATACCCAGCATGAAAGCATGAACATTTTATTTCCAAATCTGTTTCACCACGCTGCATTATTCTTGTGTTTAATGAAATAACAGTGAAACGGAAGCTTTTAGGCAAGCAGATGGATGTTGATAGAGTTGGAAACTTACACTGTGTTTATCAACAAGAATAGTATGTTATGGTCAGAAGCTGAGTATGGCAAATAATACAGTAGTTTGGAGAATAGAGAGATTTCTCCTTGGGGAAAGGAGAAATTTTTTCGTTTCAAGTGCCAGGTTTGACGGTGCATTTGTTTATATCTAATAAATTCCTAATGCTTGGGTCTAAGACATGCTATTTCAGTCATGTATAAAGAAGGTTTTAATGAAAGGAACATGTCCTTCACTTAAATCAGTTACACAAAAAGGAAAGAAAATCACCTTTTGTTATATTTGAAGCACAGGAGGAGGCAGCAAAGGCAGATTAACAGGGCTTTGTGCAGCAGTGCTTGTGTATGAAACAAACAGCTTTTGACAGGAAGATTACAAAAACTGGAATCATGAAGAGAGAAAAGCTGTTGCTAAATTGTGAACATGTATTTGTTTTATTTACCCACCATTTTCCTTCTGCTTTAGCAGAGGTATCTGCCAGGCTCTTGAAAATTTTAATCATCATTGAGCTGTCAAAAACTTAGTCGTCTGTGCAGTAAAGATGCGTTTGCACAACCTGTTGGGTGGGAGAACCCCCCTGCCCTCCCATGGGCTCCACTGTGCTGCTAATGCCAGGGCACGGAGTTCATGCAGAAATTGTGGCAAATTGCAGAAAGACGGCTGTCGGGTGCTGTACATTTTGAACTTCATACATTTCTCTTGAAAAGACAGGCAGGTGAACAAAGGAAATGCAGGTGGCCAGAGGTTGAAAAACATCCTTGTGAGAGAATGAATTCCTTCTTCTAATGAGAGGCTTTGTCACTGAGCCACGAACTTCAGAAAATAATGATGAGTGGTCATAGGTATCTACGAAGAGTAGAATTCACTTTAGACTGATAACAAGAGCAGTTAGAGTGAAAAAAAGAACCCGCCCTAGAAGAGCACAGCATGCACTCATCTCTCTTTGCAGCAGGAATGAGAATATCATCATCTTCTTCATAGAGTTACAGAGTTCTTGTAAATGTAAGGTGAGAATCAGAGAAAATAGTCACATAACAACTCAAGATTCCCTTCCTTAACAGTCCTTATTTTCTTTCATCCTGATAGAGGGCTTTAAAGAGCAAAATGTGTAATACAAATGCTCGTGGGTTAAGGTACTTTGATTAATTCACTTACTAATTCTATAGAAATGGATTTATTAGAATAACAAATAGCAGCAATGTTAGCAATTGTAATTAATTAGAGACAACATGCCAGTGTGTCAGCACTTAGCAGAAGCTGATATTCCTGTCACGAAGTTGCAGAAAAATTTTAAAAAGTTAGCAATTGTTTGCTGTCACAAAAGGTGCCTTTGCAAATTGTGTTTTAAAATGCAGCTTCCTGTTGTAGGCAAGCCAATGGTTCAAATATATTCTGTTCTGGTTCTTATTTTAGAGTCACTTCTACGAAACTGACGTGGGGTACCCCAAAACCTAGATAAACCACACACTGAGAAGAGTGTTGTCTGAGATCATGAAAAGACAGTTCTCTTTGCTTTTTGGTTTTTCTAGCATTTAATTTTTCCCCTACAGTTTCAGGGTTTGGCCCACAGTAGTTGAAACGCGTGCTTACACAAAAGCCTGCAAAGAAGTCTTAGCTCAATATTTTTTTGAGGACAGACATGAGAACAGAGTGTACAAGGTCTGTCTGGGTGGATTTGTCTGTCTGTCTACTGGATTTGTAAGGAAATAAGGAAATAAGGAAGTAAGTGTTCTGCCTTAGCAGTCTCCCTTATGTATATAGACTTGTCAAAGCCACGGTTGTTAATTTGTGTGCTGGTAGAGAAATGTCTTAAAGTAATATTACCTGAAGATGGTAGGCTTGTTAAAGTTCAAAGCCCATCAAAGTTCTTCACTCAAAATCTCATGGAAATTGAACAAAAATACTTTGAGATGTATTATAGTTTTCTCTTAGTATTTCCAATCCAGCCAAAATATAATATAACTTTCTTTGGGACTCTTTGTTAAGACCAAAAATGTTTATTTCCCATTAGCCTACTCCTCTTAAAGGCAAGAAATTACAGCCAAACTCTCTATCTCCAGCAATGAAAACTGTTCACTTTTGTACTAATTTAATTAAACAAGCAGAGCTTCATCTCTGTATGAAAATGCACTGAACATCAGCTAGGCAATCATAGCATTCCTCAGGTAGCTGGGGAAAGTGGACTATTGGCTCAAACTGCATTTATTGACTCAAACTGCACACACACACATTTCAAATGTCTTTTTTTTTTTACTGCCCTGGTGAAAATCCTCATTTTCTCCTGTTGCATATAACTGCTGTGCAGGTACAGTGAAGTAGAAGCATTAGGTACTTCACAAGAGTGCTGGGTGTTAGTTTGCGCTGTGGGACTGAATTTGGAAAAGAGCCTTTAAATTAGTATTCATTAGTTTCAGATAGCAAAGATTATGCAGATTTAGGCAAGCTGACAGAGGATGTCTCCACATCTTTCAATGGGTTTGTACAGCCTGCAAGCATCTCATATAGTGCTGCTCAAGAATGTATAAGATGGTAGTTAATGAACTGTGGTAAGCTAGAAGTAAATATTCAGATAAGGGCACCATAGTGTGTAGCTGAATGAATTTGACCACAATTATTATATAATTATTGTGGTAATGAGTGGTTTCTGAGTTTTGACTTTACAAAGCATACTAATGTACTGTTAGTAGTTCCTTGCTAAGGATTTAGTTTAGGATTCATAGCTTGCTGTGGAAAGCAAATGTTTTAGCATGTTATTGTCTTTCTGAGTTAAGACTGGGAAAGTATGAATTTACAGTCAGAAAACATAGTGAAAGCTAGAATGTTTTTGAGTAATATCCACAAAATAGATTTCTTCTTACAACCTTTATATATGGGGTTTTTTTCCCCTTGATACTCTTGAACTAAAAGCCTTTGGATCCATTTCTTTTTGTGTCAGATAACTGTTGAAAATACTTATTTTTTGTGGAGGAAACACCTCCACAAAACAAACAAACAAAACCCCAAAAACAAACAACGGGCCCTCAAAACAACAAACCAAAAGAACAAAGAATCCAAATAAACAAAAACAACAACAACAAAATTAAGGTGATTCTAATGGGATTTTCCATGTTATTCTAAATTATCCCAGCATTTAAATAGGTATCTCCTTTCTATACAGCTTGTCCTAAAATTGTAATCCTTCTAGAGAATTTTGTTCTTGGTCACTAGGGGTCAGTGATTAAGCTCCTGGTTAAGATGCTTCAAATTTGGTAAGTTAGTTCCTGCTGTAGCCAGTGGAAATTGAATAAACAGAATACTTCTTTAAGCTCCCCTGCCTTACAGCTTTGACTGGAATGAGAGCTGAGACATATAGCTCACATGCAAATGCTTACATTTAAGTATTAGATAATAGGGAATTTTCTCTCAACGTTTAGGTTCTGCTAGACTCTGGTGATGTTAGTTTGTGATGGGCCTGATCTAGATCCAGCTCAAGGTTTCTCAATGGCCAAGGCAAAATTTGGCCTCTCCAAGAACAAAGGAATACATATTCTGTCCTTAACTTTGATTGCAGTGTAACTCAGTATTTTAGTGCCACTAAAAGAAATTGAGGACAATGAAGCCTGAGGAAGGCTGGTAGGACTTGCCAGGCAGAGGAGTGGAAGTTCTAGGAGAGGCAGATGGGCATGTGAAGGCTGCAAGAGCTCAGAGGGGTATAGAGGCTTCTTCTGCTCTCCAGGATGACCTCCCAAGGTATGTTTTATAGGGCTGGGATGGGTCCATGGGGGGCCCTCACCTCATTGACAGTACAAGAGAAACCCATCTTAGCCACTCCCTTCACCAAGCTGCCTTTATTTCTTAAGTTCCCCAAACAAGAGCAGCCAGGAGGTGTGCTCATGGGTCCAGACCTAACATGCACAGCCAGCCTGGCTGCACTGCCAGCACCCAGCAGCTCTGACAGCATAAACAAGCCAAGGAGGGGGCAGGCAAATGCAGCTCATGCTGCTTAACCCAACCCCTTCCCATTGTGGTGGCAGGGAGAGGGAACAGTCCTTCCTTTGTCCATCTTACACCTGAGTCCCAGCGGGGAAGTCAATACAGTAGGACCAAACATTGAGACCCAACAGTTTCTTGGCTCCGCTTCTGCCCCACACCTTACAAAGTTGGGGTTTTTTTTTAATATTTTGGCCAAAATGTGTTTTTGCAAAACTCAGGGGATCTGAACATTTGCTGTTTAGCTGTTTGCTGTGATGGTAAAAAATAAGAATAGGAAAAAAAAGGAAGAAACTTGAAAACTCACTTGAGTTATATCTGTCTGCCATTTATGTCTCATGAAGTAGTTGTTAGAAATTCAAGCATGATTTTGATATCTCTCCTAATACTTAGTATGTATAACTGTTGACCATGATTTTGGACAGTTTCCTGATTCTGCATAAATAGTATTCTCTTTCATGAAGCACTAAGGAAACTTCTCTGTCATGTTGGGGGCTTATAGTTTTTGTATTATGTGGACTGCTGGGTGGGTGGGGGGGTGATTTTTTTTTTTTTAATCAGTAATGAATTATATTTTAAAACCAGCCTTCTGCTTTTGTTTTGGTCTCCCTCAGTGTAGAAGAATACTGCAGTGTTTTCTACATTTTGGTTTTAAGGGACAAGCAACGTTTGATGTAGTCTGAAGCTTCCAAGAACCGCTTCTTTAATTTTATTTGAAAGATTACTACTTGACAGATAAATATTTTTTCCAAGTAGGATGTGCTACCCTTGATAGGCTGTTATGGACAGCATGGAGCTGTTAGGAGTGAATTGCTTTGTTCAGTCAGAGTGTGGTCATTTGTGGTTGCAGCTGTTCCCATTTAGTTCTCTCTGAGTTGTTCTGTCCTGATTTTCCGTGGGATGCTCAGGAAAAACTGAGCATCATCCACTGGGACAGCAGAGCCCTCAAAACTCCCTATTAATCTCCCTGAGAAATTAACCCAATAGTGTAAATGGCTGGTTGTTTTATGACATGAGGACTTGACAACAGAGAAGTGAACACAAACCAATTTACTCTTAACTACTTTTTAAAGGAAAGCAGATTTTCTCTGTAGTGATAATCAATGCAATTGTGTTTGGCAGAAAGACAGGTTATTCAAAATAAAACCAAATCTGCCCAGGGCAGATTTTCAGTGGAGCTTGCTCCTTTTCAAGTTCACTTATGCTTTCCTAAGTAGTTCCTGAATTATCTTTAGTAAGTGTGAATTAAAGAGTGACCCGTACTAAAAAGAAAAAACACTAAAGAAAAAAAAGAAAACAAAAAAATCAACCAAGGTCTAAATTACTGTTAGGAACAATTTTAAAGGCAGCACTTCAATTGTATCAGCCAATACACTCCTCCTACCTTTTATTTTCCATGTCTAAATGGCATTATGAAACACCATCATATGTATTTCTTTCTGAATCTTAACCTTCTTGGGAAGAGGTCAGTGACTACAGAGTGACTTTGACTACATTTGTCAAATGTGGAAATGCAGGACATAGCTTGGGTCTGTAGGTTTTGAGAAGACACTCTTAACAAGTCAGTTGTCAACACCAGCATGAGGAGCTGCCTGAGTCACACCCACGGAGAAGCTGTACTGGTAGTCTGTGTTCCTGTACCTGCCAAGTTCTGATCAATCTCAGTCTAGAACAGCTCCTTGGAAGAGAGGATGCTTATAGTGCATCTCTTTTGGGTCCAGTGCCTCACAGTGTACAGCCAGGATGTACACTGTGAGGCACTGCCAGCTTTCCAGGGCCACGCTCCTCCATCCAGCACACGGCTGGTGTGGGAGGCAGCCTCATCTCCAGTATCAGCTTCTCCTCCAGGCTTACACCTGGAAATGGAGGCAACTCAAGGCCTGGCCTCTTTCTGGAAGTTTCAGGCCTGCAGGTCCTAAGCCCAGTTCTGGTGTGTAATCCTGAGAAATGTCTTTTGTAAAGATTAACTTTGGATTTCTTAGCAACCACTGAAGCTGTATGAGTTGAAAACATCACGTTATCAAGTTTCCAAGTGGAGTGACAGATTGTTCCACCCTGTCCTATGCCATTGTCAGATGAGAAAATTGAATTCTTCACTCCTCACCATGGGTGCAAAAATAAATACAGCTTCTTCGTAGCTAGAAATGAATAATGTCAATTTTGTAATGACAAGATATTTCAAAATCACAGTCTCATGTCCTTTAGAATTTGTTTTTCTTTAGCAGTCTCCTCTGTTAGAACATGTTTACAGTAGGTACTCTTTTAAACTAAAATTCATAAAAGGATTCAAAGAAAGAAAACAAGAAAATTACCTTGACATTCAGTGAAAGCTGTAATATCATGTAAATCATTACTAATGGAGACCAATTATGGAGGCTCAGAGTCGACTGTAATAGATTTTTCACACAAAGGAAGAAGGATGTTGGACCTACTGCAGAGCTGTGAAGAAGTAATTACATACCATCTTTCATACCTAACAAATGAGATACTTTTAAAGATGTCACACTAGCCATCACACGCTCAAGAACATCATGTTCTAGGCAGTGGGGTGTTTTATTTTCATTTACATCTTTTAGAGCAGCCATCTGTACGGCAGCATCTGTGTGCCTACCACATATTTTGGGTGTGCATGTGCATTACCATTTCATTTTGTGCAGTTGTTTGGTAGCCTACTGAGTACATTGCAGCCATTTAGTATCCATGCTCTATATGCTGACTGCTGTCTTTCCTGGACCAATGTCCAACTTCTTTTTCAAAGTGATTTCTTTTCTACTTCTCTGTGGAACCTCCTCAGGACTACTGCCTCCCATATAGGAAAGACATCCTTTTTTGCAGTGGTATTTATACTGCTATCTGAGAGGATTTAATGAAATCTATTAATTTGAGGTTCAAAAGTCTTGTAAGAGATAATTATTTATAGGTGGTGAAGATGGAATAGATTGTATATGAATGCTCCGTTACTTCAAGGACATAATGCCATGTGCTCCTGGCTCTTCTGTTAATTTTCATCTGATTTTTCAGTTCTCTGTATCAGCATTTCCCTAAGTTATGAGTAGGTTTTAGTTAATGCCTCTTGTCTCCTGCCTCTGCCTTACAGCTGGTGAAACATTACTATAAGGCAGTGTGCATTGACCTGATAGATGGAAGGCTGCAGATGCACTTAAAACTAGATTCCCTTTTAGCTGGGACCAAGTGGAGAAATAAAGTGGCACTAGAACATGTCCTGTTTGAAATGGAGCCCAGACTGAGGAGCTGCCTCTCTATTAGACTGCATTAAGAGAGTCCCAAGAGTCAGATCCAGCTCTGCACCTTATTTTGTGTGTTGTTGTGATGTTTTGTGTCACGGAAATACAGCTATGTTGTAGGATCATTTAGTGATCTGAATATAAATATGGAAACTTTTTCAGGTTCAACACTATTTTACTTTAAAACAAGTCACTTTTGGGGATCATGACTCATTTGCTGTTGCAATTATCTGGACACAACACTTACCTGCTTGTTTCAGAGACTTCAGGTACTGAAAACTTGAGGTGCCATCCTGTTCTCCACCTTTGTTCTGAAGTGCAGAAGTCTCCTGGAGACCAAAACACCTTCGTGTAAACTAAATGTTCTACTTAATAATAGGGTGACAAATCAGCAGTGTTTGATGTGAAGGAGTTTGGACTTAATGGATTCTCAGAAGTCAGTTTCAGTTTCCAGCATTAGTTTTTCATGTGTGAAATGGACTTTAACATCTACCTAAGAATGAACTGAGCTTACTTTACCATCGTACCTTGCTTGCATTAACTGGAAAAGTCTGGTGTTCTACCTGTATTTTGAACTGGTCAGGTTTGGTGTGACTTCTTGTAGAAGGCTTTGTGAAGGAAAGCAACCCCTAACAATAGTAGTTAAACCCTGCATGTTTTGTGACACTTACCACTACTTACATACAAATTCTTCAGTGTTTCTTGAAGACATAACAGGGGTAAGGCATGTATGTTTTCTTTCAGTTAATCCCCAAATATCTGTTTTCCCAGCCAGAATAAAAGTGTAAACAAGAGAATGAAAGGACAGTTTATTTTCCCAACTTGAATCTTTTTGTGAAACTCTTTCATCTTAGAATCTTACTGGTAAAAAAAGTTTTAGGAAAGGATCATGTTTCTGAAATACTAGCAGTGTTTAAACCTTTGTTTCCCTTGGTAAAATAATTTACACAGAAACCATTTTGACTACCTTACCAATCCACTGCTGTGGGAGACATCACACCTCAAAAATATTTGAAAAATATCTAAAATTATTTTTATGTAGATAAACTATATTTTACATGTGTGTAAATATATATTTCTTTTTCCTCTTTCTTTGTGCTTTGGTTTTTTTCCATTGGGAGATTTTTTCAGGAGCTTGGCTACTCAAATCCTGCACCAGTCTGATTTAATTCATGGCCACCTCTGACCCTTGTTGTTTTGTCAGTATACCTTCATAGAAATTGTGGATAATTTCCATGTATTAATAGGCTACTTTAATGAAATTAGTCTCTGGCAAATAGAAAATTATGCTGGTCTCTCAGAGTAGTTGCCCAAAACCATCTGAAAAGGACTGCTTGCGTGAGGAGAGGTTAGAGATACTAAAGATACCAAGCTAGGCTGAATTTCTATGGAGCATCTAGCAGACAGTATAGAGAAAATTACATTTAGGGGAAAAAAATGTAGGTACGGTGAGACCTTGCATTTCTGCTATGTTTCTAGAGTTTTCAGTTTGTAAAAGGAATGTCTTTAAGCTGGTTAATTAACATGGCAGGAGCCTCCACAGTGTCTACAGCTACAGCAGGACAGCATCTGTCTGCAGTAATTAGGCAGGAACTTCCATACTGAAGGGCTGCTCACAGATGGAGCCGATGGCTTGCCAGGCAGATGATGTAGAACTGTTTATACAAACCCACTTCTACTCTTAAAAACAATAGCAAGCACATATCGCTGGCAGTCTTTGGGTGTGAAACTAATTATGATAAATCTGAAATGTTAAGTGCCTGGTGTTTTGAAAAAAAATATATTTGGAAGGGAAACCCACCTCAAATTCTTTCATATTGATGTGTCAGAAAAATATAAGGTCTTATTGATAGTTTATTGTACAATGTAAAATAATAAAGGCCTTTGAAGAATGGGTAGAGATGAAGCTTTCTTGGATGTGCAGAATAGCTTTCAATAAAATAAATATATTTCACACCTGTTCTATTTTTTGATGTTGATAAGATTAAAGAATTAAGATTGTTAAATAATTTCTTCTCAGACGCTATCAAGCATTTGAGACTGTTTTGTTCAGGGAATATGTTGTCCTTCAAGGACTAGGATGTGAAGTCTTCTGAAGATATTTGAAGATGCCCTATCATGCAGGAGGGTTTTTCCAGTATTTTTTCTTTTCCTCTATGTAATATTATTATCCATAGAAAAATTCTCATAGTACTACATAGTACAGTATTGATTAGATGGCACAGAATTTCATGTGAGCTAAAATTTACTTGATTTCAGCTGAAAATATGGTAAGAGTTACCACATAAAAGACACTTGGACTAAACACTGAGGAAAAATGTAGAATATTAGGCTTTGATCTCCCCTGGCTCCCTCCACCCTCTCATAAATGTAGTGAAAACATTTGTACTCTATGAATACTGATCTTTTTATATGATTATGCACTTTTTCTGAGGATTGCAAGTAATTCTACAAAGGTTGTTGGCAAAGGTCCTTCTTCTTCCAGTACCTTGTAGTTGTGAAACTCAAATAACAACTTTGTTTGCTACTACTCTGGTTTAGCTACATATGCTCTTCTTTGAGAAGCTCATTTTAGAGAAAGAAGATCTCATAGCCTGCCTTTTATATCTGCTAGACAAGGTATTGCTGAAGGCAATTTAGTGATTTGCTAAAATCCAGTTCAGTTTCTCCATTCTTCACAAAAATCTCTGGATATGAGTGTATAATGTAGTATTTTTCCTTTGTATGTGTTAGCATGTTGAGGATGGATTACAGGGCTTACTTCTTACTAACAGTTGCATTTATTTCATTTTAGAAAGTGTATATTAACTTCAATTTCTTGTACTTGCAGTTTGTTCCACTTCAGGTATTTACCTGACTATGGGGAAAAATATTGTAAGTGAATTTTTGGGTCTAGTTTTTAGAAGTGTTTTGGTCTCTGCTGAATTTCCTCACAGCCTGATATGAGTGTCCTAGAAGTGCAGGTTGTCACTGCTTGTTTTTAGGAGACAGAGCTCTGAGGCTCTTGGATCAAGGTCTTGAATACATGTGATTTTTACAAGTTGCAATTTCCAAATTAATTTCTGATCTGAAATTTCAAGACTCCTCAGTATTATGCAAACAGAATAGCATATCCTTTTAGTAGTGTTAGGATCCTGTTTGCCTGCATTTGTTTTCACCCTTCATCAGTATCAACTTTGATTTTTCACTGACCACAGTGGTTCCTACAGTATCTGCAGACTTTGCACTATCTGAATGCAGATGCAGTCATTCAGTTTCTGAAAATGAAAGATTTGGGAACAGAGACTGCTGCCTCTGCCCCAGGGGCTTGAGGGTGTGCTGCATCTGCTGTTCCTTCTGTGAAAGACTCAGGACAACCTGTTCTTTTCTTCTTGTTACTCCCAACACCTCCCCAGACCAACACATTTACTTTTCTGGGATCCCCAGTGATGATGCCAGTTACTGAGTTTGGGAAATGAGGTCACAGAGGTGATCGAGGAATGGGAAAGTGACCAGGTTCACCCCCAGAACCCCATTCCCCATTTGCATAGAGTGGAAATTATTTTCCCCATTTATTATACAAATGGAAAGTCAGTTCAGAAAAATCAGATTAGTCTTTTCAAGTGGAAAAGCAGAGCAGGCTGTTCATCTCCTTTGTGGGGAGTGACCATGTGTAGCCACTACCTCCACTGGCCTTTGTGCATGAGATGTCTCAGTGTCCAGGGCTGGTGGGACACCTGGAGATGGGCCAGCAAATCTCAGAGCAACTGCAGGAGCCAACACAGGTACTGAAGACACCCAGTGCTTTCTATCTGAGATCTAGGAAAAACTGTCCTTCCAATATCTAGGGAAAAAAACCCAACAAACATTTGCAGAGCTTTATCTCATAAAGACAGAGAGAATAGGAACATTTCATACTGAAACAACTAATCTAAAGTATGAGCTCACAGCTGCAGTGTACCAAACAAATAAGATGGTGCTGGAAGAATTGATTTTTCTCTATACCAATCTCTTCCTGCTTCAATGGATCATGCTGCATTCTGGAGAGAGAATTACTCAGCTGCTTGGTACTGGGGAGGAATAAAACAGGAGGCTCACTTTATTTGTTAAGACAGTAGGTACACTTCTGTCAGCTGGTAAAATTTCAGTCAATGTTTTTCATCATATAGTTGATACAGGATCTGTGCTTGAATAGCTGTGAATACAGTATACATTAATTACCTTGCTACACTTGTGTGGGAACTAACAAGAGTACAGCCTTTCTCCCATTAATATACATCTGGTATTAGAGCCTGCTCCAGAGCATTAGTCAGTTCTACAACTGTAGACAGAATTTTATTACGTTTTTCAATAATGTGATAATTCTTACAAATCTAAATGGATTTTCTCATCAGTGTAGACTCAAATTAAAATTTTACTTTTTCAAAATATCCAAGTGTTTAGGTGAGTGTTTCACTGGTTCAGTCAGTTAGCCAAATATTTGAGAAAAGAAGGTTCTTGGAAGTTTTGTAGCAGAGTTTCAGAATTGCTTTCCTATGATAATTTTAAACCCAATTTGCAGAACCTTTCTATTAGATATTATCTGGAAGTAGAGTCTAACTAGTTAAGATTTATTTTCATGCAGGTCTTGATTTTTCTTTGCTAATCTTTAGCTTCTGAATGTACTGTTAAGGTAAATTCTAGGCAAAACAAAACCCTTTTTCGAATATTGCTTCAAGTTACACTCAGTGTTTATTCAAGCTGATCTGTTTTGAAGAAAAGACAGTATCCTGTATACTGCTTTTTCTGTTACATCTTGCAACTCCCAGAAAAACAACAAAATCCTCTCCACGGAATGCAAAATAAAAACAAAATAAAACAAGCAAACAAAAAAACAAAAAACCCAAAACGAAAAAAAAAACCCAAAAAACAAAAAACAACCCAAAAACTTTGCTTGGTATGAATTGCACAAGAGTATGAGCCAAGAAATACTTCTTATGTGTCTTCACATGCACTTGCCAAAAGGTCTCTGCCGGAGCTATTCTCTATTGGAATTTACCGGGGCTTGTGAAGAGCAAATACTGAAGCACTGTCTTGCTCTTTCTCCTTTAAAATACTATTTGAGGAGGAGCCTGAGGAGCTGGATTGCTCAGAAAAGGATCTGTTTAATATCTAAGACAGAACCCCTGGGTTGCTAAGCTGTAATTGAAAGGTAAATTTTGAGGCAATGCAAAATTAAATTACTATTTGCATAGTTTATTGTTCCTTTGGGATTTATGAAAACATCCCCAGTATTCTTTGCCTCCACCCAAAAAAACTATCTTTGCTTGTTGAATTACAAGTTTTAGAGTGCAGTTTTCTTTCTGAAAGACTTGAGCAACTATTTGAATTCCCTAAGAGTATGTTAAAACATGGGAGACAAAAGCCTCAGCTTCTGTTTTCAGTCCTGGTTGTGGAGAAAGGCAGTATTGCAGTGTATGCTGTCCATTGGAGGGCCAGGCATTTCTCATGTAAAAACATCTGCAATGTTGTTAATATTTTTGATGCTGTTTTGATTTTACAGTTTTTCTGTATTCACTAATAACAGGGATGAAATGCATGCTTTGGCCAATTAGCAGATGAATTATTTGTACACTTTTTACAATGTTAATTCATGGTTTTGTCCATTCATGATGGTTTTGGAAGATTATTAATTAAATATGTATTGATGCAGATGTTGAACAGTGAGTCTGAAAACCAGGTTTTTTCCTGACTTCTTGTGGCAGTAGGTACAGAATAGGAGGAAGGAGGAAAATGCTTTCTCTCCCCTGCTCTGTCTGTCCTCCTCAGCGAGGGGCCCAGGAGAATCTATTTATTTCCAGGGCAAGACAGAATTTCTCTCTCTTCAGGTATGCTTGGCCTTTCTTCACAAAGGGTAGTGTTCAGTGCAGATCCCCTATGAGTCATTGTTTGTTAAAGTGAAATCAACACTCACTGTACATAATGATGGGATGAGAGAAGAACATGGTGATGTAAAAGGTCCTTGAGAGTGGGTCTGTTATGGTGAGCAATTCTTAACCCTCTCTGCATACCTTGCTAGTTGCTCTTCCTTTCAGATGATAAACAAAGAGCTGGAGTGGACCCCCATATTTGTCTAAAGAAGTTGGGTAGAGCCTACCTGGCAGCAGCTTGCACATTTTCTGGGCTCAATGCAGCTCTGGTTGCCAGCCATCACTTGGTGAAGAGGCCCAGATGCCACTTGCTCCTGCCACTGCTTGGTCATGGTCAGGGCTCAGCCATCCCAGGAAACACAAAACCAGGTTCTGGGGAAATAACCAGACTTTGCCCATGGGAAGCACCTAATTAGATGGGTTTATCAGGTGTTTTGTAATTACAGAAATACGTAGATAATTATTTTCCTTTGAGCCAGCTTGTGCTTACTTCTCTTAAGACTGTGCCATGAAGAAAAAAGATAAACTGCTATTTAATTGTACTTTATAGATATTTAAGGCAGCTGAACTACAGCAGTGAACAGGGCACAGAGACTATGTAAAAGTTTGAGTAACATGAGATTGATCCAAAGCCTTCTGTATTGCCATACTTTTCTAAAGTTTTAAAATTTACATGCATAGTATCAAGTAAGAATGATCTAGATGAGTGATCTGTTTAAGTGTAAGAGGTAGCATATTTGCTAAATTATAACCAGATTAGGATTCTGCATCTGATGATTTGGGTGTGGCATTTTTGGGTTTTTTTTGTTTCATTTTTTTTGATCCAACGAATTATTTTAAAAATACAGTGTACAAAACAGGAAGAGAAAATTATTTTCCATACAGTAGATCAGTTAAGCTCAGCGTCCACTTGATGCTGCTTTGTTCTTGTGTTTAGCGACAGGTTCCATCCTGAATAGTTATGTTATATACATTTGCTATATTTTTATTTTAAAAATAATTTATGATTAAGAAGTATTGCATGATAAGATGCAGACTAGCCCAGTACTAGCTCAGGAAATACTCATCTTGAATAAAAAAAATCATGCTAAGGTTACCTTATCACTAAAAACCAGTACTTATTTTGGACAAAGTTCTCTTGCCTCATTAATCAATAATTCACTGAGTTATGGAGGAATTTATATGTTCCACAGAGATACCAGACCAAATTTTAAAATAAGAAAGAAGATTTACAGTTATTTACTGTAGATATTTCTTTCGAATTCAAAATATAGAGAATAATTTATTAACATACAAAAAGAATTCAAATCATTAACCTCAAGATATCTGTTCCTGCAGTCTCTCATGTAGATAAAGCTTTTAATCAGAGTAGAGCTTCAGGTTGTGAGTAAAGTTTTCTCCTGCAAGATGTAACAGGCACCTTCCTGTGCTGCCAAGGCAGTGCTCAGCACTTCCTTCTCCTCCTTCTCCCTGTCATTGCTCTCTCCAGCCATGAAGACCCTTGGGGCAGCCCCATGGTGAAGAATAAGTGGCCAGTGCTGCTGGGCTGGTTACTGGAGCACTGCACAGTACTCCAGCCTCAGGAGAGGGCAGTGAGCAGAGGGGAGGCTGAATTACTGCTGAGTTGGAGGCGAGGAAGAAGGGTCACTTAGGACTTAGGGATACATGCCTATATATATCTGTATATATATATAGATGTGGGTGTATGTATGTATGTATATGTGTGTATATAGATATATATGTATAATGCAGAGCAGAGTCAGAAAAGAGGAGTTGAAGAACATACAGAGACTGACAAGGATCATCCTCTGGTCAATGCACAAGATTCAGACAACTGAAGTTTATTGTGTCACACTCATCTCCAGCGTTGGCTTTGTACTGATTCTCCTTAAAGGGTTGTGCAGGCACCACAAGTTAGATACGGTGAGACAGACTGAATCAGCAGAGACTCAGTCTCCTTGTGTGAGGGAGATGGCAGCCGTGCAATTTCAGCCCAGAAATCAGAGGGGAGCAAATTCAGAGGGTCTTGTGCTTTTCCTGCTTGGCTCCACAGGTTCTGTGAAAACCCTTGATAGACTTGAGGTTTTGGTTAATGTTAGGTGTTTCAAAAGTAGTCAATGGCAATTGCTGTGTTACTACTTATGGTTTTAAACATGTGTCTTTGTAGTTTAATGGGAAAGAGAGGGTGGAGAAATCTTGTGGGCAAAGCTGTGGAAATAGAGGGAAATTTTCTTAAGTGTCACATTAAAGAGTTGAAAGCATATTTTGATTTAATGGCACCAGTAAACCCCTCTGCATTCATTTTCTATTGTGTTGTCTAACTTAACTGTTGGTTGTAAAAAAACCCCAGAGATAATTAATGTTAGAACTGTGGTAATGTAGAAAACAGGACCAGAACTGCAGGTAGAAAATGCTGTGGAACTGCTGAAGCCCTGCATTAGTGAACTCACTGTCTACTCAGAACAAACAAAACACAGAAGTGGAAAACTGAGGTATGGAAAGAAAAGTTTGTTCCATAAGAAACCAGGAAATGAGCTCAGGGCTTATGATTATCATCCTGCATGTTATTTCCAAGCATGCCCTTTCTTTTTCAGAAACCAAAAATACTAATACCAAATTACTGAACATTAAAAAAAAAAAATCTGTTCTACTTTAGTATGAGCAGCATTTTTTCATTAACATTTATGTCATTATATCAATTGTTACTTTACATAAATTAAGTTTATATAATATATAAAATTTTAACCAATGGCTATGCTATATTTATGTGGATTGTAATATCAACTGTTTCTTGCTTGCCAACATAGTAGAGCCTTAGCTTAGAAAATGAGAATCATACCCTGTTATGTGTGTATACTTACATATAAGTTCATGAAGAACTTGCAGAGCAAAAAAGTTATTTTGAAAGATCCTGTAACAATATTATTGGTGGGTGAGAAATGAGAATGCAGAACAGTAAGGCAGATTTGGTTGAGTAAATGCTGGACAATTAGCTCAGCTTTCTGCAGAAAAAGAATCTCTTTTTCAACTGCAAAACCCTCACTGATGGATTCAAGGAGTCCAGTTGTCTTCTCACAGTAGAAGCATTTAAAGCACTGACAATGTTCATAAAGTCAGAAATCCTTATGATAAAATAAGATGTAGATATTTGAAAGAATTCAGTTTGAAATTACAATACATAGGCAAATACAAAAGCGTCTCTGAAACAGAGTGTCTGTATCTAGAATGCTATTACAGTTAAGAAAATGTAATTTATATTCAGGATAATAGGGTTTTGATGTATTCATGAGAGAAGAAAATCCTCATCTTTGGGGAATGACAACAGAAATAGCTTCACCTATTGCACTCTGCATAAAGATCTAAATTCTATACCTCTTTTTGGCATTGGTCTTAGAAAAAGCAGATCTTTTTTTTTCCTACAAAGTGAAAGCCTAATGACTTGGAATTGGGGGTGTAGATGTCTTAGAAGTTTGTTATTAAATACATGTTTATTTCAGTAGTTGAGAGCCTGGCTGAAGACTAGAATCACAAAATTTCAAATTGAATAAGTAATAATATTCTTTTATTTATGCTGTAATTTATTTGGGAGAGGGATGGGAGTAGCATGACAGTAGGATTTTATGTTCAAAGTTGCCATGGTAATGCAACCTACTACCTGTTGCGAAGACTATGCTGTAGCTGTTATTACTTTTATTACAGCTCTTTATCCTTTAGTTTTTAAGGTGTTTGTTACAATTCAATTTCATTTTTAGGAAAACCAGTAAGTTTTGCCACTTGCCAGGAGGGCTCTATAGTAATAGCAGTGATAGAAATGCGAGAACCTGATTCTGTTGACTCCTGGCTCCTGTCCTTTAAATGCAGAGATATTTACAAGCTGTCAAACCATGTAGAAAGACAAGATTATCAAGACAGTTCAGGGCCCTGTCTATATTAATACCCACTTTTTCTGTAAAGTCAGTGATCAATATTTGGAGACAGAAATGCCCCACCAGTAACACCATACCAAACATACAAACAGGTGGTTCCTAGCATGAGAACCTGGAGGATCCTGTCTGCGTCAGAGTGTCCCAGGATCTCTGTTACTGTGCCAGCCCTGCTGAGCAGCAGCAGTATGGTAAGCCTGAAGTCAGCCAGAGTGCTTCCATTTGGGATCCTAGCTGTGAGACTCTCAAGATACCATCAGCCCCTCTAGACAGTAGATGGCTTGTTCAACGATACAGTGCACAGAAAATACTTATCAAAGTCAATGTGGTTTTCTAAATCATGCCTTTCAAGTATGGAGATGGTGATAGATGACTTCTGTCTTCTGCACTTAAAATGCTGTATTTATACAGCGTTCTCTCTTGTTGGATTCTTTTTTCAAGACGTGTCTCCTGGTTTTAGTTCAATAACTCCCTATCCTTTCCTGCTAGATAAGAACAATTGTCTATCTTTTTATCCGCATGTGAAAGGCATTGGCTGAATTTTGCAAAATTTGTACTGACCAGCTCCTTCCTATATCTGAATTTCTCATGTCTTCAAAAAGAAAAGTTCCTAATTAAACAGTCTGTGCAAATTGCCCATTCTTATGCTCCCCTCTGCCTTCGTGGCCAGTCGTTTAGGACTTTATGTAAACTTTTATATAAACTTTTATATTTTATCTAGAAAATACTGAACGTTAAGTAGATATCATGAAGCAGGATCAAAGAGATAAGTTACTGTGTTTTATCCAGAGCAGTACTCTGATGGCTGTTGCATAACAAGTGCTGGTTTTTGTTTAACTGAGCTGTGGGATAATATTACACTGTACCAGTGTACACAGTACATGCGTATGTGTTTTGATGTGTTCATTGGTGTGAGCTAAAGGTGCATGTATCTGTTTTGTTTGTTACCAAATAGTCACAGGGATTATCACAGTGGAAGGCATACTCACAGCTAAGGGGCTTGGTGTGGTCTCAGTTTTCTAAATACAATCCTCAAGGGTGAGGTCTTGGATTCTTCCCTCCCATGCTCTGCTTATATTTGTGGCACCTAATTTAGGAAAAGAAGGGTCTTAGACTCCATCTGCATCAGCCAGAAACATTTTGGGTCTTTGAACGTCTCTTTAAGCATTAGTCACTGGGCGGAGGCGCCTACTTCTCTCCACTCGTTTAGACCTTTGAGTGTGTGAAATACGTTTGACCTTAAGGCAGTAATTTGTAGCCCATTATCAAGCTCAAAAACAAGTGAAAGAATTGCCAGTGCAATATAATACATTGATGTTTTGGAAACCTACCTTTGTTAGCTCATGGAATGGAGGGCCGCTGTCTGTCCAGTCGACTCTGGCCACTTTTTTAATCAGATGTTAGCGTTGCAGGCGCTCTGCATTTGCTCCTGCAAGAACAGAGAGGTCTGTGAAGGGGGAAATATGGGTGCTGCTTCATTATCTGAGTTTCTGATGACTGCTGTTATCTGGTTCTCGATGGCAGTTTTTGCATCCTCTTGGTTTTCACTTGTCTGCAAGAATATTTTCCAAAGTCTGCATGTTGTAAGACCTGTGCCTCAAGATGCGTCAGTTCAGTCTTCTCACCAGTCACTGGTGTCATATGATGTGGTTAAAGAGAGGATTTCTAGAGTGTCTGTAAAATACTGATTTAACTTGTTCATTTGTCAGAATGGACAGCTGTTAAAGGTATGCCTGTGGATCCTTGGGTCTTCCTCTGTATCCAGGTAAAACATACCAGGAGAATTCCAGCATTGAGAAGGGTTTTATGAACAGATTGTCAACTTCTCTTTCTTGGATTTTACTGATCGGCACAGGGAGAGGTGGTAGTACTGTTCGGGAGGTTAAAATACAGCTGTGGTGTGGATTTTGGTCAGTAAAGGAGGGCAGAAATTAGACCTGGCAGGTACAGTAAAGCAGTCCCGGTAGTTCTTGTTGAACATGAGAACCACCATGCACGTCAAAATACTAAAAAAACAGAACATGGGTGAAATGTCTCATCTGCAGCTGGAAAAGGAATTTTCAATAGCTGAATGTCAAGTAATTCACTGGGAATAAATTAATAAAAATAATTCATTCACACGGTAGGACCACTACTAGGGAAATGAAGTAATTTTCTGTGTAAAAAAAAAATACAAAACTGAATTACAATTTCTACATCATCATTTTATCCTCCTTTTAAAAAAGGGAGTACCACCAATTACTTTCCTTTGCAGAGCATTTTGAAACAAAACTGCAGAATGCATTCAATTAAATCAATACTAATGAGCTCATTAGGACTACTAGCAGAAATAGTAGAAGATCAGAAGATCTTTTTCAGAAGATCTGATGCACATGAGAAATCTTTATAAAATGCCTTTGACAAACAAGAATTTACAGTAACACTTTTAGCACTAATACAACAGAATGAAAAGAATCCAAACCAGCATGAATCACCACGAACAAACATTAGATCTCTTCAAATAAAAATATAATTCCAGTAATTCTGGTAACTCAATTCTAACGTAACTTTTCATTTGAGTTTGCTGCTTTTACAGAGCAACACTTCTCTCCATTTTAGAAACTTTTCCACTAAAACCAGATTGATGCTTAAAACATCATCAAGCCCTCTTCCTTCCGGTCAAACATCCCAAACTTTTTCATAACTGCAATAGTGGAGGAGCCATAGGCTCCATGGAGTCTGCAAGAGGCCTTCCTACTGCTGCTTGGTTTTCCATGAAAAGTTGTCACCCACTGCAGTATGTACCCTGAACAGCCAACTTAAGAAATACTGGAATGTAGATTGTAAGAAAGCTTGACTGGAATAAATACTTCTAACCTCTTGTGAATTTGCTGTGGTATTCCCAATTTACCACATGGAGCTGTGTACTAAATAGAATCAATAATTTGGTGGTTGGCCCTAACTTCTGCTGGGTGAAGCTACTCTGTTGTTTTGTCACAGCTATGGCCCTGTTTTCTCCCCTAATTTGTTGTGCTTGCTCAGTGAAATTGAATCACACCCTGTTTCAGGCAAGTCTTGGAGAAGTTGTTTTCCTCGGTGCAGATGGTTCTTTCCTCCAGATGTGAAAGGCAGTTAAGAGCTGCCTTATTTTTTTCTTAACCCTTCTGAACCATTTTGAAGTGTCCTTGATGCAATGGCTGCAGTAGTGCTGTGGTTCTTGCCCTGTAGCTGATTTTCTTATGCCTGTGATCTGTCACGCATGTCAGTCACAGCTTATATAGGTTGCTTTGGTTTATTTAGTTTGTGTTCTTGTCTGTTTTAACAAGGACAAAGTAATGTTGAAGAGCACAGCAGCCCCTGAGAGATGTCCCTGCTGGAAGCTCTTGTGGCAGTTTGGCACCAGTGAGGGTGCAGCCCCCTGTGTTTGCAGCTGCAGATGTCCCAGCCTTGCATCTTCAGCCCAAAGCAGTCGAGGAGAACCTGTACCCTGACCATTTCCCTGCACCCTGCTTGTTTCATTTGGGAAC
The DNA here is from genome assembly GCA_003676055.1 of Chloebia gouldiae. Taxonomy (NCBI): domain Eukaryota; kingdom Metazoa; phylum Chordata; class Aves; order Passeriformes; family Passeridae; genus Chloebia; species Chloebia gouldiae. The sequence continues at coordinate 59,414,219 of QUSF01000002.1, read as the reverse complement.
ACAATTTCCTGCCTTGTTTCCATAGAATTCCCTCCTTTCACCCTAAAAAGGATTATTTATTTAAAACTGCTAATTGCATAAATTGTCAGAATGACTGCTTAGCTTGATTTTTAAGGTGGAGACAGAGAGATGTAAAAGTCTGGTGGACTGATGAAAGTCAGCCTCAAAGTCATCTGCCAAAACAAAAAAAATAACATTGAATGTGTTGCTATGAATGTTCCTTGCCTCTTGGAAATTAATGTGATAAGTTGTATATCTGGTGTAATCCCTGTTCTTAGTCTCTCTGTTGAGTGTAGTTAGATGTAATTAAAATTAATAGGGAAAAATATAAATATTTTCTGAATATGTGAGCCAAGAAAAAATGGAGGAAGGGAGGTGGTGTGGTGGTTTTAGCCCACCACCATTTCCTAACTAATCTTTCTCTAATGATGTAGAGAGAGACTAGATGGCACCTGGTGAAGTATTTTGAAATAACAGATTCATGAGGTAGAGCAACTTGATAACATCTTTGACTCATCAGAAACTTGCCTTCCCTCAGGATAAAGTTAATAATCATATAAGAATATAAAGATTTTAGTGGCTTTTCCTAAGTCAGCAGGGACGCAGATTTACTCTGCATACAGGATCCTGTAGTGCTAGAGACAGCCCAAAATTTCACTGTCTGTAAAAAAATGTAAAGTTACACAAATAACCAGTTGGGATCATCACTAATTTTTCATGACTTCTGTTCCTGGGGTTTGCTAGTTCAGTAAAACTCATTCACATTTCTTACTAATTACATCAATAATTCCATTGCTTTCCCTCTCTTTGCTGAAATTACTTGGAATAGTGTACATAAGCATCTCATTTGGCTAGTCTGTAGTTTTATATGAGACAGCAGCTCTGTGGGAGGAAGCTGGGCTACTGGGAACATTCTACTCGGCATCTGGGCCACAGAGCAGTTGGGACAGAAGAGGTGACAGCAGCAGAACTTAATGTAAAATAGCTGTTGCTGTTAATACCTGGTATCTCCCAGCATTGTGTTATCCTCAAGTATCAGTAGTGCTCTTCCATGTCAAGATTATCAAGAAAAATTGTTTAGGACCATTCCCAGCATGAGTTTTCTAAATATTATGGAGATTATTGAGTAATTGTTCCCAAGCAAAAGTTTCCTTTCAGTCCACTGTGTTATCTTCTTATGTTTAGTCTTCAGTTCTTGTACTCATCTCTTGCCTTCTCTTGTATATTTAACAAGGTCCATATTGTTGAATTACTCTACAGTATTGCTTTCTTTTCCTTTTGTCTAACAGTTAGTTATTTTATTTGAGGTAATTAAGTATCTTGTATGGTCTACTTTTGGTAAGCCCACCTTTTGTTTTCTTCAGTGTTACAGTTGCCTACCTACCTTTAGTGTTCTCTTCTTCAAAATTTGGGCTCACACTATTGTAAGCAATCCTTTTGATACATGACTATATATGATTTTCTTTTTCTCTAGTACTGTGGTACCTCCTCTGATTTGATAGATGCATTATTTCATGCCTAGAAAGAGTATCAGTCTTGCTGGTTTTATAGTATCATATGCTTTGGGTGTTTTTTCAGATTTTTGGAGTCTGAATTTCTCTCTTTTTTTTTTGTTTTTAATGTCTCTGCTGATACAGTCACAAGTGACATTTTTATCAGTGTGTAATGCAGGGGATTACTTGCAGATTCCTGTTAATTCATTGGTGCCTGCAGAAAAACATAAGCTTTGGTCAAGGCATGCTCTGGATTCACACCCGTTCTTAATTTGCTGATGCCTGGATTAGTAGCAGGCTCAAGCCTGCCTGATTTTTTTGAGTTTATATAATGTGTACCGTGTGCTTGCCATTCTTACTCTTTCTGCACACGTGAGCCAATCTGATGGGGTTACCGTGGCAGAGAGCAATGCTTTTAAGTCTGGATGCTGCTTCATGGGCTCTGGCTTGTGGGTGCTGATGAATTCTGTGTTGGTGTTTTACAAACTCTCCAGCTATTTGCTCCACCCTTCTACTCTTTAATGCAAGGATCTTGGGGGATGGGTTCTTGTACCTACATTGCCACAATTACATTGCATGTAATTTTAAGCTGCTGATGCAGGGACCCACGGCATTACCATACCTTTGAAGTGGAACAGCTGAAGAGCAGGTAGAGGTTTGCACCTCCTGCCCCTGCTATCAGGAGGGGTAAGTGGGGTCAACAGCAGCTTGAGTTGTTTTGGACTGGTTCCTTAGAGTGGTTGGCAAGTCAGAGCCGAGAACAGGGAACATGTGTTCTGTCTCTGGGAACAAAAAAGCAAAGTGAAAGTAAGTGTGAGAGAACCTAGATTTATATTTATAATCAAAAGTGACTGTGTTTGAAATATTCTTAATTTGCATACACTCTCTTGTGTCTTTCGTATCTCTAAGGACCCCTAGAGGGCACGGAAGTTTTTCTCCACCTCAGATATTTAACTTAATAATTCTATTTGGCTTTATTCCCTTAAACATAATTGTAAGCACATTTTAAGTGAGCATTAGATTAAAAAAAAAAAACAACAAAAAACCCTAGCATTTAACTAGGTTCTTCTTTTATGCTACAAGGTGTTTTCTTGTTTTTAAACACAAACAGTAGAAGCTAGCACTAGCAGCCAAATTCTTAAATTATTGTTTAGATTAGTCAGATGCTATATTCGTATCCCAGAGGAAATGCAATTCAAACTAACTAGAAATTCATACTTCATTACAAACTTTATTAGGACTACAGTGTGAGCTGTGTAAGGATGTGCAGTGGGTATGCTTTCAACACTGTGATCTCTGTTTCTGTAGAAGAGGAATTAGTATGCTGAAGAACTAGAGTACTCTAACTAGAACCTCAAGGTCTCCAAACTTCATCTTATTTAAGGATTTTTAATATTTAGGTCTTGTTGATTGCCCATAAAGGAGCAATTGCATTTCACTACAAGATACTTAAAATTAGGGAAACATAAAAATGACATGCTTCCCCACTACTTCCTGTCTACTTGGAGGGAGGTTTTGTAACTTATACATTCTGGGGAGCATTTTTCTCCTTAAATTAGTTTTGCCTATTTCATCAAGATTACATGGTAAGTCAGGAACTAGTCATTGTGAATTGCACAGCAATACAGAATATTAATTCTTAGTATAGTGTTGGCGCTTCATCACCTTTAAATATACATACTAACACTCCAGAGTAATGCTTATCTGAGAACATCAGGTTTTTTCATTTATGTGAAATAGCTGCAGTGTTTGAGGAGAAGGTTTGAATTTTCCAGAGTCTCAAAGAGCAGAAAGTAAAACAAAAACAAACAAACAAACAAACATACAAACCAACCACCTAAGTGCAAAAACATCTTTGTACTTTTTGGGGGGGACTTTTTCATCAGCTGATGGTTTTGAAACCAGTCCCACAACTGTGGAGGTCCATTGGATTGTGGGCCTAGTCCAGGATTGGGACCTTTGTATGTGAAGCCATGACAGTCAGAGTCCTGCCTGTTCTTGCTTGAGAAAAAAAAGGCAGATGTGTGCATTTTTTTTTGAGGCAATGAGAGTCTGCTTGCAGGGCAAGAAGTTGTTCAATAGGATAATGTTGTTTAATCCCAGCCAGCAATGAAGGGTTTTTGTGTCTTTGTTCTGATAAGAGGATCAGCTGTACTGCTTTTCCCAATTACCCAGGGATGTCGTGGGAGATGATTTTTTGGACCTTAGTTTTCCCACTGGAGGAGTGTAATGTCGTCACTTTGTATTAAAAAATAGATCTAGATCAAAACAGCAGAGAAAGGCAGCTGCCCCTTCTAATGTCTCGGGGGATTTTGTGTTTTGCAGGAGATGCACGGGTGAGAGGTCAGACAGGAGTTGTCTCCGAGCGCCGCGGCTCCTTCCCATTTATAGACTTCCGTCTTCTTAACAGTAAGTGCAACTCTTCTTTCACGTCTGTATTTAAATGAAAACAAACAAAAATCTCTATTGAAAGTGTATGAACCAAACTATCTCATCTCATATGTGTCTGTAGCTCAGCTGTCTTCACACAGTCAGCATTAATTCCATTATTTCCACTCAGTGTCTGGCTGTGAAATATTTTGATTGTGTGAATAGTCCATAATGCTCAGTCTGTCAAATGTAAATATAGTAGGGCCATGGGGTGTGCTAGGGAAGGAGCAGGGGCAATTCAGAATTAAAGAGATAAACCTCTGTGTCCTTTAGCCTCTTAGACAACAGTTGGAACAGACTTATGTGAAGCTGTTATCCGGTCATATAGAATTGGCACAGAAGGAGAGCATGTGACAGCACTGACCAGTGGTTTACAATAACATTAATTTTTCCAACAGTTAGAACCCAATCCAAAGCCCCATGGAGTCTTCTCATTGACGTCAATGGATTTTGGGTCAGGCCAGCAGTGAACATCTGTTAAAAATAATCTTAACCTCATTTTGATTGAAGTTATTTTGCCACTGTTGTAAATAAAGGACAGCAAATCTAAAGAGGAAAAGCCAAACTGAGACCCTGTTGGGTGTTTTTTTTTCACCTGATGGACTCTCTATACTGATGCAAACCCATTAGTGGGTGTGTAGAAAATAAAATAAAAAGAACCACTTAGTTTTGGGCCCTGTAGCACTCACCCTGGATGGTGTGTAAACTTCAGTGTTCAGACACAGGCAGATCTCAATGTGTCCTTGTGTACTGCGCAAACAATCTTTGAAAAAAATGTTATTCACTGTCCTCAGTGAAACAGACTGGAACTCCAGCAGTTGCAGTGCTGACACTGTTATGCTTCTAGTGATTGTTCTTTTCATCAAAGAGCAATTGTCAAACCAAAGGTTGAATTCTCCTTTTTGTACCTCCTTGTCTGGGTGCCTGGGGAAGGGAGGAGGAAGCAGGGAGGGAAGGGAGTGGGGAGGAAGCAAAGCAAAGCAAAGCAGGAGGGCTGGCTGGGAGTCAGCAGTAAAGAGGAGCTGAGGAGGGGAGGGCATGGGCTCTGATGGGCTGCGCTCACCCACTCTGGCAGAGTTGCTGCCACCCAGCAACGTGCTGCTATCAGTCTTGCTAATTAAAGGTATTTTTTGGGTTGAAAGTCCATCAGAGAGCTTGCTATGGCTGAGGTGGAAAGACAAGGGTCCATCAGTTTTCCCAGGACAAAGAGAATAACTTACTGGTTGAGCAGAGTTTTGAGGACAGTTTAGTTCTGACTTGCCAATGAAAAGCATGAAGAAAAATCAGGTGTAGGGTAGGTGGAAACAGTATTGGTCATGCATGCCTTTATAAAGACTGAGAGAAAATAAAGCACTTTTCATTCATGAAGTAGAAGTGGATATATATTCATATTCAAATATTACTAAATTATTTTTTTTTTGTTTTGAATACATACACATTATATAAAATTCAGTTTTTTTCAAACTTTTCAGTTTTCAGTTTCTTTACCCATGGAGAAGAAAGAACACAAGAATGGTTTCAGGATTTTTTTCTGGTGCAATAATTTTTTTCTGGTGATAGGACTTTCACTTCTAGCCCTTGTAGATGGGTCCTGCCATCCTCCAGATCCTGCCAGTTTCTGGGAAATGCTGGTGCTGTCCATGGGCTGTGTAGCGAGACATCCATGGCAAGGGATGCTCTGGTGCATACTCAGCCTTTAATCATGCCTGGAGCAGGGCACTCCACATAACCCCTATAAATACCACTGCCGAACCTAAAAAGTGGTGCCTCCTTGTGTGTGCACCTTTAGTCAACAGGGTGGGGCACCTGGGGGTTCTGTGCTCCCATGCTCTCTCTCACGGAGACCTCCAGCCTGCACTTTTTATCACTTTTCCATAATCTGAAATAAGTCTGTATGGCTGGCTGAGCATGAGCTCTGTAAGGGAAAGCAGTGATCCTGATTTTAGATTCCCCATGGTTTTCAGGTTTTTATATATTTACCATTTTCTCTCTACGCAGTAATGTTGCCTTAATTTTTTGGTGCAAAATGAAGTGGGGTTTCTAGATACTTGACTACTGATTTTGTAGCTGGCAAGTGCACTCTGGGCCTGGCTCACTTGGTGACCTACAAGTAAATGAAGATGCTCAGTGTCAGAGCATGCAGCAGATGTGTTTTGCCAGGAAATAAACAGGCTTTTGTAATACTTGTTCGTCTACATCTTTCTATTAAATCCATTTCTGCTGTGCAGAAGTAGCAAAAAACATAAGCACATAAGCAGCAAAAAACATGGTGCTGCACATCCTGGCAAAAAGAACTATATATAAATGCCACTACTGCATACTTTATTGAAAAGTACCCAACTATTACTTGCAGTAAAATTTTGTCACCATGTCGCATTTGTTTGGGGGCAGTAACTGGCAGGCAGCAACTGTATACTGAAGGATGTTAGAGTGAGGGAAGAGGCAGAGGAAATTTTATGGTAAATACCCTCAGAGGTCATAAACAAATGTAGCATAAACATTACTCCTGCTTCTCACTAACAAACTGAGCTTAAATAGCGACTGTTCCATCTCACATCTGAAATACTGTTCCAAATAACACTACCAGCCTTGTTTTAAAGTAAGGGAAAACACTGAAGCTCATTCTGGAACAGAGTTGACATATATTATGTAAATTCACATGTAAAAAAATACAGGGCATTGATATTTAATGTCAGACTAAAGGTTACTTACATGTAACTTTTTTTTTCGTGTACTTGCAGATTCAAATTAGTGGAGATTAGTGGAGTTTTGCCTAATTTGACTGTTAAGGGTTAACACTGACTAGACCATATCTTCTATTTTTTCTGGAGTCCTACAGTAAAAGTTGCTGTGTAACTTAAGACACCATGAAGTCTTGTTGGATAGGAAAACTTTGGATAGAAAATGGGATCTTCTGTAGCCCTAATCAAAGACAACTGTTGGCTTCTTGCTTTTTGAGTTCGTGATGCCATCTACACATTCCTCCAGTGACTCTCTGCAGTATATTGAAAGTTTGTGTTACTTCACCTCGTCTTTGCCGGGCTGTCAGGACCATGAGCATTTCTCAGAATCCTGCCTGGGAGAGATGAAGGGCTTTAGTGTCTTTCTCTGCCTCTAATTGCAAACTTTTCCAGGCATAGTTGCACTGGTGGGTTTGGGGACTCTTAAGATAACTCTGGGGTCCCAGACTGAGTGTAAAATACCCCTGTGTCACCACGAAATCCTCGGTTCTGTTCTCTGAGGACTGAATGTTTGCCCCAGCTCCTAGAGTTAGTCCCACAACTTTTGGAGACCCATGTGATCTACCAGGTTCTGTTCTGTGTTGATGGCAGCCAGTCAGAAGCTTGAGGGGAAGCCATGTAGCAACTCCTCCCCTGCAGAGGGAGGACTCCTAAAATAAGAGATAGAAATTTTGCACAGCCCTGTAGGTTTATAGGATGATAGGGTGACAGTTTTCTCTTGTATTAATTCCAAACAAAACCTAACAAATTTTATGAAATTTTGAATCTGCACTGGGTGGCTCAAGCTTGAGACTGAACCTGGTGCAGGTCAAAATTGATGTTGGCAGCTAATTGACACTTCCGCATTTCAGTGAATTAAATGAACCTTACTGTATTCACAGGAGAGAAAAGGAGTTAAACTGAGTATTTGCAGGGTAGTAATTTAGAATTCAAAACACTTCTGCAGTGAAAATTAATCCAGTTTTCCTTCTAACAGAGTATATTTTGGATTTGAGGAATAAAGGAGCATAGCTATGGTAAGGAATAATTTAGTTCTCTGATTCACAAAGTTGCTCAGTGAGTCATTGAAGCAGATCCCACCAGTGACTAATACGCATTGATTTAAATGGATTTAATTATCTCATTATGAGGTTTTTTTTGGTGACTGTGACAGTACACTTCATTGCCTTAACACAAAGTTTGAGGGAATTCCTTGTGATAAATCTGGATTTGTAGGTAAACATGCAGCAGTTAGCAAGAAGACCTCACCCTACTGCAATTATAATAAAACAAACATTTTGTTTTATTGCCAGGTTCAATCAAGTAGACTAACAAAATAACAGTTCGCAGCTGTGATAAGTAACTTATTATTTGCAAGTATGCTTGTCAAGCAAGTCCGAAGATGAGGCTCTTAGTTCCCATCTTATTTATACTAAGCTTTTATCTGGATTAAATTTTGGCTTGCAAATGACAAAATTATTAGCCTTTAAGTGGCTATATTTAATTCACTTCTTCAGTATTCACTTGAGTATTTATATATGTGACCTGCAAATTGGAGTCTCTGTACCCAAATGTTGTTACCCATAGAGATACCTTTTTTCTTACACCTTGCACAGCAGGAACACGGAGTGGCATCTGAGAATATGTAAAATGTCGAAACATGTCTGTAGACATTCCTAAGGTATGTCTCTGTATTACTTAGGATCCTAAGAGATCTTAGGATCTCTTATCATCTTAGGATGCAGGCAGAAGCTGAGTCCAAAAGAACCCCGCCTGCTTTAAGCTTAGTGTGGCAAATTAATTTATTACAGATTATATACTTATAACTTCAAATGGTGATAAATGGCAATATTAGGCAACATTCCATCTCTGTCCTTGATTTGTTGTCTGATCTGAGTCAAGCAAAATACTCTGGTTTTCAGTTTGTTTGCAAATAAAGTGAATTCATCACATACTTTGCAGGCATGTGATGAATTAGGTATTGGGAGAAATAAAACGTGTTGTCAGGATTAGTAAGGGAAGATATGAAGTCATGAAAATGTCCCCATTTCAAAGAACCAGAGTCTGTGGACATTTGAATCTGTGGTTTCTGCCTGTCTACAGAAGGGTCTATTGCAAAATTTAAATTCATTTTTGCGTTTGAATTTTGAATACTCCAGGGCTTTCAGGTAGGGCCCATCTCCAGGGAAAATAAAACTTAACCGCAGCCACCAACCCCAACCTGAACCATCAAGTAACCTGAACCCAATTAAGTGAGGTTAAAAAGAGTTTGGTTAAGCGCCTTGTTTTGTTGCCTTTGGCTAGAAAAAGAAGTGGGAGTGAGAGATGGCTTTTTAGATATTTCTGACCTAGGTTAAATTAGGACACTAAAAGTCTTGTGAGGAAGTTTCAAGGGCTGATTGGATTACTCAGAACCCAGCCCAGCCTGTGGAGATGAGTCCAAAGTTCCAGATGGTTTTTGAATTAGAATGGGAAAGATCTTACGAGATCTGCATTATTTCTACATTATACCTCCCCTAGTTCCTCATGGATAAGCTCATCCAAAAGATACTCATCAACATCACTAAGGCTTCTTAATCCAGTTAGCTTGTTTGATTGGGATGAACATTTCCAGAACTGGTCATCCTGTGGCCTTGCTATCAGCTACCTATTCAAGGAAGAGAAATTGGAATCCTCTTAATACTTCAGCACAGAGATTGTTCTCTTTTCCAGTAACCCCTCACTATATTAAAAAATTGTTTCTATCATTGGAAGTCAATCCGGTTCAGCCTTTTCATCAAATAATAGGAAGGGGTTTTTTTTCTGGAGGAAGAGTTTGCATTTTTGTATTTTTCTGAGTGATGCTATATGCAAAATTTAATAGCAGAGTTTGTTTGAAAAGTATAATCTACTTCCTGCCATTCATGCTCCCTGTTAAGCTTTAATGCCACACTTGAAGAAAAATGAAAGCCAGTATGTAAAACTGATAGATGCACATGCCCTTGTATGCTAACAAAATCTATCACTTTGAGTTATGAATGCTTCAGGAGAACTCAAACCAAACAAAATCTAGCAAAACAAAAAAAAATCTGCATGTGCTTCACACACAGAGTCTTAGTGAACACTGGCCTGATTACACACATTTGTAACTTACTTTTTTAGTACAGACTTGGGATTCGGTTAACTAAAGACGTCCCTTTAAAAGCTGCCAAATTATGCGTGACCCATTCTGCCACCCCATCTTCTTTTCCTTGATTAGAAAAGGGAAAGGATGTACTGAAGATAACACTGAGGATACTTTCCAAATGATCAGAGGAAAAGAAAGAACAAGGAGAAGAGATCATTAAAATGATAAATGAAGGTTAGGTTTGCTGTTATTACAGGTTATGTTGGTTTTTTCTCAAAGGGAGTGAAGGAGGAGGGGATGCTCTATTTCCTGTTGGAGAAACTGTAATCGGCTATAGAACATTAACAGTTTTAGGAAGAAAAAGGTCCTGACTGCTGTACAAATATTGAAGTGTCAAAGCAAAAGTTCATAATGAAATGATAATGAGATTGTGACAAACCAGAAAATAGCATGTTACTTCCTAAGAACTTGGAGGGGACTTAATAAAATGTCTAAAATGTTTGTTTGCATAAAGATGAGTGATAGCCCAAATAAAGGCTTTAAACTGTGGTAAGAAACACATCTAAATTCATCTTAAATTTGGATTTAATCTATTCCTCTTCCTGTTATTATGGCTAATATTCTGTTACCTAAGTGTCTTTGAAACCCTAATTTCTCCAGAATAGGATTATTTAGTATATAAGTGGAATTATCAGCATAATTCTTAAATTCTCTATTCTCTTTCAAACAGTATCAAAAGCAATGTATTTTGGGATGGGGAGGAAACTGCATGACTAGTCTTCTTCAAGATGCCAGTAACTGTGCAGGAACTTCATGAGTTGCAAACTCAGATGTTACAAGGCGCCATCACTTCAAGTGATGTTCAAAGAAGAGGAAACTCCAAAGCCAGGTCACCTGGAAAGGTGATTTCTGAGAGCCTCTCACACTAGCCAGAGAAGCACAAGTACCTCCTCTGTAAACAGGGCTTTGCATTGGTTTTGTGCGTCTGTGGATGTGGTTGGAGAAGAAAATTTTTACTCCAATGAAGAAAATTTTGAACTTCTCTTGCTATACTTCTAATTTTGTGCTTTTCTCTCATGTGTTCAGGTCCCTCTCTCTTATTTATCCCTCTAAGGAGAAATAATGCAGTTGCAACCTGTATGAACAATGGCAGCTAACAGAGAGCATTTGATCTCTAAAAACAAATTTTATCTGAAGTCAAGGAACAAAGAATATTTTAGACATTAGATAAGCAAGCAAAGTGTGTATAACACAACTTTTTTTGATTCCATATAGTCTGAGGAAGTCTCATGAGGATTTCTGCATTTAGAAGATACCAGAACAGCACTTTTTTTATCTGTAGAGGAGATACAGTGTGAGGTCTTAACCTCAGTCTTCTTAGTTGCAGTGACCAGTGTATAGTCAGATGATAAAATTGACACAATCTTACTATTTTTTTTCTTAAACACATGATTGAGACACAGAACTGTGATATTCATCTGAACTCCTTGGTCCTTCTGCACTAGACTGAAAGCTTTTAAGTGACAGTCCTTGCACATGGGGTTCTGGTGGTTTGTGCATTTTCTCAGGCCTTTCCTCAAAACTTCAGTGTTTTCTTTCTGAAGGCTATTTGGACTACAAGGTGAATGTATCCAGAAGGCTTAGACAGTGCAGAGAGAAGAGGTTTTCTCTTCTTCTAGATGTTCTTCAAGTGCTTTCTCCAAAATTGAAATTTAAAACATTAAGTTTATCATTAATTTTTAGACCACCTGTGTTACTTAACTACCCATACTATTGCTGCTGTTGTCTTTTGGACACTATGATAAATCTGTAATGTAAGAAGATACTAGGAAGGCACAGCAGTTTTGGTTTTTTTTCCTATCATCAGTGCTGTGCACTCTCCTGTGTAAGAAAAATTCAGCAACCAAGCATGCAATGAATAAGCCAAACAAGACTTCAGTAAGGTGATGTTTTGGCATGGCATGGCATAGTTTACATGCAAATAAAAGGACAAACACCAGTTATACCTCCTAAGTCAATTACATACTTCTCAGGCTCACTAAGAGAAGTTTTCTAACCAGCTGTCAAGCCAGGAACCACTGCAGAAAATTGTAGGACCAAAGACAAATTGTTTCGCAGAGTCCTCACTGTTTGCAGACTGTCCAGACCTTAAATTGCAGGACTCACCATCCCACCTTATCTTCCAGATACCCCAGCACTTTCCCGCCAGTCCTGCCTGGGTCTTCAGGCATACAGTGGCTGTGTATGAAATACCTTTGCATCCTTGGAAGAGGGGAAAGGGTATTATAAATTATATGATTCAAAGGCAGCTGCTTGAGGACCTGATTCATTCTGTGTCCTTTCAGAAATAAGAGGGAAAAAAAACATTTCCCTTTTCTAAATCAGTTCACTTTTGAAAATTAATAAACTCTCTTTTATCCACTCACGCTGCTGGGTGGCGTGTTTTTATTGTATGCCGAAGTGCAATAAAATGACAAAAGGCAGTACTGTGAAGAAAAACTTAGAGGCTTTATTTGAATGCATAACAAAGGTTGTTTACTTTCAAAGAACAGTAACAATGTAATGAATGTCTGGTGCAGAGTTAACTACATCCTTGTCCAGATTTGATTTATGTGATGATTTCTGGGTGTTAACTCAACCATTGTTAGCATAACCTCCATCATTTTTATATTCATGCTGCCTCAGAGCACGTGCTAGCGCAGCAGTGTGAAAGAAATGTGAAATAAAACTGGTAGCAGTTTCCAGTGCCGGAAAACTCTTTTCCTGAAATAACAGAGTGTGTAGTGAGCCATAGATCAATTTAAGGCGAGAAGATCTGTGTAACTGGAGGAGCTGTGTTGGGAGAAAGAAGGCAGCCATTGATTTCTGCAGCTCGTTAACCTCTTGAGGGCCATATGCAGTAACGCAGACATCATCCGTGGTCTGCTGGGGTGTGTGTGTGTGTGTGTTTGTGTGTGTGTGTGTGGGTGTGTGTGTGTGTGGGTGTGTGTGGGTGTGTGTGTGCGGGCGTGATGTGGCTGTCAAATTACCTGAAGAAAAATGCAGCCACTTCGGTTGCCTGCTAAAACACAGGAGAAACGCTGCGAGCTCAGGCCACCCGAAGGCAGAAGTTGAGCTTTGTGAGGAGTGCTTGTATGGACACTTCTGTAAACGTGTGTAATTCATACAAGATGCCTGTCTAATTCATACAGGAACTTTGTTCAGTGTACAAAGGAGGGTTTCTGCAATCCCTCTGCTAGGCAGTCTCTCCGTCGCATGAGAATGGGCATCTTTTAAAAGATGGAGTTTTTTTAGGTAAGCAAAACATTCAGAAGTTGCCATAATGACTGAAGTTAAACCCAGTTCTTGAGGGAAGTTTTATGGGTATAAACAAAAGACATTTTTGTTTCTCTTTCACATTCATTTCAAAATTGCCCATAATTACTAAATCCTTCCCATGTGAGCTTTGCAAATCATGGTCTTTAACCAGATGCTCTAGCATATGTTCTAGTATCTATGGTTCCACAGCTGAAGTTCAGGGATATCTGCAGTAATATTTTTGATTCATTTACTTCGTAATTCAATTTCACCTGAAGGCACTGTACAACTTGTATCATGTCTCATCATCAAAATTTTATATTTACAATTTAAATTGAAATTTACAGTTGTCAATAAAATAGTATGTTCAGCATTTTACTGTAAGTCATTCACATAAATCCTTAATTTCATCTTAAAACTGCATCTTGATTTTATGTGAGCTGGTAGATCCCACCTGGGAGATACAGATGCAACTGCTGAGCTGAGAGCAGAATTTAAGTGTTCACTTTTGGATGCATTGCCTTTTGCTCTTCTGTTCTAATTAACATTTTTGTCTCAACTTTATATAGTTGTGCTTTTCCTTTTTTTGTCTGACACTGATCTTGGAAAGGGAAAGAGAAAATGCTAGTGAGATTATACTTGTTTGGGGTGTGTTGTGCTCAGAGAAGGGCAGCATCAAGTCAAATTTCATGCAAGAAACCATCATAATAAAGTACATTATTATGGATGTCAGAGTAATCTTAGATGGGTCATAGCAATCAGCTGATAAGTCCTGTGATTCAAAAGCAAATAAGTTATTACTGAAATGACCCAAAGAATGTGATTTTAACATGATACTTTTAAGTCGACATCCAGAATTTGCATGTGGATAGCCTGCAGTGCTGGATTTGGGCTGTTCTGTCAAGAACCCAGTTTTGAAAATGCATTTGCTACAATTCTTTATCAGTATTATGAACTTCTTCCCTTATGCGTGAAAATAAAGAACAACAGATTATTGTGGGTAATCTTTTTTGTATCATATATTAGAGTACAGCACTCACTTGAAATATCAAGTCAGGTTTCAGGGGCACTCTCTGCTCATGACTGAGTTTGAATTGAGACCCAGGACAACCATACGGAGCAATGGGCTGGAAGTTTGATGGTTCAATTCAGAAAATATGTTTCATAATAAGAAGTTACTTGTTTCCATCTGACCTGTTCGTGCTTTGGCAAGTATTATTTATACTACTGAAATGATCTGGTAATCCAAAGGATAAAATAAACACTTATTCATGATCCAATGTACAGCTGCTTGTTGGGACTCAGGCCAAACCTTCACCTTCAAATCGTCCACAGCAATTCTACGTGTGAATTTTAAAGGTAGTTTAAAAGAGTGCAGGTGGTGATTTCGGTCATCTGAAAAAACAGATATTAACTTAGATAAACATGAGTGGGAGCGATTTCTAATTTTTCGTGTAAAAAAAGTGAAGTTTTCTGTACTTTAAAATTTAAACTTGTTACCTGAAAGTGGTGACAGCTTTTGGGCTAGGATGGAAATAGGAAAGTTGGAAAGTCAAGAAACAGCTAACACAAGTTTAAGAAGTTGATTTATTTTAGAAGTGTTTTGTTGTCCAGGAATGAATGAATTCCAGCTATTTCATAGAAGCTTATATAAATGAAAAGAAATAAGAAAGCAAGTCTGCTGGTTCCTCCACTTGTCGCTGCCACTGGGTAACTGTTCACACCTACATTAGTCACTCCTTCAACAGGCCATGAAATTGTTCCAGCTCTTAAAATGTGTGAGAAAATCAAGGCAGGTGCTGGCACATCATTAATGAAAACCTGACCCTCAGGCTGATACAGTAGTGGTGCTGTTACTGTTTTCATTCTGGAAACCACATGGCTTGTCAAGATGCAAGGAAGTTATTTTGTGCTTATGTATTATTAAAACTCAGTGAGGTCTTTGGACTGCGCATGATAACCATGAGGCTTACTGCTGCTGGAAGTTATATTGATCCTCAGCACGTAAGGATGGCTTTTTGGGATGTTGTTACTGACTTTGTGCCACTCAGTAGCTGTTGGATTACTTAATAAGGAAGAAGCTTGCTACAGAGGGTGCTTGCACATCTGCTGTTAGAGAAACCAAATCCTGAACCATCCATGATCCAAAAAAACCTTAGCGACTTCTCTGGAAATCCTCTCAGAATAGTACCACCCATAGAAACAGCAGACAAAGTGATATTTTAACTTCACAGTAGAAAAAACATTCAGTATTTTTTCATTAAAAGATATGGCAAAATAAGAACAGAGAGTTAGCTTCAGTGTATAGATATTTTTTGTGAGCTCTCATTTAAACCTGAAATCCAGTGAATTGCTATGGAGCTTCTTATCTCAAGAAATCCATTACTGTTCTCTCAAAGGACTGTTCAATCTTCAGTTTCTTACAAGGTTTGTCTTACATATAAAACTGTATTGTATCTTGCTACCTTCGACCAACCAGTTTCTGTCCTCTTTTTTTCCAAAACTTATACCAGACTGCAAACTGAAAACACCGCAACTGAGTGTGAGGTTCTGTTAAAAGTTCAGATGAAATTACCTAAACCATTATGAGTTTTAGAAAGCCTCCATATTTTTCTTACTAACAATAATTTAATTACTCTAATTAGTGATTTAATCACTGTATACAAACAGCCCTGGTTTTTGTGTCCCATTTAGCCCTATATGAAAATTCCTAATACAGCATTAGGGAATTAGAATTATCCTGGTACTGAGTGAAAAGAACATATTCAGCTGTGTAACCAGAAATGCTTGTACTATCTGAATATACTTGCTTTCCTTATTGCACAGCTGAAATATTTTCTTAATTTTTTATTTGCTTTAATATGTAGAAATGATAGCAGAAAATGCAATAGGATTATTAACCTGTTTTTACTTCTTTTTCTCTTTTATTTCATTTTCCAAAAGTGGGTCACACATTTGTGTTTTCAAACTGTATTTTGAGTTCTCTTTTCGTGTCACTTTTTTGATTTTATACCCAAGATCACCTTGCACTTGCAGTGCTGTGCAATTTTTAATACATTCCAATGACACCTCCTGTGAGGTATCAAAGTAATGTTATTTTCCGGTGTGTATAGTTAGGGAACAGAGGCAGAGAGGGTAAGAGCAGCATTCCTGTACTTAATTCTGCCTAGTAATTTAGGGTCCCCCTAACACCTACAGTTAGGAGATGCATCACCCCCTTCCCCCCAGTGGCTGAGCCGGGTCACATTAAAGGCTGTGGCAGGCAGTGTACTGAACTCAGATCTTCCAAAACCTACAATAGTATTCTCTTTCCTGGAACATATTTCCTTTCTAAAATAAACAAATATATTTCGCTGAAGTGATTTGAATACTGCTCCTTCATGTGGCTTGGCAAGAAGCGTGAACTTCATGATTTTTGTATTGCTATTTTAAAGTGTTTGATATTTCTCTTATTAAACTGATAATATCATCCATCATCTCAGGTTTCATGGTTTCTGTACTGATTTCTTTTCCCAGATACTACACTCTCAGGGGAAATCGGCACCAAGAAAAAAGTGAAAAGACTGTTAAGTTTCCAGCGATATTTCCATGCATCCCGGTTACTGCGTGGAATTGTACCACAAGCCTCTCTCTACCTACTGGATGAGGACTACCTTGGGCAAGCAAGGGTAAGACAGGTCTCCAGATCTCCGTTTCTTTTAATAATACTACAGAGAGTGTCAGTTTTGTTTTAGTCTTCCGATAACCAAATTCCTGGCTGATCTTTCTTAAATGATCCACATTATATGCCTATCTCACAACAGATTGTCCATTCCTCATTTGTGGTTATAGCCTTAAAGGCTTAGGTCTCAAAGCAACAGAAAATGTTGCTAAATCTATTCAGCATTTTCAGATTGCAACAACTGAAATTATAATATGTATTTATTAAAGAATGAAGGATTTCAGGTTAAGTTACTGATTTAAGTGCAGCCCTCACACAGCATTTAGTTCATCCACTTGAAAAAAGACAGGTGTCTCGTCTAGTATGGAACAGCTATTAGGCAACCCACAACATCTCTCCTTAGTGGCAAAGGCCAGGAAATGTGGAACATTGACTGCAAACTTTGCAGTGATCAAAATATAATTATATTATTTTGCAGCTCTTACACTTAATTTGAATGGTATTTTCTAGCAAAACTTGCACAATTGATGGCATTGGGATTATATGCCTAGGCAATTTTTATTCTCTGCTGGAGGAGATTATATACCAGGTGTTAGAAAGTAATTAAGAATCCAGAACTGCTTGAATGTAGACTAGAGAAGGGAGTGAATGTGTATTGCATTCACACACATGTCACTGTAGGTCATAGAGGTAGTCCAGAATCAGTCTCCTGACTCAGCTGATGTAGCTGTAAAAACACTGCAGTTGTAGGTAATGATGGATTCTTCTGCGTGTCTGAGTGGGCTTTACAGTAACACTGTATCTAAATTTATAAAAGTTATTCCTGTGTACTTCTTTGTTTAGCACATTGTAATTCATCATGAGACCTAAGATTTTAAAACACTGTATTAGAAATCTAAGAGAATTTGCACTGACCATCTGGGGACATGAAGAAACATATAAAGCATTTGTGCAGTAAAAGGGAATATTTTTCATAATATTTTGGTTTATATTATTTGTTGTTTTGACTTCCATTTTGAAGTTATTTTTAGTGTTCAAAACCTTCTCAGTCAAAAGTGCAAGTACAGCCATATGAGCCTGATTTCTGATATTTCAAATATGACCAATATAGGTTTCTAGGAAAAAACTTTAAAGCTGTAGTAACCAATCCTGTGACTGATTCATGTGGAATAATAACATAAATCAGCTTTACAGTGTGACATACCAGTCACTGGCCTTTTCACATTTGTTTTTTCCAGCATATGCTATCCAAAGTGGGAATGTGGGATTTTGACATTTTCTTGTTTGATCGCTTGACAAATGGTAAGTAAATTTTTTAAGTCTTTATTTTACTATCTCTTGTATATGACTATTCAAAAAAAAATCCATTATTAATTGTTTGCTAAATGTTTCCAGTTCATATTACTGAAGAGAAATTTGCCACATTTTAACCTCTATTAAAATCACATCCTGGAGCTTTTTCAGGCTTTTCCTGAACTATAGGATGGTGTTTCAAGTGTGCTTTTGTACTAATCTAATCCCCTACATTTGTTGTTGTCACCTTTTCAAGAGATGTTTCTGTTTCATTTGCCTGTGAAACTCCAAAGCCACTTTAAATATACCTGTTAGATACATTGGTCAATAAATCCAGATCTCTATAATCAGTCAATATCTATCAATACTAAAGACATTTGAGTGAAGATACCCTTGTTTCTGTTTAGCAGCAAAAATCAGGAAATTTATTAAGAGAGTAAAAATCTGCAAAATGTTTTCTCTAAATACATGTCTGTAAAACCATCCCCCTTCCCCACAAATGTCCAAATAATACCCCTTGATCATGTAACTGCTAGAGAGGGTAATGATCACACCTTTCCCCTTTCTGTACTGCTCAGAGAACTGAGATCCCTCATTCCTCACCCCAGACTAATTAGGTTTGGTTGGAACAGAAAATGTGGAAAAAAGTTGGTTTAGAGGGTCATTCAGCTGAGTGGCTGGCAGTGAAGAGGGAAAAGGATTGCAAATTGCCTGGGAAGCAAAAGCGTAGTTCTTCTAAATTATCTTTCTGTGCCCCTGCTCAGTAGTCAAGACCAAGTAAGTTTCCATGTGTTCTTCATACAGATATTTATTTTCCTTCCTGAGTTACATTAAATAAGAAAAGACTCCCTTCAAACTTTGTTTATGTGTAGTATGGGTTGGTTGGTTTGGGGTTTTTTCTAACTTTTATGGAAACAGTGACACTGAATTAAGCAGTGCAAACTTTTTAAAACGCTGTGTTTATGTATAGCTGTTCATGTAATACTAATAAGGCTCAATTTTGCCAGTGTTCCCAGTATTGGATTTACAGTAAGGCCCTTGCAGCATTACAGTGGGACTTGAGAATGTAAATGCTGCAACTCATTTTTCCTGTCTGTGTCATTGTTACGAGCTGCAGTTGTAGCTGAGCTAGGATACATGGGTCAATTACATGTTTATGCAGCCATATGCAAAATAAAATTCATTCCAAACTCCTGATTTTTAGTAATTAATTAATTAGTACAATATGGCAAACCGAAGTGGCAGAAAAGCCACACTTGGTTCTGTTGTTTCTGAAGATAGACCTGAATTATGACAATGATGTCACTCTCAGACAAGCCTGTCAAAAGATTTTGTTAAAACCATGTCAGTTTGCTTTCTTCCAGTTAAAACCACAGTTTGACTGTCATGTTGAAACAGCAAATGTAACTTCATGGCATCTAGACACAAGAACGGCACTCCATTGGTACAACCTTTCCATCAAGTCTTGATTACGTATAGGAGTAATTTATATAAGTGACTTCCGAGTACACGAGAGTCATCTAAGCTCACTTCATTGGAGATGAGGTGATAGGAGCTGACTAATAGGAAATTACCCAGATTTTTAGCCTTGCTTGGTTTGTAACTACATGTAAAGGGAATCTAAGAGTTGTTCCTTTCTGCTTTTAGGAAACAGTCTCGTAACACTGCTTTGTCACCTCTTCAACGTGCATGGACTTATTCACCATTTCCAATTAGACATGGTTACATTACATAGGTTTTTTGGTAAGTGCACACCTCAATGCCATCTTTGAATGAAGTTTACAGCTTAAGTAGAGCATCATAGAAGACACTGGCTTTGTCTTTGTAAAAATGATGATGCCATTGGAAATATTTCAGTAAAAGATGTCTGTGATATACATTAGCATACAGTTTGCAGGCACTCAAGTACTTGTTTCACTACCTAGTCAGTGGAGGGATTTCAAAAGGCTCTGCATTGGGCTGAAGCATCCCAGCACCACAGTCAAATCACCACTGGTGATTTAGAATAAGATATGCCATGCAGAGATGTGGCTTGCTTAGGCCCACACAGACAGACAGCCACTGCAGAACCTACGCCTGCACAGTACAATTGTGGTGCAATGTAATTATTTTAGTGACTAAAAGACCACTGAAACCCAGGGCAGTTAAAAGCTTATGTGCAAAATTTAACAAATTATATCAAGCTGTCCTGTCTACACTGAACAGTGTTGATGAAAGCCCCTGCTGCTGTTACTGCCAACAGAAATATTAGCCCCATGCTGTCAGTGAACCAAAAGAAGAAATTGGCCAAATCAATTACTTTTTGCATCACTTTTTGAAGGCAGCTAAATGCCAGTTTTTCAGGCTGTTAAGCAGAGTTTCCAAAGCAGGGTCTCTTCTTTAAGACTGCCTAATTGTTGCTTCTGGAAAGTGTTCCTCTGGTGTGGAGACAGACAAAATCTCCCTGCTGTTTCTAACTCCTGTGGGCAGACGTGGATCGGACAGTCGGGCAATCAGAACTAGCAGCCTAAACTCACAGTTTAAGGGATTACCCACTGTACCTCCAGATGCAGCTGGAAACAAGCAGAAGGCTTGGACTTTCTCTGGCGCTGCTCGTGCTGGCAGCGAGTGCCATGGGACATGTGCCCGTTGGCTTTCCATTTGATTAATTCGATCGTGTCCAGGAGAGCTCTTTAAGCAAGATCACATGCAGCTTCCAGCGCTCACGTGGTGCTGTCCCACGACCACATAATGGTGCACATGCTGCTGCAAGGAACACAGGGATGTGAAGCACACATCTCAATGATTTTTCTGTCTGAGAGAAAGCTGAGAGTTAAGAGGTTGGTGCTCCTGGTCCAACTGGACCGGTTTCAGCACTGCAAACTGAAGCATGAGGGACTGGTATTTTAAAATGAACACACAGATGTGACTAAAATTGTCACAGGAAATTTTGCTGTGAATACCCCAATGCTGGGTTTTATGATTCTTCCCCTGGGGGGTGTAGGAATGCCTTTGCCTGTAGTTCATGACTCAAATAACAAATCATGGCAGGATATCAGGGTCTCACTCCCTGCTGCTGTAAAATAGGTGATACTTCCTTAATGGCACACTACTACCCTACAACAGCAGCCTAAATAATTACACTCTGTTGTGGATAAATTTGCCTCTCTTCCTTGTTTATTTTACTCCTCAATGAGAGCCTTCACTAAGGCAAGAAAGAGGTGATTTATGCACTAGACCCAGTATATCCCCTTGGGCCTCACAAATCCTTTCATTCCTTTTTTCTCTAAAGGTACCGTGATAAAAGCAGCAATTTAAATAAGCTACAGCTATTTGAAGAAACTCCTCAGGCAGCTGACTGCAAAACCTCAGATTGTATTTTAAGTTCAGTTCCCATTTGTGGCCATGGCATTCAGAGACTAAAGGATCTTTATTTTCTGTTTTATTCTCAGTTATGGTTCAAGAAGATTACCATAGCCAGAACCCCTACCACAATGCTGTCCATGCCGCTGATGTCACACAAGCTATGCACTGCTATCTGAGGGAGCCCAAGGTAATCACAACCTTTCACACTGATGTTGCTTTCAGATGGTTCTCAGATTTTTTTTTCCCAGGCTTGAAATAAAACCCCCAAGAGATACTTTTAGACAGCAGAAAGTGATGGCGTGCTGGAAGTCAGCAACAAGTCAGGAGCAGCCTCGGCTACAGATTACAGATGTTTCAGTCAAGCTGTGAGAGTCACTTCTCATCACGCAGGCATCCTGCCTAAGTGCTGCCATATGAGCTCCAGCCACCATGGCGCTGTGACCCAGCCATGGTGAACTGCTTGCAGTTCTTCTCCCACCAAACTCAGGAGACAATGCATGTCTGTGCCTCAGCCACCTCAGAGCATAAGCTCTCCACATCACTATTTCAAAATACCAAATAAGGCACAATTTCACCAGGAAAGGTGAAAACAGTCCCTTCAGATGGGTCTGTTGCAGGGTGTCCTCTGCAAGAGTATTTGAGTGCTGCTGCAAGTTCTTACAGCATCAGAGTGGTGTTGCCTTGTGATAGTGCTGTGCTGAGCCACAGTATAAACATAACTGATCTTTTCTGGCTTGGCTCAAACGAAAGGATGTTCTGCTAGAACTAGCAGTTTGTTACACAAGAATATAGCAATAGTGAGGACAGGAGCAGGCCCCATCTTTCCTGTATTTTCATTTTCTGCAAGATCTGCAAGTCCTTTCTTGCCAGGAAATGCAGAGGACAGAAAACATCCCGAACCCGGACCATACTGCTCATCAGTTATGAACTCAGGGTGCTTCTTTCATCTCATAGACCCGTACTCTGTACAGACTCATTGGTCTGGTAATAACTGCCTCACTATCACAAACAGAAAATGCTAAGACTACCTTTTTTTGCTTCTAAATGAGCCCTGTAGCAGAAAAAAATCTGGATAGGTTTTCCAACTTGAATGTTTCAAGTTAGAAAGGTAAATTATGTTCCCTAATAAAATACATGAACTGAGATAGATATTTAACAGCCAAGGCTGACATTTCAGAAGCTGATAAACTCTGCATTTTATAACACAGTACTATGCTAGAAAATTGAAGCCTGATCTTCTGTTGCCATTACTAAGTACTTGGAGAGGCAGAGCTCTTACAATGGATGGTTACATATGCCAACTTACCAGCCTACCTGTTTGCTTTTTAAACCAAATGAGACTATGCTGAAGTCCTTCTATTACAACAATCCTTATATTGCCATGAGTAATAAAGAAATAGAAACTGTAATAAAAGATGATTATGTAGAATAATATCTTTAGAGATGTATGTTCAACATTTACCTTAAAAACATCGTTCACAAACTTTATACTTGACATTTGTGTATAAATGCCAACACACCCAATCTATGCCATGATGTCAGCTGGTTTGTTTATTTACCAAAAAAAAGTGTTTACTGTTCATGTTTTTGTTGTGATTAATGTGTGTGATGATTTAGCTTGCCAACTTCCTCACCCCATCGGACATCATGCTCGGACTGCTCGCTGCTGCAGCTCATGACGTGGATCACCCAGGGGTCAACCAACCCTTCCTGATTAAAACTAAGCACCACCTTGCCAGCTTGTACCAGGTAAAACTGCTCATCAAGTTGCTGAAGTAAAAAATGCAGTCAAGGAGAGTTTAAGCAATTTGTGGTGAACTTTTAATGCCAAAATCTGGCAGTGGAAGGATGCGGGTCAAGTAATCCTGCACTTTGGAGTCTGGGCAATTTCAGTCAAGCACCTCACTGGGTGTCACTTCTTAGAGCAAAGCTGATACAGGAGAATAGGTGGAAATGTCAGATGTTTTTTGAGGACATTTAAGCCAGATCAGTTGTCTGGGCTGTTTCTGCTGTAGGTCATCTGGGGTGAGGAACTGTGGTTAGGACAGTTAAAATCATGACAAGAAGATCTTATCTTCTTACTGAAAGAGTGAGCAGATAAGCAGCAGGCATGCTCTAAATTGGTATTGCATTAAAGGAAACCTTTGCTTCATGTGGCTGTAGTAAAATTAAACACTTAATGAGCACTGCATAAAAAAAAATAGAAGACAGATGAAACCAAAGGAAAAGTCGCAGACATTTACAGTAACATTCCTCGAGATACAAAGAAGGAACTTCAAGAAAGCCACTAGGTCACACCACAGGCTGTCTAGACCAGTATCCTGTTTCTAAGAGCAGCCAGTAAAAGATCTCAGAGAGAAACATAAGTCTGGGATAAGTACAGAATTGTCCTTCACCTAGTATACATCCTTTCAGCTCTGGCAAGCAGTAGTAGAAAACTTCCTGAAACAAAGACACAGACTCTCTTGTTCAATAACCAGCAGTGAACCCATGCTGCCTGATTTTTGTGGTCCTTTTTGAATATATTTGAGATTTTGGCCTATGGCAATCATTGTAGCTTTGTATTTTATATAAAACTGTCCTACAAGTATAATCTCCACACACATATGTTATAATATAATATGTTGTTATTATATATGCATTGTATGCATTGTACTTATAGATACAATGTGCCAGAGCAATTTGCTGCCAGAGCAAATCTTAATTTTGGTTGCACTAACCATAATTCACAGGTAGTAAATGGAGTTGGTAGTGAGTTTTAGCCTTTAGAGTCACAGACTCATAGACTCATGAAGGCTGTAGGAGACCTTTAATATCATTGTAACCAACCCAACTATTCACCCAGCACCAGATCTGGACACGTCTTAAACACCTCCAGGAATGGTGACTCCACCACCTCCCTGGGCAACCTATTTCAATGCCTGACCACCCTAACAGTGACAATATTTTTCTACTATCTAATCTGAATCTTCCCTGTCTTAGTCCCCTGTCTTAGTTTAAGGCCTTTCCCTCTGGTCCTCTTACTGCAGGCACGGCAGGAGAGACTCTACAGCCTCATTTCAGGTGGGTGTAGGGAGCAATTGGGTCCCCCCTGAGCCGCCTTTTCTCCGGGCTAAGCACCTCCAGCTTACTCAGCCACTCCTCCAGACATGTTCTCTGGACCTGTCATAAGTCTTGTTGCCCTTCTCTGGCCATGTTCTAGCACCTCAGTGTCCTTTTTAAAGTGAGGGGCCACGAACTGGACACAGCATTCGAGGTGTGGCCTCACCCAGTGCCGAGTACAGAGGGACAGTCACTGCGCTGGTCCTGCTGGCCACACTATTCCTGATTCAGGCCAGGGTGCCTTTGGTCTGCTTGGCCACCTGGGCACACACAGATTCATGTTCAGTCAGCTGTCAGCCAGCACTCCCGCTGGGCTGCTTTCCAGCCGCTTTGGAAGAGTCAATTTCAGCCTTCTTGGAGGTTGTCAGAAACAGAATATCCCACATTAAAAATTAACCTACCTGAAGAAGAATCATGAATAGCTACATACACAAACTTAGCAAATTGAGAGATTGCTGTGATGTGCTTACTGCTTGATAAGAGAGTCTCTCTTTTTCTACCCTACACAAGCACCGTTTGGGTTTTCCCCTAAGAAGTGGATTGTGTAATGGTGTGACTGCCCTGCCCTCTGACATGGGAATGGGCTGGACTGTGGGAGCCCCAGCCAAGGCACAGTTATGCTCAAACATTGAAAATGTGACTGGCCTCATCATAAGCTGATGGAGCTTATTATGTCATACCCATCTGTTTCTGGTCCAGTCTTTTCTAAACGTCAGGCCAGCTGAGTGAGGAGGGAAAAAAGCCAGGGGCCTAAGCTGCAGTACTTTGGGAATGGTAAGGATGTTTTGAAGAGGAGTGAGTAGAGCCATTCCACAAAACTCCTTGTCTTTTGAAAAGGTATAAACAATTCCTTCTCAAATTAATAGTGGCAAACAGTACTTTGTAATTAGGTTGAAAAATCAGGCTGATCTGAAAGACATACAGCTAAAAAATCTTCTCTTAGAGAAGTGGTTTCTGCTCGGGTATTTGGGTTTGAATATACTTACGAAGGTTGGTTAGAAAAGGCAGTGACAAAGCAGAAAAGTGCAATCTTTCAACAGCAAATGAGATCTGAAGTACCCTACTTAAGGACATTCACTGGCAAGTTTGAGTTATTCTAACTGAAAATGATCCCACATTGTTTCCAAAGATCTTAGTAGTATACAGTATATGGATGCCAGTAAAAATAACTCCTGGAAAAAAGAAGTTTTGCTGAAAACATTTATAGTCAAAAATTTAGATTTAGTGAATAGTCTTTAAAACATGTACTTTAACATGTGCTTGAAACTGAAACAAAGTTCTTAGGTTTTTGGTTTTTAAGTACCACAGCCACAGAACTGCTGGGATTAATCAGCAAAAGTATCAAATGAAAGTAAGTTTTAACAGAGCTGGCAATCATCTGTCATTGAGACACGGGATTTATCCATGTATGGCATTTCTATGCTTTTAAATGTCTCTTGACATTTAAATTAAAACTTTACATTTACATTTAGAAGAAAAGGTTTTGTAAAATGAGGTAGGTCAGTTCCTGACAAAGATGTAAAGCGTTTGACAGCTTCTGAAGTGTGTATGTAAGAAGAGTCATGTTTCAGGAAGACATCACCAAGGACTTCAGAGCTTTCAGTATTTGTTTTCAAACTAAATTCTATATTTTATGATGCAAGACACTTTGTTTTGTAATCTGTAGGGTAATTTTCTAAGGTCTGTTGCACATGATTGCATGCACCATAATTTTCTACAAAGATAAAAGCAATTCATTAAAATCTCCAGCATTACAAGGACAGTTGAGAGCATAGAAGGTGATTCTAGTGGTCTGGAGGTCACTTAGTTTTCTGTGAGGAGCACAACAGCATTCCTTGCAATGTGATGCAGACTTTCCTTCTGACTTGTATTGTCTGGCTTTTAAATGAAGGGTAGAAGTTTAGAAGTGTGGATAGATCATATACAACATCTGTAGTACAAAACAGATTTCAGAAAACTATGAAAGGACTCTTTACAACTTTAATGTAGGTAAGCTGGAAATAGGAAAGTACATTTTGGGCATCAGTAAAAACAGCTTTCTTATGCAGTCTTCCTTAAAAGCAACACTTCTGATTGTAAGTGTAATTTTTGACTATTTAACATTATGTAGTTAAACCAACTGCTCAGTGAGTAACAATAGATTGAAGAGATTGAAAGAAATTCTGATCTCCATTGAATTAAAATTGAAGCTTGCTCTGCACATAGTTAGTAGCAAGTCTCCCTCTCTTCAAGTTACTGTTCTTTTTTCCATGTGTATATTGAATGCAGTGGTTTGAATAGCTCAGACTAAGTAACAGATTGGAAATATTGTGGTAGCTTAAGAAAACAAACTGTCATAGGCCTGAAGTCTTTGTTATAGCAATCTAGTGGGATTGGGATGTAAATGTGACAGAAGCTTCCTATAGTGCAGCCTTTAAAGCAAAGCTGCACTACTCAGTTAAAAAAAAAAAAAAAATCACCACATGAAGCCGAGCTGAGAGCCCCAGTCTGCAAGCCAGCACGGAGATTTTCCTGCATGGGTTGTCTCCCACCAGCCTAGGTGATCAGATAGCTCATGGCAATTACTCTTAATAAAGCAGTAGTGTGTTCCTAGGGGGAATAGCTGACTCTACTAATTGCTGGCAGCCGCTTCAGGGATTCTGGCTCCTTACATTTAAGAGGAGAGTCATATGACTTCATGCTCAGTTGTTGCTTTTAATGTGACCTTTCCTTTTCTCTCCTCCCTGTAGTTCCAGTGTGGGAGACTAAACAGTGCAGTGGTGTCAATTTGAGGTTCTCCTTATAGCAGCAGGCAAAGAGCAGAAACTTAGAGAAGTGGAAATACTCTGAGATGACTACTTGAATCTGCTTTTTCCTATGAGCAGCTACTTATTGGATGCATCTCAGATGCCTCAGCCCTACTCTGTCTGGCCTTCAGTATGGCCAAGGAGCAGCTGTATCCATGGAGTGTAATTCCCTCTTTGAGGCAGGTGCTGCTGAAGCAGCTCCTCACAGCAAGTAAGGCTGCCACGGTGGAAGGGAGGTGGGGACACAGGGTCCAAGGGGATCTCCCTGGCTGCAATGTTTCAAGGATGCACACAGGCACTGTCATAAACAAGTGTAAGCCTTCCCAAAAGTTGGCATCAGATAGAATTTGTCCAATTTAGTAGGAAGATGGCAGCCTGTAGCCTTGGGGTGACCTTTGGGACCAGTAATCAGCTCTGCAACTTGGTAGGTGGGAAAAAAACCGAAAAAAAATATGTTATTATGTCCTATTACATTATCCTATTTTTCTTGGTCAGAGTGTAGGGTTGCAAAAGTCCATCCTGATGTATTTAGGCAAAAGGAGAAAGGGATATTTAAGTTGGCAAATGAACAGAATTCCTGTCAAAAGTAATTTCTGTATTGCATAACTGATGTTGTGATCTGAGTCCATCAGCTCTTCCTAAGAAAAGGAATTGGTTTTTACATGGTTTGAAAGTTTTGGATTTGGTTCTACTTTGGTTTTTTTCCCCAGAATCTGTGATTTCTGTAAGGGAAACAAACAGACAAACCCAGGGAAATACCAAAGCAACATTTTTTCTGTGAATTCGGAAGCAGCAAAAAACACTGCGCAAAGTACTGTGATAGGAAGTCAATCCAATTTTTACTCTCACCTTTGTACTAGGCAAGATGATCAAAATGCAAATTGGATCTTGGTTATGCAATGTTTAGTTTTTTTAATAGTCATCAGATATGACTACAGATAGGATAGGACATAGATAGGACTACAGAGGAAGATGGGGAAGACTTAGGCAGAAAATACTGCTCAGTCCCTCTTGGAGAAGTGGAAGCTGCACATCTTGTCCCATGGGAAAGGCACTACTATGGCAAAACCTCTGAGCTGTGGGAGGGACTGTGTGTGAGGGAGCTAGAGGTCAACAGTGGCTGGAGGGAGGGATTCTGATTCCACTTTCCCAGCTGGCAGTGACAAGGTGGAGTTCTTGTTCTGCTGCCTGCTCAAAAGGTTTGCTTGTGTTTCGTTTTGTTTTTCTTATCCAGTGCTCATCTACTGCAAAAGCTGTGAACTGCCCAAAACAGGGAACAGATGATAAAGGTTTCTGAACAAGTGACCTTTCTGAGGCATTTTGTGGTACAAAGTACTCTGTGAACTAAAGAAGTGATGATGGAAAAATGCACCGTGTCAGGGTAGTAATTTCAAGTCATCAGACATAACATACCAAATTTGTTGTAATTTACTGACAACCTAGAAAGCTTGGTTTCGGCTCCCTAGCAGTTTTTTTCCAACCTAACTTTGGTGCCACTTAGTTGAAAACAAGAAAACAAAAAGGAGTCAAAATTTGTTGCAGACTAAGTTGCTGAAGCCTGCGAATGCTCAGCAGTACTGCTATTCCTCTTGCTTCCACTGAACAGCTGCAGGCAGCTTCCAGTTCCCTGACTCAAAGGGAAATGTGGCAGTTTAGTTTTCTTTTTCTTGTCTGCTCTGCATTCAAACTGTAGATGCTGAAAAGTCAGCCTAGAATCAGTAGGAGGTAAAAATACACTTTTGCACTCCTGCTTGAATTTATTTGTTAATAAATCTGATAGAAAGCAAATTACCTCTCAGTAAGATGAGATTAGCTCCCCTGTTCACAGCAGGATTCAAAAGCTGCAGAACAACAGGCCTCTAGGGTTGACCTTAGCTAAGAAACCCAAAAGCACAAGGTCCTTAGCTAGAAATCCTTAACTTAGAAATCTAGACCAATTACTCTAATCCAACTGTGGCTGAAAAGCACACATTTTAGGCTCATGTTACAGCATGTCCAACCAGCTCTGGGTATCATGTGATATGGCAAATCCCTGTGTGTACCTGCAGCATGGATACCATCCTAATCCTTGCGTTTACTGGTGCTATTCCTCCCCAGAACGTGTCGGTGCTGGAGAACCACCACTGGCGCTCTACCATAGGCATGCTTCGAGAGTCACGGCTGCTCGCCCACCTGCCCAAGGAGGTCACGTAAGTGTCCACCAGAATCACTGAAACTAGGCCATGGCCTCCTTCTGCCTTCCTAAAAGCACACTGGCAAAGAGGCCCAGGCTTCAGAATAGGCTGAACTTCCTGCCCCTTCTTGGTGCCACTGCGAAATCATGAGACAAAGTTCCACAGCAGAAGTATTTTTTAAGACCTACCCACTTCTGCAGCACAGGAATGGCTACTCTCAGCACCAGGAACACAGGGAGTCCCAGCAAGAGTGGACTTGTTCAGATGGATTGTTGGCATTTTTCATCTTCCATAGCGCCATCCAAATATGGAAAGAATTAGTGATTACAAACAGGACATTGAAGGAGTTGGTCAAGGAGCATCAAGACTGCTCTGGATTTCCACATGTCACTGAGGGAATGTGGTTTAGGTTTTATGGATAAAGCAAAAAAAGAGCAGCCACATGAGCACCTTGGCCAAGTTGCTGCTAGCTTTTTACTTGTGTTAGTCCCACCAAGGATGGGAGATTGAGACAGTGAACAGACTGCAATAATACATTTTAAATCACAGGTGACCCTACCAAGAATATAAACAAGTTACCTGGAAGCGATAAGCTCTATATCCCTTCAGAAATTCTTTGCATCAGACCAAAGGACTTCAATCTAGACCTTCACAACTTTGACTGTAACTTCAAAGTTGCAGTATTCGCCGTTCAGCTCTGAGCAGCTGAAGTAAGATGTGAGCATTTTTCTTGATGCAACATGCTGTTGTTTCAGGGTGGGTTTTTTTGTACTTTCCTAGCGCTTTTCAGAAGCTTTCAGAACAACCTGTGCCAACAAGCATTTTTCTTCTACATTATCTATTCTTCTTGAACCCATTTGGGCAGGTAGAACAGTTGAACCCCGCAAAACCCAGCAGAGACTGACCAAACAGATCAGACTGGGTCCATAAAGAAAGAGGGAGCTTTCTGCCAGATCCAGTGATCCAAAGTAGGTTGTTTTGAGCTCCTAATGTTGAATGATTCCATGATTAATGGGGCTTATTTACCTTCACTGCAGACAGGACATTGAGCAGCAGTTGGGCTCCCTGATCCTGGCAACAGACATCAACAGGCAGAATGAATTTTTGATCCGTCTGAAATCTCATCTTGACAATCAGGATTTGAGGCTGGAGGATGCACAAGACAGACATTTCATGCTTCAGGTAACTACTTTATTTTTTTTATAGTTTTTATTAACTTTTCAGGTCACAGTATTTCCTAGTATATGTTAAGAGTAGTAGCATGTCTGGATATCAGCCTCTCCTTACCTATCACTATAAACACTTCCCTTCTGCCACCTTCTGGCACATCAGGCAAGCATACCTCCAGTATTTCCTTATGTAATTTCCTTGAGTTAAAAAGCTGTGAATGCAATAGATACAGGAGAGTATCAAATGCTATGGAATGGACATAAGCTAGCTTATTTTATTTCCAAAACACTGCTTCTCTTGCCAGGTAATGCTTCAGTTGCAGTGTCTCTCTCTCTTCTGGCAAATGTCACTCCACTGGTGTTGTTTTCTAGTGCTGTGCAGGAGAGCCCCCTTGTTGGTGTTCTTTCCAGGACACCCTGACATCAAGTCCTGTTCCTGTGATGGATGCTCAGAAACTGCCTCTGCAAAGACAGCTGTTGCTATGGCAGCAGATGCTTCTCTAGTGCATCTGCCAGCTAATGAAAAACCCATGCTTTATTCAAAAATCAAATAGGTTCATACTAGTTCTTCCAGCTAAACAGCAGTCATTAGCAGACTCTTCAGAATAAACCTCTATCTATTAAAGCATTATTGTGATTAACATATCTACATATACTTGCTTCTTTGGAGAAATTACATTAATTTCATTCCTAAATACATAAAGAAGTTGAAGTAATGATTTTCATTTATAAAACAAACATCTACATGTTTTCCTTCCATCAATGTCATGGAAAAGGTGACAGCTGCAAGGAAAGAAGTACTGATCTGTTCATTCTTCCCCCTCCAGCAGTATGGGAAATGTAGTAGCTTCTCACCTGTTCTGGCTCAAACAGTCTTCTGTCAGATTCCTGCACAGACTGTGCAGGACAGGGGGATAGGTTGACCATATTTCTGGACAGATAAGGCAAGAAGGTTGTGCAAATACCAAAAGCAGAGGAATTACAGCTCTCAGCTATGGAAAAAAAAAATGGTTTCTTATGCACTAGGCAGTAAGATTTACTTATCTGGTGGATTAGTTATGGAAGAAGAAAAGAAAAAGATCAAGAATTCTTGATTGATTGGAGTAAGCTAAAGAATGTTTGAAAGGTCCTTGCAGTAGACAGTAACATTAAGGCTAATCAGCTTAATCCAAAGAGAAAAGTGACTTGGAGATTTCCCTCTGCTGATTGACAGGTCTGAACTCTTAGAGGAAACACTTATGTTTTCTTCCCGGGTGCCAGAATGACTTCTGACTTCTGTCAGACAGAATGACTGTGTTCAGAC
Source organism: Chloebia gouldiae (assembly GCA_003676055.1). NCBI lineage: Eukaryota > Metazoa > Chordata > Aves > Passeriformes > Passeridae > Chloebia > Chloebia gouldiae. The sequence continues at coordinate 59,382,340 of QUSF01000002.1, read as the reverse complement.
TGTGAAGGAACAAGGCACGTGATACTTCGTTCCAAGGCAGTAAGACAGGCAGACTATTACGTGTTTACTTTTCTGAAGTAGTTACTCAGTTTCAAAAACCTTTTCGCCTGTACTCATTCTCCTACAAAGCACTTAAAAGTACTAGTTAAATAAGTGAAACCAGGCCAGGGGCAGTGTGGAGAGCCCTGTGCTTAGCTTTGTAAACAAAAATATGCAGACATTAAGATGAAGTGTAATTGAAGTGAAATGCAAGGTCACTCACTGAGACCGCAGAGAAATCATGCCCAAATAACCAGCTTGGCTCTTCCCTTCCTTGTCATCAGCCATGGATGCTGAGCCAAGCAGTCAGCAGGAGCCAGCCTGAGGCTTTTGTTGGCTTATTTCTTCCAAGGAATATCCAAAACACTTTGCAGCCTTGGAATTTGGTCCTGCTCTTGTTCGCACTACGGTAAAGTGGAGGGCTGAATGAAAGTTTTGTTTGCAGCTTAAATAAATGTTCTTTCCTCAAAGGGCACATTTGGGTGAGGCTGAGTCCCTGAAAGGTAATCTTAACCCTCCCTGGCATCGCTGGTGGGGCCTGGGAGTTCCCTGACTGCAGATTTACTGCTGAAGCACTGCTAAACAGCAGCTTCCTTTCTCACTACTATTCTTCTTGCTTTCAGATTGCACTCAAGTGCGCTGACATTTGCAACCCTTGCCGGGTTTGGGATCTGAGCAAGCAGTGGAGTGAACGGGTCTGCGAAGAGTTTTACCGGCAAGGTCAGCCCCTTCAACTCACAGCAGCTCCCTTTCACCTCAGCTTTCCATGGTTTCTGAGGTAGCACTGAAATGTCCCTTGAAGAATGAACTCTTCAGAGATGCGCTGTCTCACTGGAAAATTGGGAAGGGGTAGAAGAGCAACAAGAGTTTCTCTGCTCCTGTACCAGCATCAGGCAGGAGGGAGGGTTTTACCGTGCCTCAGCCCTTGAGTTCAGCTGAAAAGCCTGAAAAGTGGCTGGGTTCTTCTCTGAGACCCTCCAGTCACCATGAGCACTTCTGAGCTGGAATGGTGCTGGTGCCACACTGCCCCAAAATCCTAGCAGTGTGTTTTGTCTCGCTTTTCATGCTCTCACTACAACTCTGATGCAAGCCTTACCCTCACTGTTTCCCAAATTTCTGCCTGCAAATGCAGAGAAAGGGTTCAAACACGCTTCCCAGCATGCTGTTGAAAAGGCCAAAGCAGGCAAGCCAGACCTCAGCTAGAACCTACTGCAAATGTTTTCAGACCCCTGCGGAGAGCACAGTCACGCAGGGGTTTTTTTTTGAAACACAGTAATTACACCATTTGGCTCTATCTGCATAGGCAAGGTCATGCTGTGCTACAGTACAGGGTGCAGCAGGGTTTAATCGCTGCTAAATGCTTTGTTCAGAGCATCCTGTGAGTTGAAGGCAAGTGGAAGAGCACGCAATGAAGTTCTTAGCTCATTTAACATTCTGCACTACAAAATAAAGCCACATCTGAACTGGTACCTAGTACAGTTAGTCTTTAACAAGGACAAACCAGTCAGCGAGTTAATTTTCAGCCCATATTGGTTTAAGCTGGTGAAATGTCTTTGATGCCTTTGAAGCAACATACGCGTCTTGCCCAGTGCAGGTTTAGTTAGTCAGATGTGTATAAGGCATAATCAGCAGGCAGCTCAGGAGGTGCAGTACCTCACCTTTAGTGTATTGGGGCACCATGCTGAGAAAGACAGCTCAACTCTTAAAAATGTAAGCTTTTTCCACTGCCCTCAAGATTTGTTCATCTACAATCTAAAACATACCTCTGGAAGGAGATATGCGAGTACATGAGACCAGTTAGAAGCATCACAGGGAGAAAAGGAGCATTTTATGTGGGACAGTTATACAAAAGCTGTGGTCTGATTATCACTAGTGGCTGTATAATCCTGCTCAGTGGTACAATACCCCCAGTATTAAATAGCATGAATTTAGATACCATTATCACTTTAAAGTGTTTTTGTAGACCTCTCTGCCCCCTTACACACAATGATGGGGCTTGAAGGTATTTTTCAGCAC
>QUSF01000002.1:58974526-59380275 GCA_003676055.1 Chloebia gouldiae | reverse complement strand
CTGCCCCCTTACACACAATGATGGGGCTTGAAGGTATTTTTCAGCACTAAGTTTAACATTTGGAAACCATAAGGTCTCATGTTTTGATTTTTAACTACAGATGAGACAGATAATATCACAATTAGTGCTTTGATTAATCTACCTTCTGGAACAAAGTTTTAACATTTTTTTAATAGAACATTTCTAAGGCCATTTTAATAGCGACTCAGATCCTGATCTTCCAGTGTTCTGGTGCATCTACACTAAATGTTAATAAATAAAATATACAATCCAGGTACATTTCAGGGAGCATTTGACGCCTACTGCAGCTCCTAACAAAACTCTTTCCTAGAAAAATACTCTTAATTTATTTTCAGATCTTTTAAAAGTCATCACAGCTAGAAACACAGGGTAAGTAATAAAACTTGTTTTGTATACATGAAACTGGAAGTAGTAAGAAAAAGCTTTCAAGAAAATGGCCAATGTTGAAGCAGCATTAATTATCAGTTTCTCTGATAAGGTTTTAAAATTGCTTGGAAGGTTTTCCCTAGCGTAAAAATTCTCAGGAACTAATTCGTGCAGTTCCTTTTACAGTAACGTGAAACAAAAAAAATCATTTTAAGTACTTAACCATGCGAAAGAAAATCTTACCAAATCTCTGTCAATTACTTAATTGACTTCTAAAAGCCAAGAAGATGTATACTTTGAGCCAGACAGGTCAACCATTTTCTACCCAGAACACCTACAGAGGGGATATTACTGGAGTTAGAAACTTTCTTTTAGTCAAACATTTTCGGAGGGATAGATGAGAAGAAGACAAATTCCACATTTGGAAACCTAAGAAACTGTTATTGTGTCTCAGTTTTGCTAAATTGTTCCTTTTGGTGTTCATGAAGCTAAAAATGTTTTCCTGATACTTTCTAAGTACTCAATTAGAACTGAAGATACTCTGTTCACATTTAAGAAGTGATTCTATGCCGCAAAGGGAAGAAAGGCAGGGCTTAGAAATACACAGTGTTTTATATGTGGCTATAGAACCTGAGTAACACAACAGCAAAAACTGTTCATGGGGAGAAAAGGGCTTTTAAACAAAAACAGTGGATTTAAAGAATTTAAAAATTCTTTATGGGTTGAATACAATTTGAAACAGTCCCCAGGGCTGGTCACAGCAGGAGCTGCCTGCAGGAATCTTCAGAGCAGTCCTGGATTTGGAACTAGAGTCCTTGTGGTCCAGTTAGTCAAATACTCTGCTATGAAGGTGGCTAGGAGTTCAGCCAACTACTTTGCAGTCTCGAGTCAGTCCTGTGCAGATGCCTCTCTAGGAACATCCTGGATGACCCAGGAACTAAATATGCTCAGTGCAGGAGCAAAGGCATAGCTTGATACCCAGCTACTGCACAGTAATAACACAGACTTTTAATTTCATCCTTTTTCTGCATTTATAACTTGACCTCAATAACTGTTGATACTTGAAACATTGCTGGAGTTCATGCTTTGGTCCTTACTAGTTTGTTAGTGCAGCCACAGCTCTGAGCTGCCAGGCTCCAACACTCCTCCCTTTATGAGCCACTTCCACAAGAACACACTCAAAAATTCCACTACAGTTCTGCTGTAAATCTAAAATTGATATGCTGCAATTTTCTGGTAGGAAGTGATCTGAACAATGAGTAAATGAACTAGAATGTCTTAAAATCTTTCACATAAGAGAATCTATTTTAAAAATTAAGGTCCTCAGAACACTTACATACTCAGATTTAATGTTCATCTAAAAGTTATCTTTTCATAGATTTTTCTTTGTATGGATAATTGGTTTCTCTGGTACCTAAAAAGAAGAAGTCCAGAAAACAAAGGTATTTAGACATTTACCATGATCATCATTGGTAGAAGATTCCAACTCATCACGCAGTTGCAGACACTCTAAGTGTGGCATAGGTATGGAGAAGAGATAAAAGTGGCAGAAAAATATTTTTTCCCTTTTTTTTGCAGGTGATCTGGAACAAAAATTAGAACTGGAAATAAGCCCCCTTTGTAATCAGCAAAAGGATACAGTACCAAGCATCCAGATTGGTACGTATTAGTTTAATTCTCTTCATGTTTACCTCACTATGGCAAAAAGCTCTAAGATAAACTTTTATTCAGCACATGCCCCACTCTGATACAGTTGTTTTAACAATAAGAGCTGTGTATCCCGTAAGAGTTAAAAAATATGTTCTAAATTAAAATGCTTGAAAAGAAATCTATTTAAGCCAAATGTTCAACAGAAAGACAGAGGAGTCTTTGCATAGGGGGAAAATACCCACAGGAAAAAACTGCAGCCAGTGTTGAACACTGGTGACTTTCTTGTCTGAAATCTCCTCAAAGGGTTGCTGATGGTCAGAGAGTTTACTTTGACACACACAGATAAAACCATATCTTGTCAGGTATGCTGGTCAAAAGCTCTGCATTTCAAAAGGAATTGATGTCTGTTTGAGAGTTTGTTGTTATTTCTCATCAGGGCTTTTGCCACTTACCTTGCTCTTTGCTTTTGAGGCACTCAGTGCACTTGTGCAGTTAACTTGTTGCTCACCAGCTGTCCCTTGTGTGTTTCTCCAGGGTTCATGACGTACATCGTTGAGCCACTCTTTGAGAGGTGGGCCCAGTTTACAGGCAACACTCCCCTATCTGAAAACATGCTAAACCATCTCAGGAGGAACAAGGCCAAGTGGAGAAGTTTGCTGCACAAGCAACACAGCAGTAGTAGGAGCAATGACCACTCAGGCCAAGTCACTGGCAGCCAGGAACAGACTTTAAATGAAGAGACTCCTTAGTGGCAGCTTTGCACTTTTCCTTCTAGCACTGCTATCTCCGTCTTGGTCGCAGCAGCAAAAAAGGTCCCGGGGAGCAGGAGCCTGTTGTCAACACCGTGCAAAGGCAAGAAATGGCAAAGCTCTAAGGGTCCTCATGAACATGCCCATGGTTCTGCTGGGTTTCTTTTTGATCTTCACGCTCCTCTCCCCTCTCTCCATTCTGCGCATGCCTGATGCCATTAGTCACTCCTGATCCCGAACTGCCCCACTGCGGAGTCCCAGTCAGCAGCCGGGAAGCCAGGCCAGTTCCAGCTGCCATGAAGCAGGGAGGATTGCTGAGAGAACAGGGGGCACAGAGAGGCACTCTTGGTGATTTTTTCATTTACCACAGGTCATATTGTGACATGTGTATATAGGCCCAGAGTGACACACCTTTTCTAGGCTGGCAGCTGGGCTGCACATTAAACCACCAGCATCTCCAGCATCCAGAGGACATGGACCGAGTGGGACGGTGCTCGCAGAGGGCAGAGAGTCGGGTTGTTTTAGTAGTTAAAAACCTTTTTAACTTTTGTATTCTGTGCACTAAACAAAAAATCTATAAACCTTGGACTGAAGTTACTCTGCGTATACACACCTCCAGTGTAACAAGGCTTGTTTTGGTAATCATTTTTATGCCACTTTGGATAAAAGGCATCTTTCATTGCAAGGAGCAGTATTCCCTCGCAGCTGAAAGGGAAGGTGTAGTTCAGCCTAAACCTTTGAAACACAAGCAGATCTATCTTTTGAGTACTGTTTCAAGTTACCTGTTTATATTCATATGTGTACATTTTCTGTAAATAGAAAGCGCTACTGATTCCCATGCCAAAATACTGGAGTACTGTGGGATGATTGCTACCTGTAAAAACATTGGCACTGTGAACAGAATACTGTTAGTTTTAATACAAGAGAAAGCATTTGTAAATATGGTATAGAGTTTATTAATATACACCATTGTGGATAAAAGCCTTAACTTCTAGCATCCTTCATCTTCTGATAGCTGCCAAAATCATACAATTACAAGATACGATTCTGAACTGCCTTTCCACTACCCAAGGTGTATCACAGGTCATTAAGGAATGAAGTCTGGCTGGATAACTTCTTGAAAACTTCAAACACATTCCATATGGGTCCGTGTTGTTAATCCATGGCACCTTGCACACTCGGTCTAGTCAAATGTTTCACCGAGCATCAAGCTTTAAGTTAAAAAAAAAACCCCAGGCCCCACAGCAGCACCACATGATTTGACAGTTCAGCATGATTACCATTTTTTCAAATGTGTGAATTTTTACTAAATAGCTTAGTCATCTACAAAGCACGGCATTAGTTCTGGAGTTCAGTTGTTTTCTTGAGAGATGTTGCAGTGTAGCTTTATTTTTTTCCCCACATTCCCTTCTTAGATAGTCAGCATCAAAATACATTGGTATTTTTCTTTTAACTAAAAGAATACTTCAACTGACTTTTAGATTAGTCTCAGTCAATGAAGGAAAAAAATGTGTTGTAGTCAGACTACTAAAAAGCTTATCATAATGGCTGAAAAATTTTCTGTGATCTCATGTTTGTGAAAGATACTTGGCCTTAATTATGCCGTAAACAACCTCAGTTCAGAAAGTCTTTATTAAACTTTACTTAAGCTTCCACCATTTCAGTGAGATTGTATTCTCAGACACTACTGCGTTGCACCAAAGGGATTGTCCCCTGCTCCTCTACCCCCAGAAAGTATAACTGCATTCAGGTGAAGTACAGCGTTGTTGTGAACCCCCTGTGCATCAGATCTGTACAGCTGCTTTCCAAAAGAATGATGTATGGCCAGGTAGTCACATTTGGATAGTCACACTGAGATGTGAAGACATGGAAGAGGCCAGCAAAGAAAGAGCTTTTTAAGTTGTTTTTTGAGAAACATGAGAAAGATGTGTACTCACAGAAGTGCAAGGGAAAATATAAAACATTTTTCTCAATTACAGGGGATATTGACTTGATGAGAAAAAGTTGATGCTCATAAGGTGATTAATGTGTTTAGAGGAAAATAAAAAGCATGAGTTTAGTGAAGGATTATTTACTCCTAATTCTTTGTATGTATCTTCAGAGAAAAGAGGCTGAATCCCAGTGAAGTAAAAAGGGCAAAAAACGCAGTGAGCACACAAAGCACTCCACAATGTTCTTCTGCCTCTCCACTGTTATGTAAGGTACAACCAGCAGAAAACCTCCTTCCTCCCACTAATTTAAATGAGATTCATATAATAGAAGGACCACAGCAAGCAAAGGGCACTCAGGAGAGTTGTAGTAGAATTAAATTGCTTCTAACTACAGGACATAAATGTCTTCTTAAGCACATGAGGGTGGTGCAAGTGGAAGCACCACCACTTTGCAGCTTTTTAGGTGTACCTTTCCTTCTGACAGATGCAGGACAATTATTAGGACATTACATGAGCAATGTAATGCGCTGCTTAGAAGCACTTAAGTCCATACAAAAGAGTATAATTTTCCATGTTTTATCTTTTTACTAATTGAAGCCCTTTGACATCTAGCTCAAAGAATTTTTTTACATGTTCTGAAATTTAGTTAAACCCAGTATCTAGCAACATAAAAAGGTCTTGACAGAAACATGGTCAAGCTGTTTCTGAAGACCTTCCAGAAAATCTGTCCAACAAGAAAGCTTAGGTACAAATCAAATTTTGTTACAGCCACATTAAACCCAAGTCCTTTTCTACAAGTGGAACCTACAGGTTCCATTACAAGTTTGCTCTTACCATGTTAAAACTTTCCAGCTTTAAAAAGCTCTTCTGAAAATTATCAGGCTGTGGGGGATTTTGGTGCACTGAACATAATGGTTAGATTTCAAACACCTTATCTAATGAAACAGTGCTTGAAAGAGGTTCAGGGTGGCCCCAGCAACATTTCTGTACTTGTGAGCCAAGCCCATTACACAGGTTTGGGCCTGGGCCAGTTTGCCTCAGGTGCTCCAGACAGAAGTGCTCAGAAAGGGTAGGCTCTGGCAGCAGATGCCCAGCAGCCAGGTTCCCTGGGGTCTGTAATGCAAAATGCAACCATCTGATTTCCCATAGAAAGCCCAGCTGGTACCAGCCAATCCAACAGCTCAGCCAGTGCTTAGCACATGCAGTTGTGACGTGTGTGGTATTCTCTGGTTTGGAGGGTATTTCTGCACTGGGGTTTCTCCCCAGTGTGCCAAAAGGCTGCTGATGCACAGAATAGAAAAGCTATGCAGGTAACACAGATTTTGGTGGTGTCAGCCCTATCAGCCACTTTATAGAAGGCCCTTGTAAATTATTTTTCCTTCCCACTTTTCCTTGGGCCAGTGCAGCTGAAAGATTTTGAAGTTTTCAAAGAGTTAAGGTTTTCATCTGTAGAAAGAGGATAAAAGCTGTTGAAAGCAGGATGTTAAAATGTTTTTATGCCCCAAAAATGAGATTAAAATGTAGCTCCTCTAAATGAATATTTCATACCATTTAAGAGGCAAAATTCTGTATAACTAACAATAGTAAGTGATAATAAGTGAAAATCTTAGGCTGGCTGATATAATGCATACATATGCATTGCCATTAAGTAAAGATTTTACCTCCCTTTTTGTTAGTAAGTGTCAGTGGTTCAGCCACCAGTCAAATGGGGAATAAAAGGACTATTGACAACATGTACCTTTGAAATACAAGGAACAAAGACAGGAGTAGCTGAGATAAAGTAGAGTCGATGGAGGAAAAAGGAAAAAAAACCAAACACATGATCTGCAGTCGAGTCTAACCTAATCTACAACACAGGTCAATTAGTTTTGTATAAACTTGGTTTTCATGAAGAAAACCAAAACCTCCCCAGTCATTAATGAGAAAGCTGTAAATGAGATAAGGCTGTTGTTACACTGCATAGTGATCTCACCAGCTTTTGCAATCCAGGGTTTAAATTTCTGCTAGAAGTTTCCATCAAATTAGACAGAGAAGGCACACTTAGCCCTTCCAAACGAATTCTCCTTAGAAAGGAAAAACTCAAGTAGTCATCTTTTTATTTTCAGGTACCAGCCAGGGTACCAGCCATAATTTATTGCCTTATATTTTAAGTCAGTCATCTGAGTTGTCCATAATGTATGCCCATTCCCCTCCTGATGTCACCATAACTCCCATGGCCCACAAAAATCAATAATTAAATTGGAATTAAAACCCTGCAAATCCAAAAAAAAAAAAAGCCACCCAAAAACACTAGGCAAGCTTCATGCCATGAATATGTATTCAAATTACTTTGATTGGTGCAAACTGTTGCTATTTGTTTCTATAATCCATCCTATATTTTAGGTACATAAACTTTTAAGTGCAGACCATAAGCTTGACTTGGATGTAAAATATATTCTGCTTGTCTTTGAATTCAAGATTGTATATGTCATGTTTATTGTAAAGCATTTTATATATACATAGTCACATATCTTATACAACTCTATGGGCCAAACACTGGTCCCCCCAACTTCACTGGGACCAAGAATCAGCCCCCATATGTGCGTATATATGCCATATGCATCATTCTGAAAGGAAGCACTAGATTGTGTGAAAATGCTGTGACTGCTATGCAGTGATGCCAAGAGAATTAACTGTATCTTTTTTAACATACTGCTGTAAGTATTCATCATGTCGAATGACAGCTAATAAAAAAAAAAAAGTGAAGTGTTCAAGTTCTTTGATAAAGCCACTTGGTTGAAGGATCTCCTTTGTTTGCAGAAGACATTCTGGTTTGACAAGGCAGCAAAAATCCCACTGCATCCAGTCTCTCACTGCCTCTCTTTTCTACCAACAGAATAATCACTTTCCCCTTAGACTTGCTGTATGCATATAAATGGAGTTCCCAGCAAGGAAAGCATTTCCATGTAATTTTCCTAAGCATGCAGTAGGATTTTCAAACCCCAGGGAAGATGTTTCCCTGGTTAAGTATTTAAAGGAGAGTTTTCCTTAAACTATTGTTTCAGTTCCAGTAATGAGTTCTCCTTAGGATCATTGGTCAGTTTTAATCTCCATTTTCTCATTTCTATTTCAGACTGTGTTCTTTATATGTGCAACATGACATAAGCTTTTGAAGTTTAATTGAAAATATGAGAAGTATTGATGTTCTACACTGACAAGTATTTCTAAGTGAGAAATACTTGTCATCACTGATGGGTATCACTGCAGGGACTCTTCTTGACTCTGACACATTTTTAAAGCCAGAATTCATCTGTAGCTCAAACAGCAAAAATACTCACATAGTTCGTGCCATGCAAATACTACAAATGAACAAAATATAGGAGCTGGAAATATATTTTATTTCAGTGTTGTTTAGCCAACATTTTAAATTTATACTTTTCTTTAAAAATCAAACTTTTCTAAAAAAAAAAATTAAATTTAATTTTTTCTAAAAAAAAATTCCACCCTTCAGAATCAGTGTTTTCCTGTGTCCCCCAGATGCAAGCAGAACTGCAAAATTGATTTTAGAATGAAGCCCCTTAGAGATGTGTCCTATATAGGGCTGGAGTTGTGATGGTTTCTCCAGGAGTCTTCTACATAGTCACCATTGGAAAACCACTGTTTCAGTAACAAATTTAACAGAGTTATTTTCAAGTACAGCCAAATCAATACATCTTCCCACTCTGCACAGCCACTGTCTGGATGGATCCTGATGTTTAATGGTTCAAAACAAAAAATGCAGACCAGCAAGTTGAAATGCATCAATAAACAGAAAAAGAAAAATTAATTACAGGGCAATATTTTTTCCTGGCCAAATACTTAATTATGGTTTAAAATTCAGGTGGAAAATCTTGGAAATACATCTATTCCAAGAGAAGAAACAATGCAATATGTATATGACAATGAATACAGACACTTCTTTTAGCTAAAGGTGAGGAAGGCGGGGTTTCTCCAGTGTCCAATCCTCTTCAAGATAAAATGAGTACTATTACAAAATATTCTGGTTTTAGCAACAAAGCAGGTTTGTGGTTTCCCCAGTTCTACACCTCTCAGTCTTTCAGTGATGTTGTGTGGAGTAAAGTCTCAAACAGCTGTTCAGGGACTGACAGACAGCAAATGAATTACAGGTTAGAGAAGAGTTTAAAGTGGCTCTGCTAGTAAAACCAGTAGATCATCTCACTGTATCCTGGGCTAGTTTGGCTCTTAGGCAGAGCTGAACATTAATCCATGACAATCCATGACAATTGGATTTTGTTACCAGCAGTAGCACTTTGTAAAAGCTACCTTGGCTATGCAGGGCCATGCAGACCTAAACACACAAGAAGTATCACAACAGCAGATTAATTTTATAGTAATACAATTTAGAGAGAAAATTTGAATCCTGTACCCTACAGAGCTCTAAATATATTGTACTACTAGATTAGGAAGGGATCTAGGTGTCTTAAAATGGAGTATTAGAATTCATACAAACAAAGGAATTGTGCTATTATTTCCAGCACTCCTACCACCTAAAGATAAATTCAATTTGTATACCAATCATCCCTTGCTACAAAGTGCAAGTACAAGAGTGGGAAGTGCAAAGAGTGGCAAAAAGCAGTTTGAATCACAAAAAATCTCCAGGAGGGAGAGAGAGGGAGAAAAACACTATAGCTTCATTAGTGTCACCTACAAAAAATCAGAACATTTGGGCAGACTGAGAGCTTCTGCTTTCCCCAGATCAAAACATAGGTAAACAAAGTGCAGCTGTGCATATGGAAGTTGCTGCCATAAGAATATATTAACCTTTAACCACATAGAAAAGCTTAAAAGATTGTACATTTACATGAAACAAAAAGGGAATTCCTGGTTACAAATAAATATTACTAAAACTGTAATCCTAAAGAAAATACACTTAATACTTAAATCCACCATTAGTTTAAAATGATGCTTTCCTGACCTACTCATGCTGCTCAGCAGCTGTTACATTCCAAATCCAGATTTTCCATTTCTATGTGTAGAGGATTCCTATGATCTTAGCTCATACATAAGTATATTTATGAAAGAAATACAGCTACCAAAAAGAAAAATCGTATGCTACACTTACACATGTATTTGATGCCCAGCCCCATTTCTATAACCACACCTACCAACACCTGCAGATACTCTGAGGGGCTAGGCCACACTAGGCAACGAAAATGCAAAGAAAATAGGCAGTATTGGAACATATGGTAGATTCAAGGGCAGACTGAGAAACTATTGTCCCCAAGACCACTTGTTTGTATCTGCCATGCTTTGTGTTGGGTAAATATATTTTAAGTCAGCTTCTAGAAGGAGGAGAAAAAATAGATACACTGTTATCTTCAGCTGAGAGACCAAAACATGAGTGGAATTACTTTCTTAAAAAAAAAAAATGTACTGTTTTGCTGCGATGAGGTTCCATGTAGATGACAAGTAGCTTGGGGCATTGCCACTGCCCTCTGGGGTACCTTGGCACAGCACATTTATTCCCCTCAATGCATCAGGAAAGTTACTGCCACCAGCTGCACCATTTCTGCATGGACCATTACAGACTGGCCCTTGCACTTTGGTGCTTTGAAGTCTGTTTTATCAGTGCTGTGGCTGAATTAATAAGCACAGAGATGTGCATGTAACTGCCCCAGCTCCTACGTGAAAAGGAAATCTTCCTCAACAATGCCACTGCCTGAAGACTGCCTATATAAAGGCAAATATTAAACAAATCAAGAAACATAAATAAGATTTGGGATGGGTACAGCAGCCACTCAAAATGCCTAAGTGACATTGGCACATTGGCTTTAGGTACACAAAGGTATGTACTGAAGTTTTAACACAGCAAATACACTTCCTTCATTTAACTCCATTATAGCTACAAAGATAATACAGAAATTACCTGATGGGATTAGTGAATTAAAGTGAAGAATCTTGGATAAGAAGCTGTGTAGTTGATTTCCTCACAAATCCTCTGTGCTTGGTCTGTCAGGAGTCCTGTCTGGAGGCAACTAAAACTGGTTATCAAGCCTCATTCTTACCTTCTTAGAAGTCTTGCCCTCATCCCCCCCGCTCCATACCTAATTATGGTCAGCTTCTTGAAAACACCAACTAATCACAAGCAGCACAAAAATTAATTTTATTTGGGAAATAATGGTATTTATTATGATTCCAATCATATATTATATTCTTTTAAAGAGCAATGTGATTTCCCCTTCCCTCTCAAGAGAAGCAGAGAATTCTTTCTTCTCTGAGATGCTCTGGATTTAACTGGAAGATAGAAAGATCAGAAACTGCAGGATATCTCATTCAAGAGAGCCATAGCAAGAAGCTCACTGCTCACTCAGAGAATGCAGCAAGTAAATAAAATTCTCGTGAGCCTTTGCTGTCAGCCAGACATGAGAGGGGCCTAAGAGACGTCGCTGCAACTCAGAAAGGTATTAAATGGAAGCAAACACTTGCATACAAGGTCACAACTCCTTTTTTATTTTCTGTCTTCCTTGATAATTCCTGTGTTCTCCCTAGATAAAACTGTAGAGATTTGATTGTAATAAAGACTGGCTCTTAGATTTCAAGAGAAAGAGCTTCATGAAGCTCAAATCTGCTTCAACTCCCATCCCACTTTTTATTAAGCATATTTTACAACAGCATGAAACACTTCCTTCTTTTTAAAGAGTATTTCAGTTTTCCAGTTTTAAGAAAGAACGGTCAATAATATTACTATTCATGTTTGCTTAGGATAAAGCCTAAGAAAAGTCTGGACTTCAGCTGCCTTTTGCCAAATCCTCCACCTGCCCAAGACCTAAACATGTCACAATATAATCCTGTGTGACCAATAGCCTCCATTTTCTTCTGAGCAGTTCCACTACTTAGGCCTTTATGTTGACAGGTTTTGAAACACAAACCACCAACAGAATTATCTGGCATTTTGATTATGGCAACTCAACAGTCCCACTGTATGAGAAATGCGAAATAGAGATGTAGCTTATTTATTTGCCCTGTGGTTACACTTTGGAGCACTCTAGTTATAGATCATGAACTGCACAAGGTACACCAATGCTGCTCCCATGGCAAGTTGTTATAATACAAATAATTTAATAACAGATTCATGTTAGAGGTCAAGAAGCAAATCATCATAGATCCTGAAGAGATCTAGATGTGAAAGGACAGCTTCTATGAGCACAACTTCTATGGTTCTGTGGAAAAAGTAAATTTATGACCTCCAGGTACCTTAAAAAAAATCTGTATGTGTTGCTAGGGGTTTGGGGTCCTGTTTTGTTTTGTTTTTTACTTTATTCCTTCACCAATTCAACTGAAGTTCTTTCTTTCAGATACTCTGGTGTCATTAATTTAAAGGGAGAGCTTACATCATCACTCGAGTTACTTGACAGCTTGAAGTTTTGCCTGTGGGTGTTACATTGCTCTCAGGGACATCTTATATAATAATGCAGATGTCATTTTTCAGCTGGCACGGCACTTCTACAAGCTTAAAATTTACTGAGATTCATGATGGAATTAAGTCTTCTTAAATATCTGAATATCGGCAAAGAGTTTGCACCTTCAAGAGCAGCACCAGTTACTCTGTGAAACTAAAAGTACGTTTGAGATTTATAGTAAGAGTAAGTATAGTAAGAGCTGTTCTCTTTCCGAGACAACCTATGATAAATACACTAGAAAATAAACATATAAAGAAGGCACCATTGTCAAAAAGGGACAATTGTTTCACTCTATAGTTGGGTCACTGTCAAGCCAGCATTGGGTTCAGCTACAGAGAAGAAATTAAGAAGAGTCACCACTTCCCACTGTGGATGTCATGCTCATTATTGAAATGCACTCTCATTTAAATTATTTTAGTTTTCACTTCCTACAACTGGCTAGTATTACATTTCTCTCTGTCACAGAAAGAAGCTTTTAGCACTTTTTTTCATATTCATGCATTCACAGACAAACCAATTCACTCCAAACAGATTTTCTGTTTCTGAAATAATACAGTTTGAATGAAAAAGCTTTATAGTTTTTCAACTGACTGTACTAGAATGTGCTTTCCTTCTCAAGAGCTAACCTGCTATGGCATTATCATTGTGCCTTTTTGGCATCATTAACATCTTCATTGTTTCTCTCTATGTAAATTCTGCTTTTAATTATCCACAAATTTTGTCCCTTATTTCATTACTAAAAATATGAAACTGCATTAGCCCAGTACCATTCTCTGTAATCTTTAGTAGAAATACTTCCTTTCAGTCATTACTATTATCTGCCAGCTAATCAGTTCTACATCTACATCTACTTTTGTGGGTAATAAAAATGTTGTATTTTTATTTACACTGTTCTACTGCAGCTATTTTTGTTAAAGACTATTCAAAACATCTACTTTACAATACAGTCACAAGAGATCATTCCTGTTATCTAAGTATTTCCAACTGTGCAAAAGGATACCATTGTACAGGTTTTTATGCCTACAACTGATACATGCCAATTGACCTAGAGTAATGTGTCTTAGCCCACTTTTCTTAAAAAGAAAACTTAGATAACAATTTTCTGAATTTCTGTAAAGTTCATTCAAAGTAAATATAAAGGGTCAGATATGTCCAACAGCCAGCTTCTTTAGAATTTGCAGATTTAAATTGCTTACCATCTGCAGGTCTAAGTTTTTAGTTCTAGTATGCAGAATTTAACTTATGCCTCCATCAAATAATTACTTCAGTGGTACTTAGTGATCCTGGTTTTTTTTTCTACATAAATACATTCCACTTTTCCTATAATCTATGCAATTCCTAAATGAGACTTTTACTCATATTAAAGCAATGGAACAGCAACAACTTCCAAATAAAAGTGCCAGGGCCAATTACCAGGTGTGATGTTCACCCTGTATTGGGTCAGCTATTCACGACTATCGTGCTCAGTCAAAATCTGGCCAAGTACCATTTTCTTCAAAGCTTCTAAGTCTTGACTGTGAGACCTGTATGCTGAAGGATGACAGAGGACTTGGTCCTGTGGTCAAGATCCTTCACATATTTTATTATGCTAGAGAAAAGGAAAAAGGGGATACATAGAAGAAAATACTGTGATTTGGTACAGATGTGTAGAAATAGCACAAGTGTCTCTGGGTTCCCCAGGCAACTACCAGCTTAGAGCACTGTTACCATGCTCTTCTCCTAGCAACAGCTCCGAGAGCTCACAAGGCACGAAGCAGGATCTCACAAATTCTGTTTATTTTGCTCGCCTTATGTCAATGTTTCTTCAATATTCTTTTATTTGTGAACTCAAAGACCTAATTTAACATCAAAAATTAGTTCAGTGACAAGCTAAATTATACAGCAGATTATTTGGTATAAGACTCACTAGGAGCTGTGTTTTTCTGATATACTAAATACAAAGAATACTCTTCAAATCTGAAAGAAAAGGCTATGCCACTACTGAGAAAAATAATAAATGGGCTTACTAGAAGTCTTGAAAAAGCAGACTTCTCAGAAATCTAACTAGTAATGGCTTAATATAATTCTTATACATGCAGACAGTGCATATGAGAGGAACAGACAGAGGAAGCAAACACAAATGGATGAAAAAGATTGAAGTGGTCAAATGAGCAGACAGGAACAGGAGTTGTTGATAAAGCTCACATCTCACCTGAGTCAAACCAAAGTACATCTTCAAACTACCTGTTTTTACTATCACAAAATACTGAGTTAGACATTATTTTCCCACTGTACATGCTGGTAAGGAACTCTCCACTTAATAACTTAAAACCAAGAACATTTAGCTTAACCACTCTTCAGAAATACTTCCTTATAAGCAATGAGAGTTTAAAAACAGCCTGTCTTATCAAGCCTGCCCCAGTAGATGACAGTCAAACATGGTATGCAAGTCAAGCAAAAACACCTGCTAGAAAATAGATAATGGAAAAAGATGAGTAAAGTATCAGACAAACAAAATTGAGTAAGAAATAGCAGAATACACACTAAGAAACCCCAATATTCCAAAGGACAGAAACCCCTCACTTCAGCAGTAGAACACACAACGTCTGCTATTTCAGTTATTCCTACAGTTCTCATTATAGAAAAAGCAGGACAAATACTTACAGCTGTAAGCTGTAAGGTAACAATGCATCAAACAACCATAAGGCAAAAATAACACAGGAAAAACTAAAACTAAGCTTACTTTAAATTTCTTCCTACTGCTCCTTTATGCCAGCAGCTGTTGCTCAGTGGCAACTGCCTCGCAGAAAACACAGCTGCTGTGTTATGGCACAAGAACTATAAAGTGAAACAGAGAAGTGGGAACAATCAATATGGTTTAACTTTTCCTATTAAAGAAAATGCCAATTGCCAAAGAGAAAGTACAGATGGCAAGAACAAAGTGGCCACTTTGAAGATTGACAAGACTGAAAGTTAAAATTTTCCCAGCTCTGCAAACATCCCCATACCCAGCTTTATGGATACACCTAAACTGGTTCAAGTCACTGTATACATGTGAGGAGCAGAGAATGCATATGTTTACAGAAGAGCAGGATAGTGTTTCATCCGAAAGGAAAAAAAAAATGGGATTTTTTATATCCCACAGTCACTTTGACTTTCAATCAGTAAAAAGCAGCATATTTTCACTTGTATAAGCTAGAAGTTATGTGTGTCCTGGACCACAAAAAGAAATCTCCAATGACCATTTAACATGGGATAAAGAGGATAATTTTTCAGAAAAAAAAAAAAAATAGTGCCAGGTCAAGCTCTTCCCTAACTCACCACATAAAATGTTCAGCTTGTTTGCCCAGAAAATGAAGCAGCAGTTTTGTTTTTTGAAGAGAATAAACAAGCCAGGTGCTGACTTTTTACTAATCCAAGTGCACATAAATACAGTTCATCATAATGCTAATAAGATAGAATCATCTACCTCTACAATTTTGTGTATACCTCTATAAAAAAAAAAAGATAAAGGGATTAAAATTTTGTTGTGAGACTTTATGCTGATAAAGCAGGATTTCTTTTTATTTAAGACTTGCAACACAGTCTTGGTGTGATACTGCTCTCTTGTGGTTAAACCCATGCAATTAATCTGCAAAATGTAACAACTATTTGTATCAAGTATTTTAAAAGATATTCAAATATATTTTAATCTAGGACATTTTTAGCTGATCAGCAGTTTGAAGCAATCAGTGCCAGCTCCACTCCTGCAGACTACTGCCATGTCTCTGTTACCTAAAGAGAGAATTTATAATGATGCTTTGGCTGCTGTGTCCCATTGAAATCAAATGCCTAAAATTAGCCTTAAACAAAAGGTAAGAATACATTCATCCCAGTAACAACTAAAGTCTGAACACTCTTCCTAAAATACATAAATAATTTACTTTTAAGGCCTACTTTAGCTTTCCAGGCTGGATGAAAATGTAAGCAGAAATTAAAATGTAAGGAGGTCTAGAAACACAGCTGGAACAAAAGCACCATGCTGTTGGTTCTTTCAATGTGCAAAAAAAAATTATGCAAATTCCCACTGCAGAAGGAGAGGTCCTGCTGACAGGATTATTGGGGAAAATAATGAATATGAAAAGAAGGGCCTTTTGATTATTATAATTAAAATTTGTAAATAATCCAGCCAAATAATACTAACATGTGCCAAATATCTCTGAAGTAGGAGGACAGCTGTCATCTTTAGCCTTTACTCACAATACAGTTTTAGACATTGTGAAAACTAGCACCACAATTCAAGACTGAATTCCTAAACAAGGCATAACTATGGAGAATGATGTACATTGCTCTAAACCACTGAAACACCTACAAACAGCAAGGCTGTCAAAGACCCTTCCAGATTGCGCCTTTCACATTTGGCTAACTTGCAAGAAACAAAAGCAGAATCATTTACACAAACAGATACAAGCATTGATTCATGTTTCCTTTTACATAACTCAAATTACTCTAATGAATCCACTATTTATGACTTTATAAGATGCTTCCTTTTTTTACAAAAACTTTTCTATACAACTACAAGATACCTGTTCTTTTTGCTATACTGTTAATATAGAGTGACTTCAGCTTCATAATTCGAAGTATTTTGAGAAATAATTAAAAATTCTCTTTAAATATCGGTAATTTAATTTAATTTAATTTACAACAGCTATCCAATTCCTGTTAGTTAAGCTACATGCTTTATCTTCAGGCCTTTGAAATTAAATTGCCCTTCTCTGGACATGCTCAAGCACCTCCATGTCTTTTCTTGCAGTGAGGGGCTCAAACCGGACAAAGAAATCAAAGTGTGCCGAGTACAGAGGGACAATCCTTGCCCTGGTCCTGCTTAGCCACACTATTCCTGATACAGGACAGGATGCCACTGGCCTTCTTGGCCATCCAGGCACACACTGGCTCATGTTCAGACACTGCCAACCACTACTCCCCCAGGTCTTTTTTTGCCAGGTGGCTTTCCAGCTGCTCCGCCCCCAGCCTGCAGCACTGCATGGGGTTATTGTGACCCAAGGGCAGGACCTGGCACTGGGCCTTGCTGAATCTCATACAGTTGTCTTTGGCCCATTGATCCAGCCTGTCCAGATCCCTTTGCAGAACCTTTCTACCCTCCAGCAGATGAATACTCCCAGATAACTTAGTGTTGTGTGTGAACTAACGAGAGAATACTCAATCCCCACATTGAGTTAAAGACAGAACTAATTCCTGGGAAATCCCACTAGTGACCAGCTGCAAGCTGGATGTAGCTCCATGCACCAACACTCTTTGGGCCCAGCCATCCAGCCAGGTTTTCATACTGCATCTTTACAAGCCATGAGTAGCCAGTTTCTTCAGGAGAATACTGTGGAAAACCATCAAAGACTTTACTGAAGTCCCCAGTTAGTTAGGATTGATGATAGATGATGGAAAGTGGCTCAGTGAGTATTTCTACCAGCTCCCTCAGTACCCTTGAGTGGATCCCATCTGGCCCCATAAACTTATGAGCGTCCAAGTGTGGCAGCAAGTCACTGGCCATTTCCCCTTGGATTATGGGGGCTTCCTGCCCCTGTCTTCCAGCTCAGGGGGCTGGGTACCTGGGGAACAAGTGGTCTAGCTATTAAAGGATGACAGAAAGAAGGCATTAAGTACCTCAGCGTCTTCATTGTTCTTTGTCACTATGCTTCTCCACACACCCAAAAAAGGATGGAGCTTGTTCTTGGACCTCCTGTTATTACTAATGTATTTAGAGAAACATTTTTACTGCAGTAGTCAGACTAAGTTTTATCTGGGCTTTGACTATTGCAATTTTCTCCCCAAGTTACCTCACAAAATACTTGTAGTCCTCCTGAATCGCCTGCCCCTTCTTCCAAAGGTCATAGGCCAAAGATCTCTATCCAGACAGACGGGTCTTCCCCATCAGCTCATCTTTCAGTTCATGGAAATCACTTCATCCTCTGCCACTAAGCATTTTCTTCTTGAGGAATATCAATCTTTTTTTGACTCCTTTGCCTTCAGGGACTGCCCTGCAAAAGATTCACTCAGTTTCCTAGACAGGCCTGTCCTGCAGAAATCCAGGATAGCAGTTCTGTTGACTCCCCTCCTTACTACTCTGAGAAGTAAGGAGGGGAGTCAACATCTTCAGCTACATCTTCTACTTCAGTTGTAGCTGAAGTCAGTGTCATTATGAAAAATGTATTGGTAAATAACATAGGGGTCTGAGAACCTGGCAGAGGAATCAGGATGATAAGTATCTCCCAGGTAGCCACAATCACTGGTAAACATATTTCAGATAAAGTGAAAGTGAAATTTGGCTGCAGCACTTTCTTTACACTGAGATATCAGTTGTTTCAATAGCCTTGCCTGTTGAACTTCCTTTCCCCAAAGTATCTGATCAGTAACTCAAGGTTAACTTGCTTAGCAGGTTCCCTTAGTCGGTTTGGCTTTTTCCAGAACCCTATATATAATGTTACTATTATATTAGTTATTATATGGTCTAAAGAACAATGTAATTAATTCCTAACAAGAAGAAATTACTGAGGGCAGTGAATACTGTTGTATACTCTCTGCTCTATCTTTATCCAAAAACTCTGTACCTACACATACAGAGAGAGTATATAAATTAAATATATATTAATATAATGATTAATACATATGAAATTATATTATATTAATGGTTCCTCACAAAGTAGTGAGTATCTGGACAGGTCTGGTATATTACAGGAATATGTCAGCAGTGATATTCTGAGAATAATTGTCAGGTAATTGCATTAATTAGTTTCCTTGTAATGGGAAGTTCACTGATAGAGAACTCAAATCTTTTAGGATCTCCTAGAAGAAAATCTGTAAAAATGTTTTTAAAGGACTGCATTTAAAGGACTACTTTTCCTTCTAGCCCTTTTACTCAAAACATTTGAAACATTTACTCGTTTCAATTTTATAGCTGGAAAATTGGACATCATATACATATTTTTTTAAGTCTTTCTAGTAGAAAAACAAAACCAACTTCCATTCAGCAACCACCTTAGCACCTCCTGAAGGAAGACATCCTGCCCAAATATTCACTGGGAGTGGTAGAAGAGTATGTTTTTCAGACTTCTTCAGTGATAAGGCACAACCTTTCACAAGATTGTGCCAGCAGACCAATAGAGCCCTCCTGCTCCTGGGTCTCCTTCTCCTCTCCCAAATCAATAGCACAACTCTTGAGGTGCATTGTGACTGAGCAATTCAGTCAGAGACCTTATGTAGACAAGGGAATTTGTAGGAAAAACATGGAATGGATTCTAGGTGGGCACAGGAAGCTTCAGAGAACCTAAAGCTGCTTCCCAGTTGTTGATACAGAACTTTTAGTCAAAGAAAGTAAGATGACAAAGCCGTATTTCCATCAGTTCTGAAAAGAG
The DNA here is from genome assembly GCA_003676055.1 of Chloebia gouldiae. Taxonomy (NCBI): domain Eukaryota; kingdom Metazoa; phylum Chordata; class Aves; order Passeriformes; family Passeridae; genus Chloebia; species Chloebia gouldiae. Next base: position 59,360,734 of record QUSF01000002.1, on the reverse strand, counting down.
AGAAAAATCTCTGCAACAAGTGATAGAACTTTTCGTTACTAACTTCTGCTAAGCTTTCCAACTTTCTGGTATTAAAAACTGTCAGATGTTACCAGATGCCACCCACAGACTTCTTTACATCTGGAAGTACATAAAATAAAGAGCCTCTTCTTCTAACATGTGTAGGTGGGGAAAAAAAAAATCACATGGTCCACTACTTGTTCTTTTCTCTAAGGAAGAGGATCAGCTATAAGCTGTATCACTGCACAATTCACATCAGAGAGATAAAAATCAAACAGTATCCAACAACCAGAAGGGTCACACAGCTCACTAAAATGTTCAGGTGCTTCTTACACTAGATCACTGTGTTAAGAGGTACTGAGAAATTTCTCAGAAGTCCCTTCTAAAATGAAAAGACACTGGAAAGTCAAAATTTTCACCACAAACTGCTCCTGTTGGCCTAACTTGTAGTTAAATGATGAACTATGGGGAAAACAGAAAAATTGCAAAAGGAGTCCGAATTAATTGCTCTTCATGAGGAGAAGAAACTGTTGGTCACACACATACAACTGATGTAATTACTGTATGGCTTTGCACACAGTTCAGTCTCTCAAAGAAGGAATTCAATCCTGCTTGTCAGTCACAACAGCAGGGCCACAACCTCCGAAACCCCCTGGATCTAGGAATGCTGATACAAACCAGGAAATGACTTGCACTCACTGCACTGCAGATATTGAGCAAGAGGGAGCCAATTCACAGCCCTTATGCTCACTGGGACGCACCTGCCTGCGTGTCCCTCTTCAGCAGACACCACTTCCTTCACTGGCACTGCCTGCTGCTCTGGTACAGCAGAGACCAGAGCAGCAGACAAAAGACTATGAGGAACTCTGATGGAAGAGGGTAAAATTATCCAGTACAGGGCTGAGCTAGATATTCTGTACAGATTTCATAACAATTATCAAGTTTCGGTAGAGAAAGCAGCAAAAGCTTATTTTGGAAGAAGCATTGGAAGAAAGTGAAGGCCAAACTGTTACAGACCGATCAAGGAATGGGAGAATATGATAAAGTTCAATAATTACTAACTTCAGAAGAAATAAATGACTAGAGGATTTAATTTTAGAAGTGTAATGTATCAAATCAATTAAGCTCCAGTTTTAGTCAAAGGATAATTTTTAAAACCAAAATGCAAGTATGGTATTTGCACACTAATTTCTTACAACTGTGCAAATAAGACTCAGCAGTAAGAGGGGATGCAGCTGTCAGTCTTCTCCATGTAAGTGAGCAGGAAAATAGAAGACACAAGGGATAAGGGACAACAATCTGTCAGGATTTGGGTTTTATACATCAGGATTGTTAAACAAAAGATTAGGTGAAAGCAGCTCCTGTAAGCAGTGGATCATAACAAATTTGTAAATAAGTGGCTTCATAAAGTCATTCCTACTCTGGTAGGAAAAAATACAAGTCGTTCTTTAATTAGTTTTAGATAATGCAATTTAAGAACCTGGCTAATATGATCAGTTCTTAAGATACAAAAGAGTCTGCAACACAAAGGCCACTACCACACACATCTACACTATAAAGAGATTTTTATTTTATAAGCTCTTGTGAACAAATCTGAGTTTACATGCACAGGCCAAGACACAAATGAATATTTAATTACATATGGAATTTAGACTGTGTGCAAGCAGATCTCTCTGCATGGTCTTTTTTACCTCAGAATGCAACACCCTTATATTACAGGCATTTAATTAAAAATAGATGACCTGCCGTTTACTCACAGCACAAAGTTCCACAAATGTGAAAGTTCATCTCTTAACCCAAAATAAATTAGAAAACTGTTTGCACCTGGAATAAGGAGTTGCATCAGTAAACTGCAAAGAAAATCAAAGCAACTATGCCACTCTTATGAAAAAGTATTACCATTATATACAATAGTTATAACACACTTAGAAAAAGTTTACACTTCCTTGTTATTTACACTGGAGTGCAAACAGAGCATATACCTCAGCTCCCACAGCAATAAATCTTTGTTTTCCCCACACACACTCTGCTTTCTTGAATTCCCCAGGTTCCAAAGGCACTGCCTCCATAGCAATAGAAACCTTCTCTCAGTTCTGTGCTTCTTGTAAAAGCATCACATTCACAAGTCTGGCTACTGAGAAACAAAAGAGAAGGAAGAGGTAATTCTACAAACCCTGCAACACAAACTTCAACAGCATAGGAAAGGCATGCTCTGGAACAACACGTTACAGCGGCTTACAGCAGTTTCAAAGTAGACCCACCACTTACACACACTGAACCTTCCTTGGAAGTCTCCACTATATCTGAGCTCTTGCTTTCCATGCTGGTACATGCTTAACTCCATCAGTTCTTGTAAGGCCGGGCTTTGCATTTGGCTTCAGACTGCAGCGCCCTACCTGAAGAGCAGAGACGAAGTTAAAATGATACCCAAGAAACTCTTAGAAACTAGAATTTAGGAGATGTTTACAAGAAAAACATTTTAGAAGAGTTGTTGCACTTCTCTCAACATAGCAAGAATAAAATATTAAGTCTGTGCAATTGGTTTAAGTACATTTATTCTTCAAAACACTCAACAGTCAACAGTTAGAGGCTTGGTTACAAGCTCATAAGATTATTCTGCTTTTTTGTATCTACTCCTGAACATGCTGGCCTTAAGCAGTCTCTTTTCCAGGACTTTATAATCCAGCTGTCAGATCCTGGAACAAAAGCTATTCCATATACAAGGTGTTCCAGGAGCTAGTTTTGATCTTTGTATCTAGAATCAGGTATGTCAGCTGTGGAGTGCAATAGTCTGCAGCATCAAAAATACCAGCATAATTATTTTTAGGACATTTTAATTTCTCCTTTGGGGGAAAAAAAAAAAGTCAAAGAAATTTCTAAGACTGCACCAGATACTGTTGACACACTGTAAAACATGTTACATTTAGCTCAGAAAATACTTGAGGCAGCTGAAATATAAAAAAAATCAAATCAAATCATTACAGCTAGAAAGAGGGCACACACATTAGTTTTCCTCAAGTTCTCAGCCACACAGCCAGACACACATAAGAGCAGCTTCCAAAGAATACCTAAGAATATCTGGATTTCAATTTTATTCTGCCTTACTATTTTTCTCCATTAGCGCAACAAATGCCACAAACTGAATCTTTTCTATCACTCTTACAATAAAAAGACAGAATTGCTAAGCAGAGACACATGGTTTAAATTAGTGCCACCTATTTCTATCCATCTCATCTGAGCAGTTCTGAGGTTTGACAAAATGCCTAAAAAACAACAAAAACAGCAGTGCTGGACTGTATAAGCTGAGGTAGATGGCACAGGCTGATATGCAGCAATCGGTGCTCAGAACCACCTTAGTCCAACTGCTCTGTCTACCACTTCTTTGCTCCTAGGAAAAACTGTATTCTTCATGGGCTTTACAACAGACTCACAACTCATCTTGGATTAAGATTCAAACTGTGTGGAAACCACACTCAAAGGAAAATATTACGGATTCTGCATTTATTTTCATTTCTGAGCAGTTAGGGTATATTAGTCAGACCTTTCTGTACCTTCCAGATAGTCTTATTTGAAAAATTAGTCAACAACTATTTAAACACACAGTTTTCCATGCATGGATACCTGCCAGGTTATCATCAAGCTAAGGTCCATAGTTCAACGAACTATGAGCTGACTTTTTAAAATCAGTCTTCCAAGTTTTTTGTCTTTGCACATCTAGAAGTACATTTACCAGTCTAAACCCACCCTAATTAAGTTGCAATTTTCTGCTTTGATTATGCTTTAAAGAAAGTAACTCTCTAAGCTGATGGCTAAAAAAAATGTAGAGAAGTTCTAGACTTGTGAAAACTCTGCAACTATCCATGAAAACAGCAGTAAGTTCAAGAATAACAAACACACATGTAAAAACATACCACTGGCACCTCAGGACTAGAAAATGGAGAGCTATCAAAAGAATTATTCTCTTTGTCCAGGGAATCATCTTCATCATCATTTTTATGTGCAAATTTCTGCTTTAGAGCGTGAGTTAGTACAGCAACCGGATCCCAGTCTGAACTTTGCATCTTTTTGGGTCTAGAAAGAGGGGTACCTCCAGGAGACCTATGAACGACAACAAAAAAGTTATTATCTCCTGACCCTAATCCTGTACTGACTAATCCAAAAGCTAGAGGCACAACCTCTGTAAACGCCCTATTCTATACATCCCCGATTACACAAGTAATGCTGCTGTAACGTTAAAGCAATTCATCAAATACAACTAATACAATTACACCAAACAACTTGTCAGCCACATTCTCAGCCTCTTAGCCTGAAAACACAACTTGATGCTGTTCCATGAAGAAAGCTGTCAAAAAATCAACACAAAAGTGTTAAAGTACTGCAAATAACAAGGAAAAAAAAGGGCAAAATTGCAGTTTTTATACCAAGTCATTTACAAGTTATATTTAAGTATGTTAATGGGAATGTCCCACTAAGGTATTTCATAATCACTGTGAACATAATTTAATTTAAATTTTATTCATTTTAAGTTCATTTAAATTCAGAAATCAAAATGGCACCTACACCTCAAAATTTATTGTAAATGTGGAAGCTAATGACTAGTCCAAGACAACAAATCATAAGTCCTTCTAACCATTGAGAAATCTTGGGGGTGTGGTGGGGTGGAAAAATTTAGAAGTGTTCAGAGTTCTGCTTGTCAAGTGCAGTCTCCGGGCTGATGATTTGTACCTAATAATGCACACTGACAACACCAAGTTCTAAGTCTGGCAGTTACAGTCATTGTTGCTTAAGACAAAACCTGAGAGGACCGAGTTCATGGTCCCTATATACACAAGCCCTTAGAGCACTTGCACAATGTGTAAGACAATGTTTGGGTGGTAGAAACTGGGATCTTCAGGCTCTCAATTTCTGAGAGCAGAGGACTTCCCTTTGTAGTACACACATTAAATTACTGTCAGAAAGATTGTAACAATTTTGATAATCATTACTTCCCCCAAAAATAGAAATTATTCATTACTCAGTTAAGCTCTACTTCAGAATACATGTAGATGCCTAAATCCAGAAAACATTTTGGATGTACAAGCTACCACTTCCTGATAAGTATGCCCCTGCTCAACATGCTAAAACTCTCAAACTGATAATCTCATTTTCTTCATTCATCATACATGGAATTATAGAGAAAAAAAACCATATCTAAAGGAAATACACAGGTTTACCTAAGTGCATTTTATATTTGCTTTATTTACTGTGAGAATGCCATCAAAAGCATAAAGACATGATTTGGATTTGCATGTAAATTATTTGCCCAAATTTTGCGCTAGTAATTTTCAGGTATAAAGCTCACAGTTAAGAAAATGTTGACATGAGAATGCAGTAAGTTTTGCCAAGTGACATTCTTCCCACATTGAGAGCTCCAAATATTCATTACGGACTCAGTTTTTCTTACTTTTTCTGTCCAAGAAGTTCAGAAAAGAATCCTGAAGGTGTAATCTCTATTATACCTAGTATAGTAGAGACCAGAAGAGGTATTCAAGTCTTTAGTAAAACAGGTTTTTTACAAGTCAACTGCACTTACCATCAAGACATCTTACCACAAAAAATATTTATAATCCTATTTAATACTGCACTATTCAACTTCACTACTGAAATATAAATTTATGAAATGTTTTCAATAAATGATACAGTATATGTTTTCATAAATGCTTCAAAGCTTGAACCAGGATATCCTGAGTATGTTAACAGTAGTTTTCTAAAGTTTCCCTAAGGATTTGTCCTTTCACAGCGAATCCAGAAGGATTATTTTTTCAGATTAGTTTCCTGTGCCTGTGCAGGCAATCCTGTAAGCAAGCTCTCACCCTCTCACCTCCTCACACCAACCTGAGATTTGCATACTGAAGCAGCACAGTAGTTTACAATGCTGCATTAGTCAGCAAGTTTTAAATGCATCTAAAAGCCATGTCACAAGCAGCTTACATTTCCTGCTGTAAACTGAGAAGCTGCCAACTTCAGTTTGTCAGCAGTAGCTGCTCTTTAAATGACTGGTGTTCTCTGGTGCTACTGAACTGCTGCTGATGCTTAGATGGCCTTGGCTTGCACATCCAATCCAACCTACCTCTCAACAGCTCGCAACTGAACTTTGTTTAGGTCTTTCAAAACATCCATCATACTGGGAAAGTTCTTTGTCCTCTGGTGATCAGTACTGTTAGCTGCAGTTGACTCGCTGTTTCTTGCAGCTCGGCGTTGTTTGATAAGTTCCAATGCAGAATTACTAGCATCAACACCAGATGGTGCACCAGAAGGAAGTGGAGGAGGCGAGGGAATTACAAAGTGACTGTGAGAGACGGACAATGGCGTAGAAGTCATGGCTGGCAGTGGGTAAAATCCATCTGGAGTGCCGAGTGTTTTAAAGGCTTCTGCATACAGTTAGAGAAAAAAAGCAACAACATATATTAACATCTAGGATTAATCAGCTTTAAGTCAATATAAGACTGCCCTCTGAAAGCAGTCTTTTTTTTAGACACCTTGCACATTACAACACAGAAGAACTAAACTTAAAACAAAGAACATTACTTCAAACCCACAAATTCAGAATACATCAAGTAATGAATCTGAGGTGTCTTGTGCTGCTCTGATTTTCACTTCTTGTGTCTTCAATCTAGGCACTAGATAAATCAGCAAAGCAGCCTGCTGCTACATACATTGATCAATGGTCTAGAGGTTACAATAATCTACATGAAGCAAAAAATAAGCATAAAACATGTAAAACAGATTACAATACTGAATGCAATGGAGAAGAAACAGAGAAGACCCAATAGAACAGCTGAATCACAGAAATGCCTCACAATGCCACACAAAAGTAACTATCTCAAACCAGTCCAAGTATTTCAGCAACCACAGTGGGGTTGGTCTGCAAGTAAGACAACTGAGACTCAAAACTTACCAGGAAAAAAAGAGGTCACAAGATAGAGGTGCATACTGGAGACCAACTACCTAGGATATATCTGTCTGTAGCATTTGTTTTTGTTAAAGCCCCAACCAGACTGACTTAGAATTATTTTTCTACAGATTATTTTAATAATTTGTTAGAAACAGAGCAAAACCGCAAAGGGACAAAGTCTGTCACTTTTTTAAACAGTTATTAGTAGCCTATGGATAGTGACGTTACGAAACTCTTTCAACATCATGGAAATTAATATGAAGAGTACTTAGGATCAATTGCATTTGAACTTGGCAAACAGACCACAGAATAGAAAGACAAAGTGCACCAAACAGCAAAAAGAAAAACAAAATATTATATTCAGTAGATGTAGTTGGTTTATCTTCAGTTAGAGAAGTTAAAATTGTTCTCTACCAATCAGACATGGCAAGCTCTAAAGCAAAAAAAAAGAACACTGGTTTGCTTCAAACCAGAAGGGCTTACGTGAGGGAACGCTTGCCAAGGTCTGCACTGAAACAATTGCAGCAATCTGAGCACGAAGAAAGGTCAGTTCATCTTCAAGGGCAGAAATTTTCTGGAGCGCTGCTTGATCAACACTGACATTTTGTGCACTGTTTTTAGGAATCTGCTGTATTGAATCCAGACATGGATATGGATCAGAAGGAGCTGTACTTTTCTCTTTCCTCCTCAATTCAGTCCTACAAAGCAAAAAAAAGACACAGTTTCAAAAGCCTCAGCCAACAATGGAAACCTCTAAACTATCTGGGCTGTTCAACCTAACTTTTCCAACTGTTTAAAGACCCTACACTTTTAACCACTCATAACTTCTGAAATGTTTCAAGTCTCTCTTTGCTCAAGTACAATGAAGATTCTTGCAAAGTCATCATAAGAATTAGTCAAAATTCACTCAGGGATAATGAAACATCATAAAGTCATACAGTAGGATTGTCATTATTCAAAAATTATTAGACTGACACCATAAGGTATCTCTTCCTTCTTGCCACATGCAAGGCAGAAGAGGCAAAGAATAATGATCTCTTAATTAGGCTTCAGAAATTTTACTCATTTATCAAACTCTATGATGAACACTGCCAGCAGCGAAGTAGTTACAATCTTTCACGAAAATGTACTTGAAAATAATAAGGTTTAATACAGACTTACAGAAAAAGAATCTCACCTTCTGTAAACTACTATAACCAAAGACAGCCATTAGAAAATTGCGCTGTAAGTCTCAGGTTTTAATTTTAAAAACTGCTTCAAGTCTGTGCCTGCAGAAATAAACTTAAAATATAAGTATAAAATCAAATTACCAGAATTTCATTATGAAACACAAAAATTAAATTTATCTGATTAATTTAAGATGCACTAAGCTTTTATGGGAAAAAAAGCCCAGACCTTTTCCCTTATTTTAAACATCCTTTTACTTCAAATCAGACCTGAAGCACTTCTTTCTGACAATGCTTAAAAAGGAAAATATATCAGTCAGAATAGTTCTTGAAAAACATCCCACAGAGCCAGAGGAGGAGGAGAAACAAAGAATGGAAACAACAAAAGAATGAACTGTCATAGTTCTGTGAATCTGACCAGCTAAAGAACAGCATGAGCAGGACAAAACAGGCCAGGATTTTTTTTTGTTGTTGTTCTTTCAACAATGTTCTTGTTCTTCTGCTATTTTACAGCTGCTACAAACCAACTTTAATAATTTAACAATTATGCCTCAGGAAACATAAGATGAAACACACTGTATCCAACTTCTCCAAGGAAAAGTGTGTAATTTGAATTCATCAATGTCTTGTATTTTCATTACTGGTAAGTACCACAAAGGTCACAGACAAACAAATGCCAATATGAAGCAGAATTACATTGGCCTATACAGATGCAGTACAAGACAACACATGTGCACATTTCATTCTTGCTTCTGGCTCTAACTCATCCTTGGATTTTGAACAGATCTTTATAGAGAACAGCAAGACAACTTTCTATTTCTTCTCCATCTGGGAAAAAAAAAAAGGAAAAACTTCTATACTATTCATGTTTGCAAATTCTTGGACAATTTGTCATTTCACACTATCTGAAATATTTTGTAATTTGTAAAAATATTTTCCTTCAGCCCTCTATAAAAGCTAGAAACATTTATATAAAATATACTCAAAATTCTTTTAAAAATTTAAAATAATTATATTTGTTTTTCCATCAAAGCAACCATCAAGGCTTACATATGGCACTGTAAAAATCAAAGCCAAAACAAGATATTAATTTTTTTTTTGTTTCCTCATTTATAAAGTTTATCAAACAGGGCATAAACTAGAAGGATAAAAATAGGAATAGTCTTGCAGTATACTGCAACAACTCACAAAATACCCTCTGAGCAAATATCATTTAAAGTACAGTAATGCACCTGACATATTACTATGAAAAGAAAAAAGGAGACTCAGTTTCAGAAATCTTTCAGAAAACAATGCTTTACACAGTCATAATCTTCAGGTAAGGAGGAAGTGCCTTTCCTCCCTCCTAAACCCAAAAGTCCAGAATGTTTCCAGAAAAGGTGAGGAATAAAGGAAAACAAAGACAAAAGCACGCACTGTAGAAAAGGCAAAAGTTATTTCCATTATTCCTTTTTACACTTTTACTTACCTAAGTCTAGTACATGCTTGTCCTTCATCATTTGCCACCCACAGGACATCAGCAAGTGATGGAGCCACAGGAGCTGGAGCTGTACTTTGTTCATCATAACCCAATGGACTTGGGTCTTGAACAAACTAAAAACAAACAATGCAAAAAAATGGTATGAAGGGAAACTGGATTCAGCATATATTGAAGGTTCTGGCTCAGCAAAAAGGAATTTTTAAACAGTGCTATAATGTTTAAGGATGCACCACAAGGATCCCTAAGGGATGCACCACACAGTTACAGAAGTTAAAAAGAAGAGGAAAGCTATCCTCAAATTAAGAAACAAGAAAATACAAACAGGTGAAGTATACATACGACAATAAATTGCTTACTTGAAAATAAGGTCTGGGGTAGGGCTCCAAGGAAAGAATTGTTCCAAGTCTACGGACAACACTTCGAGTAGATCCATATTCCTTTTTTTTGCAAACAGATGTGACCTAAAAAACAGAAAAACTTTGAACCTGAGAAGCAAAATCAAAGTCCCCAGTTCTTAATCTCACTTTAATCAAAGTTACTTAATTATTCCATGTTACAGGTAATTAAATATAGTGCAGTTTGGTTAACCTAACTTTTCAATGCTATTCTCAAAATGAAAGTCTAAAGAGACCTACACTGGTCTGACAATGTCTAAAATAATGCCAAAATACAGAATATTATAAAGAAGCCCAAAGTCCAACATCTTGAGATACTGGCAAAAGTGTCCATTTAATTAACTACGTGCAGCTGTGTAAGTCTTGGGAAAGAACAGTTAGCAAAACAGTGAAATAAACTTAACATACCTTGGCCTGATACTTCCTTATGACAGCATATAACTGCTGGAGATGCCCTCCCGGTGAGACTGCTGAAGGTAGGCATGTTCCGAGCGTACGGCTGATACTGCTGCCAAACACGTGAGTTTCAAAAAACACGGCCTGTCAAAAACACCAACGGCTTCCAACAACGGAACCAGAAAGTATTCAGGCAGCTCAGCCAAACCAGCACTCCTGGAGATACTCGTTGTTTTACTACAAACAACGCTAGGATTATCTAAAAGGCTGCAGCAGTGCCTCGCTGCTGACTGCCCCCACAGAGGAGCTGCCCACGCTCCAACGTCCGCCCCCGGCACGGCATCAGCGCCTCTTTCAGCTTCCCCGCCGTGCCTCTCCCCGGTCTCCGAGCACACCGCAGAAGCTGGGAACGGGTACGCGGCCTTTTATTTGGGCACGAGCAGCCCACGCCGCTGACTTTCTTTCGTTCGGTTCGGGCAAAAAGCGGCACTTGACTGCCTGTGTCGGGGCAGTGACCCAACGCATCCCCAGGCGCGGGCAGCGCGTTCCGACAAACCCGGCTGCGGGCAAGGAGGGCGCTGAAGCCGCCCCAGCTCCCGCGGTGCCGACCTGCCCTCCCTCCGCCCAGCCGAGCGGCTCCCCGAGCGGAAGCAGCCGCCGCGGGGTCTCACCTGGTGCTGCGGCCAGCCCAGGTAGCGCAGCAGCCGCCGGAGGAGCTGCAGCAGCAGCAGCGCCATGGCGGGCACAGCCCGCGGCAGCGCCCAGAGCGGAGCCGGCAGCGACCGCAGCGCCACCCGCGCCGGGGGCGGGGCGCCGCGGCAGCCCCGCCAATAGGAAGCCGGCAGTGCCGCGGCAGAGCCAATGAGCGGCGGGGCGGGCCCGCCGCGGGGGGTGTCGGGAGGGAGCGGTTTGAACGCCGCGCTGCCCGGGCCTGGCCCGCTTCCCTGGGAGCGCTCCCGGGAATGCGGGCGGCGCGCGGACCGCGGCCAGCTCGCACGCCTGGCTGACCAAGGCATTGTACTCACAAGGAAGGCAGCGTCTGCCTCTGCGAAGGCAGAACACAGTATGCACCAAGAGAAGTAACGCGCCAGAGCCTGTTAACTCACTGAATTAATGGCAAGGAGCTACACTGAGATGGTTTAGGCCTTAGATGTAGCAAACTCGTAACTAGTTCCTTCGACACCCAAAACAAATGCACGAAGTATTCTCAATGCAACAACTGCCCAGTAACACCTCACTACAAGTCAAAACCCAGCTTTGAAATTCTGCACTTGCTTTTATCTTGAATTTCCTTAATCTTTATAAGGAAGATTTCTACTGTTTTCCTCAAGAAAATAAAATGCAGTGCTAACAATGTTTCTAGGAGAAGAAATATCCTTTTCCCCCAGCTATGCAGTTGGTGTTTGGAGATAACCCTCCCTCATCTGTGCAGTCGGTGTTCTATTGTTAGTACCGGAGGTCCTACAGCAGCATTGCTGGTTGCTGTTATCCATGTCAGCTGGATCCATTCTCTAAGACAGTACACAGGGAATAGCAGTACTGGTAACACACACTGTAGCAACAGCATACAGCTGGTTCAAGGGACTAGGAAGGTTTGAGGAGAGAAAGGGTAGAACATTTTAATGGATATTTAGAAAAAACTGTACTCTAATGCTTGCCTTAAAGGAAAAAAGTATTTCTCACCTGCTCCTCCAACACCTTACTAAACAAGGGCAAGTGTCAACAGAATGGGCGCAACACACAGCTCTACTGGAAAGCCAGGAAGAGACAGAGTCTCTCAAGCAGCAGCAAAACCAAGGCAAATCAGTTTCACTGCAGCACCAGTAACCAGCTGCACTGGGTGAGAGGTGCAGTTAGTACTTGTACAGAAATGCTTTAAGTCAGCAGGTACAGACCTCAACAGTACAGAAGCGATCTGCAGGATCTTCTGAACAAAAGCATCATGTGACAGGCCAGCTTTAAAAGTCAAGAAGTGACACAGGGCTCAAGGCTTAATGCTGCTGCCACCTCCTGGAGCTGAGCCAAAGCTCAGGGAGAGCTCTCCTTTTAAAGCATTAGCAAAACAATTGCAGGAAAGCTTTACTCTTGTGTAGTTGCCCGGTGTTACAGTAATGCTGATTGTTCCTGGGAGAGAAGAGGATGTCAGATTTATTTCCAAACCAAGAAACTAAATGGGACACACTGTGCTAACAGTACAGCTACTGGATTCCATGTTGGCTGGTGGCTTGGTTTTTTTTCTGCCTAGTAAAACGTATGCCTGATTTTATCTGAACTTCAGGGATAACTTCAAACTCTGTGAATCCACTTCATCTCTGCATGGTGTCCTTAAAATGTGCTTCATTGCTGGAGAGCAGTGAGTCAGAATGAGTAGCTGAATTAAAAAGACAGTTAAACATTTTACACCAGCATAATGTCTTCACAATTATTTGCCCCTGTACCACCAGTGTTGGTCTTTACCTTTTAACAAGAGAAATGCAAAACGCACTGAGATTCCATTCACAAGTCATGCAACTACCTTAGTAGCACCAAGTGAAAGCCTCAAAAACATTTTTTCTTAGCACAGTGAAAATTCACTGCTCATGGTAAAAGACAAGTGCTGAAGCACTTGACTTGGATTGAAAAAGTGAACTCCACTCCCACTTTGTTTCTTGCAGATCACAGACAAACTGCAACTTGCACCTTTGACTACATTATCTCTTAATTTGAATTAACTTATTTAACGAAATGCTATTGGCTGTCATCGTGTGTTCTGTAATCAAATTACATTTCTGAAAAACTACAATGAAATTGGGGATTGCAAAAAAATGGATTTTTATGATCTAACCTCCAGACAGGTTTGTAGTATCAAATGCCATTACCAAAACAATCTCTACCAGATCTCCTTAGATATTCAGCTGAAGTACAACATTTAAATCTGCCAGGTCTTGCAAGAATTGTACTGCTTTGTGACACACAGACCCTAACAATCCACTTTCTACTTGACATAAATGATACAAATTACATATTGTAAGGCCATGACAGCTCAAGCATACATTGATCCTGTTCAGTTTCAGAATGATATTTCATTTTACTTCATTAGGACAGGCTTTGACTCTGATGTCAAGTTTGCTTTGTTCTTTTTTGCTTATTCTATTTTAATGTACACAAAGTCTGACTTTTGCTGAAAAGTCCAAAGAATACTCAGTTTAGCATTTCAAAGAGCTATTAAAAGATGCTATACATGTAAAAGCAAACAGTTTAGTTGGCCTCAAGTCATTCCTTTAATACATAATGAAGGAATGACTCCCTATTAACTAACTACTACTGGGAGACAAGTATTATTCCTTTCCATTCTACACAACTGCTGGCAAACTAATACAACCTAAAATATAGTTTCTTCAGCTACAATGAGGATTATTTTGTTTTCCTGCCTTCTAGTGTTTAATTTATATAGAGGAGTTAACTACCCCCTAACAGTAAAGCAAATAAGAGGGCATACATTATATAGGTATTTAATACAAACACCTCTATTCAAAGCTTGTTTCTTTTTTTTTCCTACTTTTAAAGATATTATGCCATGTGATGGTGAATAAGAACAGCTACACTTTTAACTCCACATAACATTAAGATTTAGTTCATCTACAGGATTTTGAGAAAGAGAAACATAGTAATCTTCTTGTATTAGAATGTCCTTGTTCTGGTAATTCAAGTATATTACTGTCAGTCTTAACATTCTAGAGGTTAAGTGTGTACCTACCACTAAAACTAAGCTTCAAGGTTTGTTATTTTTGTTCAAACAAACCACCAACCAAACAACAACAACAAAAAAAGAACAATCAAAACCTCCTTAATAGCTGCACTTCAGCTACAAAAATTCTTGAAGCACAATTATTAGAAATCAGTGTTGAAGAAAGTAAGATTAATTTCTCACTCTTCTGGTATACATGAATTATCTTTACCAATGCAGATTTTAACATCTCTTGCTTTATTTTTTCAGGGATTTTGTGCTGTTTTGTTTCTCTCCTCCCACCTGCTCCTACCCTGCTCTCTCATTTTAACTTAAATGCTGTACATGTGATTGGCTCACTCTAGCCAGATAACACACCCAGAGAGGCACACACATAGAGAAATTAAAGAGGCAACTCTAACAAATTGTAAAAAGAAACTGCTAAAGAATCTAGATTGATACTGCCACCAAATTAACTTAAGTCTTCTGCTGATGACTATCAAAAAATGCACTTGAAACTCACTGCAGTTTGTATATGCATATGTATTTCTTAAGCTACCAATGAAGAGTGACGATTTCACTGCTTAAGTAGAATTCTTGCTGCACCCTTGCAGGGTGATATAAGAATCCAGTTTTATCACTATGTAAATGTGATTCTCATTAACTACTTTTAACTCATTAATCAGTATTTTGCACAACTGTTTGTACTTATACTGTGACTGGCTAACTACCCTTAAATACAATTCTTATAAAAAGGCAACAGAGAAGTAGGGATCAGTTTATAAAAAATGCTGCTCCAAGATCTCAGGTGTGCAGAGCTGTAAGTTTACTTCAGAATAAAACACAGACATAGGGGAGAATCAAAACTTTTAGAGTTGTACTTGACCATATATTTGGACAAAGCAGAATTACACTGCATATAACAAACAGTAAAATTTCTTAAAAGTTGTTACAAATATTTTACTTTCTACCTGTACGATCATTAACATAGTTTACTATATCATGATTTTTTCTAAAGGCTTAAAACGAAAACAATCTTGCTAAACTACTTTCCAACAGTAAAATTTAAGTAAAATGCTTACATTCATTTGACAACAAAAAAACATATTAAAAATGTTGTGTGGGTGGTGCAAGAGCTGCTCTTTCAGCTACAACTTTCTTCCAGGTTATTCCTGTGGAAAGAAAGAAAATAGTCTTGTTGTAAACTGTTAATAATCAAACCCCAAAATCTTTAAAGTGATTCCTACATGCAGCCAATTACTTGGCATAGTGCAAGATGAACTGTCTCATCTGCAATTCACTGAACAATTTACCTTTTCCTCTTTGCGTCTGTCCTTTTCTTCATTATTCTCAATTGTTTCTTCCTCATCTTCCACAATCCCATCCCCTTGATATTTGTCATGTGTCCACTTTGGACTGCTACCTGACTTTTTGAAATTAAAACGCCCTCTGCCACGCTGGAAAGTACCACGGCCTCTTCCTCTTTTGGCCCAATAATCCACACCATCGTCTCTGTCATCATGCTACAACAACACCAGAAAAAGAGTAAGGTTAGACACCTCTTAAATGTACCCCATAATGTTAATACACCATAGCAAACGTATAAAATAAAGTAACTGTTAAAAAGTTCTCTTCAGATTGTAAAGGCATAATGCTGTAACTAAAACCACAACACAATTGTCTGAAGAGCCCTCATTCACTGTGAGTCTACTCAAATGTTAATAAGAAATCACTTGTCTGTAACTTACACTCAGTAAGAATCAAGAATTACTAGTTTTGAGGGGAAAAAATTGTTACTTTAAAAGCTCTAGGAAAGGGCTAGGTTACTTTAGCACAAAGGGAGTTCTTTATACTTCGTAAGAGGTAACCGAAGGCAGTTTTTAGAAAAATCTGTCCCACCAGCACAATGTAGGGCAACTTAAGTTCAAACTGTTTAAGTCTAATGTTACTTAACAATAGTTGAGTTTCTCTGCTTGGAAAGCCTAAAGTTTGCTGTCTAGCTACCAAATACAGCCTTATATAGTTTGATATGTTCTCACAATCATTTCACACACTGCATAAAATCTACAAACCCTTATTTAATATAAAAAGAGTTTCAATTTAGAATGGTGAGGTACACTTGCATCAACATACGGTTTAACTTGTGATTTGGAAAGAAGTCTGAACTATTAAACATGTATCACACCCATATAATGCACTTTAATTACACAGAAGTAGTTGAGGGCAGCTTATTTAATTTAAAATATTTTTAGAAATTCAAGTTTAATAGCTAAAATAGATTGTTCTAATATCATGAATAGATTAGCACATCTGTTTACAGATCAGAAAAATTTAGACATGTCTAGGAAGCCAGAACTCCTTAATGAAATATCTGAATTGTGACTGCATTATTTCTTAGTTACCTGTTAACATATCTGTGACAAGCTATAATGCTACAGGATAAGGTCTTATCTTCATTACTTCTAATTTTTCAATGATGAAACAATATCCTTCAAAGTTTGCATTGTTACAGAAATAACTGGAGCAGAAGCCACACTTCCAGTAACCTGCACTACATAGAGTGGTTACATCAAGTGTCCTCCTTTTATAATCCAGATGGGAAAAGGCATCAAAACTGTGGTGATTTTCTTATGACTATCACAGTACTCAGCGCAAAGAACTGCTCATAACAGAGTCTGCCTATGAAAATCCAAAAATACTGTAAGCTTTTCCTGATCTTTCACTTCTGTAGACTTCCAAACCAATCTAAGACAAATCTCAAACGTCATACAGACGTAAATCCAGGAAAACACAGCACAAGCCCTTCTGGTTTCAAGTTGAGTTTTAATAATTTTTGTCTGAACCCACCATCCTCCCCACTCCCTGATGAAAATTATGGAGATAAATTCTGTGTCAGGCCTGTTACTGGCAGCCTGCTGCAGAAAGATGAAAGATAAGCAGAACCAACCACTACAGCCACCCTGATACTCTCACAGTTACTCTTGACCCTGTCCATACATGCATGCTACTTCTACACTTGTAGTAAGTTTGGAAAAAAAAAAAAAAGGCATGCATAAGACATCGAGTTCTCCACACCCACCAAGAAGTATTTCTTGCTTTTTGGGGTATATTCAGGATCCCATTCCTCTTCCTTCGGTCTCTTCTGAAAAGCAGTATTTGAGTTGCTGGGACCAGTATTTGTTCCAGCAAAGACTCCTCTGGCTCTTCCTCTGCCCCTAATTCGAAACTGATTAACCAAGATGTCATTTAATCCATTTAAGTAACACCACAAAGTAGAGTTCAAGTTCTCTATTACTGAAAATACTTTCTGTGCTTAATTACATTATCTGCAAGTGGAAAAACCATTTTCAATTTTACATACTACCTTAATATATTCAACCATTCATTCTGAAATAATGATTCTATTAAACTTAATTAAAACACATTGGAGTTCTTGGCATAAGATCACCCCCAACCACTGAAAAGATACTTGACTGCTAGTAAACCAGTGTGTCGGAACAAAAGGTCACAAGAAGCTTCTGAAGCTGTTCACAGACAAAAGACCAGGAGGAAAGCTAGACTGAAACAGGGACAAAACTGTCAGGGGGAAAAGAAAGGTATTTATGCAGTCAGTTGAATCATTTATGAAAAGTGATTCTGGAATATATACTAACAGTACATTTTCACAGGAGTATATCCCCCATGTGTTACTCAAGCATTTTTAACTGAGATTCAAGAATATACCTCAGGCCAAATTACATTTCAAGTGAGTAAATTCTTTAGTCATAAAAAAGTCAACAGTATGTACTGTGCACAGCAGCAATGCTTAAAGTGAAAATGAGTGTTTTAAATATTCTTTATAATGAATTACTGGGGTTTGAAAATGGCTAGTGTCCTGGGTTAGCTATATGATGCTTGTATCCCCAGTTGTCTGTTCTGTTTATGCTGGATAAAAATTTTTTCACCTTGAAAACTTTTTCCAAGAGTGAAGCAGGGAGAGAAGAAGCGCAGAGTTTGTTTTCAGAAACTGCACTCACTCCTCCTCATTCCTGCTCTTGGACTGTGTTGTCTGCGGATGGACAGACAGCAGGACAGAGCTCTCCTTTGCTTTTAGGTTGTAGCTAGCTGAGGCAAAGAAGTTCCCTGGACTGTGGTTTTTTTTTCCTTCTTATCTTTGGACCTGTTTAAACCTGCTCTGGACTGAACACCGGCAAAGCACCAGCAGCTCACAGCTGTGGGTCACTGGGCCGCAGCACTTCCAGAGGCAGAGGGACTGATAAGAGATTGAGTGAGCTGCAACCCAGAGAGGGGCCTTTTCTGACCTTGTCATCTCTTGTGGAGCAGCAAGTAGTTTTAGTGTTTAATACTGTTCAGGTTTTATTGTTTTTTAATAAACAGTTTTTTCCACTTTTCTCCAATTAGGTATTTTTTTCCCCAAACCAGTTGGGGGACGGATCAATTGAATCTGCTTTCTAGAGGAACCCCCTCGGGGGACCCTCTCCCAAATTTTTGCCCTGAACCAGGACAACTAGAAAGTCTTGCACCAAAAACCACCCTGAACTCAGAATACACTAAGTAGTAATGTATACAGTTATCTCAACATGTAAATACTTAGCTTGTAGAAAACATTAAATGAGTCTATATCCTTCACTGAAGGGGAGAAGAAAGGTTAGTTTGGGAAGATAACATTGCTAAAAACTGCAGTTACTATAGAACATAATTTTCAAAATAACCTACTTAAAAACACAGAACTGCATCTTCAGAGTAATAATACAAAAACAGGACTGGAAGCTGATTTATTTGTTAAAAGTAAGCATGCTTCATAAACAATATAATTAATGAACTATTATGCATACTTAGTTCCACAAAGCTCTGAAACGTCTAATGCAGAATTTATGCTGGACAGATTTAAAATTACTCTGAAAGCAAATGGACTGTAAAACAATCTGTAGAAGGCTCATAAGACCTATCCAATACTCTGGAGGAAAAAAAACACAACAAAAATTGTTTGGAGAATCATTTGGAAAGCTTTACAAAATCAGGGCACAACAAACAGTAACCTAGGGGAAGGGGCAGACAAAATTACAACAGGATTAAAAAAGAAAAAAAAAGGTATCAGCATTTCCTGGTATTCAGTCCTGTGATCAGATTCCCTTTAGGAAAAACATCTACCGTTTTCCTCACCATTTGATTAATACTTCCCCCTACCAAATCATCTTTAATATAAAAAACTAGAGGACATAAAATCTACTATTGTGTTATCTTTATGGGCTTGTTTATTAGAAAGACTACCACAAAAAAGACAAGTGTAGATTTTCTCTATAGAACTCACTTTAAACAGAGCTGCTACACAGAATTCTTTCAGATATAGATATTAATGACATGGCCATTGAAAAATTCTAATTATCCATATTTCTGTGTCTATATTTGAAAACCATTCAGGATGCTTATGTATGGGAAGCCCAGAATCCAAGAGAATTGTGTATCAGCCAAAGTGAGTAAAAAATCATTGCCAATAAATTAACATTAGCTTGCTGGATAGGGATGATGTTACATTCTCCAAGGCTTCCTGTTAGGAGAAAGATTCATTTATTTACGCCAAATGCAAAGGAGTATTCACTGGAATGCAGCCACTATTAGCCTGTATTGACAAACACATTCCTACACTACCTGGTCTGTGCTTTTTGATACCATCCAAGATGGTATGGATGCCTAAAGAGGAGATCTGAGTCAGCAGTTGGCCTATTTAGATTCACCTGCTCAGACACTTTGTTCCAAAAGCCTGTGTGTGACCATGTATCTTGTTAGGGAACATTAACCTATTATCACTGCATAGACCAAACTGGTAGTCACTAGCAATTAAATGAGTAGAAATCTATTAACTTTCTAGTTCCCACCTACCTCAATTGCATGTAAAGTAGCACCTCTCTAACAATACATACAATCTGGTTTTATAAAGCAGGAAGGCTTTAAAAAATAACAAGTTTTCTCCCACTAAATCTCCTTGAAAGGAGATGGAGTTTTAAGCTCTCTTTTGTTTAACTTCTGTTTTGTTTGTGCCATTATTTTATATAACTAGAAACTGTGCTGATAGTCATATTTGATGCCTACACCATCCAGGGATTTATATACTTATGCCACATAGTTCCACAGCATAACTATATAAAAATAATAAGAAAGGAGGAAATTATGTGCTTCTAGTGTTAGAAATTTAGAACGTTGAATTCTCCTCTAGGTAGCTACAGTTTTTTAGACGGAGGATTCAAACTTCAAATGTTGGCACATGCCACATGCATTTCAGACACCCTTATGTGTAGTTCAAAACTTATTTTTTGCATGACTAAACATTTATAGTAAACACTGCACTTTAGCATTATTTGGTCCTAATTACAGGCTACATTCAGGAATTAGTGTTGAAGTATGAAATTACTCCTACTTATTATGTAGAACAGCTTTTCCCAACCTACATCCTACTTGAACTTTTTTGTGTGTTTAACTGTGGTTTGGAGGTCTATTTTGCTGCGTTGTTTGGGGGTGGGTGTGTGGTGTCCATTTATGGGTTGTTTTGGGTTTTTATGTTTTTTTTTGGTTTGGGCTGTATGGTGTTTTTAAGTGCTCCCTATCATTTTCAAGGGCTTCTTTATTGATTCCTAGTTTTTCCAAATGCATCTACATTTCCCAATTATAGATCAATAATTACAGTAACATGGAAACTGAAAGTTTAAGGGTTTTTTTGAAGACTACAGTGGTCAATATGCCACTTTCCAAATCACAATGCTTAAATACATTCCAGAGCTAGATCAATGAACTTTCATGCTCAGTGACTAGTCCAAGCCAAAGAAACACAAAAATAACAAGTATACCATCTCCTTAATACAGGTGTTTCAAGATTGACATTTATTTTTAATTATGTGCCATTCTCTATTTATACACAAAAGAGTGCAAAACCAAACCCAACATGAGAAGGAAAAACAGAACCTGCAGGGAGCTAAGAGGTATCAGGACCCAAGACTTAAAATTTACAGAAGAGTGAATTGTCAGATCCTGCTAGGAAACAGCATTATTACAGAAGAATAATCAAGAAATCTTGCTCCCCAGACCCTTATGTTAGGATCGATATTGTCACGATAATATATATTTACAGATCCTTCAACTGCTACTGGAGAGTGCTGAGTTAAAAAAAAAGAGACTCAATATTTCAGGTTTGGTATATCACATAAAGACCTCAAGTCTAGCCTAACATGAACCGCTACAACACTCCCTCATTTACTTTGTTACACTATTGCCATTGGTCAAGTGTTCGTAATTTGGGGGAAGAATAGGAAAAAAACTTACAAAGGTGCCTCTTGGTCTGTTGACTCCTGCAAAACCAGAGTATTCTTTCTGTTCATGGTGTGTTTTGAACTCTTCATCTCTTTCTTTCTTGCAATCCTTTTCTTCTCGAGAACTGGATGAGGAAGAAGATGGGGAGGAAGATGGAGAGGACCGAGCTCGGTCTTGGTCTCTTTTTTGTTTACTGAAAAATAAAAAAATATACTATGTGCTATTTTAAACGTACTAGATAGTCTGTAACATGCTATACTAAACCGGGTCTCTATATTTTATGAAAAACTAACCCCCTTCTGGTTATAAAGTCGCACATTACATATTTGAGATATTAAGGCAAAGTATATTTCCACTTTCCAGCCTCCTCTGACACATTTAAGTGCACTAAATGCATATTATTGCTGGTGAGTTGGAAAGCAGCAGTCTGCAAACTGTAAGATACAACTTTTCTAGATTTTGATGCCATGAAGAGATGCTGTTACTTTTAAGATATGCCTTTCTTCTGAGGCAGAAAAACACAAGTTAAAGGGAAAAACCCCTCAAGGTACAGTTTTACAGTAACTTGACACAATTCAGTTTGCACACTGTTGAGAGGTATGGTATGGGCTTCCCTACATAGATGGCTGTAGGGAAATTAGCCAGTGGAAGAAAATGTGGATACCAAAGTCAAAGTAAATGGGAAACAGGAAGTGTAAGTAAAATTTCACTTTATACAGTACAAAGCAGGGAAAAAATCCTACAGAAAAACTTTTAGTAACCCCATAGTGTATTAACTTGACCCAATTTACAAGATTTTAGCATTCTAGTCAAGAAAGGTCATACCTGAAGTAACTCTTACCACTTCTACACAGTATCCACTGAGATATGCTAACTTTTTTTTTTTAAAACAGCCCACTGGCTTTAGACAAAAATTTAAAATTCCCCTTCTCACCCATGTTAAAACCTAAGTATCAGTAAAATTCTCATACTCTGGGTGTTATGAGTTGAAAAAGTGCGGAATCAAGCATAACGAACCAAAGTTCTTACACAAACTGTTTATAGAAATGTACTGCATTGAAGTCCAACCTCCTGATGTAGCCTGGATAATAGGACAGATTAATTTGTCATTTTTTTTTTCAGTGTTAGCTTGCTATTCCAAAGTTTTTGTCCTCATCCACCATAAGCCGTGTAAAAGACAGATAATACATATTTGCTGTAAAACAAATAATTTTAATTGTTTAAAATTAAATGATCCATTACACATTGAAAATTGAAAGCAATTAAGCTTACAATTACAAAAGGCTAATTTGAAGCTAAAATCCTCTATAGGGACTTCAAATATTTACCTGTCATCTTTGTAAGATTTGTAATCCTTGTAATCTTTTGGAGTTTTCTCTTGCTTTCTTGACCCACTGGATTCCCTGGAACCCTTTGAGTCTCCTCGCTCTTTACTTCGTTCTTTTCTACGTCGGTCAATGTCATGCCGAAGATCAGCAGAATCACACCTTAATTTTTTATCTCCCTGGAAACAAATATATATTTTGCAACAAAATATTGAAAAAAAACATCAAGAGAATCTCAGTGAAAAGGCAAGCTGTGCATCAATTAAAATGTAAAAAGACAATTTACTTATTCTTCAACAAACTTCAGCACACAAATTGACTTTGCCCTTTACCTGCAATGGCTACATCTAAAAAAGGAACAGCTAAGAATTTCAGTTTTAAACAAGCATTCCCATCAAGCCAATTGGTGTCTAGTTTTTGATGATACAGACCACAATGATACATAGTTTGAAGAGATAATTAAGTATTCATTTATTCTGGTGAACTGTTTTTAAACAGAGCACAACAACCTTTGTAGCTCAACCGCACTGCTCACTGACCATCTCAGTACTTCTCTCTGCCCCAAACCTATTTTTGTTCTTGGGCAGCTTACTGGTCAAAAAACATGCAAGAAGAAAGGAGGCATGGCAAACGACTTAACCTTATGTACCAGGTTATTAATATAGCAAAATCACACTACATAAACCAGCTTCTTGGTAACATGCTTAACTCAAAGGAAAAAAAATTCTAAATGCAAGTACTCTAAGTACAATAAATACAATTTTGTATTTTTATATAGAAAACCAGAAATAGAGATGAGATTTAAAATGAGACTAAGTTTAGAAGCACAGATAAGATATTTACTTAGAACCTACTTTTTGACTTTCTTCCTTAAAGACTCTCTCTTCACCTGTTAAACGGGTATGCTTCCTCAGGGTACTTGGAGAGATGTCAATCCTCCTAAATGTAAAATAAAAGCAGTGTCTTGCCATACATGTACACGACTGTTAACAGCCTCAGACATTTCAACAGAAAACTGACAAACCAGGCATTTTTGCAGTAGAATAAACTTTTTGCATTAAACCTCACCATCAGAATACAGAAGCAGACTAAAAATGAAAAACCATAATTCTGTTCTGTGTGAAGAATGCTAAAAATACAAATACAGAAAACAGGCAGACTGATATTTCATATTAAGTATAGCTTGGAAGACAGAAAAAATGTTTAATGATTTATTTCAAAAAAACCAATATATGTAGGCAGTTGGAAGCCCACCCCCTCCAAGAAACCATGACAGTTTGCTGTAAAGTCAAAAATTCTTAACAAGAAAATAGTGAAGTTAGATACTGTATCCTCACATGCAACACAAATATAGTACACTGCATCATAAAACTAGAGCACATGATCAGACACTACATCTGCATGCCTACCTTCTTACCTTTTAGATTCTCAGATTTTTCAAAAAATTGCTGTAAATTAACACACACAAAAACTAAAGTAGTATGAGATGGAACATTTCACACTGAAGAAGAAAGATGCATGTACAGGGCTTCTTTTCATCTTCAGGACATATGCCCCTCAATATTTGAGCACTGCATGTGAGAAAAGTAAATATATCCCAAAATGAGATACAGAGGTAGAGAAGACATCTGTCGCAAAACCATAGATGAAGCCAAACCTGACTCAGATGAGTTCTCATTTACCGAAGGGTTTTTTTTTTGTATTTTGTGTTATTTAAATTACCTCATCCGGATTAGAAACAATATTTTGGGTTCTCAACATAAATATTAGAAGACATTATTTGAAACACAAAGTATCTGCATATACAGTGAACATATACCTATGTATTTCTGGGCTCTTTTGTCGGGTGCAGTGCTCTTCAGTTGCTTTTTGATATGCAGTGAACCTCTCATTTAGGGTCATTCCAGCAGACTTGAAGTATTGCTCTGTTGGTTACAATAGAAAAAACACTGTTTCATTAGTTTCATTCAACTGACATGTATTTTACTCCTGACAGAAAGGCAAGTAGCAGGCAAAACCCATAGTACTTTCAATAAATTTATCATTACAAGAAAATGTGGTATTTTCCCTATTTTTACACACACTGTAACCCAAACAAAATAACAACGCACAGCATCACTGCAAGTCTACTATGCCATGACTGTATCACATCTAATTCAAGCATCATTTACTGACTGGACTTGCTCATTTTCAGTGACATTTTCCTCCAATGATAAAGAGCAATTTCTTAAACTATTATTTTATACTTTGCCCACAAGAGAACGTGAAATTACTTTTGAGTCCTGAATATTTGCAATAAGTACACTTTACCATTCATCTCATCTCTAACTTACAGTAAGAATTAGTAAAAACATTTAAGTAATGTATGCTTCAATAACTACATGAATGACCTAACAACTCTTTTCTTAAAGGAATACAATTTCTTGACTGGGTGATGATAAACGATACAATTAACACACCTATGTATAAATAAATTCATTTAAGCATCTGGCATCTTGGCAAACTTGACAACTTCTCTGACAAATTTTCTCCTTCCTTCAGAGACAGTTAAATTAGCCACAGCAAAACTCAGTTTTTAAACCAGCTCAACAAATGTGTTTAAATGTAATATAGAAATACATAAAAGTCATGAGCTATGAAATGTTACATATGAAGCAAGCTATCTGCTTAACAGGTCAACATACATCTGTATCAACTTACCGCCCGGCATCCAGCATTTGTCTCATAACCAACCATTAAAACTTGAAACGGCCACTACAAGGGTAGTGCCTCAATCATAATTCCATCAAACACAGGAATTTGAGCTAGTAATTCTGTTTTTATGCCATTTTTGCCAGGAAGACAGAAGGTTCAACTTTGCCTGTTTGGCATCTGTATCTTTCAACAGCTATTTTACTTTTGTAACATGGATTTTGCCATTTCAAAACACATTCCAGGACCTAGTTACAATGAAAAAGAAAACATCACTGGGCATTTTCAGCTCTACATTAATAAAGAGCTGTTCAGACTGGTCGCATCACACCAATAACGAACATAACTTCAGCTTGTCAAAAAAGTTACAAAAATTCTGATCACAGACCACAGTAAATCTGAAACGTAGAGATGTTCTGCTTTCAAAAACAACCATAACAGTACACATTCTAGTAACTGACCAGACAGGCTGTCAAATTTATAAGATATTCAACATACAAAAATTTACAGAAAAAGTCTATTCTGTGATCAACATATCAGAGTTCTGCAAGTATTATATTCACCTACAGCTACATGTGTACCATATGAGCAAAAAATTACAGAAGCTCTCACTGGATTGAGTCTTATATTTCTTTACATATGAATAAATAGATACATTCACAACAAATCATTATACAGTAAACATCCCAATATTTTTTTTAGCTAATACATTATCATAGTCCATTATTGTTGACTATTACTTTGTAAGTAATTTAATATGAAGGAAATAACTTAGCTGAATTATGTCAACAAAATTGAGATTTTAAACTGAACTCAGCACATATTTCTAGCACAAAAAGCTCAGCAATTTTAGAAGCTAATGCATCTTATAAACAATGCTTACAGACAGGTTCATTGAAACGGGTACCTAATTAAGCATTTCCACTTCTCCCTATACTGTGATGATATAACAAAATTACTTCCACCAGCTTTGTAGTATCTCAGTTAAATTTAACACAACAGCAAGACAACAGTCCAGTGAAATAAAGCAAATGCTAGAGAAAAAAAGCATTTAAAAACAGTCCAGACATTCCCAGGGGATTTTAGGAATTATCTATTTTCCCATTAAAAAAACTTCAGAGAATATGACCTAAGTGAAACATATCTACTTTGATATGTTTTCATATCAAAGTATCATATGGCCCAGGTTTGGATGTCAGTCATTTTGGGGGAGGACTTTTGTTGTGCTTGGTTTGTTGAGGGTTCTTCTTGTTGTTTATAGATAAGAGCCACTACTGTTATATCAGAAAATAATTAGTATATAACTAATTTAATGGAGGTTTATTTAACCACTGCTAAATTTGCGTAAGTGAAATTCCTGAGAATATTATCATGTAGGAATAAAACACTAAAACCATGAACTTTACTACCATTTAGAATACAATTTTTCTTAAATCTTACTCGAGGAAAAGAAAAAGCCTTCTAATAAGAATCTGGAAATTACCTCTAAGCTGCTCCAAAATGAATGCCATTGTTATTTACAGTCCAAAAACATCTATCAACCCACACCACAACATTTAATATAAAACTGTATGGTAAACTCTTTAAAATCAAATTAGAAAAACTGACCAGTATATGTTTAAACTACACTGTAGAAATTCAAATTTTCTATGCTACCTAGCATCAAAAACTTATCCAGAAACACAGAATACCTGCTATTATACTCTACACTGCTTGTGGATTTTTGTCCTAGTTTCTGTGGCTATTATTTTTCTAATTATTTTCATGTGTACCTCAAGAAAGTCTGGCTAAATCACAACATTAGAAGAGGTCTGAAATCCTCCTGTACTAGAAACAGCAAGCAGGCTTAAATGAACTTGTCAGACACATATCCAGTACAATAAACTAAACACATACCTTTGACATGGTGAACCAAAGACACAATGTGCTGAATAAATGACTCTGATGTGCTTTTGCTGGCCTGTGGCAACTTAATGTGGTCAAAGATGGATCGGAACTCTTGCTCCTTCTTGACGGAATGGACAAGTGTGCTAGCAAGCAGCCTGTCTTTAGTCAAGGAAGCAGGTCTAAAATGCATCAACAACAAAGAGACACACAAAAGAAACCACTAGTTTAAATAAATACGAACAACACTGCAGGCAGGTGGAAAACCACACTGTAAAATGGAATAATTTACCTATTGGAATCATCAAGAGGTACTGGTGCCATTTTGAGTTTAACTTCAGGACGATGGGAGTCACTGGCTATCATTTTGATCCTAAGTGGGCTCTCCTCTCTGAAGGTGGATTTTTCTCTCGCATCCAGATTCTTGTGTAGAGGAGGACTGTAATCAAAGAGTTCTTTGAGCTTTTCAGACTTTACCTGCTCAGGTGATTGAGTTTCTTTCTTCATCATTAGTCTCTCAGAACTCTTGTCTTCTTCCTTGTGCTTATCTTTTGTTGCACTAGGCCTTTCCACTACATAGCCAGTCTCTTTAAGCTTAAAACTTTTCTCATCTCTAAATCCATCGCTCTCTCTATTGCCCTTGATTGATATTTTAGATTTGTATTTGGTTCCTTCCTCCTCAGCATTCCGGTGAGATGCAGTAGGAAAATTTTTACCCTGATCTGCTAGGACAGATTTTCTGAACTGTCTGTAATCCTCTGTCTCCTCTGCGTCCTCCCCTTCAGAGTCATTAAACTTTTCCTTCCCAGTCTCTTTATCAATGAAAAAATCTAGAGTTTCCTGTTCCTCCCATTCCCTTTCACCCTCTGTCCTCCCTTTTTCTGATCCTCTCTCCTTCTGGGCCTCCTTCTCCCTGGTATTACCCCTATCAAGCAGGTATACTCTAGACTCTTCATCTGTGTACCTGTGGATAGCAAAGAAGAGACTGGTAACTCTGGATTGCATTCATTCCAGTTCACTTGCATTCCCCTTTTGTGTCAATTCTACACCAAGAAGATGAAAATACATTCCCTCAAGCAATTTTAGCATGCAATGCTTGGCACACCTTTAAAACTGTATACACTATAATTTAGGCACTAATGGAGGCATCTGAAGAATATAATGCCTTTCTGTAGAATGCCAAGGAATTTACTTTTTTGTTTTCTTAATCAGTACCCAGTTTCACATTCTCTCTCATTACACTAGTAATTTTTTCCATCAAATTCACATGGTTTGAACTGAAAGAGTTGAAGTAGTAGCATAAAAAAGTGAATTCTTTTCAAGATGCTGCACATTACTAAGATAATTCCACAATCTAGCTCAAGTTTAGTGCATTCACTATATTGTGTTCAAGCAGGGAACCATTAGAAGGCAGCTCTCCTAAACACAGAAACACACCAATTAATGATTTCAGCCACTGCCTTATTAGAACCTGTGTGAGCAGAGTATACAGATATGTTCACCAACTCCAACACATCTAATGGAAGAGATGTTGTGTTTTTGATTTCCTAAGCTGTAATTTTTTTACATAATAAAGCACTGACTAGACAAATTAATTTTAAAGCCTACAATCAAGCCTACATAACATAGTCACAACTTCTCTTTTTGTAAGAAATCCACTGAAACATCAGTCATATTCAAAAGGAACAGTCTAATGCCAGTAATACTTTAATAACTTTCAAAAATTACTGCTATGTCAAACTTTTTAAGAACAAATTGAAGAATTTTACATTCATTGGGATATATACACTGAACTACCTTCACATCAACAGCATTATATTCCTAAAATACCAACACCTACCCTCTTTGATAAGTGATGCAATTCAAGGTATCAATTTTTTCATATTGCACCACACAATTAGCCAACTGATGCTGTTTATGTCAACATAAAGAAATTATTGCACAACATTGATATTTTTAGATTTTCAGAATACGTGCATTTCAAACAACACGAAACATTAAAATTCTGAAATACCTGAACAGAGGTATCAACACTACCAAGCCAGCAAGTCTGATGCACTATTCCAATTAAGATTTTTCTTAATAGTAAAAATTGAGTACAAGATAATAAACCACAGAGGAAAAGCACAAACCAAGGATATCCTCCTCAAGGATACATGTCCCTATCTCTACTACCCAACATTCAAGGCTTTGAAGCATCCTAGCAGGAAAATACATATGTATCTTTCAAGCTCAATTCCAACCAGACTAGTATCACTAGCGTTCCATAATGCATTTTCCAAGCTTATGGTGATAATCTTGATGAAATTTTAACAGATTTTTTAAGAGGCAACAGTAGGTTTATAACTTGGTTCTTACCTTTTCATAAACTTTCCACCTTTTGCAGTTTCCTGTTCACCACCCTCAGGATAAAATGACCGCACTCGAGCCTCCTCACGGGGGGCACTCTGTGATGGGATTGTCTTTGCAGGGCTTCTCCTTGAAGGGATATGATGCAGTGGGCTATTCTGAGAAGGACTATAGCGGCTAGAACCATTTCCAAGAGAACCAGAGCCAGATCTCTCAGGACTATGCTGAATGGAATGGGAATGCTGAGGTGTGTCCTTTGCTGAGTGGGCTGTGCTAAGCAGAGGGGCATCAGAGCAAGATGAACTCTGACTAGGTGGGGTGGCAATGGAAGGACTATGGGGTGACCTTGGACTGTTATCATACGCTGAAAGGCCAGGCCAAATGTCGCCAGAAGCTGCTGATGATTTGTTGAAATCGTCAAGAGACTCTGATGGGTCGTGTTCAAAGGTATCTTTCTGTTCATCTTGTGGTTTATTTTTCAACGGACTGTCTTGCAAAGGAGCCCCTTCAGTCTTCTTTGCCTGCTT
This sequence comes from Chloebia gouldiae, assembly GCA_003676055.1. NCBI lineage: Eukaryota > Metazoa > Chordata > Aves > Passeriformes > Passeridae > Chloebia > Chloebia gouldiae. The sequence continues at coordinate 59,330,579 of QUSF01000002.1, read as the reverse complement.
TTCCAGAGATGCGCGTCTTTTGGAAGAGACAGGTGATTTGCTGTATGGGGATGAAGAACGAGATGAAGAGGACCTTGGGGACCTGGAAGATCTGTAAGATCGACGAGACCTGCTCCGGGACCTCTGGGAAGACACCGACCTTCGTTTTGGACTTCTGGAACGGGAGCGGCCACGCCTAGGGCTTCTGGAGTGTCTTCGGTTCCAGACAGGCCTATAACCTCCACGATGGTATCTACCACCTCCTCCTTGATAATACCCTCTACCTCTTCCTCTGTAACCATAGGGACGCCTCATTCCTCTATTATTCCTGTAATCTCTGCGATAATCTCTAGAATAAACACGATCTCTGCTCCGAGATCGGGAATACGTCCTTGACCGAGACCTGGAACTAAAATTAAAGAGTAACATTAACATTTTACAACCCGCAAATTTGAGGGAAAAAAAAAAAGAAGTGCCCTGATGCAAAATGCTAGATTTCTCAAAATGCAGTCAGAAGGTAAAGGATGCAGACTCCCAGTCTTTAAGTAACTTCTACAATCTCTATTTATTTATTATTTCTGAAATAAATTAATTATAATAAATATGCCTATACTGCTAAGGACTGTGAAACTTGGCATCATGTGGTTAAGACACTATCAGCCTCACTGGCCTCCCCAGACTTTTCATTAGAGATCACCACCACTCTGGAACACAGCATTCAGTTTCTCCGCCACTACAGTTCACAGCCTGGAACAGGGAGCGAGTGACATGACCCCGCAGCATAATATGTCAGCCTGTGCATGGCAGCAGCTGAGGCAGCAAACATTCAATTGACCCACTTCTTATGGGAGATGGTAGTAAGTAAGATGAGGATAACACTGGAGTCAACTGAGAAGACAACATACAGCAAACCTTTCCTACTGAAGCCTTAAGTTATTTCAGATGTGAAAAGTTTAATGCGAAATACAAATTACAGGGAAAGAGATGAGACAAAGAAAACATCAAGTAAAGTGGAAGGGAAGAATCAAATGGGCCAGAAATCACAAAGAACCATTACCATTCTGAAGTTATCTTAAGATACATGAAAAGAGGGATAAAAAATTAAACAAAAATTACACTCAAAGCATAGTTCAACTACTGCCTAAAATGAAAAAGGATTCCAGGCTCACTTCTGCCACAGCATCATGCAAGTGAAAAACATTTTACAGACAAAAACCAATATACCAAATCATCTTTTCATACAGTAAGACTTACCTGTATCTCTTTTTTCTTGAATGTGATCTGGATCTTGACCTAGAGCTGGACTGGGATCTGGACTTTGATCTTGACGAATGTGATCTAGAATTAGATCGACCCATTTCTGCCAGTAGATCTACTCCTTCCCAAAAGGAAAAGCAATGAGAGGAGGGAAAAAAAAACCAGAAGCAACCATTTAGCATCCATGTAAAGGATATAAATGAACAAAATTTGCATTTACTAAAATGACACTATTAAAAAGTAGTGTAATATTTGCTAAACAAAAGAGCTTTGGAGACAATGTAAGTACATTGACTAGTAAATTAAAAAATTAACCACACTTTAAAGAATTTAACATTGCTGCAGTGCACACAATTTCTCTGAAAACATGAAGTGTAACAGTAAAAGGTTTTTTCTAGAATCAACTGCACACAGAGCCTGTAGGAAAAAGGAAGAAGCAGAAAATGAAACATTTCTGCACATTAAGGCAAGAATAATATAACACCGGACATCTTAATATATTGTAACAAAATTCTAGCTCTTGTGTGGTTTAGCTGTTGTGTAGTTCTCTTGCATTTCCAATTCACTGTTCCTTATCCAGGAGGAATTCACAGTCCTCTAAATGCACCATTCACATGAGCAAAGAAAAAGCCCTGAAATATTTGTTCCAGCAGTTGTTAATTTGACCCACACGCATTAATTCTCTTAACCATATGTACTAAAGCTCATCACTGATCCAAATTTCCACTGCTCAAGATGCGCATCCTGCATCTTTTTAGATTTAGTTAGCTTTCTAACCTATATGTAAAACACACAGCCAACTTAAAGATTTTAACAATTAGTTAAACAATATGGCTTGCAAGATTCAACACACTTCAGCAGAAATTAATCTATGAAAACTACAACTGATTATAAATCAATAACAACTAAAAGGAAGTAATTCATAATAAACTATCATTTCATCTTATGTACAGTCCTAATAGATATTTAGAATTAGTGCTAACCATAAAAAAATACACACCTTTTCCTTTTCTTTTCGGATCAGTGGCTAAAAATCCCCAATTTAATTAATAAATACTTTGACCCATTACCATTTTCTTTTGAAATTGCCCAGCTTTAAAAAACAAAAAAAAAAAGTGTCATATTAGACAACCTGAATAAAAGGCATGAACAAGTAATTAGATATTTTCAGGCCCTTGAATGCTCAATTATCATTTAATAATAATCAAAATAGAAACAATCAAACATTTACCGCATGTATTGCAAACAGGATTTAAACCTAAAATTATTGTACCAAAAACACTAGCTCAACACAACAAGCACTTTCTCTCTTATATAATCTTTCTCATTACCTGGGTGGTATTTCAATTATGTAAAGACAAAAACAACATTAGAGTTTAAGTTAAAGTTACCAAAATTACAGAGATTTTAGACACATCTAAGAGAACCCAAAAGAGAAAAGCAAAAGAACTTTTCTCCTATCAACTGGTTCCTCCTGCCCCACATGACTTTCCCCACGAGAGTTTGCATGGTATAAGAGGTGTAACTTCATCTGAAACTAGCCCAGCAAAAACTGAACTTAAACCAGACTCCCATGTAACTCAGAAAAAACTATTTACCTTGGCAAAGAAGAGTGTGTTGAATGCTTTTTTATTGGCTCCTTCCACTAAAAAGCAAATTTGCAGAACATATACTCTGAAGATATTTTCTAATTCATTGAGTTCAATTTAACTTACAGAAAATGCCTTGTAATCTCTTAGGATCAATACTCACAGGCAACATAAATTTAGACCTTTTAAACTGTTTAAGACATGTTAATTTTCTGAGAGTGACAGAAAACAAAACCTGGTGGGTTTTTTTTTTCTGTTACGAGTAATTATCAAACCAAAAGTCAGATACACAATGTTTATACTAAAACTCAATCTCAGCTTTAAATTATTTGCATTCTATGTATGATAAGAACAGTTGATCTTTAAAAGACAGTTTTATATACAGTAGCTTTTGACTGCAAGCATAAAATTTAGGGGAGCAAAAGAAGATTTAATTTTCAATAGCTGAGTTCAATCAAAACATTTAAAAAGGACTTAAGATAAACTTACCTCAACCTGTTAGGTGGTGTCAATGAAGAAATTATTTCAAAACTCTCTATTTGTGCTTTCAGCAATACTGATTCCTACAGAACAAGAAGTGAGACAGTCAAAGACATGAACATTTGCTAAGAGGAAGCACCTTTTTGCTTAAACGGGTTCAAACATTAATCTCATGAAAAGACAATACATAAAAAATAGCAAATTTACTCTTGGACTTAGTGATGCTGCACACTAAGACCGGAGCAGCTCAAGTGGCAAATCCCTTTCCATACATGACCACTCCTTCCTCAGCCCTGGTAACAGGGCTGTGTAACACATTATCCTCACCTTCACAGCAGCCCTGACAGCCTTCAGGTCTTCCAGTGACCAGCTCTTGATACCTAGAAACCACTTTCATTTAACTAGGTTATCCAACTGGCTTAATCAAGGGCCAAACTGAGCTGGATTAGGGAGCAAATAACAGCATGCAGCCAAAAAAGGGGAGGCAAAAAGGACAGTGGCAAACTGTTAGACCAGTCTGAGTTCTAGCACACAGCTCTGCACTTCACTAGAATTATCTTATTGGAAAAAAAAAAAAAAGGGATGAGAACTCAGGCCAACGGTGAAAGCTTTATCTTCAGGTTTCTCCTGCAATATTTACAGAAGCATTACTGTAGTATAACTTCTTGTTTAAAATGCATATATATATAATTTCACCTAAAGAGCTAACATCTTCAAGAACTAGCTCTTTTACAGTTATGCAGAAAGGAAGCATAACTGTAATAATAAAATCAGTCTCAAATGTATGAATTATTCACTGGCCTCAGCTTTAATTACCTCCAAGCCTTAAGATTATGTACATCTGTAGTCCGACTGAACATTAAGCACACTTTTCAATTCCACTCAAGCAACAAAACAGGGATTTTATCCTAGCTCTCTACAGACAGGCTGGATCTTCAGAAATTCTGCAGCTCAACAATTCAATTCATTAAATCCAAAGGCACAAGACATTGACTGTTCCTAAAGAACACTTCCACACTTGTTCATAGGTGTTTTCTTCATCTAAAAGAAGAAAGGTAGCATTTGTGTTCATAAACACTGCTTTCAAAAGTCCACTTACCATTCACTAGTAGTGACCAAGATATTTCCAATTTCTACAAAATATATGGTTTATTAAGATTAAGTTTTTACTTCTCATCATCAGCAAGCATGAGTCTCCGAAGGAGCACAGTAGTGTATCGGACCATTTCAGATTTTGTCTAGACAAAAGGCGAGATGGTATTAGCCAGTAAAGGGTAACGAAGGCATTCAGAAGTCCAGTACAAAAAAAAGCAATACAAACTTCAAGTTCAGGCTGAGATTTTAAATGAATACTTATATAATCTGTATTTCTGACTTAAACTGGCGTTAGCTGAAATCCCAAATCCTAAATTAGACGAGTCTTTAGATCCTGGGGATATGGAACAAGATAGTTGCTTCACTTTTAAAACCTCTAAATAGAAGACAGGATCTTAAATTACCATAACTCAAACTCTGGTAGTCAGTTCTGCAGTCTTAGAAATCTTTTCTAGCAACTGGCAAAAGTGAAAATAGGCACACTTCTCTGTTTTTAAACAACACATTAGCTCTACCACATCCAACCCTGGCAGCTAAAACATATCTGCTACCCTTTTCCCATTTAAGTTTCTTAAGAAGAGTATGGATATAATGCTTAAAAAAAAAAGAACTTTAATAAAAACCCTTAACTTCTGAATAAAAAACATGTAACTATTTGCAGCTTTTGTTTCCATTTAGTTGTAATAGGTAAAACCTGGACACACAAGACCCATTTATCCAAACAACACAGATACTTAGGAACAGAAGTGAAAAGACTACATAGCTGAGGTGTTTTTGGTCTGTGTAAATATTCTCACAATATGCAAGAATCCAAAATTTTATTAACCTTTATTAAAGCTCATTTAGAAAAGAACTGTGGTAGTACCAGGAGTATGTAGGAAAAGAGCTGTCTGTGACAGGCAGCTCCTACAGGCTGCACACCTTCACATAAAAAGTACCCACCCCCAGAGCAGCACAGCTACAACATCCTGGTTCACAGCAGCAAATGAAATCACCCACAGCCTCTTCCTGCTTACGGCCAGGCTGGAGTGGCTACACCACATCAAGTAAGGGCACAGTAAAGGGCAATGAAACACAGGTCCTAAGCATCATTTGTTGCTCTCTCAGAAGAGACCACACTCAGCCAAAGGTGTGCATCAACAATGTAAAAAGGTGTCACTATCACCCAGCATTTTTAAGAGAGGACCACAACTGTTAGGAACATGGCCTGTGCCTGAAACACCAGGGCTCTAGTACACACACTTGTTTTTCCCTCACTTTCCACCCTAAATAATCAAAAGGAGATTCCTGGCTCTCAACTATTTCACCACGTTAAAAAAAAAAAAAAAAAATCTGGATTTTACAAAGGAAGCTGCTGCAGCTCCACAGAATAAGGTGGCTCTGCTAGTTTAAAGGAACAGTTCTGTCTCTCCTATCCTGTGTTTCCTCACATTCCTGATGATGTCTCCTATGCCAGTCTAAGTATTTCTGCACCCACACACTGGATCACTTTCAATACAATTTTTTTTTTTTTTAATATGGTTCATTACACAGCCCACAGACACTTGGGCCAACACAGAGAAATTGAAATAGCAGCCGGGCAGGACTGCTTCTTTTGGCAGCACCACAAACTTAAAGCTTCCCTGAAACCAGCTTGGCATAGCCTCAAGAAACAGCAAACTTGGTGGCATTTAAGATTTTTAACAATACTTGCAAGCAGCTTTAAAAATAAAAACCAAAAGACCAAAAAAAACCTACAAACAAAAAACCTCACCAAAATAAACACACACATAAAGTCAAAATAACCAAAACCAAACACACTCAAACAACCAAGACTTAACACAGAAACCACTACGTTTTCCGAAAATTGGCTAGTCCACCATCTGTCAGTTATTGAATCACATCCAGATAAGTTTCTTAATGAATAAAACAACAGCATCTTTGGGTGTTTTCAACCAATCTTGGCCAGCAATTGCGACCATCAAGCAAAAACAAGATATAAAACACAATCAGGTTTATCCCATCACAAGCAACACAATAAGAAGGGTATAAGTATCACTGTCAGCATTTGCTATGTTTAATAAAAAATTTAAAAGACAGGGAAAATGGTAACCAATTCCTTTTATATAGTATTTTTAGGAATCTTCACTACACTACTGATGACCACTACCTCACTGATGCTGGGGTTTTGTCAGAGTACAAAGACTGTAGATACAACACATCTCTTAATCCATTTAACAAGTTATACATCGCATGTAAGTTTAAGACATTTTAGGACGCTAGCAAAATACTGCTTCCTCTTAGATCCCTTAGTTTAGCTACCCTTCCTTTATAGCTAATTAGAGTCAGTATTTCTCTTGCTTAAACATTACTTGAGAGCTGTCAGGTAGATTTAAATAAAAATCTTGTTTAAGTAATTCACAAGCTATTGCCAAAATGTGTTTTCATTCAGAGATTTAAGCTTCAAAAGACGGGACGATTATACAACCATGACAACACAAAAGGGGACAGGACAGCCTTCATAAAATTTCACAGAATTTGTAAGTTTCTCATAATACACCCACAGAAATAAAGTCAGTCTTAATGAGACAGCACTGTAAGTCATCTATTCAGTGCTTGCACATCTGCTGTGCTTTCTTATCCACTCTCTACCTCTCCTCTCCGTTCTTTTTTATGTCCACAACTCTAGCAGTGGCACATCACACATAAGAATAGAACACATTTTATAGTCACTTAAACCCCATCCTACTTAGATCATCAGTGACTTGCATTCCTTCAAATACTAAAATTTCATGGCAAATTTGCCTGAACTATCTTGTTATATACAAACAAGAGGTGGGAAGCACTACTTCACCCATTTCATATGCTGGAAATATAGTGAAAACAGTAAAACACACAAAGGCCCCCCCCCCCCCCCCAATAATTTCTATACAGAAAATAACACAAAATATTTGTAAATTAAGTCAAAAACCAGCATCCTAGTAAAAGTAAAATCACCTCTGCAAAACCCCCATGATTGTTAGCTGTCTTTTATGTAATACTAACAGCAAACAAAACCATGCTTCTCCTCTAACTAAAAAAACAAAGAAACCAAAGTGACTGAGAAATGCAGCCATATGCAAAAAGGAATTAGCATGCTTTTGGACACTTTGTTATTTTTGGGTGTGTGTTTTACACACCGTGCTTTCATACACCATGGTTTCTCCAGTCACTGCTATGAACTACACAAATTTCTGCTGCTGCAGAAAAGGCAATCTTCCACCCTCATTTGTCCAAGACTGACACCCTCAGAGGTGCTTGGTGGGCTGCAGCAGTGCTCCATAAGAGAACCACTCTGGACAAAAGCTGCCTTTTCAGGCACATCACCTCCCAGTTCCCATTTACCACAAAGCTGCACGAGGCCAGTGCCAGCACAATGAACAAGCAAGGTGCTTCTTTGGAATACCTTTGGGAGAAACTGTCACACAGACAAACAGCACACTTTCTTCACCTACCTCCACTACCTGTAAACAAACTGCAAATGCTCTCTGGCATTCTACAAACCCCTACAACACTATCTCTCCTTGACAACCAGCCCGAATATAATCCACCCAAATATCTGCACTCTGACTCCAAACAGCTCCCTGCTGATTTTTTTCTAGATTCCTATGACCACTTTTAAGATTGCTGTATTCTCAATGTGAGCAGGCTATTCTTCATGGTATGTGCTCCTACCTCCTGCCCCCAGCCACAGCCCTCACCTGAGAAGTTGCTCCACACAGTTGCCTCGCCCACGAGAGAGGCACTCCAGCTCCATGCACCGATATAAATAATACACAGAACCTCGTCTGGCCATTCAGCACAGCCTGTCACTCAACATCAAAAGTGACAAGTGGGAGGATGTAATTCTTACTTTCCCTGACACAAAATAGATGCACGCCTAGAGCACACCTCAGTGCCACTACCTCGTCCTCATTTTCCCCACTTTTGTCCAAAACAACATGATTATCAGAGAGAAGGACAAGGAGGAGGGAGGAGAAAAGCAGCTAGACAGCATTTTCCTGCAACTCCACGCTGTTTAACTAATCCCTCCCACACCAAGAACAACTATTCTTAGTGATATTTTTATACATTTGCATTGCTTAAGTAGTGACTACTCGCAGAGTCAAGAGCACCTTTGTTTTGCATGCCCTCATGCCTTTCTGTAGTAAAATTTAACTGATCCTCTGAGGACGAAACTTTCATCTCCGAGATAAACAATTGATGGGTTGTACTGACTTCGTAAGGATCAACATGACACACAAAACAAGAACTTGATTTTCAGAGAATTAAAGGCGAAAAGCAGGAGGTTTACAAAGCAAAGGGGAAATAACGGGAATGATCCTGCAATGGTTGCAGAGTACAGTATAATCAAGACTGGCAACACAATAGCCCCTTTCAGCGAGGGGCATAAAACCCAGTGCGGTCCCTCACGGGCTTTTGCGGGCATCTGCAATCAGGGCAGGAGAGGCGCAGGGAGGCGTGGGGCACCTCAGGCACAAGCGCCCGAACCACAGCCGTGCCCGAAGGGAAGTTCCTCCAACGACCGTAAAAGGCCGATCCGATACCGGGAACCATCCTTTCTCTCCGGCACCGTTTCCCTCGTCGGTGTCACACCCACAATGATAACGGGGAAATTTAACATTCCCGTAACCAGCGTTATACAGCCACCTCCCCTGGGGCCTTCCTGCCTCCTCCGGGGAGGCCCAAAGCCAAAGGCCGCGCACCCGGGGCGCAAGCCCAGCGGGGCCGGCCAGCCGCCCCTTCCCGCATACCCCGACACCCCCATCCCGCCAGGCTTCCAGGAGCTCCAAGGCAGCTCCGCTGCCGCCTCTCACCTCCGCTTCCCCGTCTACCTTCGCTTCCCGGGGCGCAGGGAGGAACGGCACCGGCTCGGTCCGGCTCCCGCGGGAAGCGGTGGCCCGCGTCAGGGCGGTGACGGCGACCGCCCGTTCCCGTCCCGTTCCGTCGGCTGGCGCGGGATAATCGGGATAATGGCTGCGGAGCGCCGAGGTCACGCGGCGCGGGAAGGCGGGACGGCGCGGCGCGCGAGCAGCGCGCGCTGGGGGGCGGGGCGGGGCAGGGCCGGGCTGCTCCCCCTCAGCCTTCCCCCGCCATCTTCCCCTCCGCCAGGGGCCACCGCCCCGCCAAGCCTCCAGGCAGCCCCTTTACCTCCACCCTCCTCTCACCTGGCGGGCGGGACTCCCGGCGGCCCCGCTCCCTTATGGCAACCGGGCGGCCATTTTCCGTCTCGCCGGAGGAAGAAACGTGAAGCCCGCGGGGAAAAGCAAAAACCACCGGGAGGGGGGGGGGAGCTGTTGCTGCCGCCGCCGAGGCGTCACTTCCGCTCTGGCCGAGGAAGCGCCAGCCGCGCGCTCAACGCCCGGGCGCCATCTTGGTTTCGGGTACCCATCCGCGAGCAAGATGGCGGCTGGCGGCGGCCCGGCCCGGCCCCGCCGGGCTGCGTCCCTGCCCCACGCCCGGGGCTCCGTGTCCCGCCCGCCGTGCGCCCCGGCTTCCCCCGCGCCGCCGCGGCTAAAAGCCGTCGCCTCGTAGCCGCTTCTCGTTCCCTGAAAGTCGGCAAGAGCGCGGGGTGCCCCCGGCCGTTGCCTGGTTACCTGTGGCGCGGGGTGTGCATGTGTGCACAGGCGGCGCTGGGAAGGGGCTGCGTGCGGAGCGCGGCGCCCCGCCGCATTGGCGGCCGGTGCCCCGCGCGGCGGCAGGGAGATGGCGGCGCCGCGGCGCTTTACTGCTGCGCCCTTTGCAGCAGGCGGGCGGCGTCGCTTGGTTGCGAGACAGCAGCGCCGCGTTCGGGGAAAGCGCGCCCGAGGGCCGTCTGTAGTGCCACAAAGGTGCGGCCGAGGGCTGCGAGTGAGCAGCCTTTGACTGGTGCATGAAGTGTGTACCTAGCCAAGTGCTGCAATTCACAGAATCACAGAGTATTCTGAGTTGGAAGGGGCTCATTTCGAGTCTCATTCTTAGCCATGCACAAGGACAGCCCGAAGAATCACACAATTTACTTGAGAGCGTTGACGAGCAATTCACACTTCTTGAATCTTACACAACTGATTTATTTTTTAGAAGGCTATTGTCTATTCTTTTTTGAGGCAAGAAACATAAAACAACCCGCTACCAAAAAAAAAAAAAAAAAAAAAAAAAAAAAAGGAAGGGATATGCATATGCCGTTTTAACATGGGTTTTGTGAATTCTGGGGACAATGACTGGGAGGAAGCCAAAAGCAACTGATGGAAGAAAAAGGCATGGAAGATGAGAAGCAGACATAATCTCTAAATGCTGTTTTGCTGTTCCATGTATAGGCAAAGTGATGCACTGGTTAGGTCTATTTACTGTGGCTATTAAGTTTTTTGAAACGTAGCCTTCTATGGAGGCAGCAACCAGTGAGTAGTTAGAACTGAAATAAAAACTGTAGTTAGCTGATGAATAATCTGGTCTAGAGAGGAACACATACCTCTCTCTTTTTAAGGTTTTTCCTTTCTTCAGGGGTAGGGGTAACGGATTTGTACCTCAAGCGCAGCACACATGCTACAGCTTTTGCTGTAATCAACAATAAGGCACTTTTAATGAAGAGGCTCTTTGAGCTGTGATAAGGAACCTGTGAGAGAAGGCAATTTACCAGGTCCTATAAGGTTTTCAGAACTGTCCTGAGGCTTGGCTGCATTTAATACACCTATTTTTTAATAGTTCTGTGAATTGCTTATGCAGGGACACCTTCCACTAGACTAGGTTGCTCAAAACCCCATCCAGGCTGGCCTTGAGCAGTTCCACAGCTGCTGCATCCACAGCTTCTCTGGGTAACCTGTGCCAGTGCCTTACCTCTCCCACAGTGAGAATTTCTTCATAATATCTAAACTAAACCTATCCTCTTTAAGTTTAAAGGCATTTCCCCTTGTCCTGTCCCTATATGCCCCTGTAAAAAGTCACTCTCTGGCCTTCTTGTAGTCCCCTACCCATATGTACTGGCAGGCTGCTCAGAGCTCCCTCATCTCCTGAGAGAACTACCCCAGCTCTCTCAGCCTGCCTTCACAGGAGAGCTGCTCCAGCCCTCTGGTCCTCTGGACTTGCTTGAGCAGGTCCATGTCCTTGTCGTGTTGGGGCCCAAATCTGGATACAGCACTGCAGGTGGGGTCTCACAGAGCAGAGGGGCAGAATTGCCTGTCTCATCCTACTTCCATGCTGCTTGGGATGCAGCTTAGAATACGACTGGCTTTGTGTGCTGTGAGCTCTCATTGCTTGCTTATGTCTAACCTCTCATCCATCAGCACCCCCAAGGTGCTGCTCAGGGCTGCTCTCAATCTATTCTCTGCCAGCCTGTGCTCGTGCTTGGGATTGTCATGATCCAGGAGTAGAACCTTGCACTCAGCCCTGTTGAACCTCATAAGGCTCATACAGGCCCACCTCAGGCCTGTCCTGGTCCCTCTGGATGGCATCCCTTCCCTCCAATGTGCTGACCACACCTCTCAACTTAGTGTTGGAAAACTTGGAAAAATTCCCTCTGGCACCAACAAGGACTTGTGGGACATAAGCCAATATAAGATATGTGGGATATCTTACTGGGACTGAAGAACTTCTACTCTTTCAGTTCTCTGTTGTGTTTACAACAATATGGTATGTGCCCAGATGGAAAAATCAAACTATAATGTGAAACTTTTTCAAAGTTTTGTTCACTCCTTGTCTTGCTAAATGTGACATTTGAGCTATGGGCTGTGTGATTCTTCAGTGGAGCCCCTTGGTAGCAAAAGCATCAGGACAGGTACCTGTGCTTCGAAATACATCAAACCAGTGGTTTTCTAAGGGTATTCACATGAAACACAACCTGACAGGTTTCCCTCTCCTCTGACTCCATGACTTTGTGTGGTAATTTACCTTGTAAAATTTAACTTCCTTTTTATACAATTTGTTCAAACCTCTAAGGTGCATGGGCACCTCTAAGCTGCCTTTGAGATTTTAGAGATACTATCTTTTGCTGCAAGGCAATAAAAATACCAAAAAATATTTCAATTTATTATTATCATAGGAGACAGTAGCTCTGGGCATGACACAAACTGCTGCTTTATTTGAATACAGTAGCAGTCCAGAAAATTTACAATGAAATACGAATCTCAAGACAGTGGGAAAATACATAAAGACAAAGCATCACAATAATACTGTGTCATCACTGGCCCAAGCCAGACTCTTGGTGATTGTTATCAGGTGTTCTTACTGTTCAGTAAGTAGGCTGACTAGTTGCACATCTTGTGAGCACTAACACAGAAAGGTGGAATTGGTAGGAAAGTCCATAGCTGATAGTCAGCAGTGAATTTGGATTGTCCAATCAGGGAATGCCACTCCTAAGAGTTACAAAATGGTAATGTAATCTCAGTTCCAAGGATTTATTAAGAATTAACAAACCCCAGAGTAAAATGGTCTTTGATCTCTTCAAAAGCTAGAGCACAAGCTTGCACAAGTCAGTGTTTGTATTTACCATCTTTGGCCTGGTTCTTTACATGCAGCTGGTGCTTTACAACAGAGATTCACGTCTATAGCAGCTGCTTTTCCTTTTAAAACCTTGTTCAATTTTACAACCCCTTTGAATGGGTTCTGTCAATCCGTGAGTGGGACAAGGCTCAAGGGAGCTGTGTAAAGGAATGCTTCAGTAGATGGCACTCTCCCTCTGAAGGAGGATGGGCAAATACCTCAGCCAAGGAATTAGATGCAGTGAGAACAGCTGCCTTTATACTCTACAGAAATTGCAGTGAATGCACATAAAGCTCTGCCTAGCTATGCAATGAAGTAACCTCTGGCAGATTTTCACAAATCTGCATCTATCAAGTCCTCACTTCTGGCTTCCTCCCTGCTTTAATGACTGTGGTCTGTATATGTTCAGCTGAACTCCTGAATTTGTAACAGTGAGAACAAACACACATACACACCTGTATTTTTTATATATATTATCTGTATTTTGTATATATATATATATATATAAAGACATGTACCATATACACCATATATGCATATGTATGTACACACACACACACACATATATATATAAAAGAGCTCAGTGGTAATCTATGTTGCACACGTTAGACTCAGAGTTTACAATTGTTCTTTCCCAGATTCTTTCAGATTCTTTATTTTATTCTACTATTCTGTTAATGGTAGGTCCATTTTGAGGACTTAAGTCCTTTGATTTTTTGATAGTGTTCTGTTGCTATTTTACAGTCACAAAATTTCATAGATCCAGTTTAAAGAGTACTGAATTACTACAAGTGAGGAGGTTTCAACTACAGGTATGGGGACAATGAAGACCTGCTAGGCCTTAGGGAAGCTACAATCTTTTGAATCAAATCTGTTGCTAAACAAGCAGCAAATTGTGCATCTTTCTAAACTGTACGGTGCTTTCCTGACCGATGAACAGGAAGGTGAGAAAAGATGAAAGAAATGTGTATAAGTCACAGTTACAGTAAAAAAATTATATAGGACAAATTTATAAAATGCAAATTTAATTACTTCGATTTCTTAAGAATTTTGAATTATTGAGTAATGTGAGTATATTCTTTCAATTTACTGCTTTTTAAGTACCTTTTTTCTTATTTGACTGGCACAAAAGTCAAATATGACTACACAAGTTTTCAATCACTGCCTCTCCCGTACACTCTACAGAAATCCTTTTTCCATTGATTAAAACCACAAGGATAACAGTATTTTTAAAGTCCAGACCCAGGAGCTAAAAGTTTACTACTATAGCTCAAATGTAATTGAGGTTTTTTTCCCCAAATATTTATGTCAAAGCCTGAGGGTGTTTAGGGGCCTGATAGCATGAAGAGGCCCTAGGTCATGTATGAAAGAGGAGTAGAAAGAGTATTTATGTACATCTCTCCAGTAACAGACAACTTTTGAGCAATCAAAAGTTATGCACCATTGCCAACTGGATTAGAGAATTTCTGTTAAAAGAAGCAGTTGAAGCAGTGGCATGCTGCATAAGCAAAATGGTAGATTACTAAGTATATTTTTTTACATTTTCTATTTTTGAGTATCTACTGTGAGTGCCAGGTGCTTAAGGATCTGTGCCCAAAAGCAGTGTTTTCTGTCATTTGCAGAGAAGCTATACGCCAGATTAAATGCTGGACCAGTGGAAGCTTTCTGTTGAAAATACTGTTTAGCTACAGAATTCATCTGTTTTTTTGGCAAATAGATTTAAACTTCCAAATGCATTTATACAGAATTCCAAACAGCCTTCACACAGTAAGGTTACTGCTTGGAAGGCTCTTTTGCACAAACTGTATGGAAATGGTTTGGAGGGGCTTTTTTAACACTGTATGAAGGAACGGATTTTTTTTTTTCCTTATAGAGACAAAAATCAAGATGTTGAGTGTGGGACATTTACTATTTGAAGCATGTTCTGTACAAGAATAAAAGGAAAAATAATCTAACGTTATTGTAGTACTACTATTTTTTCCTCTTCTGCAAACTTGAGCTGACATTTTATTCAATTAATAAGGAAACTTATCAAGGTATAATAGTTTCAACCCTTATCTTAATAGCAGCTGTTGTGATTTCAGAGTATATTTGAAGATCCATAAACTAGCCTTCCACACTGGCTTTCAAGTATTTGTTTCAAGTCAAGGAACAATTGCCTGACTGAGTCATCAAACTATCTATCAGGATACCTGAGTTTTATGCCTTCAGGCAAATTATTGCCTAATTTTCAGGTGTCATGCATTTATTTAACTCCCACTTATCTAAATCAGAGTTGCAAGAACTTGGCACCTCTGAAACTTGTTTTTAAACCATTTTGGGAATATCTTCTTTGCAGATGCATTGGAAAGCTGTTTTACTGTTCGCAGTACATTTTGAAATGTTTACTAAGAGTGTTACAGAAATGCAGTCATTACTTGCAAATGTTTCATTGACACAGTCCTGTTGTTTTCTCATCTCAGTGCAGTACAGTTCAAGCCACCTTTAAAGAACCTCACAATTAAACATTACAGTTTATTAGACAGAACAGAGCAAGAGAGAGAAGGAGCTTGTGATGGGTGACAGGCTTTTAGGATGAAAGCTGAAGGCTGGAAGATGATGAACAAAGGTGAAGAGCAAATGGTGGCAGAACTTGGCAATCACATGGGTTCCCTCTTCTTTAGGACCCCTACTGGAAGGATCCAGAATACATGATTAGAAAATAGACATACCAGCCCCTCTTTTGATAACATTAAGAAGCCAGACAGAGATCAGAACTCAGTGGATTTGCAGAGCTGGTCAAGGACGTAGCCAGAAAACTCAAAATCACAATTCTTTGTAATGAATTGCATTCTGTATTAAAAGTGTCATATCTTTTGGTTTAGTAGTTTAGGTAGGCTTATTTGTGACAAGTGGTATTTGTGATTAAGAAAATTACATCAAGATAAAAAACAGCCGTTGCTGGACAGACCAGATGGATTTGGGTAAGTCTGTTCATGAGGGTTTGGAGATGGATGCAGAACAAAGGGTTGCTTTTCAAACATGATTTATTTAGAAAATAAAGATTTACTAAAGGACAGAGTTGAAAACTTACTAATAAATGTATCAAATGCAATCATCAGAAAAAATCCACCAAGTCTATGATTAAGAAGTTAATAAAAGTGATTAACTTTCAGCAGACCCATACCTACAGGATTCCTAATTAAGGTGACTGTGAATCAAACCATTTTTTACTGGAATCCTCAATATTACAAATATCAACTCATGCTGCAAGAATTAAAACAGGGTCATTTGTAAAACTCTTCAGCCAAGGATGGGCACATGCACTCGACTGGTGAATTAAGCAAACGGAGAATTGAACATTTTCCTTTAACTATCTCTTTCTGCATGAAAACAGCAGATAATTTTTGCATCATCCTCCCATTGCTAACTTATCCAGCCCACTCAGCTCAGCAGGACTGGCTCGATAGGAAGAAAATGGTGATAAATTCATTTGGCCAATATCTTTTTTTTTTTCCCCTGTTTTCTATTCTTGCTGATTTGCAAAGTCTCAGGTGACTGAGTTGTGAGTTGTTTGTCCAACAGCTCCTTTGTTCTGATCTCTGCTTCTGCAAAAACTGGAAAAACCTGTTCACTTGCTCTTTTATTTTTTTTTTCATCTTCCTCCAATTGGTAGCTGCAGCTTGTCAACATGCAGACAAGGTGGTGCCTACCTTTCATGTGGAAAGCTGCTTTACAAAAACAGGTTGTATTTTCCCTTATCCCAGAGTTTTACTAGACTCATACAGGCTCTGGTGGATCCTCCATAACCTAAACTCCATTTGCTCTCTATGAAATATGTTTAAGTAATTATCTTATTTCTCTTGAAGTGAAAGGAAGGTGTGTCTCCAGTGCACTCATTTTAAATAATAATTTATGAACTTTAAGAGATCTGCCTTGTGAAATGTATTTTTTTGGACACAGAAGTCTGTCTGCCTTACAGCAACTGCGCATTGTGTGAGCAAACAGTGAGGAGGAAAGCTATTGCAAAAAGCGGACAAATTGAGAAGAAACTTTTTTTTTCCATCTCCTTCCTTTTCTTCTTGCTTTGTGCTGCTGTTGGAACAAGAATGGGTCAGCTATGTGGACGATGCATGCAGCTCCTCCGGGACTTCATAGGCTTTGTTCAGAGGATGTCCTCTGACTTGGTGCAAGGCATCAAGGAATGCTTAATTCTGATAAGCAAATGCTCCTGCTTAAAACAAAACAGCTCTAAAAATGGACAGCTGTACAAGCCCATCTTACAGCCTCATGAGAGAGTGACAGCACAGGAGTTTCTGCAGCATATTGAAACAGGTAAGAAGACTTGTCTTTTTCTAAAGGACTGTGAAAGAGCAAGGGGATTAATTTTGTTGATTGAAAGCAAATTGCTAGCTGATCTAGTCTGATATGTCATTGAGCAGCTCAGTGATGATGAGGAAAGGCCAGAGCTACAGAGCATTTTCTTTGTGTACAGGACACCAAGTTGGATCTAGGTAGAAGTGTTGAATCACTTTCTTGCTCTGTCACCACTGTTAATATATAACCCATGTAAATGTGTTTCATAAAAGTGAGTCCTTCTAGAAATTAAAGTTACTTTTCTGAAGTCAGTCAAAAGGAACTGACAAAATTGAGCATAGGCTTTGATAAGACTGGATGACATGTGAGTGCTGAGCTGTGAGTGGGCAGATCACAGTGTGATGTGCACAGTTGTGCACCTCTGTGTTGGCTGAACACTGGGACTTAGCTAGGAATGTTTGGGCTATACATGGAGAAGATCAAAGTCATCCTGAGACAAACTGTATTGAGCTCTCAGGATTCCAAGCAACTGTGCTTTTGTGCAAACATTTTAGACATCAGGCTTAATCACATTCATGGGATTCTACTTGAATCAAAGTAGATCCATAACTCTTCATCTATCTCCTTTGCTTTACAGGTTATCTGCCTAATTCCCCTGTATTTCTGTTCGTGATATCCTCTTTGTCCTGTCCTAGGATACAATATCAATAGGAAAACCTGTTTTTTTATTTCACCTCTGCAGTCATCTTGAATTAGCATATTTTGTTAGTTGTCCAATCTAAAAATAGTCCTTATCTCATGATAAAGGGGTCATTTCTTGTTTGGTTTTTCTTTGTCTCACAACTAATTTGGTATACTTTATGTTTAACAGCTTTGGGTTAAAGCTACTACATAAAATTGCATAGTCCTCTACTTTCATTTGTGTGAAGAGTATGGAACTACTATTCATTTACTTGTCTTTTTGATAACATGAAACAATCTTGTAAGGGGAACCAGGAGAGACATTTTTCCTTGATGTGACATGGTTAATGCTGTTTGAAATGATCTATCATTTCAATGATCTGTTGAAATGGAACAGATTTAGAATAATTGCTTGACTATTGTTGTTGGGAACATGTGTGGATTAGCCTCGGTATTAGCTGGTGCCATTATCCATGTAGGGATATGAGTGTATGTAGTGAGTGTAGTGAGTCCTGTGCTGCTGATAAGGTTCAATGATTGTTACACATTTGGCACTGGTTTAAATCCTGACACTCATATACAGAATAGAGACAGATCTTTCAGCTTGTTACACAGTGGAGATCTTCCAAAGTCTAGCATGCTCCTGACCCTATAGGAGACTGTCTTGGGAGTATGCCCACACAGCTGATGGATGAGATGTAACAAAGGGGATGCCAGGATGCCAGAATGGCCCCTTGTAGCAGCCACTGGTGCTCCCTGAAAAGACTAAGTGTATGTTTTCTTGAGAAATCCTTTCCTCTCTGAGATCAGTCTTCAGAAGTCTGGTCTGTCTTGGATCCCCAGGAGCTGGGGTACAGCAGCAGGAAGCCTAGAGCTTCTCTGGCAGCAGTACACACATGAAAATGAGGGTTTTCAGAGAGGTCTCACTGCCCATGACAGGACACATACAGCACCCAGGAAGCAGAACCAAGGTTCTGGTTTTCTGGATGGCCAAATCTTACTGCCTAGACAAATGGAGGCAAGGAAGCCTCACAAAGAGAACCAAGACACATCCCTCTTACTTTAAGACTCACCTGTGTATTTATTCCAAGAGGGAGAAAGCCTGTCCTCAAAACAAAATATAATAAACAAAATATAATAAATATTAACAAAATAAAATATAAACAAAATATAATAAGCAAAAAGACAGTGTTTGGACAATTTGGGTGCAAGGAGAGACTTCATGGTTGATCATCACACTCATCTGTTAGCCAGGGCAGCAAATTTTGATATTTTAAGCAGGTGAAAATTTTGAGTGGTTTCAGCTTTATCACTCTCCCAAACAAAACCACATACAGAAGAATCACATAGATTCAGGTTCAGGTAGTGAAAGGAACAGAATAAAACCACATGAAGAGATTTTTTGTTTGTTTTATTTTGTTTTGGTTTTTTTTGTCTAAAACCTTGCACACACAGGCAAGTCCTTCCCTTTGTGTATACTACTAATTATTTTTTAAAATGATCTTTATATGAAGCAGTTCTGTGAAGCTCATCTAATCCTGAGGGTAGGAGTTTGCTAGTCTTGACATGTCAGCAGCTTCTAATGGCTTGAGATATTGTCTGTGTTTTGCAGTGAGGCATGAAAGCTCATGCTCCTCACATCCCTTACATTTCTTTGTCCCATGGGAGGTAAAGTAGCTAGATATTTTTCACAGAGATATCTCAATCATTATTGCATAGCTTTAATCTATTGCCTGAAAATATAACTGTGTGCTTCACCAGATGATCAATCATACATTACCTTTTTAGCTCCATTCATTCAATGTCCCTTTCCTTTTCCTCTCTGCTGCTCCATTCCACATATTATATTATACAGTGACTGACAGAAGTAATGCATGACTGCTATTGCTTGATGACTGTTGTTGAACATCTGGTTTATTCATAGGGGAGCTATCATACTCGAGAACAGGTAGACTCATGCTAGAAATTTAAGCCTGAGGCAAGCCTGTTTGCAGTCCATGTTGCTATTCCTTTAAATTCTGTATTTCAATACCCAGGACAGGAAACACAGTGAACTTCAGATGTGGTAAATTAGAAATAGATACGCTTTCTATACTTATAAATATATATAGAAATAAAAAATAAATTAGAAATATATACTCTTACTTAACTAAGAACACCATGTTCAGTATTTTAACAAAGATTCAGAAAAAAATAAAGATTTCTGTGGAGAACAAGAACACCTGCATTTATATAGATAGCATAAAAGTGTCTAAAGGTTATAATTTATCTTTTTTTCCAGTCCCTAGCTTTATGAGCTTTACAAGAGGCATTGCCAAGGACAGGTTATTCCCAGCTCATCTATTGCTTCTGCTCATGGAAACATGAATAAAGATAGATGGGCTTTATGGAGTTGTTGCAGTACAAAAACTCTTATATGCTTGGTTGGCTTTAATTTTCTTTTTGTAAACTAACCCTTTACAGATGTAATTGAGCCTGTGCTGTCATTTTGCATCTTTAGATTTTGAAATGTCTCCACTGGGAAAGGACCCTCTGGAAGCCTTGAGGACCTTATCCTTTTCAGAAAACCCAGGTTTACAGCAGTCGGCTGCCCTCTATTACTTGCATATGAGTCAGCACAGTAAGTTATCTCAGTAAGCATTAGAAAATGTTCAGGTAATTATAAATAAAAATATTATTTCAAACTGTGAAACTCCTTTTGATTCATTAAGCAAGTTGGATTTTTTTCTTTGCTTTCATGCCACGTTTTTTAACAAGGAAGATGGAAAACTGTCATTGCCATGTAGGCAGAGTCAGTTCTGGGTTTTGCTGTAAGGACATATCTCTTATGATCATAAAAGACTTAGGAAATTGTTATACTTATATGAAACTCAGCAGAACCCGAAGTATTTAAAGTTAGTGTATACTGAATCTCCTGAAAGCATCACAGTCAAAATGTGGTGAAAGGAAATGGACATAGTGACCAATTAATGTTATAAATTATATACAAAAGAGGACAAAGCTCCAGAAGATAGATTGTAGTGGAAATTTATGAAGGACACCTTCTTTGTTCCAAATATTCTGTGGGAGCACTTGGCTCTTGAGGTAGTTTGTTAGTAGTTAGGAGCCAGCCTAGATATCCTAAAATAAAATATCAGCAAGAGTTTGAATTCTATAAAAAGGTAAAAATACTAGCAATAATCAGGTTGCAATTTAGTTATTTGTTTATTTTCATTTTACTTCAAAGAGATTATTCTGTCACTTGGAGGATAGCTTTACCCATGTATTATCCGCTGGATAAAAAGTGCTGGTAGCCACAATGCAAGGATGTGCTGTGAGGCAGAATGACTTGTTTGGTAGCAAGGCACGCTGCTTCCCTTCCCATGATGTTTTTGAAGTACCTGAGTATTCAAAACCTATTCAGGAAACTTGTCCTGTTTGCTAGTAGCAGTAGAATTTTAAAGGTGAATACCACTCAGCCTGTCTATGGGAGCACCTCATGCTTAAGTCCATCAAAGGAAAAATGTGGCTGTGATGAACAATGGCACTCATGAATATTTCCTCTCACTCTTGCAGTGAACATCCCCCTGCCTGTGGAGCATCTGGAACCCTTCTATGCCTTACTACGTTCTGCTGACCTGGAGGTGCAGCAGATGTCTTCCTTGTCCCTTGTCAACTTCCTGCTGGAAGGAAATAGTGAGTAATTAATGACACATCTCCCTTCAGGTGAAGAAGTGTCTGTTCAGCCACTCAGACAGAAAGAGGGCACTTCTGCACAAATCTAGATTCCTTTTCTTGTGTTCCTGATAGGACAAGTGTGAGTCTGATTCTGACTGCAAGATACATAGCTTCTGGTAGCACCAAGATAGATCAGACATCTCCAAATCTCTCCAGCTAGATTATATATAATGTGACAAGAGTTCTTGGATCTGTGTGCAAAGGCTGATAAGTTATTTCCAGGCCAGTGTGGGAATTCTAGTCTCATTCTTAGATCTACAGACATTTTTCCTTTCAAACAACGGATACGGGTAATAGAAATAAACTCTGTGTATGAGACAGTGCTAATTTTCTGGTTATTTATGAACTGGACCTTAGTCTTAAATTGCTTGCAGAGAAAAAAAAAAAGTTTAAATGCTTAGTATAATGCACTGGCTTCTTTAATTAAAGGGGAAAACAGACTTGAGATAGAATCTGGGAAATGCAGAGGAATAACTTCCTAATAAAGTTTATGTTGATGGACAGGGCATGAACATGCCACACCTCAACAAAGTCCTTATTGCTTCTACTACTACACTCCTGGGCATCCAGGCCACAAGAATTCCATCCTGCAGTCCCATAATAACAGAAGACAGGGTCAGTCTTCAGTGAACCTGGCTTCTTCTTACTTTTTTTTTTTTTTAAGAATTTTGCTGCAAATAATATCATGTCACTATTTACAAAGAAAAAAATAATATTTAAAGGGTAGCCCTCAGAAGGAAAAGAAAGGGTGGGGGAGTTGCTGAATAAGTTGTGAACCTATTGGAAAGTTGCAGTTGCTCTTGCCAAAATTAATCTGATTTGGGACCTTCTGGCCTAACACCTCCTAATATCCATTACATTTTTTCATGCATCTGAAGAAGAATTGAGCAAACCCAGCTAAGGAATGTGAGTAGCTTTCTGGCTGTTTCTATCTTAGGTCTATTTTATATAAATCATAATTTACATCTCCAAAGCAGTCAATGGATGATGTATTCTTTACACAAAATCACAAACTGCTTACTTTTTTATTTGTCCATTTTTTCTTGAATTTTTGCATAGTTGACAAAGAATTAGTTGTCCAAATGGGTTTACTTGAGCCAATTTTGGATCTGCTTGAATCAGAAGATCCCACTGTCCAGTGTAATTCCTGTGCCTGCATCATGACTTTAGCAATTTCAGGTGAGTGTTCTCTTTGCCTTTATCTTCTGCTGTGAAATTGTTCAACTCTTCCATCATATTTTAAGATGAAACAACCTATTTGCAATTGGTTTAAGAGTCATAAGATACAACAACAAGTCTAAGTATTCCCACATCATAAATTCAACCTCCTGACATTCCAGTTATTTTTCTCAGTGTTTCTGACCTTTGTGCTCTTATGATTACAAACCTCTTTCCGATTTTCATCCTAAATGTATTCATGACTGGCTTATCTTAATTAATGTCTAAGTTGGCTTTTGCTTCAGGAGGTCTGTCTCTCTGATGCCTGTGCTGATGAGGTTCCTTCATTTTACTAGACTGAGAAAGCCAAGGTCTTTTAAGACTCCTCTTGTAAGTGAGACTCTCCATTAATCTTGAGAGTCCTTCCGGGTGTAAATAATATGTTCCAGGAATGGAACATAGGATTTGCATGTGCCGTATCATGATACCACAGGCCTCAGGCATTGTTACAGTGCCAAGATATAGATAAATGCTGCAGGAATTCCATTTTGGATTCATCTCTTCTGAAAGAGAAGTCACCAGAAATGTGCAGTACTTCAGCTGGGGTCTCACCTGTGCCATTTATTGTGGCACATACAGAAATATGTTTTGTGGTACATCTCATGGTAACACTTGCAGGTTTGGTGATTGTGCCATGATGATGCTGTCATCCTACAGCTGACTTAATCACTTAGTCTTGTTCCTCTGCTGCTATTTCCAGGAGATACCAAGTAATCAAGGCTCTATATCACAAATGTTTCCAAGTGCACATCCCTGCATTTTGTACAGGTTTCATTCTGTTTCCATTGCTTCAGTATTCTAACTTGCCTGTTCTTTGTAAGATATTCTGGTCCTCCACTGCATTGACAATTCTACACTCACATCTTTGTTTTAAGTCTCTGGTTCAAATCAAATACAGACTAGCCCTCATGGAATTCCATTTGTAGCCTCTTCCCAGGTGTTTATTTCCATTCAGCAAAACTTGCTGCCAGTTTGCTTTCAGTCAGTTTTTTATCCATCATGTACTACTTGCATTTGCCACCATCTTCTGCTTAACTATGAATATTTCATATAATGATATTAATATTTTCCTGGTATCCAGACAGGTAAGTTCAGACACAGTTACCAAAAGAAAGGTTGTCATGTTAGTCTGTCTTACTCTACCTTGTGCAAACTCGTAGTTCTCCAGTACAAATTGTGTATGAGCCATGTTTTCACATTTGTTTCCCTTCCTGTAGCCAGCTTCCTTCTCCAGCATGGGAAGGTGCAGTCTGATGTCCCAAAAGGCTGAGGGAAGCATGATGAAAGTGTTAATTTCTCATTTAAGTATTTATGTTGCAAAGGAGGAATGAATAAGCAGGATCCAACCACATGAAAGTGCTGATTTGCATTTTATCCCACCTCTTTGTTTCATTTTCAGGTTTTTAAACACTTTCCCCATAGGAGCTTATTTTTAAGCATTGTATATTATTGCCAGGTTAAGAATTCTACATACTACATTACTTTGTGTGGAATGCAAATTGCCTCATTTAAATGTCTTAATTAGGCATGGCATCACTAAACTTTTAGGTACTTGGCTCTAGAAGGACTTTCTTTGTGGAGGGTCAGTGGAGCTAAGCCCCTAAAAATTACAGCAAGATGTCCCTTCACCTATTTTAAACAGTCTACAGAGAAAGTAATTTCTTTGGGCACCTAAGGATATTACTTAGTCTTGAAGACACTCTCATCCTTCTAGATATCTAACCTGGAATATAGGGAACCCTCAGCTACTGCAGAATCCAGGCTACCTTCATTCCCTGTGGTCTTCCAATGCCTTTGCACACTCCCTTGAGCGCCAGTGTCCTTCTGAGCAGGAGTACTCCAAGTTAAGCACTCAAGGAGCTTTCAGAGCTGTATGTAAAGGTAGGCAGTCTTGCATAGGCTGGGTTGCTGCCTGGTATTTTATCAGTGTTGAGGATCTCTGTCCCAGTTTAACTAGAGTTTAAATGGGCTGGATCTATTTATTTGTTTTTCAGACTATATTTAGATACCACAGCAATGAGACTAAAGAAAGAGGGAATTCTCCAGTTTTAACTCACTGAATCTGATATTTTTAAGTGTCTGCTTGAGAAAAGTATCCTGTTAAGTCATATCCTTCAAGAAGACCATTTATGCAAAAAAGATAAATATTGAAGCACAACCAAATTAGGAAGATCCTTAGATGGCTTTAAGATGACTAAAATTCTGCATCTAAGAATGGTCTTAATTCTGTTGCAACAAGCATGCAAGACTATGTACAGAGTGAAACTGTTTAGCAGTGTTACTGCAGGTCATGTGTAAACTGGGTTGTCTCTCTGCTGCAATAGGGAGCTGAAAATAAGAAGAACAAACTAACCCATTCAGATGAAAAATATTTGAAGGTTGGTTTGTTCCAACACCAGCATTTGTCCACACAGCAAAAGGACACATGCATAGTTGCAATTATCTGCAGCTTTTCAGTCAGTGAGTGAAAGTAATCAGTTCTGAAATAAGAACTCAGAGTACTTCAGAACAGAACTAAATGTTCATATGTTGGGGGTTTAGGGGGGCCTGAACATCTGCTTTAAGCTAAAACAAGGAGGATGCACTGAGTGTAAAGCACATTTAAAGTTGTTCTGATGGGAATGTTTAAGCACATAAGTGTCAGAGAGTGAAAAGAAGGAATTTATAAATTAGTGAGTTATTCAAACACAGCTTAAGTAGATGTTGTTGATTTCCCCACTTTAGAGTAGTATCTTGAACACATGGCTTCCTTCTCCAAGCATTCCAAGGAGAGTCAGTGGTTGCAGTGGTATCAGTGGAGGGACTGCATTTTTTAAGATAAGCAGGTGGTCCAGGAGAGAAACATGATCTAGCCTGCCACATCTCTTACAGAGATGGCAATGCAGTTACACATCTTGGTGAGACAGATTTCCCCATCCAGTCTCATCATAAACTGGCAAAACAAGTGTTCAGGCACAATATCTGATAGAAGAAAGAATTTGTCCAAGTTTCGTCCAAATGTTCATAATCCCTTCTCTCAAATGTGAGGTTCTTTTCCACATTCACAAGCATTCATTGTGTACAAGAATAAGGGAACCACTGATATCTAAATTCTATCCTAATCTTTTTACTTATCTTTTTTTATTCACCTGAGTAGTCTGCATCACACCAGTTCGAGCCATACAAAAGACTTTCTGCTTCTACTGAGGGAAACAAAAGAATGGTATGTAGGCAGATTAGATTAGAGAAGGGCTTGTCTATGAAAGGGACCAGAATGTTTCACCAGAATAATAGCTTCCCACATGGAAAAGCTATTTTAAATAGATTACTCTTCCCAGAACAATTATTTTTCCCAATTTTTTTTTTCAGAATAGAAGTTATTTACTTGAGTATATACTCATAGGAAGACAGAAAATTACTTGCCCTGGAATATTGAACAGATACTCTCTGAACTATACTTGAATAAATATCCTGGCTAATATGTGTATGTCATTTCCCTACTATATAGACTTTAGGTATAAAACTAGCAGCTTCGTTCTCATAACTCTCCAAGTTAGTTAGCATCTGAAGACTTGATCTCATCCAAATACCTTTATTTTTTTTACCTGTGTCTGCTTCATGTTTCTCTCAGCAAACTTCCACAAATTGGCTATTGTTTAAACTGTGTTTATATTGTTAATTTTACAGAAATAAGTATTATAGTTTTTCTTTTTTTACCAGTTTTTCATCCAAGAGTCCTAAGAGATTGTGCAGACCTTTTTTGAGTTCTCCTTGTATTCCAGGATGTTGAATTCAACTGTACAACTTAATACATTGCTATGCAAGGAATCACCACCACTTCAAAAAAGCATCATCTTTTCAAATTCCAATGGTTAAATCAAATTCTGTCTTTAGAAACATCTGCACTGTTTGTAGATGTCAAGTGAGTAATACAGGGATGTTCCAAGAAAGAAATTGGCCCTAAATATACCCTACTAAATTAATTAAACCTTACCTGCAGTTAATGATGTAGTTTTTGGTTATCACACTGGGAATAGGTTGATCAGACATACCAAGGGTATGAAAAAAGAATGACGCTCTGTTAACTTGTTTAAAGGGTCTTAAGGATATTTTAATTATCCTAGTCACAAACCAAAAGCATTGAACCAGCTGTGATTTATGGCTAATACAGAAGTCATGCGTTGGTTTCCTTCCTGTTCAGCTCTCAGAATTTTTAAGAGCATGCAGAGAAATCAGAGAAGGGAACACCAAGGGATAGTCCTGCTGCTTGTCCTGCTTGTGGCTCACAGTAAGATAGCAGTAAATATTTCTTTCTTTCTCTGATTCTTTTCTCCAGAGTCCAACCGAGAGGCTATTGGTGCTGCTAGAGGAGTTACACCCCTACTGTCTCTTGCCAATTCCTATGATCCCAGAGTCCAACAAAATGCAGTTGGTGCTATTCTGAACCTCACACAGTCAGGTACTTTCGGACTAATGGTTTACTGAAATTGCCAAAAGAAAACTCACTGATAGAAAAATAATCCTAAAGATTAAGGCAAGAATAAAAGCATATCTG
This sequence comes from Chloebia gouldiae, assembly GCA_003676055.1. Lineage (NCBI taxonomy): Eukaryota > Metazoa > Chordata > Aves > Passeriformes > Passeridae > Chloebia > Chloebia gouldiae. The sequence continues at coordinate 59,303,261 of QUSF01000002.1, read as the reverse complement.
AGCAACAAGTTATTTCCTCTGCCTATGGCATTCATGTTGGTACCACAGGTTGATGGTTTAATTTTAGCTGATACAGGCCCTTTTTTGCCTAGTAGCAAAACAAAAAAGCTTGATTTTCAATCCTAGGGGCTAGTCTATGAATATTTAAACAATCAGTCAAAGAAATAGAAAAAAAATAGCCATTTGTTAAAGAAATAATTTGGCCTAAAAAATTAGCAGGACATTTGGTGTACTTTAAAGCAATCTCAGGAGCTTATCCAACAAAGTTGAGCTTTAGGAGCTTTTTGCTTGTTCTGACTAACTCAACACTGGAATATCCTGAGTATAATTATCACAGGTCAGACATTAAAGACTCCTGGAATATCTGCCAACAACTTTAGCAGAAGCAGTACTTGGTCCTTTGCAATTATATGTAGACTACCATAATTAACTCTGAAACAAACCAGCATTAAATTTCACCTACCAAGGTGATACCATTATTCCACAGAGCTAAATGATAAAGTCACGAGTAACATCTCTGAACTCTCTGTTGTGAAAGGAAACAGTTGGCAAGAACTTATACAGTTGGCTATTGAATTTCTCATATTATTCAGAATATTTTAAATAATTTGTTTTTAAAACACAGAAATCAAAGTGAAGATCATACCTGAGGCTTTTCAGTTTCTCCAGCAATTCAGATTCTCAGAGCAGTTTTTAGCATAAAACCATCAAAAGCTTAATCAGACAGCCTGCTAGTCTTTTTACTAAAATATCTGCATACTGCTGCATTACACAAGTTCCAAATTATATATTCTCAAATCACACTGACTGGTATATATTTGGACAACATGAGCACTCTTTAGAACCCAAGAACTGTGCACATCCCTTTTGAAAGGTGCCTCCAGATGAGAGGGAGGGAAGGAGGAAGACACTTTTACTTTTTCTTTTTAATGGCAGAGAAAATCCAACAAGTCCTATGCAAGGAAGGAGCCCTACCAGTTCTTGCCTTGCTTCTGGAATCTCCTGACTCAGAAGTCCAGGTATGACTAAAACAGGTCAGATTTTAAAAAAGGAACATCATGATTGTAAGGAGCACAAAAACCTCAGTATGCAGAAATGAAAAGGGGGAAGAGGAGGGACAGTTTCTCTAGTGAAGTGGAGAAACATGGGAGAGCATCTTGATGAAACTCAGCTCAGTCACATATATATATTAAAAGACCCAATTTGTCTCACTGCACAGGAGGAAGTTTATGATGCCAAACTTCTCCTGCCAGCACACGTTAATGCATGCACAGGGTTGTTATGTGGCTACCTTCTTGTGTTTTTCAGATCATCAGACTTGATGCAGATAGGTCTCTTCCTCTGGTTTTTTTTTGGGGTTTTTTTTTTGGGTTTTTTTTTTTTTTTTGCATCCTAACCTTGATCGTCCACTCTAAGCAATGTTACTAAGTATTCTGAGAAGATAATTTGAAAAGATCTTTTTGTTGCAAATATCTGTAAAGCATTCTATTTTATGCCTATCACAGACACCTATTTGTGATCCTGCACACTCAGCAGAGAGCTCATCTTAGTGCAAAAGTATGCTGATAAATAAACTATGAATCAGAGTTGTATACCTTACACTCTGCTAGTTTGTTTGTTCAGTCCTTTGAGTAGCACAGAACTTTTTCCCCATCAGTTTAATTATCACTACACAGATTTTTTTAGATGTCTGAAGGGATAGACCCTCTGGAATTGCTTTCTGCAAACTGTATCATGATTTTTAGATTTCTCTGAGATTCATCTTAAAATTTCCATCTCTGTAGCTCAACCTGTTTCTTCTAATTATACCTCCCTAGTAATAGATACTTTTATATGTGTAATCCTCCCTAGTGTTAATGGCTAGATCTTTTGGAAATGATCTCTCGGCATGCTAGGCCAATAGCTACATCCAGCTTGAGTAAATCAATGTAAGCATATAATACAGTAGATGCAGATGACTTAACTTAGATGCCAGCAGCAATGTCATTGCAGCAGCAGAGCACATTCCCAAACATCCTAAAGAATGTACAACACACCCCAGCAGGATTGCTGTAGCAGCTACAGCATGTTGTGTCAACCCTGTAACACCTTAAAATGAAAAAGCATTTTATTTCCATTGGTTTGAAATCTGAGCATTTCTCCAATTTATTTTTATTCTCTTCAGTGTGTCACCGCTCTGACCTCTCTCTCTACATTTTTTCTTGGTTCTTTGTAGTATTACAGCTGTGCTGCCCTGAGCAATGTGGCAGCCAATGTTCAGCACCACAAAGCCTTGCTGAGACCCAGTGACAGATTCCTGCTGAGGACACTGATCTCTCTGCTATCCTCTTCTGTGGACAAGGTAAAGCTGTAGCTTTCTCTTTGTGAAAAGACTTAAGCATCCAAGTAGAGCTATAGACTTGGGCTTCCAGTTTCAGCCTCACATCATTCTGTTCATCTACTGTACAGGTATCTATGCAGCATCTTTCCCAGGAGAAAGGACACTTATAATGGAAAATACATAGGTTCTACAAGGTCAATGTATGAAGAAAGCAAAGGGAAATTATTAAAGTTGTTCTACAGCCCTGGACACTTCCTTTAGACTAGGATAGCCTGTATGATATTAACTTGAAATATCATGTGAGAAGTGCCCTGTCCAGGCTCTGTCTTTGATCAATGTGTCTGTGACAGAAGTTGTCTGACACATCTGTTGTGCTACTTTTTTGTTCTTTTTGGTATCTGGAACTTTTACTGTATGGCTTTGAGGATGACATGTCGAAAATTTTGCTTTGCTGGAAGCCACATCAAAGAAACTTCAAGAAACCACAGTTCCTGGTGGAACTTGAAATTCTGTGTAGAAGGGAGGTTAAAAAAAGGCAAAGCAAATGGGACAATTTCTTTCCCTTCATTTTCTTATAAGATGTTTTAAAATAAAGCCAACATCTGAACACCATTCTTCTTCAACAATAGGATGACTGATACTAGGAGATTGAAAAAAGATTCATCAAAATGTTGGGAAAAAAAAGTGTCAAACTTTACTCTTGAAGATAATATAAGAGCTTGCTAGTGTTGTCTTGTTTATTTTGTGTGCAATAGGCAAGAACATGCATTACTGAAACTGCTCTTTCTCCTCCTCTCTCTGATTTTTAAATTTTTTGTTTTCCTCTTCGGCACAAGCAGGTTTCAAGCCAGGCATGTGTTTGCCTAAGAAACTTGGCTACCAGTGGTAAGCAATGTCTTGGAGATAAAGAAACCACACTATTTCTATATCTCTCTGCCTTTCAGAGTGAGCACAGTGGGCTGGGAACCTTCTCTATCAAAAGCAGAGATATTTTCTACATTTTAACTGGATGTTAAGGGAAGAGGAAGGTGCAGTGCATATCCTAACTAAATCTGTTTTAGGGCTCCCAGGTAGCAAGGAGAAAGTGAGATAGGCAACAGAGGTATGCTTATGCACAGAGCCTTAGTGAGTTGCTAAGCTTTCCTTCTTTCCATGTTTCCTAAGCATTAAACCCAATTAGGACAGAATGTCTCCTGAAATTGCTTCTTGAGAGGGCACCTGTCTTCTCCAAGGCATGATTCTGTCTATCATTAAATGTAATTTTCTCCCATGCATTTGTCATTCTCCTAAAAAACCCTGTTAAATGTCCAAAATTCATTTCTATGACATATTCAGGAGATAGTGGCAGAGGACTGGCACACTCAGTGCTAAAGTCCCAGACTCTAGATGAATAGAGTTATTCATTAGAAAATGCAGAGCCACTTAATTTTCAAGCAGTCACAATTATAGAGGAGCTGAGAGTGAAGGAAGTGCTGTGCTACTCCTTGACATGTTTGAAACACCCAGTCTGTTTGACCTTTTAGATCTGCCTGTGCATGTGCTGACTGCTCTGGCATTGCCTTTTAATGCACTCACTGAGGTTGCAGGGGCAAGTGGGGTTTTACAACTCAGTGGGATTTCTGTGAGATAGGTACTGCTTGCAAGGTCTTTCTGTTTGTGCAGCAGAAGCTGCCAACTTCTTACCTGGCCTTATGCCAGTGATGGACTCAGAAAATTCCCCTCACTCTGTTTTTTTTTTTTGAGGTTCAGACACAGACTGAGGGTGCCCAAACCTACATTCTGCCATCAAGCTTGTATTGATCCCTCAGCAAAAGGAAGCAGAACAAATGAGGATTTATTTTTATAACCAAACATCTGGCATTGCCCCATCACACAGAGATGGAGAGGTCCTCTCTAATTTGAGGCAATAGTGAACTGTTTGAGTCAGAGCCTGAATTACTCCTGCAGCACTCTGAACCTCCCAACCTCCTTTGTTTTCCCACACCAGTGGACATCCAGGCTGAGATGGTTGCTGAGAATGTCCTGCCCAAGCTGTGCTCTCTCCTGGCCTCTGGAAGCGAGGATGTGCGTCGTGCCTCCATTGCTCTGCTCTGGATACTCTCCCAGCACCCGCCCAACCAGGTATGGGAGGCCATTTCCCAAAAACAGAGGGGAAAGGCTAATTCTGGCCACCACCTGGGGTAACACTCTTATGGCAAAATAGCCTATGAAATGCAATTTGAGAATGACAAAGAGACTCTGGGAGTCTTCCCAACCCTTCTCTCTCCTACCCAAAATAACAAGGCTTTGTTTACTGTATCTGCATTGTCATTAGCTACCTGGCGAGCCATCTTTGTGCTGAGTGGGATCCAAAGGAGAGCAGAGGGGGAGATGGGTGTCAGAGTTGTTGGATACGTAGACAATGCCTTGCATTCCCTACAATTCCCTCTAGTCCCCTCAGTCCCCAGACCAGTGTACAAGGGGGAGGGCATACACAGCACCATGAGAGATTGCCACGAGGGCAACCAAGGAAGTTATTTCTTGGCTACAGAGCTTCCCCACACACTAAAAAGCAGGAAACTGATTTAGAACACACATTTAAAGTGCATAAGTACAGAACAAAGGGCAAATATACATTACTCCCTACATGGACAGTGTTATTCAAAAGTGCATTTGTAGAATATTTATATATTTTGAATTATGACCAAAACAAAAAGGGGGACTAACAGAATTTGAAATGTTGTCTATCTTTAGTTAATGCATTAGGACTTTCACCAGGATGTGTATCCTCATGTCCTAAGTTACAGAATGATTCTTTTGCCCATGTTCAGGGTAAATACCACCATTAATAGTGCAACACTAGCAAACATATGAAAAAGTCTGACTAAAATTATGGCAAGTATTGACAGATGACTCATGTTTTTAAATAAACTTTTCTTTACAGTAATTAAAGACATCCTTAAGAACATAGATGTGAAAGGTTTTGGTAAGTGTTTTAAGCTAACAACAGCATTTGAATGTAGTCAGAGGTTGGGTACATAGAGAAAAAATATATGAAAACCTTTCCTGCCTCATTGCTTCAAGCAGTAGTGATATGGTCTGAATAGGTGGCCTTAGGTGCTTCTTGTGCCTGATATACACTCAGCCTGATTGGAAATTTACTCTGGGTTTGGAAAGCTTGGTGTGTTACAGTTCAGTTGTCTGTATGCAAACCAAAATTGCACCTCCCCTACCTCTGGGACATGAATGGAAAAATTGGTGAGCTCAGTGCCTGGGAAGCAGCAAGTAGAGCACGCAGCTATTCAAGGCACCGTGGCTGTGTGAGCATCAAACATCCTCACTGCTTGTCAAACTGCCTCATACAATCAAAACACAATTTGCTCTCAACAAGCTTAAAGTTGAAATGCATTAAATTAGTTGAAGACCATTTGCACAGTAGATGTTATTCAGTATGAGACATTATGCTGGAACATGGTCCTCATTCAGTTTTGCTTTTCTTGTCTCCAAACATAGTTTACATTTTTGTTCTCCCAGCAAAGAGTACCCACAAATCCTTTTCTCCCTGGTCCTGAAGCTTGTCTTTACCAGCGTTTCAAATCCCTGGCCACAAAGAGACCTGGGAGTGGGATCAAAGACACTGTGAACTCAGCTTTGGTACACCAGTGGTGAAACAGCCCATCCTTCATGAAGGAAAAAGCATCAGTAGCAGGAGGCTGGAAAGCAAAGCATCTCACTTTATTCTCTAGTGAGAAGTATCTACATCTCTGAATTTGTTTTAGTGAGCAAACACGGCTGACTACTGAATGTTGCTGCTTTGTGCAAGCGAGCCCTGGGCACTCTGAGAAGAGGCTGACCTCTTCGTATTCATATCCTGCCTCCCCATCTCCATGCCTTTTCTGGCCTGTTTTACAAGTCTTTTCAATGTTTCTTTCTCTAACTCAGGCTGAATTCTCCGTGACTGAAAAAGGGACTTCTCCATGGGAACAACTCTTGGAAAACAAACCACTGAACAAAGCTAACCTTTACAACCAAGTCAAGTGATGCTTAAATTATTACAAATACTACCCAGGATACAAAGGGGCAGAATCCGTCTGCCCTTTCGTTACCATGAAGCAAACCCCCAGGAATGCTTCACAGGAGCTCCTTGCTGTGCTTCAGCCTCCTTTTTGCAATCCCCTGGTCAGGCTGTTGACAGGGATTCGCGACAAGGGCTGGAAAACTTCCCTCTTGCAGAGGGAATTGTATTCAATTTTTCCAAGGACAGTCCAACCCTGAAACACTAAAGAATCAGGCTTTGTGAGAAAACAGTCTTTTAAGTCAAATTCCTTTGAGGAAAAGATTTGGAAGTCAGGGTCTGTCTATTCCAGATGATGTCACTGACTCTTGACTCCAGGTACAAAATAACTTTGCCTTACCATCTTGCTAATTGGTAAATGAGATAATATTTACCTTTCCAAGAAATCCCTGTGTAAGGAGTATGAGTGCAGCATTGCAACTGTAAGCACACTTGCTGCTGTAATGGTTTTCCTTGCCTTTAGGTGGTTTTTTTTGTTTTAATATTCTAGTCTTGGGAGAAGTTAGATCAATATCCATCTGAATCACTCAATCTATTTTTACTCACAGTTTTCTCGTGATTCTCTGTGCAAAATTGAGCCAGAAAACGAAATGTGGATCTCAGCCATATTCCAGTCAAAAAAAGAAGCTCAGCAAAATTCAAGTACTGTCACTTGCTAATGTAGGTCCTAAATAAACAAAAGATCTTGGCAGGGAAGTAATGAGATATTAGAAAGTTTCTTTATAATCCATAGAAAATTCCTCCTCTCAGGCTGTAGCAAATCAAAAATGAGTATGATAGTTGATGAGATTACATAGAAAGGAGGATATTTGGCCCCAAAATCATAGAAGACAGTAATCAGTGGTAATTTAATTGGATTATCTAAAACTATATTATTTCTTCCTTTAATGAAAATGAAAAATAAGACTAAGGAAAATTTACTGTCATGTCTGCATATAGGATTCTTTAAATGCCCTGTGTTTAGGCATAGAACTGCCCTTTTTACTTACTTGCCTGTTTTATTTTTGGATTGCTGGTTGTGACAGTGCTTAAAATGAGCTAAGTGAAAATGTCATCTGGTATTAAAAGAAAATAAGATACACTTTTGTAATTTAACCTAAGCAAAAGAAAGAATAAAGTTAAACTAACTTTTAAAGACATCTGCCTTTCAACACAGCTTTAGTGATCCTGATATTTCACAGTTTTTAGAATTATGTGATTTTTTGCAACTATGTATAGGACCAATGATTTGCTTTATATTGAATTCCCTTGCTAATGCAGTTTCCAAATAGTACAAATAATATATTTTATCAAGAACAAACAGAGGAACTGCATTAAAAACTCCTAAATTCCTAAGGGAAGGAGAATGAAAGAGAAAACATTCCCAAGAGGAAATCTTTTGCTTTTAAACTGTAGACCTAAAATAAACTCTATTGAAGTCAGGTTTCTCTTACACACAGCAGTGCCCCCTTAATCCATATTATTATTGAGGGAACTACCTTTGCAGTAATCCAGACTCCAATCTGATAGTACAGGACAAGAGTAATGGCTTCAAACTGAAAGAAAGTAGGTTTAGATTTGATATTAGGAGAGAAATTCATTACTGTGAGGGTGGTGAGGCACTGGAACACGTTGCCCAGAGAATTTGTGGATGCCCGATCCATGGAAGTGTTTAAGGCCAGGATGGATGGGGGTCTTAGCAACCTGGCCTAGTGGAAGGTGTTCCTGCCCATGGCAGGGAGTTTGGAACTAGATGATCTTTAAGGTCCTTTCCAACCCAGGCCATTCTGTGATTCAATTAATATTAATGGTATAACTGGAGGAAGACTTCATTCACAGAGAAATACCTAGCAAAATACCTCTAAAATATTCATCAGACAGCAGAGAAATGTGAGTAAAGATGATGTTGTACAGGACATGTTTACGGAAAAGGTGCCCGATCACAAACTGATCTAAACATACAACTCATTATTGTAGCCAGGTAAATTGCTGGGGTACTCAAGGATGCACTGCTGCTGCTACTTCACCACGGAGTTCTGCCTTTCGCAGCGACCCTGACAACCTCTCCTTCCAGTCAGGATCACACATCCTTCCCCTGACTAGCAATGACCCTGGTGAAGCATTCGATGGAAACAACCAATAACTACACAACCTTGAAGACTCCAGCCTTCCATAGCAAGTGCTCAATAGTCAGACCATACTGGAGAGAAGCAGCACTGGACCCAGCCGCATCCCTAGTTTAAATAAGCAAACTAATGCTCTTCTTGCAGAGCTAAGTTCAATTTCTCCATAGCTGACTGCAAAGCTGTGTTGTGTTGTCCATATTGGATGTAACTGAGATACTGGTTGCTCTTCTCAGGACACTCTGGCATGTGCTGAGCTACTGCAGAGCCTGGGGACGTTACTGGCAGCACATAAAACAGACCCTGTGATTGTTGGACATACTGCTTGCATCATCAAAAACCTGAGCCTTTCCAAAAACAGGCAGGTAGGTATACAATGTTTGCCACTGAACTATACCCTGTGAGGTTGCCATTGTGTTTATGTCAAATCAGCATTAAAAAGAATAATTAATTCTGTGGGTAATTAAACATATGCCAACTTGCTATATATTTTACACAAAATTGCATGTATGAATAAAAGGATCATAAATTAAAGGTAGTTATAAGAACTATCTAATTTTTGCTATGAGTGATGTGGTTACCTAATTTAACTGCATCATAGTTCTTCTGGCAAGGACATTTCATACTGATTAAAGGAATCATTCAGGAAAGTCTGAGGTCTGTTATGAACTCAATCTTTATTTCCTAGCTCTCATGCAGTTGCTGTTCGTTGTGAAACAGAACCCCAGCTACTGATGTACATTTTACCTCTTTGGCAAGTTACTAGCTATGCCAAAAGGCTGTAAAGATCTCTCTTGCTGACTTCGAAATCCATATGCATGGATGCACTTCCCTTCTCCTTGCCTTTTAGAGTACCTTGATCAAACAGTACCACCAGTAGCAATTAATATTGAGGGGAAAAAACTCCACCAAATCCTCATTTTTGCTTTGTCTCATTTCCTAGTACACACTTTTCAAGACTCAGTTTTTTTTTTCTCTTTGTTCATGATACAATTCCTACTAGTTCCAGAGATTTAAGTCAGCCAGAAGGAAAATTATGGGTTTTTTCACTAATATAAGAATTCTATAAATTTCTAAGGGCTGTGACATTGAGTTTTGCAGGAAACTAGATTCCCTTAAACTCAAGGCCCACAGTAGGAATAAAAATAGACCATCCATTCAAAGTTTGACAAATATTATCTTTTTTTGAAATACTAAAATTCTTTGACTGTATCCTGTTATCAGCTGGGAGCTGCTTCACCTTCATAAAGCCTCATAATAGTGAGAGTATCAAGCTCTCACTGCATAAGGGAATACACAGACATGAGTGGGAGTGCCAGGTTTCCAGGGCTGATTCTAAGGAACGCTTCCTAAAACACATTAGTCCTTGGCACAAGAGGAAAAAGGCAGTCCTATTTTTATGCCAGCAGGACAGAAACAGAGAGTGAAAAACAGCAGTTTTGTATTCTCCTTGAACCTCTAAGCAGCAAGTTAAAAAAACACAGCATAAAATGAGTATCAGAAAAAGATACTCCTTTTTGTTGATAAGACACCTGAGCTCACTTGGGGAGCCATGAGTAGCTTCCATTGTTAGGGTGTCCCACAGAGCTGATGACTTCATGATTCAACTTCAGTAGTAACCAGTCCAGCTGACTGATTCAGAATTCATTTCTTGGTCTCATTTTTTTGCTTTTAGTCAAGGTCAGGCTAAGTCTCCTATCTGTTTTCAACTCAGTATATAAAAGATGTATCTCAGCACAGGTGATCTCTGAATAATCCAGGGTGTTTTCACCTGGTTGTGGTGATCTGGGAGGAGACATTTCTATTATTGATGGTTTCACCTCAGGACTTCTGAAGTCCTAAGGAGTACTTCTGAAGCCCCCAGACACCACTAAACCATAATGGAAGTGCTAAACATGAATCTCTCTCTTGTGGCAGAGAATTACTGAGAGCTGCTGTGTCGAAGGTCTCCTCCAGACCATGCTTTTGACCGACACTCAGGAAGACTCCCTTCGTTATGTGACATCCTGCCTTGCTGAGCTAGCAAAGCAAGGTATGGCAGCAACCCCCCATGAATGACTGAATCAGAGAAGTGCACGTGTCCTTTAGTAATTCTAAAAGGAGTTGGAGCACAGCTGGACACAGAGCCAAGTCTTTCCTTTTAAATTCATTGTTTAGCTGTAAGTTTCAAGAACAAAATCCAGTTCACTGTCAGGATACATGCATACATGTCAGGATACGTTGTCTGCACTTTTCTTCAACTGTTTACAGGTTTTTTCTCTAAATTTTGTTCTGCTGAACTTTACTGCTGTACATGGCCAGTCTACTTCTATTTGTAACATTTCCCAGTTTCCCAGGCTGAAATAATTTTATCCTTGCAGAAACTGATAGTCTAAAATATCAAGTAGGTCTGTATCTTGACATTTTTTGCACATGGATTTAATCAGAGATACCAAATTGGCACTCATGAAAGGTACAGCACTCTTTAAAGCAGAAAGGATGAGTGTACCAACATGCCCCAGCATTGGAACTGTCTGTCAAACAAGTCATCTCTTTTATCTGGTGTAATGGCCATGCAGCTGGCTACATGTCACATTTAATTTTGCGAGCAGAGCGCAGTAGCTGCTGGACAGACTGAGCCCAATAGGCCAAGAGTGGATCTTGCACATAAAATGATTCATTTTTGTAGAACAAAAAGCCAACAAAATATGAACCAAATCCATGGTCTTACCTTACTGAGAGCATAACCTCAGAATATTACCATTTTTTGCAACCTAAACATACTTATTAACCAAGTTCAGCACTTATTTTGCTTCTCCAGTTGCATGAAGGATTCCCTATTTGAGCAGTTTCTGGCAGACCTCTCACCTTCATTTCTTTGACACTGGAGTTCCTATTTAGAGACTACTCTCTTACCTTTCTGCCTTTCAGAAGGAGCCATGTTACACATGGTCCAGTGGATGGATGAACCTTTGACAAACTGCTTGGTAAGACTGGCTGGCCAGCTCGAACATCCTGAGCCATCTTTTCATGCTGCCTCCATCATCCGGCACATGATCAGTCACGGTAACTCACACAGGATTAACTGTGCTTTGAAGGAGACTTATGGCTTTCTGGAGTGAAATTAGCCTTTTTCCAAAGGACTGTCAGGCACTGAACAACCTTAAATATTCCTCTATCATGCCCTCATTTGGTCTCTACCAATTTTTTAGAGTACAAATGCCTACAGTCACCCTTGAAATAAAACAGTCCTTGAGTGCATGACAAACTCCAGGGATGAAAGTGGATCATAGGTCTGATTTACATGTTTTTTGCCTTCTTCAAGAACTGCTATTCTGCAGGGCTGGTCCATAGCCAATTCTGAGGTCCTTGCAAACAACTTCAGTAGGAAGGTGGGAGACCATTAAGATACTCCTCACCATGGGAGAGATGAGAATGTGTTTCAAGCAAGGGTCACTTCAGACAAGGTTACATCTTTTTGTTTGACCTTTCTCAGTGTGTAAAATGTGATGGCATCCCCCACAGACATCAGAGGCTGTGTTCCAAAATTTTAGATTAACTCTGCTCCCTGACCAGCAAGAGAAAAGCTCTTACTGAACCATATCCTGCTGATACAGTTCTAGACTAAATTAGCAGGAGCAGTGAAGTAAAGTGGCTTTTAAGAATGTAACCAAAATTTTTCAAGTTTCAATGAGAGAGACTAAAAGAACATTATTTTTACCTGAAGAAAAGAGTTTTATGCTTAATAGACTTGTCTCATGCAGCTGAGAGCCTTTAAGACTTGCAAGAAAAGGTGTTCATATAATACTTGACATATTCTCTAGAAAGGTATGGTTAGATTTTAGACATAGAAAAACTGAAATTTTCCCTGTAAGGGAAAATGCAAATCTATTTAATTTCTAGCACAGAGGATTTCCAACAGAGCAGACTCTCTCAGGTAGTGAACAGAATCCAACAGTATAATCATCTCATGGATAGCTTCACCTACCTGGCCAACCAGTCTGTAAATCAGCAGGCGCCTTGCACAGGGATCAGATTCCCAGCACAGCAGCCCACTCATCTTTTTACCTGAAGTATCAGCAGTATTATCAGAAGCTGTAGTACAGGAAAGTCCCTTACCAGTCTGTGCAATAATGTTGGTTTTAGCTGAAAATGGATGAGTCATTATTGATCTTATAAATGTTGTTACAAAAACCAGTTTTCAAAGTGTTTAAAGGCTCATACTGATCTCTAGTGGTTCTCCCATTTATGCAGAAAAAATGATGCTTTTTTGGAAGCATCACACTGGAGAGATTCAAGCCTACCTCAAGAATTTTCTTACCCACCAAGAGGTCCGTTTTCAGCAGCTGGGCATCTCCACACTCTGTAGACTACGAGCAGGTATGTCCTTCCTGCCAAGGCTGCCTGCACCCATCAGCAGCAAACAGGCACTGCTTAGTAACAGAGATTACAGAATCCTTGGGGTTGGAAAAGACCTCCAAGACAAGTCCAAGCACTGACAGTGCAATCTTCTCTGGGGACTAGCTCTACTCACTTAAGAAAATAGAATAATCTCAAGAATAGCTGTTACATGTTTTTTAAGCAGCTCTTTAAGAGCATCTCCCAGTAAAGGCCGGAGGATTTTGTTTGTTTAAAATTAAAGGAGTTCAGAACAGCAGGGAAACAGGACTTCAGGAACAGATGCTTTTATCCTATGTAAGAATTTTTGGCACTAAATCCAACCTAAAAGTTTTGCAAATGTGATATTAGTTTATTTTGATAAAGCAAGCGATTAAGGAAATTGCATGATTAGCTGATATTAAAGCGGGGAAGTCTCACATCTTCATACTTAAAAGTCCATGGCTTAATATTATGCTGAGTTAAATTAGTCTTCTTCTTTGGATAAATGTTGAGTACTTATGAGGGTTATAATGTGGTAATAACTGTATATAGCACAAATCTTTACATATGTAGAGCCAGAGCCAAAACTCTGCTGCATCTAGATAGGCAGCTGCTGCATAAAGCTGGATTTGGCAACTGAGATTTATACACCTGGATCAGGAGAATTTAGCAGCAATCTTGAATGGTTGTAAGGATAAAAACTGAATTTTTATTGGCTTTGTGTGATATTTTCTGCCTTACCTGTAATGAGAACCACCAACCAACTGTACCTAACCTGAAAAATAAGTTTTCTAATCTGCATTAGAACATAGGAAAAACCAGCAGGTTGCCTAACATCTGTTATTCCTCTTCAGATCCAGACTTTTCATTAGCATTCAGAAAAGGCCAAATGGCCAAACTCCTTGAGCAAGTCCGTCAACAAACAGAAGAAACTCAAGAGCTCCTTAGAGCAGCTATGTGCCATGAAGACAGTTAATATTTAAGCCAAATGGCTGATGAAAACTTACCAGATCCAAGGGCCTGAACTTTCAGAGGAAACAACTCTATTCCTTGGTTCCTGTAATTTTCCTGCTACTTGCAGTTTCATCATAAAAGAGAGATGTCCTGATAACAAGAACTGGAGCAGGTCAAAACACCATTCCTTGCACCCTTTGGCTCTTAAGTGTGCTTGAGGACATGGCCACATGTTGAAAAACACCCGCTATGCTTGGTTAAGTTTCCATGGTTTGTTTTTTGTTTCCTCACACCCCTCTCCCCCCCCTTCAGAGAAACCAGCACTGTATTAATGAGGTTTTATTCATGCAACAGGCTGATTCCACTGATGAGGCATCTCTTAAGTATGCAGGTCTGCATTCATCTTTATTCTGTTTCTGTTCCATGTCCTGTGTCCAGAGCACACTCCAAGGACTTTAGAAAATAATTTAATCAACCCATGCTATAAAGGTAGAAAACTATGAACAAGTTACTACAGAAAGTAACTGCTGAGGGACAATTCTCAAAGTGCAAGAAATTTGTAAGAAACAAGAATGGGTGAAGCCTTACAGCTGATCCTTGTCCACACTATTGCCACTACTCTCCAGCAGAAGAGCAAAGGCACATTAAGGCAAGGAAATGTTGCACAGAGCAAGTACAGAACACAGCAGGAACCATGAATTATTTGGGCGAGATGTGTTAAAGTACAGAACTGTGTGGTGTGAGAGGCAGACTCTGCAAGTGCTGATGAGCTACAGTAACTAAAACATCCCTGTGTTACCAGCCTTGTCTTCAGCACAAACTCAAACAAGGCCCCTTCCGAGCTACTGTGAAGAAAATTAACTCTACCCCAGCCAAAAGCAGCACACTGTCTTCTGAGGCACTTCGGACCGTCTCAAACTCTTATGTGCACGTACACTTTAGAGCTGATACTGGTTACAAACATTGAATAAAAGTGAGATTAAAAAAAGAGTTTTAAAAAGTTATTCTGTCAGTCAAGAGCTCAATGTTCCACTTTAGTGTGGCTTAAATCTCTGAGCCTAATTTTGGTGCTTGAGGGAGGCATTTTTGCTAATGATTTCTTTTAATATCTGCAAGTTCTTTCCAATGGTACTCTTTGGGAAAAAAAAACAGAAGAAAACAATGCCCCTCCCTTCAAAAAAAAAAAAAACCAACAAAAAATGCAAAACCAAACAAAAAAAAAAACAAAGCAAAAACAAACAAATAAACAAAAGTAAAACCAACCAAAACCACATTCAGTGCAGTAAAAAAAAACTATGAAAGTGCAGGGTAGACAGAAACTTTGGATAAAGCAATATGGCATTTTCAATATTCATCCGTGACAGGAATCATGTTTTGAAATCTCATGTGATAAACCATGTGCTCAGCTTTGGGCAGGTGGACTTTCTTAAATAGAGGACTGGCTGAATGACACACCTGGGAACAATAAAATCTCAAACTGCAAACCACCTCCATGGGTGATTTTAGATCAGTTTCCAAAAAGAAGCAGTGCAATATTAAATAATGATAATAGAATGTGCCCTGTATCTATATTCTTAGGTATTTAATCTCAAATATTATTTCAAGGTCTTAGCAAGAAAGCAAATAACAAAAGATTCTTCATCAGGAATGAGGAGATAAAAGACATGAAGCAAACAGAGCTAATGGTGAGCAATGCAACAGTTGTGATGTACTGAAATAACTCGGAGAGCATCATCCCTGTGAGCACTGATGTGCTGTGGAGACAGGAGCACAGAGCTGAGCCTCCCCAGAGGACACAGCCAGTTGCAATAGCAGGCAGAGGAGCTGGCCTTCCTCCCATACCATATTTTATTGTCAAGAACGACACTCAACAGAAGAGAAACTGTTTTCCTTGCATTAAAAGAGGCTTAACCAAAAGATTGAAAAATTCAATATTAAATCCTTTTTTAAAATTTCATACACCTATTTCTACTCTCAATTCCCTTGGTTTTATTTTGTATGTCAGGCCCCTGAAACAGGAAATTCTTCCTCTCATTTGAAGCAAATCTGGAAAGACTGTAATTACAAACTGTTTTTAATCCAGTCCTGCTAAAAAAAAATCAAAGCAAAAAACAAAGTAAATGTGAGAAATAAAGCCGGTCCATTTTTCCATGAAGAGTGAAGCAAGTGTGCTGAAGTCTCACAAAAAAACAGACTAGCATAATTTATAACCAATCCTAAATAGCTCAAGATCAACACAATTTAAACCTGATCCTAAATGAATCCTAAGACTTAAAACAGGATCTAAATGTAACTGCCTATTTTATTGCTCTCTTGTTGCAAGTGACTCTGTACTGATTTTTAGTAAAGAAATTAGAGAAAACCTGAAGCAAAATTTTAAGCAGACCATAAGTAGCAAGAAGAGTTTTCCATCAGAGATTGACTCTTGCTTCAATTATGCAAGAAAATGAAAATATAAGTAGAAATAAATACTTCAAACAAGTTTTATTTGGTACTTACATGCTATATATAGTTTTAAAGAAAAACTACATATTTTGGACACTTCAAAATATTGTAGCTATGTACATGGAAAACTAAAGAATGCAAGAAAGGAACTCAATTCATTTTACCATGTCACAAGTTATTATTGAAAGCACTCTGACTGAATGGCTGTTTTTCCCTTCCATAAATAATCTGGTAGATGAAGTCTCTTTCATTTTAGTTCCATTGCTTTTATCCCATCTCCTCTATAAGATGAACACTTGGCAGCAGCAGAAATTTCTTCAAAAATTCTTCGGCTTTTGTCTCAGAGGATTTCTTCTGCTAGCACAGACTTTCTGCACAGCTTCCTAGAGGCCTTGCTCAGTGCTCACTAAAGGCAAGTGCAGGAATCTTAATGGTAAATTCTCTGTTAGCAGGAGCTTAGGGCCCATGAACCTCCATTTCCCCTACCCAAGGATCTTCTCACTGATTCAGAGAGCAATGCCTCAAGCCTTTGGCGATGCTGCAAAGTCAAAAACCCACAGCGAGCTCTGCCTCCAACAGCATTGTTAGGCAAAGCACAAAAACGTGCAATATTTTACAGTTCTGCACAACAGCAACCAAAAGTATGGGATGGAAAAATGAATGACAGTAGAAATCAGCATCAAACTAAGGAGAAAGCAACCTGCATCACTCCTCTTCTCACTCAAACTGCACTGCTTTATAAAAACCACACACTACATAAAAAAGCACAATGACTATTTTCCATTTGCTCTGAAACGAGCAAACACCAAAAATCCCTGAACCTGCATCATCATCCAAAACTCAAATATCCCAGGTTTCACACAGTCTTCAAAAGTCTGATAAGGCAAAGGAAACATCTTCCATCATTGGGAACAGCAGCAATTTACAGGACTCAGAACAAGGTATTTCCTTGTATGTGTGTGCACACGTGTGTGCACATATACATACACATCTTTTATAGTATTGCGAATATGGATGTAACTAAAAAAAATCAAGTTTGCAGTATCTTTTTTACCACATGTGTCTAATTTATTCAATCAAATTATTTATTTCTGTACTGAGCAAAATTCATAAATACATAATCTAGGAGAACAATAGGTTATCCTCTTGTCCATGAAAAAATAATGCTTTCAAATTTTCACATTTTAAAACCTTTCTTGTTTTGTGTTTTTAGAGAAAATGTGAGAAGATCATAGTGACGTCTCAATTTACAGAATGTCCCTGTAGGAATTACATTTACAAGAACCTGATACAGAAGCCTATAGTTTGCCCCCATAATTAGAGTTCTCTGCAATAACATTTAAACCAACAGGTTTAAATAAAACACCCCATTAACTCTACTTGTAGAGCAATGAGGCATTTATTTTTCAAGTATTAGAACCATAAAGTGTAAAAGATTCTTTGCCAATTTTACAATTATGCCTTTTAAACCAACACCCACCTGTTGTAAAAACAAAAAAGAATCAGTCCCACCACCCAAATCAGCCCGTTACTTTCAGATTCCAGTGTCTTGTGTCTTAAGGAATGCAGAAATATTCATTTACTAACAAAAAAAGCTTGTTGGAAATAGCCATAATAAGTAACGCACGTGAAGCATGATTTTTCTAGTGATGAAAGCTATTAGAATGGTGATCCAAGTCTATTCCCCTCATTTCTTCTTGCTGGTTTTACTAAAGTCCTTCCAAAAAAGATAGTCAAGAAATCTTTAAAAAAAACAGAGAGAAAAAATAAAACACTCCTTCATAGCATGGAAGAAGCTCCACTGACTGCAGAGATGCTCATGTCACCTTTGGTTCTTCAGAAGAAACAATCAGATCACTTCTAAAACAGAAGGCAAACATGACAGGTCAGAGTGGCAATTCTTTCTTCAAAATGTTACGCGCTTATGCAATTATTTTAATGGGAGATGATTTTCCTTACATTTTTAGGCCAGAGAAAAATACAGTGCTATCCCATTTAATTTGCTGAATCAGTATTTGTTTACCTAGCATTCCTGAAAAGCTATGATATAATTCAGAAAAATCCAGTGTCCTGAAAACCATCCCTTGATGCCTGTAAGAACTTGATAAGGAAAGGACATCCAGAATTTCAGAAAGTAGTTTTTAAAAAGTAGTTACTCCCCTTCTGCATGTGCATGTCAAGCACTGCACTTGCAATACTGGAACCCAATTGCTGATCATAAGGTCAGAACAGCAGCTGTCACCTATCACTTCTGCTTGAAAGCACAGGGCAAACCTTTCCAAGCAACTTCAAATGGCAAAAAGTAAAACATATGTGAGAAGCCCCCATTCAGGAAACTATAAGGTCTCACCACCATTGCACTGCATCTGTATGTGCCTGGCATGCATAGCTTTACAAAGAGATGTGCTCCAAATAATTTAGATGTGTATAAAATTTAAACAGAGTTTAAATTAAAAAAATAAGAGTTTAGAAATGCTTAAATGAATCAGCCTATATTAATTGAAAGCTCTCAGACCTCTGTCAATTACAACAAATTAGAAGTGTTAGTGAACCACAGCAAACCTACCTGCTGTTTGATGTGTTTGAACATTATCTACCTGAGGCAAAAGAGTCCCCTTATCTTCAAAGGCTAGAATTGGATTCAAAGGAATTTCGGGACTGTTGCTTCCATCATTGTTCATAGCATCCAGCCGGGATGGTTTAGAACCAATAGGCAGGTTCATGATCTCTTCAAAGTTTTCATTCTGCATAGACATTCCATTTTCATTTGCATTTTCCTCTGGATTGAGATTGCTAAAAGAGAAACATAGCAGTTTTTCCTTATGTACTTTATCTAGAACAGAAATTTAGTCACCTTCTAAGCAACAGTACAAATGGAAGAGAAGTAGAGAAGTCTGCATCAATCCCAAGCATTCTTTTAGCCAACGAAAACAAAACTATGCTTCTACCACAGTAGGAAAAGCTGGTTTTGCAGCCAAGTACTTGGTATTCCTTCCCTCAAACCCATGGGATAGTAGTTACCTTTGGCTACATGACAGCCAGAATTACAGAGTGGACACTGCAGTCTAAGAAGCAGCTGCAATGGGAATCAGTAAGAAAACCTCTGCAGCACCACCACTACCTGGAACCACCAATATAATGCAATTTACAGTCCCTAACATAATTTTCAAATCTCATACCCTTTATTGTATCCTTCTTCTTATTGCAAATCAATGTAATTGCTCTTAGATAATATCACTGTTATGTTTGTTATTTCTTGGATCACCTCCTGCCACTAGTTCTGGAGCAGCTTCTTCTATATGCCACCTATCCAGAGGAAAAACTCCCTCATCAATATAGTGCTCCTTTCAGTCCTTTCTCCCATACAAGGTCTTAGGGGTCATTTCCAAGGCACTACCAGCTCCACACTTCTCTGGTTGATCACATCCAAGCCAAAAGATCCCTCTTCCATAACCTCTCCTGTCAATCTGTACTTTCATTTTCCATCTGCCATGTGACAGAGATACCTTATGAGCGAGCTCTTGCACATCTCCCCCAGTCCAGAGCAGCACAGACACTCTGCATTTACACGTGCTCTCCCCAGACAACACTTGCTCTTGTCTCGCAGCCTTGGGCCTCCCCTCCCATCTCCTTTATTAGGTGCTGCATTGTCAAATCCTTCTGACTCTGCACATGGCATGTCCTATCCTGCCAGAGAGAAGAAACTAAGGTGCTACTTCAGTGAACAGGATGACAGTAATGGAACCATAAGCTCCTCAGGCAAGAGCAAGTACCCAAGAAATACTCAAAAATCTTGTAATCTTTCACAGGTTCTTCCTAAAGTTAGATTCTGGCAATCCTGGGTACCTGTTCCCTGTTTGGACCACATCGCACCTGTTCAGGTTGTTTGGAAATGTTTTGGCCACAAAGGCAGAGATGCAATTTTCCTAGATTGAAACTTGGCTATCCATTTCCTCAGGCCATTTCTCAGTACGCAGCTTGGTTTCACAGGCTTATTTTCTGAGAGCACATTTACTAATCTTAAAAAGAAACCTGCTTCTAATTGGCATACTGTATATTTTCATTCGCTGGCTTCTTTGTACAACTTTGCATAAACAATTAAAGAATTGTTTTACAGTATTCCCCAAGAGACAAAAAAAAAATCATAGCTCTTTTGAAAGTGGCAATGCTTTATCCAAAGCCCAGATTTCCTGTGAGAATCCCTTGCTGGTGTTCATATCAAGCCTTCCCAGTTTTTCAAACCATCACCAGTTCTATTTCAGAAAGTCATTCTCCTTTTTTCATCTGTGGATATGCCTGGCAAATTTCGAAGTGAAAAATATGTTTCACTGCACTGAGTTTGAGAGCAGGTACAGAAAATCTGCTGGCTGCCTGGGAGAGCTCGTAAGTCACATCACCCTTTTGTGCCAGAGACCTACATCTGTAAGATGAGGAGCAGAATCTGTGAAATGCTTTAGGACTATTAAAAGCTGCTCTGTCATGTATGGTCATTGGGTTATTATTCACTATAAGTGATCCTGTTATTTAGTTTATCCCCATACACTGCCAACAGCCATACCAGAGCTAGGATGACATGCCAAGTTTGATGAATGGGGTAAGAAAGAGGTGGAAAAAGAGCAACTGTTCATTCATATGAATTAAATAGCACAGTATTTCAACAACTATTAGAGCAATGAAAAAGCCTCTTGCTTCTGCAAACAGAATTTTTCTACCCAATTTATCAGCTTAGTGAATAATAATTCTTCATATTTTATATTTATGTGTCATGGCACTGCCAGTATTATATATGGAGTTAGAGCAAGATTCATTCAGACTTGAACAATGTCTTTTGAGACAGAGGAGTCTACAATCACAAAGGGGGTACAGAAAAGAAAATTGGGGCTATAAATATTCTAAATTTTGTGGTATAAATCTTCTAGATTATATCCTACTTGATCCACCTAAGGACTGGAGGAGCAAATTTAGACTAAACAAAGGGGAAAATAGAACAGTGGAATTAATTTCCAGTGGACATCTTAGAGGCCACAAGCTCAAAAGGAGATTAGATAAATTCCTAGGAGATTGGTATGCCCTTCAGCTTCTGGTAATTAGCAGCTTAGGGACTACTTGAGCCTATGGTTGCATTTGGGCCACAATGCTTAGCAACCCTTCATTGGCCAGAGGATCTCCTGGTAATTACCTTTTTTTTTTCCTTTACATTGTGCTACAGGCCATTAAAACAAAGAACACAAAAAATAGAAAAGGGGTTTTGACCTGCTACAGCTGTTCTTACTGTCTTATGTTACATTCTTATGTTGTCTAAGTGTCTAATGCAACACCAGAGATATCCTTTCCAGGCATACAATATTGCAGAAAAAACTGGATAATTTTGGCATTCTAATATATTCCGTAAGTGTGCATGTAGCAAGACACTTACGTAATAGAGGAAAAAAAAGTTGCCTAAGTTGTTGAGAATGCATTTCCAAACATAACAGTCTTGCAAGCATCTGAAGGACATCTCCATGGCAGCTGAAAAGTATCTCTGCAGCTTTACATTTTGACCTGGACACATCAATATTAACAAGATAGACTGGAGGATGTTGAGAAAAGAGGAGCCAGCTTAATTAAAGGAACTGGAACATCCAAAAAATTGAAAATTACTGAAAATTGTATCTGTTGTAGATAATTTTAACCAAAACTCTATGTAGACACAGCCTAAAATTAGAATTTGAAGAGACTAAAAAATAAAGAAGGCCAGAATTCAGTATATCTGCTTCTGATCATTCATTCATCAGAAATAAACACTGAATAGGAAAAAATAAAATACAGATTTTCAGGCCTTTGAAAAATGCCAAAATATTTGCATAGCTGCTATTTCTGATATGAAGGACAGTCACCTCATTTATTTAGAGGATTTTTGCAGAGGAGACATAGATCGATATTAACAGCAAAATGTATCCCAGACTTCTGGATATTCAAATAAATGGTGCTTATTTTTAATCCACTAAGACACCAGCACTGAAACCAGCAATGAGAAGCATTGAGAAGCATTCTTTTCCAGGACAAGATATGAAGGCAATCACTCAGACCAAACATATATTTCTAAAAATTAATTATCTAACCTACCCAGGCCCAGCTCCATGCACCCAGGATGAGACACATGAGATGAACTGCACTCACTGAGGTGTTTTACATTGCATTGCAAGTGTTTGTAGAAAACAGCACAGAAAAGAGGAATTACAAAGTACCCTAAGGAAAGTACTGTCAACATAAACCACTGAATTGAAATAACTTTTTCTAAGAAGTAGCAGGCACAATCTATCTTGGGCAAAGAATCAGGGAATGGAGTACAAGCAAAAATCTGTAAGAGGGCTATGGATTAGGCTGCTGTAGTGTTCTGCATCTGTCCTCTCACTCACACAAGCACATGACATAAGTTTCTCTTTTTAACTTCTGGTCAGAAATCTCAGCACTCTTGCCCTTAAAACATGAAGAACTCTTTTTCAGACAAAAGACAAATCTTGCTGAGGGCTGGAGTGAGGTGCTCACTCAGGAGATAACCTGCACCCACTGCCTCGTGTGTGCTACCGTGTCAGGTGTATCTGGATGCCAGACAACCCCAGCACACAAGATGCAGTAGCAGTGGTGTTGGCACCTGTGGCTTTTACCGTGTGACAAAAAAATCTGTGGGACACTACCAAGTGATTCAGGCTTCAGTCACTGTGGATGTACCTCTGAGGCAGATACATTCCAACCTGGCATGCCCACTTTTCCCTTCCACAACCTCACATGTGCTTCCTACTTTTGTCAGTGTTCTTCAATCTCATTTATTCATTCTTCACTGTGGTCATTCTGAGGTTACTTCCAACAGATTATAATGGTATAGGACAGCACTCATTAATGTGGCACATTTTATATTTCAAACATCAAGGTGCTTGTAAGGCTGGGAGTAATTAACATTTTAATAGCTGCCCAAGACAATTATGAGGCACCTCTGTGCAGCTCATCCAATGCACCTCAGTGTCACTGACAGAATGTCCCTCAGCAGGAGCATCCTTGTCAGCATGACAGCAGGCTAAGATCCCCCAGGCATACGGAGGGATCGAGGAAGGGCAAATTCCTCCTTCAATTAGTGCCAATCACACCCTGAAGCATACTGTCCATTACAGACTGCACAATGGCTTCCCACATTCAAGTTCTTCCATGCATATTCTGGCACTACCTGCATAAAACATGAAAGGACTGCAAGATTATTTGGCTTTCTGCATCACTAAAATTAAAATAACTGACAGCTCATGCTTATGTAACAGATGCTACTCAGTTCAATACAGAGGTTTCAAGCTACATGGCTACAAAGAGTTACCAGTGTATATCATCTGCCTCCTCAAATACTCCTTATGAGGAACAAAGGTGTTTTTTTTAAATGCATAACCAAAGTGACTAATCCCATATCTCACACAAACGACATATCTACAACACCACTTCAAGCACTTTAGAAATCAAAACATCTTGACTGAAAACACAGTATTCATCATTTGAATTAAGAAAATAAGCAGTGCAAGCCCAGAGTGGGTTTTATGAGGCTTAATTCAGGGAAAGAAGCAGAAAAAAATTCCCTTTCCATTAAGTTTCAATAAATGCAATAATTGCTGCCAAACACATTGTTCCAAACACTGCAAAGAACATGCTCTTCTCTGTAAAAAAAAATTCTCCCTACCATTTAGCAAAAATCAGTTACTGCCCCTTGAAATATGATCAAGTTCTTTCCTTAAGAGAGGAAAAGATAAAAACCAGGCAACACGGCGGATTGAACAGTTACGTCTTATTTAGCTAATGAACTCATTATGTAATTCATTCCTCTAGCAGCTCTCCACCTCCAAACACGGCTCCCTGACTCCTGGCAATGTTTTACCTGTCCACATTAGCGGGGGGCTGGTGCGGAACCCCCCCGTGCACGCAGGCGGCCGGCGTCCCATTGTGCGGAGGTGGCTCTGCGTGCTGCAGCTGGGGCCCCGCTGCCAGCTCCGAGGGAGAGGCAGGACTGCCTGTGACTGGGCAGAGAAAACAGGTTTTCATAAAACCAACCAGCAGCACCTACCCTGTAGATTAGGGTAAAATCATCTACAAAAGCCAGCACAGCCAAGGCGAGTTGCAGTTTTAAAAAATATACAGTTCCCACACCCCTCCCCACCCCTCCACCCAACCCCATCACCTCTGTCAGCTTTTTGGGCACACAAACCCTGTTTCAGGTCCAAAGTGAATGTCATAAAGCCAGATTTCAAAGCCATAGCTTTGTGAACAAGAATAAGCATTTTACAATCACATGCACAATTCCAACATATAAGCTAGCGGGCAAAAGAGGCTGATATCTGATAAAATGTTATGCTGGCACTTTTCAAGTAGAGAATGGAATAGAGCAAAACTTGGATATTAATAATTCCATACATTGGTATTTCTTGATGCCAGTGACTGTAAAAGAAATCAAGAAAAAAAATATCTCCATTGGGAAGGACATTTCTTTCAATAAGTACCAAGTTACTACTACAAAACATTGCAGAGAGCAACATAAAATGAGATTATCCCTGTCCCTCATGCCGAGACCACATAATACATGTTTCTGGCCTGCCTTGTGGTTTTCTTTTAAAGTACAACTACAGCCTTCTGCATTTTATCTAGGGTCCTTCTATTTATGTTCAGGTCAGTAAGAGGAAGCAGCTGCACCTCACCCTGCTAACATCTACCACAGTAATTACAAGGACAATTCAGTATTCATAGACTTGGACACATCTATCTACATTACCCAAAACCTGATCTGGTAAGCCCCTCCTTCAGCTGCTCTATTTCATTGTACTCCAAATATTTGGGCTGAAGACTTTTATACTGAAAGTATTATTCTGATCTTTGGCCAGTTTTTATATGGAAGATACTAGAAATAGAAGTTTCTGTGCTTCTACAAATTGAATAACAGGAATATATATTTGCTTTAATGTTTAGAAGGAAAAAGCAGAAGACAAAATTGTTCTGTTTTGGAAATGTGGAACAATTTCATATTTTTGAAGCAGTGGCCAAACAAATGACAAAAATGGTGATGGATTTTCTTCATTGTGTGATTTGGCCATTCCCATAAATGTCTCCTCAGGTTTTGGTAAACAGTCAGACTTAAGAAAAAATTTTAAAAACAAACTGTTTGTGTAGAGTCAGAGGTCAGTTAAAGTGCAATATGGAAATTCATGTGGCTGGAATATACCTTCAACTCAATGGCACATATAGATAATGCAAAGTCAAACAGCAGAGCAGCCCTGAGGCTGCTGAAAACTGAGAGCAGTTTTCTCTTTATTCAGTCATTCAAGGACTCTGGCCTTCCCTTGGGCCTGAGGAAATCAAGATCCAAAGCCTCCTTTGCCTTAGGAAACTGATAGAAGGCAATTTTTTTTGTCTGTCTCTAGAGGGAAAGCACTAGCCAAATGTTGTGGAACCCTTTATAGTTTCAGGAATTCTTCAAATGGTTTATAACACCTTCAACAGTTCCCAAAGACAAAGATGGCATTCCAGATGAGTCCTGTATTAGTAGCTCACAAACCTTTTTCCCCCAAGATAATATGTAAACAAATATGAAACCCAGGTAATGAAATCCGCATCACAAGGCCTCCTGACAGTACTAATTATAGTGTTCATTTTAAAAATCAGGAAAAAAATGTCATCCATCAGTCTGTGCTGCTGTCTTCCCTGTTACTCAACCCAAATACAAAGTAGAAAAATATTAATGTCATTTAATGTGTTATGCTACAATAGGATAAGCCACTTAATAGCTTGACTTCAGTATCTTTCAACAGTGCTAATTCACACCTGCTGATTGTTGAATATAAGCTACATTTTTTTCCTTTATTGTAAGTAGATAATAAAGGAAGAAAAAAATATATATTCTTATATAGAAGATTACCTAAAAAGAAATACAGGGAATGGAGTAGAAGGAAAGCATAAGAGTGTGAGTGTGACAAGACTAAGCTTTTGTAATAGTTTAATTTTGTCAAAAATTAAATACAGATCAAGTGAATAAGGCAGCAGGTGTGGAAGAAAGAAGTGACACGGAGATGTTTGGAACAATGAACACTTTGATTTAATGACTAACAAGAAATAATCTTTTGAGAAAATGAAGAAAATCTGCAACAACCACATCTGAAATAATATAAGAAAAATATAGAGAATCCGTTTATTTTGTGACCTGAATCACAAAATAACTTCCATTCACTTTATTTATAAACTTGTTAAAAAATTCCTTTTGCTAAACACCAATGAGACCAAGTTGCTAAAACACTGGACTCATTTAGTAATGGCTAACTACCTATACAGAAAGGATAAATAATTGATGTCTGCTAAGATTTAATTTATATTCCTCTCATAGTTTTTATTATTACAGTTAGTGTGCCAAGTTTCAGACCTGTTTCTCAAATCATTGTGCTCAGTAGGCATTTATTCACCTATTGTGCTCAGGGCACAGTTAAACACAATACCTGCTTCTCCAGTAATATTTGCCTTTGATATATGTCCATTTTGCTGGTCATTGGATTTCTACAAAGGAAGCACAGTTTTGTAAGTTAAGAATGGCACTAGGGAAAAAAACAGAAATGTGTTCAGTATTTACACATGTTAAGTAGCAGCACTGACCTTATCTACAGCTTCTACACGCCTAGTTCTCTTCATGATCTCCTCAAGCCTCTACAATGAAATGTAAAGGAGTGAAATAATGTTTGCTGGCATTAATTTGAATATCTTTCTCCCAAACCACAACTGCTTGTCATTTATCAGCTGTATCTGTTTATTGCAAAAAAAATGAATTATTTATTACTGTTGGCAATATTCCCTTCACTGTCACATCAGGCCACTGAGGACTGCAGCCTTTCTGAGAGCACATTTATGTAATTTACTTCCTACTGCTCAGGTGGAAACAGAGTGCTAAGGCAAAACCAATCACAGTTTCTCTGCATGGGCAGAGTTACCTTCTTCCTTTCCAAGCGCTCTTGCTCTTCTCTTTGGAAATGCTTTTCACGTTCTAATCTAATCCTCTCAGCCTCTTCCCGCAGGCGAGCTTCCTCTTCTTTCTATATTGGTGGTAAGAGAAAAAGAAGTGAGGAATATTACTATTTAAGGGCAGTTTTATACTCTGTGTATAATTATGCATATCTACAACTCCCTGAAAAGACACTTTTGGGGTTTACAAGTCACCAAAAATCTTTTCAGATGGAACTGTACATTTCTTCATTAATTTCTATGCTTTGCGTAGCATTAAGAGAGAGTAAGTAAACAATGGACATCATGTTTGGTTCTGTGCCTGCTCCAGAACACACCAGATGACAATTAAGGAATAAATTTCTAGCCTTCAGCATTAAAACAGCAGCCAGGAAAGTATTAGAAAGACCCATGTTTTGTGTGGTGGATATTTTTGAGAGTAAAACAAATGCAGTAGAATGTTTTGTTTGGCCAACAGAGTAACTGTTTAAAGAGACCAAGGGCAAACAGCCACAGGCCCGTTTGCAGAAATTTTCAATTCCTGCTTTTTTTAATGAAATGCAAAATTTGCCTGGAATATACTGTAGAGGGGCCTTGCTCCCTGACTGTGACACTGTTATATGATGGAACTACTACAACAGATCATTTTTTGTATCTCTAACATCCAAAAAAGCCTTGGCCATGTGCTATCTCTGAGTGATAAATTGATTTAAGACTCAGTTTAACATTTCTAAGAAAGTAGCAGACATCTTCTGAAAAAGAACAGTGGAGTTTCTCAGCCATATTCACTAATACAGTTCTTTAAACATTTATTATCAGAAGCATACACTTATACGCCAGAAGAAAACCTCATGTCTACAAGGCAAATTGAAGTGTTGGATTGTGGAAGAATAAGGCACATGCAAGAAGTAAGAGGACATGAGTGAAAGGTGAGAAGTGAGAAGACTCCTATCCAGAATGCTTACCACAGCCTCTCCTGAAGTCAGTAAACCAACATTATGCCCATCAAAAATGAAAGCACTTGAAAATCTTAATTTTCATTTATAATCTTATGTCTTTTGACTAGCTACTCTGATTTCAGGAGTACTGGGCCAGATAAAGGTTCTCCTTGGTTTGATTAAATCTACCCCTTCCCACCAGCCCCACACAAAAGCAGTATTTGACACAGGATTCAGCAGTACTGTATCTCCAACAAAGTGAACAGTACTCTTAACATATGGACTGCTATAAGTCTTGGGACAAAGAATTCTCTGGTATAACAGCATTTATCAAAACTCCCCAATACAACGATATTGATTTTTTTTGCCACAATCTATGAGGAATAAGAAAGGATTTGTTCTAAATACACTGTAAACTCCCTACCAAATGTTTTTGTTGAGTAGAAAAATCTCTACTCTTCGAACTCCTCTATGGAATGAACTCTGTCCCAACACTTTTCAGATAGCATTTAAATTGTAGATACTGCTCTAATTTAGGTGCTATGTAAGAAGTGCTGCTTCACCCACTTCACTGCCAACTAGACTGGCCCACAAATTCCAAGAGGGAAGCATACTTGTTTCTGAATGCGCTCCATCTCTTCTTTCTCCTTCTGCTCTCTCTCTTCTGCCTGGCGGCGCAGCCGTTCTTCCTTTTCCCGCTCCTCTTCATCCTTCCTTTGTTTTTCTGCTTCTTGTCTGCGAGCTTCCTCCTCTTCTCGGCGAGCTCTTTCTTCAGCTATCCTCTGGGACAACTCTTCTTTCTTTTGTCTGCAATCATTAAATAAGCATAGGAAAACAGTAATAAAAGTAGGCAGAAAAGCCAAACCACCAGGTTCCTGATCCAGCACTGCTATCCCAACTTGATAAGGGGTGCACTGCTGTCCTATTCCTAAGCTGTCTATTCTTCTTCCCATAGGGGCCAAAAACGAAGTCCTTTGCAATATAAAAAAACTTTACAATGCAACGCCTATTCTTTTCCAGCATACCTCTGCTTAATCCATGACTCACATACTTTCTGAGTCAGAAATAGTATCTTGGATTAATACATTTTGCAAAGCACTCCTTTCTGCTATAATCATATTTTGAAACCATTTTTGGTACCCATCTCACCTCATGGCAATGATTCCTTGATGAAAAAAAGTATCTAAGTCTGCTGATTTTTGAAGATTACCTCCTAACCTTACTAATGGCCCCTCATCCTTGTGTTATGAAGTGAGTGACTTTTCCCTTCACCTTTGATGTTTCCCAAATAATTCAGGACTTTTTAGTGTATCTTCCCAGCTGACGAATCCTCACCTGCTTAGTAAATTTTCATATGGGAACTGTTTTGTGCTTATGATCATCCCTGATGTCTGTCTGCAATTACTTTTCAAGTTTTGCTAATTTTACTATGTAAAAAAACCCCAAAAAACAACTAAATATTCAAAATATAGATTTATCTTAGGTATTTCAGAATGACATTTTCATGTTGTTCTTGTTTTCTATTAACTTGTAACAGTTCAGTTACTTTGTCAACCATGAATCACCTGATACTTTCATATATTCAACTCCAAACAAGAGTTCCCTCAGAACTCCCTCAGAAATAATTCACCCAGAGACCAACAAGTTAAGATTATTTCCTATATACATTCCTTTATGTTTATCAGTACAGCAATTTGGCTTCCATTCTGCAGCTCAGCAACATAAGATATGTCTCAACCATTCACAACTGACTTATCTCACTGGAGACCAACATCATCTCACTGGCCTCAACTCCTTTCAAGTTCTTTTATGACGGCACTGCACAGACACTGGAAACTCCTTTCACTGTTACAGCTGATTAGTCTTTACTTTTTATTTTGGCTCTTTCTGACTTAGTATTTATTCACCGTATTACTCTTATGCCACAGCAGCTTTTTATCTTCAGAATTCTTTCTGAGAGAGTCAGTTTTGTGAGCCTTTTGGAAAGCCAGGCTATTTTAACTAGTTCTGCCTTGTTCCTATCAGCAAAGTGGTTCAAGAAATCCAACAAATTCCAGAGGCATGGCAGCCCTCTAAAAAAACACAACTTGTGCTGTAGCCAGAGTCATTAGTATCCAGATGGGAAACTCATTTGCTATTAGAAAGTGAGATGTAACATTAATTACCCTCCAAAACTTCTGGGAGGCGTTGGGGTGTCTTTATTTTAAATGAGGAAACAAATATATCTAAGTCACAACAGGTGGGCACCTAAAGCACCACCCACAACAGAGACCTTACAACTCAAAGAGACTCTGTGCTGATCACAAAGTTGAAAACAGCCATGCAGAATTCTCTAGCTGGAACAAAAAAGTGCAGCTTAGTTAATCTCTGAGGAAAAAATGAATCACAGCTGCAAGGATCTGCTCTCTTCTCCTGTCCTATTTTAAAGCACTACTTAGAATAAGTTTGAACCTTACAGATCTGCTTAGGTATATATTCCACCAATTGAAAAACCCAACAGGAAAATAAGGTTTTGGGAGGAACTCGCGCCTCCTGCACTTCGGTGCTATGCTTCATATACAACAATGTAACAGCAGAATACACAGAACAAGCTGCTAAAAACCTGTCTACTATAGAGGCCTAGAAGTACCTTTCAAGCTCTTCTCTCTCCCTCCTTTCCTGCTCCTCCCGCTCCCGCTGCTCACGGGCAAGGCGCCTCTTTTCAGTCAGCAGCCTCGTTGCTTCTTCGGGGTCAGTTGTACCTGCAGAGGGCTTGGGCAGTGCTGCGGCTGGAGAAGGAGTTGGGGCAGCAGGAGGTAGGGATGGGCTGGCTGCTGAAACAAATGAGAAAGAAAATTAGCTTGTACAGACATAGTAGCCAAGATGTCACTCTCTTCAAAGAACAAAACATACTTCTAAGGGCACTGCAAAGTGTTTTCAAGCTCATGTGTTTTTTTTAAATGATTCAGAGGACGAAGATGCTTCTAGACTCTAGAGGTTCACAATCCTTCAGGGAAGTTTGGTTTTTCAGGGCACGTGAAAGCACCTGCAGCTGAAGGTGTAAGTCAAATTTTCTGTCAGGATAAATGCTGACAAGTGCTTAACAGGAGTTATGCTGACTTGGCAAGTCCCTACCATCACATTACTTAAGCTTGCCCAATTCTGTTTGAAGAGCAGAAATAAAACATTGTGAAATTATATTTTCTCCTGTCTGATCATCCACATCTGAAGATCAGAGCCAGAAGTTTTGGTGACAGTCACGTTTGGTGCCTTGGTGATCTCAAACATCAACTGTCTGATGTGATTGCACCAATCTGCTGGAACACCAGCTATCATCAGTTTTGCAGCTGCTCCAACCTGAGGGAAGTCATGGGACACAGCTTTTTAAATTTTGCCACTATTAGTGAACTGTGGCTTGTGTTCAAATCTCGGTAGTGCCTTGATATCAGTTCTTTTTCAGGGCCAGGTTTGTCCATGTGGCAGAGAATATGTTACAGGGTTTTTTTGTATTTCTGTAAGTTTGCCTGGCATTCTCTAGCACAGGTAGTGTGTCTCACTACCTTTTCTCTAGACACCAGGGACCATTACCAACACATAAGCTAATGTTAGGAAGCATTCCCAGATTAATCCCATCTGGTAATGCAGGCAAACATGGAGAGGGAAGACTTTGAACTGCCAACAAAATCAGATCCTGACCCAGTAATATATATGTAAAATAAGTCATAAGGAGCAGCCAACAGATGATTATAAATCTGCAATTCTAAATCTGCAATTCAATCCCACACACTGGGATGTGACAATTTTCCTAACCTCACTAAAAACTTCTAAAGAAGAGTCTCTTCCCCAATTCCCCCCTTCCTATACCTAATCATGTAAACAAACAAATTCATTTGTTTTCTGTGCTGAATTCTCATCTGTTGACCTCTCTGCTCTCCTCTTCTATCAGCTAAAAACTACAGAGGTCTTTCTATAACTGCTTCAGGGCTTTGACCATGAATTCAAATGATATTTCTACACCAGTAATTTAAAGAGTGCCAGTGCCTGTTCTCTAGCCTTGAGGTGAGCTGGCACAGTTTAGCCCTACGGCAGTGGAGCACTATTCTCTCACATTACCAAAACAGGTATTCAGCCCAACCCCAAGGGAACAGTCCGGAGCTGGGCTAACCTCCAGGATGTAGCGGGGAACTCAGAAAATTCTGGGATGTTGAAATATAAAAAGGTAAGCAATTTGATCACTGAATCTTGGGAGCCATTTAGAGCAATGTTCTTAGTAGCCTTGGGGACAGAAGGTAAGAAAATGAGAGGCTGCAATTACAGCCTGGATCAGAAACATACCAGAAAGCCTTTGTAATTGTAAACAGTATAAATGACAGAGTTCCTGTACCTCAGCCCTTTTTAATTTACTACCATGGGCCAAAGCAGGGCTGTTGCTTTGAAGGGAGCACAGCTTTGTGCTGCTTGGGGCTCGCTTCTTGCCTCAGGCACTGAAGGTGGCAGCACAAGTAGCTTAATGCACATCTGCCCTGCTGTCAGAACAGATAACTCCCAAAAGACCTTTAAAGCTTCATTGGCATTAGTAAAGGTGTGTACAAGATTTGCCTGCAAAGCTTGAACAGCTTCATCAGCAATTCCTACCTGCTGACCTCCTGGCTCCTGTGAACACAGAGCCAGTGGGCAGCTGAGCCGGACCAGCGAAAGGCCAGTGCTGTTACCTGTAGGGAATGAGCTGTATACACCGGCAGCACAGTCCCAGGAGAATCAGCAACACTCCTCTAGCCCCAAATGCTGTACTTGCACCTCTCTAGATTCTTGAATTTAACCAGCAACTAAGTTTTGGCAGCTGGGGCCTCCATCTGCAGTACAAAGCCATCCTGTAACCTCACATGTAAAATGCTTTGCCTGAGGTCTCCATTTTTGGTCCCAGCCACCACCTCCTCTGGCTTTGGGAAAACACATTCAATTTGAAGGGCTTCTCACTGCTTTGACTACAGTACCCTTCTCTTTCATTTGTCTCCACTTTATATTCTTGCTTGTATTCTTTGATATGAGTACAAACTGCTTGACTTCTGAATGCCTTTATCACACATAACCTGTTTCAATACTGAGACCTTGTCACAAACTCAAATACTGACAGATGCTGCAAAGAAGTGGAGTCTTTTTTCCTCCTGAACTAAAGAGTCAAATAAGCATGGTGGCTTCCCTGATCTGCACCTTGTACCGGAGCGCTACAACTTCTAAATACTTGTGAAGTTATCTCAGTGCTATCTCTGAAATGGTTTTAAAAGGAAGTTTTCTCCTCAAAAGGAAGCAGGCAGAAGATAGAAATTAAATCTCCTTTGCATGCCCTTGGCAAACAGATACATCCATCCATCCACCCTTTTTGTGGGGTTGCACCTTCTGTAGTAGGACCTGGGTATCAGACAGGAACTACTGTAACAGGATGTAATAAAACAGAAGAAATCAATCCACGTGAGTTTTTTTTCATAGAACAAGCCCAAACTATATCTGCTGCAGATGAATGCAAGATTACTAATACTTAAAAATGTTATCTGAAAGATAACTACAGGGAAGTCTATGAATTTTAAGTTCAGAATCTTGTGTATCCCAGTGATCACACTGGACTTTCTATCTCATCTGCAAGACACAGTTTATGCAATAGTTAGAATGAACTAAATTGTCTGCTAGAAGAAACCTATATTTTTCATTTTCAGATTCACCTTTTGCCCTTTCTACACTTTACAGTCTTTCATTTTTTTTGTGTGTGTACATCCTTTTCTGCATTGCTGCTTTTCAAGGTTGGTAGGGTTTGGTGTGCATTTCTTGTTCACTAGTTAACTATTTATAATAACTCATTTTCCCTTAAAAATTCTCCCTATTCCTTTTTACTCTTCTCCTTGGTTCTTTGCATTCCACTATATTCTGCTAATCTCTCCTGTGAATATGGTCCTCTTGCAATATTATACACAAGCCAACAGTGCTACCAGCACAAGTGCACTATGTCTAGCAGAGCTGGACATTCTCATTGCTCACACACATTATGTGGTAGT
This sequence comes from Chloebia gouldiae, assembly GCA_003676055.1. Lineage (NCBI taxonomy): Eukaryota > Metazoa > Chordata > Aves > Passeriformes > Passeridae > Chloebia > Chloebia gouldiae. Next base: position 59,269,077 of record QUSF01000002.1, on the reverse strand, counting down.
TTCCTGTACTGTTAAGTCTTCAGAACATTATTATTCTACTTCAATAGTTTGTAAAGAAGCTATGTTATAAATATGGGAGACAAAACTCCTGTCCAAAAGGCCAGAGAAGAGGCTTGTGAAGCCACACTGTCTTAGGCAGCTTGGCATGTTGTTTTGACTTAGAAGCAGAAGGGCTTCAACCTGCCTAAATTTCCTCAAGATGAACATATATTGGCAGGAGTGTTGTGAAGAATTCAGACTAACCTTTGTCATAAAAATACTGAAAGCGACGTCATTTCAGAGAAAGGGAAGGAAAAATATAAAATATTCCTTATCCTAAAGCAGGATGTCTCCTTACCTTGAGTTAGCTCTGCTTGGACAGGGAGCTGTTCCTGACTTGCAGGTTCTCCAGCACCTGCTGAAGTTCCTTTACTCTCTTCTGTCCTCACCTCTTTGGCCTTTTCAGCCTCCTTTTCTGGTCTTTTCTTCTCACCTTCTGGTTTGATCTCTTTTTTGACTGGCCGGATGTTGCCAGGAGAGGGAGGACGTGTCTGAGCAGAGGAAACTTTGGAGGAACCAGGTGGGGAAGTGATCTGCTTGGGTGTGCCAGGCAAAAAAGGCAAAGACTTTGACGCGTGCCTGTGTAATGAAAGAGCGACAGTGCTGGTTTCGACTTACATATCACTTCTACAACCATAGCAGATAAAAATAAAACCACTTCTCTGTTTCTCTATCAAGCAGGACTGCTGGCACAACTGATTTGGTTTCATGCAAAATGTCTCTCTCCAACTCTCCAGATGTGTGAGCACTGCGCCCCATCAGGAAGGAAGAAACCAAGTCTCTTCCTGCCCCTTCCTCAGAACAGTAGCAAGATTTTTTTAAAAGCAGGACTGTCTTTCCTTTTTTTTTTTTTTGCAGAGAGAAAATATCTGCATCATCAAATATGTTTGCCCTGTGCCACATTTGATTAATAGAACAAATAGAGCTGCCTGTAGCTCAGCATGTCCAGCTAAGCATGTACTTGACTTACCAAACTGGAGAGGGAGCTGATGATCTAGCTTTGAGGCTGGAAGTAAAATGACCTCCTTTAAAATTGGCTGAGAAGCTGGATGACAAATGGTCCTTTTCTCTTCTGTCATTCTATAGTTCAGCAAACAAAAAGACAAAGTCAAGCCAGAGTTCACACAGCTAAAGAAAGCAAAGCAAACTTAGTTAAGGATGAGGAACTGGGGGGCTGAGAAAAAGCAGTGCTGAGTCAGTGGTTTCTACAGCTTGTTTAACAAGTTCCTTAATACAGCTCTGGTAACCTGACACCATCTTTGTCAGTAGATGTGTATTTGACAACAAGAATACTTCTTAATCATTCTCTCCTGTCCTAAGATGCAATGGGCTAATTTGCACAGGCAAAAAAATTACCTTTTATAGTTCGATCTTTGCTGACTGCCACAGAGTACCTCCCACTGCTTCCCATAAACTCAAGATTTCTTTTGAAGAAAACACAAAACAAACTCCCCCTCCCCTTGGCTCATACTTGGTCAGAGTCTTTCTATATAGCACAATATTTTTGATTCATGCTTACAAGTGAACACCACAGATGTCCTCAAAGCTTCCAAATATGGTACACCAGCTATCCTAGTCTTTCTTTTCTTGGATGATTTTACAACACATACTTTTTGCTATTGATTCTTACATGTGATAGTGATTTCCTTTTTTCTTCTTTATTTTTAAAAAATAAAATCCTAAGTTGAGAAACGTTTCTAATAACACAAACCAGAGCTAAAACAGAACTACTGCTTTAAGGGAATATATCAGAATTTAGGTATCTATATACTTCCTGTATTCAAGTATAGATTAAAAACTGCATTGTTTTGGAATAATGAGCTCAGACCCCAGGAGTCTGAAGAATAGGAATACTGGAAAGTACATAGAGTGCCACTTAGCCAGCATGAGGCAGAGGCTGATTTTCACCACCTTAGTTTGGGCTTAAACACAACCCCTCCAGCACGTGTGTCATGAAGCTTGAGAGCCTCACCAGATGAAAGCTGTGCAATGCTTGTCCCCTGAACTGAAAGCCAGGTTAACAACTGGAAAAGATAAACTGAAAACGGCTTCATGAGCACATGATGTGCTGAGTTATCAAAGTAAACACAACCAGAATAAATGCATTACAATGAACAAGAGTTTTGGCTTGCTAACAGTAACTCTATTGTATCTGCTTTATTAATACTGAAAGCAGAGCATCAGAAAATTTTTCTTCATATCAATAAACTAAAAAGCTGAATTCATACAGAAGTTTTCAGCAACAGAAAAGATTCTCCACATCATACAGGCAAACCTCTTACAATCTTCCTGATGAGGAAGAACCAACAGGCTGGGAGACTGCCATGCTCTATGCACATGCCAGGGAATTTCTCTAAAGACACATATTAAGTCTGTGCCTTAGCTTAAACTTCACTACACTACCCTCTGCCTGAAAGATTAAGTAGTGGCTATGACTCATGGCACTTTGATTAACACTGCTTCCAACAAAGATGTCAATAGCAGCACTGCCTCTTGACCTTCTGCCCATCAGACCAAATGAAAATGCAAGCACCTCTTACACAATGTTTTGCAGAGATGACTTCAATTCTTCTTACACTCTAAACTAATTCAGGTTGTAGAGTACAAGAAAAATATAACTGCTTGGGTTCAGCAAATTAATCTGAACTGGGTCTGACTGCATCACATTGGCTTGGAGCACAGTCAACATGAGTTTGTTCTGCTGTGTCAATTTTCCTAAAAGCTCAGGGCAGTCCTAGTACTGCTACTAAATCATTCAGAACAAACAGTGACCTGTGGAAATCCTTGCTTATAAACCGTGCTCCTAAACCAAGTTTTTCCTTCCCATTGAGGAAAAGTTTACTAGCCTGGTCTCCTGACTAAGTACAGGTGAAATGAGAGTACTCTATGCACTTGTATACAGAGACATGCGAGTGCATGCATTCCCCCCCACTTTCTTCTAGGGCCTCAGCTGAATTTGCTAGAGGGTTCAAAAGACATCAAATTCTGGAACCTTTGTGAAAACAGCCTGCTGGGAAAAACAAGTTCCCCACAGTGGGAAAAATGGCAACACCATCTTGGGCCTTAAAACGCAGCAAAGAATCCACTTGAGAATGGGGCACTGAGACTTCCTCTGTGCCGTGTGAGAAGCTAAGGCATCTACTCTGCAAACACAGGTGTTTGGAAAACATCAGTGTTTTTCCACATGGATTCTATGGTACATGATCAGACTGTGCCAGCACATAACGTAGCAGGTTTCAGTTAAAATCCAGCCAGCTATGACACAAGCTGGAGAGGTGAGGATGGTGCAGAGGGAGGAAGTATCCCTGCAGCTATTCCAGTCCTAAGAGGCAGTGCAGTCAGGTGCCCGTGACACGGGATGTTACAGACACGTGTGGCTGCCAAGCTTACCCCTGCAAGGTGCGTTGTTCTCCGACGTCCAACGGCATCAGTGGAAGCATAAAGTTTTGCTCGTTCTCCTGAATTCCTACAGCTGAAGGCCTTGTAGGACAGAGGACTGAGGGGGCTGCAAGATGCTGAACGGGGACAAACGGGGATAACTACGGTGTTGGTTGGTTTTGTTATTTATTAGTTTTAATTACAGAGTAGCATTGGAGAATTGACAGAGGAAAGCCAGCAGGAAGAGAAACGACCAAGAAAGACAGAAAAGAAATAAGGTATTAATACACAGAGAAAGAACTAATTATCAAGTCAGAACCATCATTTGACACATTAGCTTGGCCACAGAGACAGTAAGGATGCAATTTCAATAGGTCCTCATGCACTTTTCCATTTGTAAACAACTTATTTCTAAAAAAATTAAGAAATATGTCATGATACTGGGTACTAGATAGTATTTTCCCGTTAAGATTTTGTACAACTGGTGGTTCTGAAAAAGCAGTAGAAACAATGGCTGGTCTGACAGATTAGCTTAGTAGATACATTGAAATGAGTTTCAATTACATTCAGAATAGAAAGCAATCAAACTAAATCAGAATGCCTACAAACTGTATTGGAAATGATGAAAAATTAAAGGAGACATACATACAAAGATCAAAACCCATTAACAATACAAAACAGTTTCAACTAGGAGATCAATGAAATTGCTGCAATTTACAGGAAGTGATTTGTTTTTTAGAATTCTTCTTTTAAGAATATTTTTGCCTATTCTATGTTTTGATACTTCTAGAATAACAACTTACTCAAATACATTCTCAACAGCAAACTATTTTATGCATAAAAAAAGCAGGCTGACAACAACAAATCAACTTGGAAATTAGTGTTTGAGTAACCAGGATGGCAGCTTGTGTTGGCTTGCACAGGCAAAAAGACTATTACCAAAAGATCTGACAATAGTGTGTATCAGATGCTCTGATTTTATCTTCAAAGAGAACTTTAACTGCAAAACATATAATGGGAAACATCTTGCATCAAAGTGTTCTTGGACTTTCTCTTGATTTAACTGAAGGAGAAGATTGGGGAAAAAACTATGTTATTACTGCGAAGTTTTATTTTTCTGCTCCTGTTTGTCTCTTCTGGTCATTTAATTGAGTCTTAGCACAATTATTATCCAGCATGTCACTTGAGGAAAAAATAGGGGCTCTATAATCTCTTTCCTATTGTTTTTTTTTTTCCATGCCAAAGAAATTTACATCCTCTATTTCCTTAATGAAAAGCCAAACCAAATGAAACCAAACCAATATTTCTTGCCTGTATATCCCTCTCTGAGCACACTTGAAAGAATGCAGTTCCACATACAGTTAATTCTTTTAGTCTTACAAAAGTACAGCTGCTGTTACAGGAAGAGCTCATAGACTTAACAGTATTAATGCTGCAAATTCTCCTGCACCAAGAGATTAACATTATGAATAAAGAGTCTCATGTAAGTGTTACAGCAATGGCATTAATGCCTGCCTTATAGTTCATAGGGATTTATGTTTAATGAGGAATTATGACTAACTTAGAGAAACAAGAAAACAGGGATTTTTGTTCATGGTTTTATTTTGGTTGAGGGCATCTAAACCAGATAGGAGGCAGTGGCATAATGCTTTACACCACTTATAATTTATGTGGCTCCTGCTCTGTGATTCAATTCCCCTTCTGCATGCTGACTATCTGAAGTTACCACCAAGAAAGACAACACAAGTATTAAAAGAGAAACAGTTCATTTTCATTTGTGAAGTTGCCAAATGATGCTTTAGGCAGCACTTCCAATGATTCATATACTAACAGGATTACATCTATTCAGAAGAGCTTTTTGAAAGCTATGTACAAAACATTTTGGTTTTGAAGGATTTATTTTAAAAAAGATCTTTAAAAAAAAAAGATGTGTTCTTACGCTGGATGTCCCTAGTACCTCACTTAAAATTTAAGGATATGAATCCATACTCCTTACCATACTAAAATTTAAGGACATGAATCCATAAAAAATCCAAACTCAGTCTGGATTTTTACATTGCAATTTATTTTTACAGCCAAAGGGCAGGGAAATTTTCTAGGGAATAATGGCAGGCTGGGATGAGTGGAGTGTTCAGAGCACAGCTGCGAGCCATTGCCATCACTTGATCATTAATTTCCAGGAAGCATCCTGTATGCAGGGGCTGACATTATTGCTCCTAGAGAATAATACCTGGAAAAAAATGAGCAGATGGATTATGCTTCTGGAGGTATAGTTCCAGTTAGCATAGGGAAGGCACTTCAGGGAAGTGTCTTGGACTGAACTCATAAATCAGCCTTTCCTGCTATTTGGAGCCTTTCTTAATATTCCACTCTGTTTAGAGTTGGTTGTGCAGTATAAACACAAGCAGTCACAAAAAGCTTCATGCTTGCTCCAGGAAGGCTACATGCCACCTTCTCAACTATTCCCTAATGAAGAGCTGAACTTCCAATATCCTTCTTGGAAGGTGATTTTAAATATTAATTTTATATGTTACTGTTTTTGAAGAGTGAAAAGGAATTCTGTGTTTGTTAATTCTACAATATCATCCTCATGTTTGCCCTACAGCACTATCCCTGTGGAAACATACCACCGCCTAATTAGTTGTAAGAGTTCTTAAGTGAAAGCTTCTTTAAAAGTAATCTTAGCAGATATCTGTTCCTTCTTACCTTCTATGTTCTTTAATTAGAATAAAAATCCTGTCCACATCAGACAAGAAAGACTTGCCTTGATTTACAATAATATATTGCTGCACGTGCTGAGGGTGTAATGGTAAAGTTCCAGTGGATGATTACAAAACATCCTATGATAAACCATCCTATGATAAAGCATCCTATGATAAAAGAAGAGTAGCTGTCACCTGCCTAAAATACATGATAAGCAAGTATGCCCTGGTTGTATTTGGAATACAGTTTTGCCTGGGCTTCAATTACCACCTAGAGATATCATCACATTTCTGCACATTAATTTTCCCTCAGTGAGTACCATCGGGGAGCTGTTCTGGGGCTGGCAGACAACTTTACAATTATTATAACCTCGCTGAACCTGCACATTTAACTTCACAGGTATTAAATGCACAGTAGCCAGGGCCTATCTTTATAGAAGTCTAACTTTCTCCATGTTGGAAGTGCTCTGGCAGGGGCTGAAACACCTTTGCAGCAAGCAGCTCACAGCTTTAGCAGTGGATGTGCTAAATCAGCTCTTTCCAACTAGGTGTGCATTTCCTTATACAGCCATGGCCAGTGTGATGTTGTTGCCCTGCATATTTTGTATTCATTTATTGCATTGATGAAGAGGCAAAAGTAAGAAAGAGTTAGTAGGAGAAAAAGAAAGAGGCATAGCAAAGAACTGTACAGGGAAGCTTTCATGCTGTCATGCACACTAATCACGGACATTCAAGTTCATTCTGGGGTGCTACCATACACCCGTAATTAGATCAGTGACTTCACAACATCCGGCAGGGAATCTGGAAAAATAAATGTCTGAGACATGAAGCCTCGGCTCTTATAGGATTACCTGCATCTCCAGACAATGCAGCTGTGCTTTTACTCCGAGCCAGGAATGAGTGTGTGGGCGTCAGGAGCCTGCTAACGATGCTGCTCTCCCATGGGCTGAGCTGAAGACGGCGAGCTGAACGTGCACCATACAAGCAAGATGTTAGAACAGACACTTCACAGATAACCACATGCTGCAGAGTGTTAGTACTCTTTCCTCACTGCTGCATACCATGAAAATCTTGAAACTGTCCACAATAGTTCAGAGTTTTGCATTTTTTATTACTCCTTTTTAGCAGAAGAATTTCTATAGAAAGATGTACATCTGAACATTTAATTTGCGTTACTGCCTGTGGCATTATGGCAAATTGTTACCAAATGAATATGGGTATTTTGCACACCTGCCACATTCCACGTTAGGAATGACAGGACAATTTCCCTACTAAAGCAACAGTTGTGACTCCTAATTATAGACTTCAACAGAGATGTTTGTGTACCAAAGGCCTCCTATACTAAAGATATAGTCTTCCAGTTACACTAAAACACCATCTCCAAGGTTTGCCAGCCTACCTAGAAAAACCAAAGAAGGCTGCTCACTGCTATACAGAGAACTGTGTCAATGAGATTTTATCAAAGCATTGCAAAAGGATAGCGCACCTCAGCTGCAGGCAGCAAGCTCAGCAGCTGCAGTTGTCTCAGTAATAGGTGAAGCCACAGAAAACAGTAAATATATTTGATCATTAATTCTCTGTCCAAAGATCCTGCTAATGATCAGCTTCCATGTAGAACACTTTTCACACACTTGCTCTGTTTTGAAAACAAACTACATGTTCACCTGGCTGCAATCACACTGCTACTTTGCTTTTCCCAGTGTTGTCTAATGCAAATGTATCTTGTCAATATAATCCTTTTATCTTGTAAAGTTTCTTTACTTTTTTTTAAATACTAATTAAACATTTATCATGTCAAAGCATTAACCTGAAGAATTCTGTAAGTTACTTTCTGTATTGAATTGGGTATTTCTCTAATATTCCAATGCAACAAATTGTTTAATAATGGCTATCACAAGCCAAAACATTCAACTAGTTCCCAAAGTAGTTCATTATAGTAAGCTTACACTATAGCAGTAATCTTGTTATTGCAAGCAAAATCAGATCTTCTTACATCTCAGCATTCATTTGTCTTAGTTTAGTGTTTGCAGCAACAAAACTGCAGCTTAAATTTATGAGGCTCAATCTCTACAACATTCATTGAAATGACTGGCTGGGACAAACCTGACATTCATTTGCATTTTTAAAGGAAGAGATCTATCACTTTTAATAGACATAAACTCTGAATCTGTCTTTAATCTACTCCTTGCTGAGCCCCATGAAAAGAGAGGCTGATCTCAATCTCCTCCTATTAAAATATAATTGCTTAATCTCTCCTCAGTGCTGTTTTGCACTTCTCTAATTGCTCCCTTAAATTCCAGTAATGCAATAAGGGGCATTACTATAGAAATATAGGACTCCCAAACACAGCAGGCTCTTTTCCTAACTGTCCTTTTACACAATGTACAATTGCCAGAGCTTTTTGTGATTAATGGTTCCATTCTGCAATGGTAGAGATCATACAGACACACAAAATACCCTATAGAGACCTCCATTACAGCACACACATTATCATTAAGCTTGCAGTTTAACAATGAAGAAATCACAGAGCTACCATTAAACTGGATGCAATAATGGCAAAGTCATTGCTTCCTCTCATCTCCAGGCACCGTGCTCAGTATGATCACTGTTTAAAGATACCATTGCAAGACAACAGATTGGTTTCTGTGGTCTCAGGCTTTAGTAGATGAGGCTTACAGGTATTATTGAGGATGAGTTTGGAGAACTCTTCTACTGTGGTTTAATATAAAGATTACACAACTTCAGAAAGCAAACCTTGATATTTTAGGCCAGTAAACCAGTACTATATACACTATCCATTTCTTGGTGTTTACGTTTACATGTAAATGTCACATTTACATTTACAAGTAAATGTCACAATGTGAATATGGCCCTGTGGGCCAGCTGCAGGCCTTATGCCACATATAAATCCCTAGAGATGAAATAATCTCAAGAGGACACAGCTATGACACACCTGCCACGTCTTGCATATCTCAAGTCCCTTGCTCTAAAGCTGAGTATGGTTTAATTATCTTTAGCCCTAACTCAGGGGAGCTTGTATCCACATCCCCTATTGGAAGCAATCACATGTCCACAGTGTCCAACTGAAGCACTGAGGCAGTGTTTGGGAGGGAGCTAGTTGATCTGCACAACAGTGAACTAAAACAAAATACTTTCTTCTCCATATAATCAACAGGCTTGGTTCAGAGACATCAAAACAGTTTTAGCTGTAGAGTGAAGTCTCCCTGATCCTCTACAATGGGTTTAGATCAGAGTTTGTTTGGATGCACCTTGGCTTTGTGGGTCAGAGTCATCACATACTGAATTTTCCAAGTGCACAGCTACCTGAAAGCATCACACTTCACACATTCAATACATATTTTAACAGATTAGCACCACCATTCACCTAGAGCAGACAAACTTTCCCCCACTGGTTCCAACCACAAGAATAGTAATACCTAAATGCATTGAACAGCTTCAGTTTGGTGTCCAAACCACACTGGAGTAAAACTGAATACCAAAGAACATCCCAAAATAATAAGATCAACTTTAAGACAATGAGGTCAGAGTTGTTTTTTTTTCTTGCTCTTTTTGTTTTTAATGTCTCAGGGTGATGTTTTCAAGATTTAGTCTTTCAAGCATCTGACAGACAAGGGGAAGCAGCACTTTTTGTTCTCATGATGTGTTAAGCTATCACTCTAAGAGCTTCTTTCATAGAATTAGAGAATGGTTTGGGTTGAAAGAGATCTGAAAGATCATCTAGTTCCAACCTTCCTCTCATGGGCAGGGACACCTTCTATTAGACTGGGTTGCTCAAATCCCTATCCAGCTAGACCTTGGGCATCCACAACTTCTATGGGCAACCTGTTCTACCTTCCTCCACCAACCTAGCTCACTCAGAGTCAAGATTTGCTTCCTAACATCCAATCTAAACCTTTCATTCTGAAGCAATTACCTCTCGGTCCTATTACTACATGTCCTTCCCCATGTAAAAAGTCCTTCCCCAGCTCTCTTGGAGGACCCTTTTGCTGTGAAATCTCCCTGGAGCTCTCCTGGGAGCCTTCTTTTCTCCAGACTGAACAAGCCCAACTCTCTCAGCTTTTATTGCTCCATTTTCACACAGGAAGCACATTTATGATAGGCTTGCTAGTACAAGGAAGTACCCTTACCCCAGCCACAAGCAGGTTATTTTTAACAGATTAAAGATCTTTATAACCTAACTTGTAACTAAACAACACACAAAGTTGGCAAAAGTAAATTGGTTACAATCACCTGTATTTGTCTTCAGGATATACAACCTGAATACTGGAAAGTTGTCTTAGCAGCAGCAGAATAATTTGCAAGTAAGCAAACAGCAGCATTTGATTAGTTGTAGGAACAGATGGGAGGCAGGGATTTAACAGGCCTTCTGATGAGCACCACGAAGGAGACTCTCATTCATAAATGTGGTGTTTGCTTACACACATACACAATATGGTGAGGAGTACACTGGGGGAAACTTTCTACAGGAAACAATACTGGAGGCCCATAACGTCTTCTGTTATGGTTGCAGAAAACAGTAACGCAGTGATTGAGAAAATCATCTGCTTGAAAGAAAAATCACTGCAGAGAAGGGGAGGAAAACAACTAGGGTGCAAGTTTTGCAAAACTTCAAGTATGTAACTCATACCTCATGAAAAGTAGTATCCCCTTGCTAAGCTCTCCTTAAAGACCACAACTGCTAAAATCTATTGGTTGGTCAATAGCAATTTTCTCCAGTTGAATATGTGTTTGTGTTCTGTTACAGTTTCAACCATTCACTAACTACAGTAACATAAAAGCACAATTAGAAGCCAGTTCTAGCTGCCCAATTGTACAACCGTGATAAAGAGCTATACAGCAATACAATACTTGAAATGGCATCAACAAGTCTTTTAGCCAATTAGTTAATGAAAATTTTTGTCTTTTGCTGCACCAGAAGAAAAAATGTCCTTCAAATGATACAAAGGTGCTGCACAACAGATGACAAGTTCTTGTTGACAGCTATAAGCCTCTTAGTAGGTAAGCTTATCATCCTTATCTCCAGCTCACTGTTTTGCAGGTAGGAGTCTGTATTACAGACAAAGTGTGATTGGGTGCCCTCTGGAAGGTGAAATGGAGAGCAGGCAGTCACAGCCTTCTTTTAAGCACCTGCCTTAAGAGGTTGAGGCTACTGGAAAGACTAATGGCATTTCTCCAGATATATGGCTCAACTAGATTTAGGCATCTGACTTTAGAAGAGAAAAAACATTTAGATTTACTTTCTGCCTTGGAGTCTGCAAAACTCACAAGAGAGTCCTAAAGGGTTCTATGCTGTTTTAGTAAAAATGCAAAAAAAAAAAAATTGCCTCAACATTTGACATATGGCTATCACTTCCATATTCCTTTCCTTTCCCACTGGACTGCCTAGTATTCAGTTTAACTTTTCCTGAACTTGAAATGGGTGGCAGAAGCCAAAACACTGTGTTACAGTCTATAAGAAACCATCCTTTGTACTTAATGCCTGCTGCTGTTCACCTGCCCACTTGCTAACATCCTTCCTCAAAAAAGCATCTGGCAAAGAACAGCAACCATTTGAAAAAAAAGGACACACCTGAAAAGCCAATAAAGTTAAAAACTGACTGGATTTCAACATTTAGAGCAAGAAATGATTGATGCTTAGGAATAAATTATTTCCTAAGGTAATAATGTATTTTTCACAAGTTACCAAACTGTACAGCTAAGTTTGCCCACTAAGATGAACATGGCTCATCAAATCAACCAAATACATGTGTTTGTGAACTTGGAACTTGGTTAAGACACACAAATAATGACATCAACTAGACAGCATAACTAAAAGCCACTTTAAATTGGTTTAAAAACAATTTTATGGATTGAAATGGGACAGAACTCATTCTCAGTAGAGGACAAAAAATCCCTACCAAGTATTTTACTGTAAAACTCTTTGCACAAGTTACACAAGAGACATTCTTCTATAAAACTTTTAAGCTCAATGCTTCAATCTCCTAAGTCCTCAGAACAGCAGCACCAATTCAGCTATGTTAATTTTTAAAAGCTTGATGGTTTGTCGCTTTTCAGACTTGAAAACACTATAAATGTACACTGAAATGAAGCAATCTTTGAGAAATAACTGGACAGAAAAAGTCAATAAACAGACAATATGAACACCACCCACACTGCTTCCACAAAAATAAGCAAAACGGTAATAAAATCAGGAAATGTAATAACGTAACTGCTTGAAAGCTTCATGCAACATGTTCTTAGACATTAAAGAACTATTACCAAAAAGAAAGGAAAACAAAATAATGACAAAATGGTCTAATGCAAATAAAAGGTAACACATGATTGCATGCAGTATGAAGTGATGTATTCTTTCAATAGTTGTACCTCATTTACTAAAAACCTGACAGAAGCACTTTTATAGTTTGCTAAGTTAGGATTGTTTAGATAAGTTCTCTCTTGTTTTAAAAAACAAGAATTATTTGTTCTCACAGGAAAAAATGTTCAACCATTTACTTGTCACATTTGAAGTCTTTCCACTATCACTTAGATGAAGTACAGAAAATGACTTCAGAAGCTTGTTTTATGTGCAAAGTAATACATCAGTACAGAACATTCTTTCTTGCTGCTCTTTTAATGCTTTTTTCTTCAAAACTGTACCTCTGTCTGGAGAATTTAGTAATGTTGCAGATGAGGAGGAGAGCCGCTTGTTTATGACTGGATCAACATGTTTCGAAAGGTTCATTGTTGAAACAGACCGCCTGTCTCGATCTAAAACAAATGGAGATAATGCTAATTGACAGCCCACATGCAATAGTGCAAGTTCCTAGCTTACTAGTGGGAAGAGGAAAACAGGACTAGGTCACTCCTGCTCTACCACAAGAACTTCCAAAATAGAATGGATTTCTCAGAAGATGTTGTACAGGTGACTCAAAGACTGGGCACAACAGAATTTAAGCTTCAAATGTGCAAAATATTATGTTCATTATCGCTCAGTGGGTTGCAATCTAAAGACTTTCAATATTGTCAGAAAATCTTTGTTCACAACTTACAATAGAAAGCTTCAGGGAAGGACCAAGGTGCTTGGAAACACTAAAAAACCACCCTGCCATCTGAATAAAAGGTGACAGGGCACTGTTACTAGGCAGATGGTCAATATTGTGACAGTGGCATGCTGAAAGATTAAGGGAAAACTAGTGCACAAAGGAAGTGAGGGTAAGCACCAACGAAATTAAAGGATTTAGTTAAAAAACCCACAGATATATAAGTGCTAAACCACCCACCAGAGTTATTTTCAGAGTGCTGAAAATCCAGCTCAGTACACACCTTAGCAGAAATAAAAAAATCAGCCTCTGCAGAAAGTACTTGTAATGCATCTACTCAGCATACATAACACGAAAAAATTATAATTTTATTTTAGTTTCTCTACATTTTAGAGTGGTATTACATCATTTGCACAACTGCTGCAGTCAGCACCTGTGTCCTGCTCAGGGGGTGATGGTTACTTCAAGAATAGAGACTGCACACACATTGTGCATATGTGTGTCACAGGAAGTCTGCTGTGTCCTTTCTTTTCTCTCTCTCTCAAAAAAAAAATCCCAAACAAAAAGAGCTCCAAGCTCTGTGCTTCAAGTGCACATTTCCCATTACAAATTTTCATCTGAAAATCTAACATCCAAAACATGCTGTGAGAATCAATTCTGCTTTTGCCTACATTTTAGCATGTCCTGAACATCAGCACGACTCAGCAAAGCACTCAACCATGCTGAAATGCAATAAGGCTTGAACATATGCCTAACTGCCCTGCCAATTCATAGTCTGTGTGTGCAAAACTGTCCCCATACACTGTTTTCAAAGCTGACACAAACTCAGGACAATGACTGCATTAAGGATGCTGCTACTGAAATATTATTTGCCACTGTTTATTTGGGACAATTTTATTAAGATTGTATTTACCTGTTCTGTCCCAATAGATTAAATGATACACACTGTGTACAAAAAAATTCATAGAAATAGATTCTATGAAAAATACCTTAACTCTCCCCAGATCTATGAACTATATAGCATCCACTATAACTGGTTGGACTGAAGAAAGATTCACCCCATTTGATTATTCATTAACTTTAATGTTAGAATGACTCGGTGAGGGTATACAACTGGCAGAGTGGATACTGGGAGGGGAATAAAAACTCAGAAAGGTGTTTTAAAAAGGAGAAACCTAAATGTTGTAACTAAGAAAAAGACCTCTACAGGCTGTCAAGATGATCACAAATTGATCTGTGGGGTAAATTGGAGAATGCCCTGTGCAGGACAATACTGGACAAACGATGTTCAGGATTCCTGAGAACAGAATAATATTTGTAGGAATGGGATGGGGATCTTGACCTCATGTATAATCTGCCACTGAGAAACTACACAGTGTATCAGGACAGCCATAACGTTTCTACATTTGGAAGAAAGGAAGTATTGCATAAACTGGCCTTCTGAAGATGACAAATGACAATACTGAAAATCACCTCTGTTGTTAGCATGACAACATTTCTCGTGTCAATGAACCTTATTTAAATTAATGACATTTAGAATAAGGATTTGCATACAAGTATTGGCAATATGAATCCTATTAATGTAGAATAGGCCAAATGCAGTCTATTGCCTGGAAAATTGCTGCTTTCCTTGTCCAAAAAAAACCAAAAAAGAAACAAAAAAAGAGGAATTATAATACCCATGAGCAACAAAACAGCCAATGCAGCTGGTTATGTGTCTGTGTTCATGTGCAAAATTGTAAATCCTACGTGCAGTATGCCAAAAGGGTTTTAGAAAATAACAAAATATTCAAATTTGCTCTCCTTGAATGCCAGCATAGAATATTATGCTTCATTTCAGTGAATTGTGCCAAATCTTTAGAGTCAGCCAGCAGTAACTCTCCACCATAAAAATAAGTAATAATGAAAAATCTGGTAGTAACAACAGTTCTAATCTATCAGCATGGTGTTAAGCATGCATTGCAACTACATGAGGGTGGTTTAGTTACTGATGGTCTCACTTCCTGAGAACTAGCTACAGGTGAAGGAATAACAAACCACAGCATTATGTACCAGGTTTTCTAGCACCACCCAGAGATCTGAAGTGGTGCTCCAGGCCTGCTAAATCGAGAAAGGTGAATGATGATTCAAAAAAATAACCTAGGGACAGAATGCAAGACAATGATTTTTCAGAGAAAATAAAATTTAAATCAAATAAATTATACAAAGTAAAGCAAAAAAGTAACCTTTTATGAAAAAATAACTGTTTATTGAAATTATATATGACAAAGATTTCAGAGCATTCTTTTCTCAACTTTTTTTTCCTCCCCTGATGAGAGGTGAGACACAGAAATTAGAATAGAAAGAAATGAATGTAAAGGATCACCTTCTGTTAAAAGAAGTAAAGGAAAAGTTCACTTTTAGGAGACTTGACTGAACAGGGTATATACATTTTAATGATTGGCAGATTAAGTTAGAGAAGATAACTGTGGGGAAAAGCATATAGCTAAAATTCACTTAATTTGCCAATTTTTAGAGGAAGAAAAGGGACTTCTATTTCCCCAAATTTCTGTACACAGCACAGATCCCTTATTACAAAGAAAAACTTTTCTTCCTTGTATCTACTTTAATTTCAGTATTTGGTCATTTCCACCAGACCTACTTTTAGAGGCACAAAGCTAGCATTTGCCACAGTAGCTCATATCACAAGACTGACAAAGCACAAGCACACCCAGGTATACACACACAAACAGCAAAGCAGCAGGAGCCAGAAGCTGTAGCAAGGTAGTTACAGAGTAAGTCAACTCCCAAAACAAGCTGTAACTTTTGTTCAGATTTCTTTCTCCGTGTTCCCTTTTTGCTACACAAGAATGTCACAAACATGCCACTGCTAGCAATAATAGGACCAAGAGAAAAAAGAATTCAGCCTAACATACACTGACTCATTCTTCCTTTCAGAAGAAGAAAAGTAAATTCCAGTTGACTGGTGGGGAAGGGAAACTGGTGAGCACAGCAAGGCTCCCTCTTTACCTGTGTTATTAATGCGGTTGTGTAGTGCTCCTCCCCAGGACCACCTGTTTTGCCTTTGTTTGGGTTTCTGGCTTCTTTCAATTGTGCGACGTACAACAGCTTCATGTCGTTCCTTGAGTACAACAGGATAACATATTTAGATACTATTGAGTTCTTAACTTTATTTTCTTATCAAACCCTGCTACTCTCCATCACATGGACAAAACCAAGTAGGCATCTTCTTAGGTGTTTAAGCTCATGTGCTGCCAATTTAAGACACACAGACTAGAACAAAATTAATCAGCAAGTAAACCATAAATAAGTTAGCACATTAACTAAAATTTTGAAAAGGTAAGATCTGTTTAAGTGGCCCTGCTACTACACAAACACATGCTAGTGCTACTTCCCATCTACTAAATACAAGAGGAGTGGGAGAGATGGGGAACACAACACCCACAAGGGTGAGGTGACTTACATGGGATCACACTGCACGTACTTCTCAGTTTAACTCAGACAAATCACCCAAGAGCATATTTCATTGCACACTCATTTCTGAAAAGGTTTTCTTAGGGCAACTTATATTTAACTACCCTTAAACTGAATGGCTAAGAATTAACAGACAACCATAAAACCTGGCCCAAATCATTTTCCTGCATGAGTTTGCACAGTGCCATACACAGTAATCCAGGCTTGCTCAATTTCATTGCATTTGATTCATAACAGAAGCAGTACCGGAGCAAGTAAGGCTTAAAATCCTCCCACACACTCTTTCATACTGACCATGGCTCATGTTGCATTCTTTACATTAGCTCTTAGAGAAGAAGGCTGATAGTACTGTATCTTAGGGCAAGGCAAATTGAAAAGCTGTTTCATGACATTCGTTCTTACCTTCTCTTCTTCTAGTTTCTGCCTTCGCTTTTCCTCTACAGCAGCTCGCCTTCTCTCTTCCTTTAGTCTCTGCTCTTCTAGCTTCTTTCTGCGTTCCTCTAGGTGTTTTTCATAATGTTGCCGTGCTCTCTCTTCTCTTTCTAGCCAGACGGATTCTCTTGCAGCTGTGAGAAAAATGAGAAATAAAGGTATTAACATGCTTTATGCAATGAAGTCTTTAATACATTTCAAATAGCCAAGGTAAATGGAAAGCCTTTTGAACTCTCTTTCTTCAAACACACATAATATCCTCATCTCTCCTCATTTATTAAAATGTACCCTGGCCACACACTGATTTTACTTAATCTCAATTTACTCATTATGAATTACCAACAGTTATTTGAGCAGACAGTTTCTTCATGGAAGAAAGGATTTTTTGCTAGCTAAAAATGCCTAAATACTGAACTCAGATGTATGTGAACAAACTTCTGTTACACAAACCATGATAATTCTCTGCAATATTTTACTGAAAAAGACAATAAAAAGAGAGGTAAAACTATAATAACTTTCACCTTGACTGGTCAACAGAGATCTCTTATGATAGAAGCAGCTGGGATAACAATTCTAGCACCTGGACCAACAGAAGGAAGGATGTTACCCACCAAAGAAGTCTAAATGTAAACATTATTCTGTCATGTAACTCTACTTATGTACAGCTTCAAACAACATGCTTCAGAAGAGCTAATCAAGGCAAATAAAGAAGCCAAGACCATTTTTTTCTCCCTATCAGCACCTGAACTTTCATGAATTTTGTAGAATGCAGGCTCAGACTGCAGTCCACATTAAACCATTGATGTAGGATACTCTGGATCTTTCCCCACTGGTTCCTTGAATCCTTTGGGAGCCAGAGTGGAGCTAGGTTGTTCCCTTATGCAACATTCAATCTTTGCAGTCTTAGTGCTACCATCACACAGGAAATGCTCTAGACTCTTACAGAATCCTTTCACCACAGTGGTACATAAATTAATAAAAAAACCCAAAATCCAACCAAAGCAAACCAACCTACTACAAAAAAGAAGCCCAAACCCAGGTCATACATCCTGTTACCTAGACCCTGAATACACTAAGTAACCCAAACAATGTAGTTGTTCAAAACTGGAACTCAAACTCTTTTGCAGAAATTTTGAAAAATCCATTCTCTTTGAAAGCGTTAAGAGCATCTAAGAAGCATAATTGCATATATCTCATGAAAATCCAGCTAGCTGTAGCATGTCAGCTTTTAATGAATAGTCACTTATGTACAGACTCTAATGATCATATCAAGATGAGCTGCTGCTGTGAGCCACAAGACTTCCATGGATCCTGTGATGAACAGGCTTTTTTGTGCCTGGAATCTGCTTACAATGGCAACCTGGCACAAAAGAGGTCTTTGGTGGTCTACTGAAAATTAATAAAGAAAAAAAGAAAACAAAACACTAACTTCAACAGCCTTCATAACTGATGTCACTGGAATATAAATTTGCCTATAAAAGACATGGAAATTATTTGTTCTTTCTGTTATTAATGTAAGTGGCTAGACTTTCTTTGGGGCACTGTTTATGGTGATTTCCATAGGTTTCCATCTTTCATGTTGTTTAGGAAAAGTTATGAGAATAGGACATTTGAACTTTTAGGACTAAATTCAAGGAGAGAGTGGCTAAAAGATACCTATATACATTCTTAGTGTTGGTAAGAATCAGAATGTTGGACCTCTGGACAAAATACCAATCTTCAGCTTTCTGCTTCTCTGAAAAGGGGTGATAAAAATAACACTTGTGATACAGAACAACAGCTCAATAACAGAAACAAGCATTAGTGATGGATTAACCCAGGCAAATGGATGTGTTCAGCTGGAATAACTTTTAACAAAAGTAATATACCTGATTCAAAACAAATAAAAAGCTACATCTTTCCACCTTTAGGCTACAGGCAAAAGACAGCAGAAAGTATGTGCCCACTTGCTAACATAAGGAAGTTACTAATTTTATACTTAGACCAAGTATTTAACAAGTACAAGAAGGTATGATTTATGATATATCTGTTTGCTGAAACAAGTGTAATGACTATTTTCATTTAACTTTTTTTCACAGATAGAGATATAATCTTAACTACTTTTATTTTTTCAAGTATGAATTCCTGCATTTTATCTTATTAGAGAATCAAAGGAGAACATCTGCTTTGTTTACACTTCCTGTATGCGCTACTGACATTCTTCTATGAACTTAAGGGCTCAGTTTTTGTCACCTATAAGGTGACATAAGTTAGTGTCTTCAGATACAGAAGGATATCTTCAGGAAAAATAAGTTTAGAACATTTTTATTTCATTCTTATGCTCCTATTTATGAATTTTCAGAAATATTTTCTTGTTACCTCAAACAGATATGAACAAATTATCTCATAGAGTAAAAAGTTTACTCTTTAGACTTCTGCTCTAACATAAAAAATATTTTAAAAAATATATTAAGCTCCATTCTAGATACTCAGGTGTGCTTCTAGAAGCACATCATCAAATGCCTTGCTGATAGAAAGAATCAGCAGATGAGCCTACAGAAAACTGAAGATCTCTCTAAAAGGTTTCATCAACCCGAAAGAACAGCCAGTTTGAGGATGTGGCAGGGAAGAATACCAACTTCTATGATGGTATCTCCAGAAACTGTACCAAGAGCTCTGCTTGCTGCTGAACTAACACAAAACTCCAGTGTGGGTATGGTCCAACAAAAAGGCATTTCCTCGGGCCTAAACATTAACAGGTTCACGATCCTTCTCTCCCTTGTAATACCTCACACTGTCTGACAACATGCAAGATTCATTCAAGGAGAGGTTGGTCATCATTGAGATAGCACCTGCATGCTGAAAGCTTAAATTCCATTGGAACAATTACGTTAAAGCTGGAAAGTACAAACCAAAGTCACAGCCTGATCCATTTTTTATTCCATTCCATAGTACAATCAATACATTTGAACACAGCCATGTGATGCAAGGACACAAAATTAGAGCATAAAAACAAGATTTAGAAATTGAGCCCTAGACATGCTGTTGAATACCTTCTGCTTGTTTGCAAACTAGAACGCTGGATTAGATTACAAAGCAACATCATTAAGGCTGTGTTTCTGACACTTCTGAAGTGAATAACAGAGCAAAAGAAAACAAGGTCAATCAAGAAAAAGACTCTTCAATATTAAGAGACACATAAGGCTTGAAACCAATTAATTTTACACTGGCATTTACAAATGTAATTTGAAAGATGTTAGCTACAAACCATGCATGTTTCTTTTTTGAAAAAAAATTTGTAGTTTCTTTCCCCAACCACACATAGTAGAACTATTCTTTGCAAAGGTTTTAGGCAGTGAGAGAAGGAGGAGCATGTCCTAAGTGTCAAAGCCTTGATTTTCTGTTTATTTCTGTGAAGCAAAAAATGTGCCCCCTGATTCTCTTTTTCTGTCTCTCCTGCTGTCTAGTCACTTCAGTCCTTTTTCTTTTGGTTTTCTGCCTATACAGAGGCAGATCAGTCTAGCACCATGCTTTCTCAGTCTGCCTTTTGAATCCATGGACACCTGGACAGCTCACCTGACCCAAAATCCTACACTCCTTGTCGTGCTTTCCAGCCTTTATCTTTTCTAACTTTACAACACTGACCTCAGCAAGAGCTTTCTCCTCTGACTGCTCTTCCACCTTTGCTCACTGCCAGCTCTGCACTGAGGCTGTGACTGCCCCCTTGCTGCATTAGCAGTAAAACAGATCAGTGATGCTTTAACCATACCTAAAAATGGGGACATTACACAGAAATGGCTGACTAAACAAACTAGAAGGTGAACTTCAGAGCTGTAATTAAAGGTAAAGTTAATGTGAGATTCTCTAAACCAACCTTTCCCCAGTAACCATGCTCTGAGGGACATTTTTCACAGAAATTTTTAAATTAATCTTCCTTTAAAATTGTTTTCTTGTCTTATAAACCTTTTAGACATTCAAATTCTCCAAGGAGATCCCAAAATTATTCACATGCTAGGGTCAATGATTCCTAGTTTCTGTGGGCCTTCTCTTGTAAGAAGTTCCACCCTCAAATGCCAGGGAAGAAAATAGGCCAGAAGGAATTTACTCACTAAAAAAATTGTAATTATTATTAATGCTATTATTTTGCCAATGATCACCTTCTGTGATATTTAAAATACTATTTTAGTGCTTATGTATTGTAAGTATTAAGAATTTAATGAATTTAGACAACTTGAAATTAAGACATATTCTAAGAACTAAGATTAATCACTCTTTATTTAAGGAAATGTGCTAAGTCAAAAAGCAGTATTACCATCTTTTGTTCCCAATGCTAGAGACTAAATTAACCATGTGTCCTTGTCAGGATCATAATTCTGATTAAAAAAAGATCAGTCTTCAAGCAGGATTAGAGTAGATAAAACATGCAAAGAAGTGAGACTCAAAACAGTTTCCTCAAGAATCAGGGGCCAAGATACTGCTAAGTAATAACAAGAAAAATCTTCCTCTTTGCTAGGCCATTACCTAAGGTTGCCAGAATGAAACCCATTTTAAAATCCCAGGTATTTTCCCTGTTGAAAAACACATTTTGATTTTTCTTTCCAGTTAGAGAGGACCAGGTCTGTGCTCTGGAACCAGAGACTAACTAGCATGGAAAAACTTTCACATCTATCACTAAACTTCTACCCTCCAAAATGGTGAGAGCACTTAATTAATACATACAGAAAAGCCCGTGGACTTTCCCAGCTGATTCCCAATTGTCTGGGAATCAGCAAGCAGACAGCTATTTGGCTGGAGCCAACATCCTTCTGGGATCCATCATAACTTTTCTTTATAGCAAGAAAAATTAAATTTTAGCACCAGGGAATGCTCTTCAGCACTGGTAATTTGGCAGTACAGATACAACAGATAAGGGTAAAGTCCACATGACGAAAAAGCACCAGTTTTCAGTAATGTTATTCCAGTTTGATTAGGCTATCTACCATGGTTGCCTTTATGAAAAGTCAGTTCCAACATGTTTCTCTCAGCATCCAGTGCCAGAACACAGCTGCTCAGCCTGACACTTGTTAAGTGCCAAGCTGGAGCCAGAGTGTGACAGGACCCTTTGCTCTGGCCTCCAGGAACAGACCCATTTGACCTACCACTGCCTCTCTTGGGCTTTCCATCTTGCACAATCCAAGAGGGCTAGTCTCACATAGAGAGAGCTGATATCTGTATTTTAAAGAACATATGTTAACTTTTATCCATAGGTGCTGTGGAAAAGAGGACAAGTGGAAAGAGCACAAAAATTTAAACATAGTTAATAAAGAGCAAGTGACAACACTGGAAGCATTACTTAGAAAATCAAGTATGATCACCCTAATAAAGCCTTTAAAAGCCTGAATGCAATATCAGCAAAACACACATTACCAAGTGGTCAGAAGATTAAAAAGATTGAAGCAGAAAACCCTCCATGAAACTGTTACAACTTTAGTCATGCAAAAGGAACTGCACAGAAAAAAAGTCAAAGAATTAATATTTTAGAAGTGTTGGGATGGCATTTCAAAAGCAATGCCTTTTCTACAATGAAGGAACTAAAACAATCATTCCCTCTAGATGGTGTGATTTGCTGATTGTGTCCCTGTGTATCTTCTATGTTACCTAAAAAAGAGTCTGAAACAAAACATGAATATACTAAAGGTGAAAGGGGCATTTTTTTATAGAAGCTTCTTTAATCTTTTCAATTATGTGGCTAAACATGATCCTCAAGAAACAGCATATACCAAACAGAACAAGATACATGATGCAGCAGTCCCAGCACATATATATATATACATAACAAAAATGACAGCAATTCCTACTCTCTAAACACTCATTAAAAATAAGACTTAGACGCCCAAGTGTACTAAGTAGTCTGAGTCTTCTAAAATACTATTTCCAGGTGCAAACAAACCTTCAGGAGTTCAGAGCATATGCCAACCCACCACAGGAAATCCAAATCTATTACAGCACAGTGGAACTTGAAAAAAAATTAGAACTTGAGAGTAAAAAAAAAAAGGGAAAAGAAAACTGGTCATAAATCAACTCTCCTTTAATATCAGAATATTGCCCAATAAATAAATATAATCCTTATTAAACTGGTACTCCACATGTTCTTAACAGAAGGGTCAAACAACTTAATTTTCCTGACCTCCAGGAGTTCAAGTTGCTGAAAGTACAAAACAAAATTACTACCAGCTCTACACCTAGAGAATTGAACCCTTTCCTTTCCTTTTTTTTTTGAGCAAAGAATAATTTTACTTGAGGTATGACTGAAATTCTCAACTTCTATATAAAAAGAAGTCTTTGCTAAACCTGACATATCCCCTGAATCAAAAGGAAAGGAATTAAGTTTAAATCCAACCTAATTCTATTGAAAAAAAAAGAAAATTCCTTCCTCCAGTTGCTTTACTGTTCGTGGCTCATGTCCCAGTATTAACAAAATCCAACTCTAATTTCTAGTAAGACACATTTATGTAACAATATTATACAACTTAATGTTTAAGAGAGACAGCTTAGGAATTTCTTTGCTGTGGTTCACATGACATGAGTGACTGATTATCTAGGTTCTGCACTAAATGCACTAAAAAAAAAGAAAAGAAAACTTGCAATGCCATTGTAAAAAATTATTGCTTTGCTGTAGTGGAACACAAATCTCAAGAGATAGCTCCTAAATCATAGCAGGGAAATATACAGATGAAATAACAATGCGACTTTCAATTTTCACAACAACACGCAATACACTCATACATCATAGGGACATGCAGAACTCTCCCATGTGCAAATGAAGGATTCCACATCAACTTACAAAAACTCCTGATGTAGCTTTGATGTTGCTTTAAAACATGTCACACAAAATAACACACTTCTCAACAGAAAACACGTCCTTCTGGTAACAAATACTCATTTACCAATAGCTAGAAAAATCAGAGTTAAGGTAAATTCAAGGAAAGCATTTTTCTCTGCATTTGAGTAAAGCATTGTTATTATACAAGGATGAAACCTGAGAAAAAAAACATGGAGCCATCATCTGTGAACAATTAATTAAAATGGGCCAGTAATAGCCATTTGCTCTGAAATCTGAAGAAACTAAGACTACACGTGCCACCAGCCTTAACTCAAGGAGCAGCTTTTCAGTGATTATCAAACATCCTGTCATATTACCCCTTGAGCAAGCCAAAACTAAAGCTTTCCTTTTCCCCTCCGAAACAATCTCAGTGATTCATGCATGGCTACTCTAATGTTATAAGGTGCTGTAAGTAAGGGAGGATATAAATGCTATCAAGACCTAAGTAACCTGATGGCTCATCAGGTTAGAAAAAACAACATTAATTCTGGCTAGAGTTACAATATAGTTCAATAAACTTTCAGAAGTTAGAAATGGGAAATAAAGAACTTCTGTTTCTCAAGCCCTTAAAACAATTTCTTTCAGCATTGAAAGAAATCAGAGTAAACATATAAAAAAGAGGAAATACTTGTACTTCCCAACCTCCCAATTACCACAGAACGTTGTGGCAGCCAAACATATAAAGGTTGTTCAGAAAGCAGCCAACTTGGCTGCACATAATTCTTAATTCTCTCACCACTATACTTAGTACAGTGCCCATCAGTAGTCACTTGTTAGGTAGCCTTCACTGCTCACTTGAACTGTGTTATACATACACAGGCACAGGTGACATAAAATATTGAGCACACCTACTTGACACCTACTAAAGGTTTGACCTGAAAAAAGTACCCCACTACATTAAAAAATTCAAACCATGCATTGGCAACATATTCTGCAATTCTATTTTATGGTAGTCATTTTAATCTTAAGTGGTAAAATATTCTAAAACTTCAAAACTCCATTTACATCAGCTAAGCTCCCTTGCATGATTTCAGAATTAAACCTACTTTTCGTTCACATTGGTGAGAGATATAGTACCGATGAAATAAAAGATCTACTTTAAAGATATGATAGTGTATCTAAGATAATACTATTGCAAATCTAGCACTATTTTCCTGACTAACCCTAAAAATAAGGTGGCAATAATGCTGCATGCAGATGACAGTTCATTAAAAACAAACAAACAAAAATCAGAGGGGGCCTTACCTAGCTGTTTTTCTCGCTCTTCTCTCCGTTCTCTGGCAAGCCGTTGCCTGTCATCAACCCTTAGTACTGTTGGATGATCTACAAATGGAGAAAGAGGAGTATTAGGCACATAACAAAATCAAATATTAGCAAACCCAAACTTATAGGAAAATGGCTGTTAACTCTAATTATTCTGTCAAAATAGATAATGTTTTCAGAAATCCATCTTATCTTAAAAAACCCAGAAAACTGATAATTAGAATTCATTCCTATTTTTAAGATGTAAAATACTTCCAAAGAATAGACTAAGATGTGACTGCAACTACCCAGCAAGACTACTGCTTGTAAAAGCCAAGGAAAAACTTTATTTTGTTTCAAAGCTTAAAACAACTTGACTGCTAGAGAGCATTTTGAAAAAATACTGTTTATTATTCCATAATGTCTCTCCAAAATGCATCCACAGGAAAGGCTATTACAATAAAGCTTTATGTTCCCCTTGATATTACCTCAGAACAACCAATAAGTCCTATATCGTGACACAAGAACCTCAGCATCCAAGCATAATTGGCTGAATCAAAACACTAATCTGGCTGAGTAGTTCTGAAGCAGTTCTGGCTGAGCCTCTGAAAAAAGCATGATATTGATTTCAAATCACGTGTTTGTGTGCACACGTGTTAAAAACTCTGGCAAACATACTAAAGGCAGTCCATCACATGCATGGACTGGTATAACAAGAGTCAAGTAAGATGAGAGCTTTAACTATTCTTGTAGACTGAAATTTATCTACATGAGTACTTCACAACTATCTGCAACTGGCTGCTTGGATCACAGCAGTAAGACTGAGAATAATATGAAAGACCTGTGTCAGAGCCCAGGTCTGACTTTAAAAATTCAGGTTTGGCTGGAAAACATCGGTTGCTCAATGATGGTTCTGGAAGACAACAAAGTGCTGAACAGCTAGCATTCGACTTCCAGTTTCAGCAATGGAGCTGTTCCAGACAAAGGGAACAAAATCCAAGTTAGCAATTCATCTCAGCATGCTGCCAAAACTAATTTCCTACTCAGCCTGTTCTGTTAAACCTGGAAAGCTCTTCATATTATGGGGTTTTTGAGTAGCACTGAAAAAAAAAAATCTGCTTTGCATAAGAACACAATAAACAAAAAACCCACAGAAAAATCAAAATTTTCTGGGTATAAATAAATGGTCTGATTTATTTTGGTATTGAGGGGAACTCAGTTTTTAAATTTTTTAAAATAAAGAGCTATTAAAATACTGTCATCATAAAAGTGCACAAGACAACAAAGCCTTTTCACTATTTAGTGTGAATACACATGTAAGCAACTTGTAAAAACATGCAGAGTCAGCCTACTCGTGTATAGGATGCATACCTATGCATATACCTATGTATTAGCAAACAATACAATGGGTCGTAAAACTGACATTAAAGATATTTGCAGAATAAGTCCCTGAAGTGAGGCTATGCTAGACTAATTTTGAATAGTTATTAGAATTAGATTAAAAAAAAAAAATAATGTGCATTTCATCCTCTAACAGAAGTTTCTGCATAAGCATGACAGGATTTCTTGAGTGAACCAGTTCACCAGCAGCTACTTACACTTTAATTACTCTTGAACTCTAATCAGTGAAAAACTTTTAGCTCAACAACAGTCAGACTAGAGCTCCAATTAAGAGTGTTAATAGCAATGCAAAGTAACAGCTGCAAGGAGAAAACCCATTGCACAGTTGGCAGGGAGAACCTTCAAACATGACAGCCCCAGTGAAGGGCATAACAAGTGAAAAAGTCACCAGCAAAGACAAAGGTAATCTGTCACCCATTTGCAGGTCAAAACTTCAATGATGGCTGGCTAGCCCATAGTGCTGCCATTTATGGAACTTTGCTCAGCCATGGCATGGCAGGGATTCGCCCACTGCATGGTGAACATCTGCATTTGGCTGATGTTCAGTGCGCTGACTCACGCGCAGTCCCTTTGGCATGCAGACACAGGTCAAAAGGGTAATAATATTCCTTCTCCCTGGTGACTGGTACACAAGGTTCACAAAACATGAATTTCTGTGGCATGAGAAATTAGTGCTTGTGGAATAATTCACATTTTCCCTGGAAAACAAGGATTCCCTTCAAGGGCTGTCAGCAAAGTCAATGTAACATTGAGTTGACAGAAAATGATGAGGCACTGGGGAAAAATGTAGAAACCTGCTTCTTTCAGAATATCTTTCCAGTTGGAATTTTTTTTCCCTTTCTTGAGAAGAGAGATTTCCCTATCGGAGAGAGGCAACTATTCTTCAAAGAGGCAGCAGAGTTACATGGACAGGCAAACTGAAAAGGTCTCCCTTAAGAATTCCTAATTATAAGCAATGAAGGAATAAAATAAATTTTTAAAGTTGCCCTCTGCCACTCTGTTCGAAGATACCCAATTATTTTTTCCATATCACATCTGATAGTGTTCACACAAGCACAGTCCCTCTCCCAACACCCCAGCATGTTAGAACAAGCCTAAAGAATTCACATTAAGTTGCAGGCTATGCAGAGTGTGTGCCTTCAGTAACAAATGATTTCGCATACATTTGGGATCACAAAGACATAAATCAATATTAGGACAAAGATGAGGGTAGCACCTTTGTAGCAGACCATCATTGCATTCGCTCTGCTAGCAGCTGGAGCACATATTATCAGTGCAAGACTTACACTGGTAATTAAAATGTCTTCTCTAAGTTTTCAAAATTATCCTTCATAGTTTAGCTACAACCCCAAATTCCAACATTTGCATTCTGAATCCACATCTTCTGCTGACACCCCTAGTGCCAAGCATCAATAGTTTGAAACTGTGGCAAAACAAGAGAGCTCACTGGGACTGCTCCCAATTTTATTTCTCATGTCACTATTCATTAAAAACCCACCAGGCAAATACCTGGGGGATTGGCATTTCTTCTTATTCAGTAGGAATACCAGGAGAAACAAACAAAATATTTTGTACTCTCTTTTGCTCATATTCCTCATCAGATAGTAAGCTTTAAGTTACTGTGAAAGGAAACAGGAAACTTGTCAGCTGCAACGAATCCTGCAAGAATTTCTCATTTTTTAGAGAAATAATTGCCAATTTGGCACATGCAAAGCCTAAGAGACAGCACTCCAGGAAGGCCCACATGCTGCTTTGGAAGTTGCAGTCTGGTTATGCTGCAGTATGTGGAAACTTGCACTCAACAATTTATTTCCCTTCACTTATATAACAAGCACAGAATTAAGCATTTGTATGATAGGGATCCTGGGAGAATAAATAAGCCATAGTTCTGCATAGGAGAAATTAATTTTGTACCTGCTGCTGGAAATTAAGCCTCTAAATTACGTATTAAAACAGTATATGTTCATAATTTTAGAACATTTAGTGTGTGTTCAAAATTAATTTTAGTAAGTTAATAGGTAATTTTAAAAGCTTAGAAGCTGTGAACAGTATTTTGCAGAAATTCAGCATGGAAGCATTAATAGGTTTTTGTCCCTAGTGAGAGTAACAACAGCAAAAAACAAATTTTACAAATCTTCAACAAACTCCTAAGCAAAATTTATATTCATAGAAACTAAGTTCCTAAATTATCAATTGTCATATATACTTTGTAAATATGACCAGTTTTTGTGGCTCATACTATCAGCTCTACTCTGCCTTCCCTCATTCCACCCCCAAGAATTTTGGATTCCTTCTGCACACCAGCATGGATGAAGGGAACACTGTAATAGCTCCTGAGAATGCCCTCCTGAGAAATGAAAACTGGATTAAACTATTGTAGAATAAAGCAAGTATTGAACACTGTCCACCACAAAGAGCTGCGGGAAGAGGCAATATTATCTTTGTTTTTGCCTCCTTTTCCCACTGCCTGTCTGATTGAGAGCAGCTGTGATTCCTGTGCTTTGTGCAGGACCCAGCACAGTGCCTGCACCCAGTGCCTGGCAGAGCATTCCAGGTGTGATCTGAATGCAGAGAGCGCTGGGATTCCTTCCCTCTGGGGACAGACTAAGGCATCCCCTCTGGGGATAGAGAAGATTCTGTCAGTACAAAACATCCACTGAGCTGCCAAGCTGTCAAGGAGTTGAAAGGGGGATGTTACAGTGGGCCTAGTCGTCAGCACCACAAGCAGCTCTGCTTTCCCAGGCATCAAAACAAAAATCATTATTAACTGCATACTTTAATCTTGGGTACCTGAACTGCAGCATAAGCAGAATTTAGGTATCTAAGTCCTCTTCTGCATCTTGGTCTAAGCATGCAAGTGGAACAGTTCCATGACACCAAGGACTACACTAAACTTTTTTGCACATACATTTTCAACTGTGTAAGTGAACAGTGAACTAAATCCACACAATGTACCCGTGAGGTATGGTGCAGTAATGAGAAACATCTGCCCACAGCAATAGAGCATGTTACAGAATATAGTATGCTTTGTGGTAAGTGAGGAAATGCCTGAACAGAGGCACATTCATATAAAGCTGAAAATCTTTGCCTACAGCACAAAATTCTAATTCAAGCACAAATGCAAATACACTGGCTTCTGTTGTCTTTTCTCACTTCCCAACCCTCACTTCTAAGCTATTCTAAAATATAAGTAAATTTGTCCAGTTTTGCTTCTTTGCAAACAATCACATATTCCAACCTATCTAAACATGAACAGTCACTGATACCAGTTTTGTCTGAAACAGTAAATGAGGTACAAAAGCAACAAACTTTAGAAGTTCCCGTGACAACAGCTGTTTTCCATGCACCATTGAGGCAAACAGCCTTAAAACATGGAGCATGGGAAATGGTATACCTGGTTTAGTTCCAGCGTTGCTTTGTCCTGAAGTGACTTTCTTATCTTGTGTTTCAGAACCTTCAGTTGCTAGAATAAGGAAGAAAAGAAGACATTAATTAACTATTTTACTTGGTAGTAGGTCACTCACCTTATTATATTGAAACTTAAATATTGCTGGATTCCCTTTAAAATCAGACTGTTCCAAGATTTCACCTTATTGCCATTCTACATCATTTTGCATAGACAAAGCCCTAAAGGCTACACAGAAAGCATTTAAGCCACAATACAAGTTCCCAATTCAAGTTGAGGAAAGAGTCATGAGAAGATTTCATTTTAACAGTAAGACTTATATGATGACTTGGAGATCCCAGGTTTCTAAAGGCATGGTACGAGATACTGGTAAAAACTTCTTTACAAACTGCACATTCAAGATGCAGGACTGAAGAGAGGACTATTAATGAATGAAATCTAAATGAGGAGATATTCCCATTATTTACAACAGACTTTTCATCAGGCCCTACCAGCCTAGAACAAGATCTAATTCTGGAGCTCTAAATGCCCTTTCAACAGCCCTTTATAAAGAAAATAAACCCAGAAGACTCATTACTATTGTTCAAATCAAAACCATATCCTTAGCTCAGCATCTATCTGTAACTAAAAAATCAGCCAAAAAATTAGATGCCATGATTTTTTCATCTTACTACTCATCTTTGTATCCAGCAGTTCCACTATGCGACTGTTGGAGGCCAGAACACACCAATCTGGGAACAGTCTAAAGGCAGACTGTGAGAATTCTAAGCCTTCCAAAAACAGCTTGAAAGTATTTGCAAGCAAGGATAAAAAGACAGTTATAAATAAAGCTCAGGGGATGAAAGACACCAACTCACTTGAACAAAAATACCACTAAAAATGAAAGTTGGAAAAAAAACCCTGATTACTCTGGATTTAAAAGCTAAACAGGCATTACTGTATTAGATTCACTTCAGAAAACATAATTAAAACAAATTTTCCTCAGAAGGCTCCAAACAATTTCTTATGCATGTCAGCTTTAACAATACACACTCAGCTCTTAGTACCTCAGTGAGTTCATTCCCATCATGGCCTCATGGCCTTTGTTTCCTTGCTTACCTCCTTCCACAGGCATGTTTCAGGATTAACACAGAGGGTAAAAGGTAGCAGGAAGAAACTCTGTGTTACATGTGGGTGAGGGAAATAGAAAAATACTGTTATTGAATGTTTCATGTTCAACAGCAGTGTTTTGCCAAGAACAGTGTTCAAAAATCAAGTAGTCTCACAAAAAAAAAAAAGTGTGAAACCTGAAATAATTTTGAGACACTCCTTTTCTTGATGCCTGTATTAAGTCTCTTGCAATCAACAGAAATAACCACTGTTCAATTTAAATACTGATTTCAAATTACAGTAAGAACTTAACACCTTAAAGGCAGCCCAGTACAAGATTTTAGTATTTGCCATTTTAAAGGCCTCATACAAAAGATCAGTGTAGCCTATGGGTAGACGGATTGATTCTTGGCAAGATAATTTGGGCACCACTGAACTCTTGCACCACCAGGCTTGAAAGGATCTACCATTATGAAAATCCATATCTGGTGCTGGAACAAGTGCAGAGAAAGCCAAGAGGGTCGGTGCAGTGTCCAGAACACAAGTGCTATGTGGAGCAGGGGAGGGAGCTGGGGTGTTTAACCTGGAGAAAGGGAGGCTCAGGTGGAATCACAGCACTCTCTATAATGCCTGAAAGGAGCTTGCAGCCAGGTGGAGGTCAGCTGCTTCTCACAGATCAAGAAACACCATGAGAATGAAATGGCCTCAAGTTGCACAAGGGGAGTTTTAGACTGGATAGTAGAAAAAAATTCTTTCCAAAAGAGTAGTCAGGCATTGGAACAGGCTGCCCAGGGAAGTGGTGGGATCAACACATCTGGAAGTGTTCAGAAACTTGGGGATGTGGCACCCAGGGCTATGGTTTAGTGGTGAACATGGCAGTCTTAGTTTAACAGTTGGACTTCATTTTGGAGGTCTTTTCCAACCTTAACACTTCTGTGATTCTAAACTCTTTATATCTTATCTCTTCCTCAAAGTTAAGGTACTAGTAAAATCAGCTTTTCTCCTGCATGAATCAACTATTTAGAACATTCCCAGAAAAAGTCCCACTGTAACTCAGTGGGACTACATCACAATTCCCTTCAGCCTGGCCTAGGGCATTACAGAGAAGAAGAAACTGTCATAAAATAGTAAAAATACTGTTTCTAAGAGCTAGTGGGTACACTGATGTTCTAATAGCATCAGCACAAATTTCTTTGCATCGTTCATACTGAGTATGTGCGTTATTTTCTTCAAGCATTGCACCATGGGATTATGCAACACTCCATTAAGTTCAAAACTGTGGTTTAAATGCCACACAGAAAATACACTTGCAAAAAAGGCTAGGTACACAAAGTAATACTTTTTCCCCCCATATTTCCTTGTCTAACATTTCCTTGAAGTATTTTTGACATAGTTTGAATAGACATTCATATGACCACTCATATGACAAGCGACAAAAGGAACAGATGGCACACCATGAATTTTAACGATGCCTGATATCAAATAAGAATTGGCACAAGTATTTAGTAACCAATGTAGGTGTGCTCCCACATAAAATACCTCTTGCTCTAGGATACAAACAGATTAATCAGACAACTAAACATCTAAAATCCACACCTAAATATTGACAACACCGGTTTCTACACCTAACAGATGCCAGAAGAGATATCATTTAACTACCCAATATTTGCTCTGCTGTTTATCTTGAACCACAGCCTTTACATAAGGGAATAAAAGCTGCATAAAGAAGAGTTACAGATGGATAATTTTCTGTGAAGCACAGCTGTCTCTCTCAGCTCTGCCATTATTATATGGCACAGCATCAAACAGAAAGCTGTACCTCAGTTTCTCTGTGTGGAAAGAGGGGAAAAAATGGTGGAGGGGAATGCAAAAAAAGAGATATGTATTTCTACTGAATAATATGCTTTTGTAAATGTTGAGCTTTCAAGTAACACGAGTTGCATCACACAATTCAGTGTATATACCAGAGGCAGAGCTGAAAGGGATCCATAAGGATGACAAGTTCTAGGGAAGACCTCTTCAGGTTCAGCTTTTAGCTTTGCTTTGAACCAAGACAAGTACAAAACTGGCAGACAATTATAAAAAAACCAGTTTTGTAACGGAAATGAAATCTACTTAGAAATCTCTGATCAGTTTAGATATATCTATGTGTTCCCAGACAGGTTTAATCAATACTTCTATTGATTACCAGGATAAGCACAAGCTCTAGAAGGACTTACAAGCTATTTCATAGGATGTCAGCTCACCCCACGTCTCATACAGCCATTATAAGTACTGCAAATTCCTAGAACACTTAATAATCTCTGTAGTAAGTACTAGTACCAAAGTTTATTTCCTAAAATGGGAAAAAAACTACTTTATGATAGCCAGAACTACTTTGAAAGAGCTGTTCCATGATCAGCATCTGTCAGACAAAAATGTCTTTAATAACCGTACAGTCTAAGGTGTTCCTCTTGAGCTAACAAACCAGTTATCCTCAGCTTGTCCAAAGGAGGCCTGTGTGTGCAGAAGTAGCAATTGCTAGCAGTGGGAAGCAAAACAAGCACAAATAGAAAGTTTATATTAAAAATATTCAAAGTTGAAGAAAAGGCTCATAAAAGACACTGAGAAAGGAGGAAAACTGTAAGCTTTTAGCGCTTTTTTTACATGTCATGTGAGAAATCTGGCCTGAGAGACAAAGCAACATATTCAAAGGGAAAAAATTAGTTGAGAATTAGAACCTCTGGGAGGATGTGCTGGAAAGCAGAAAGAACATTCACGCAGACTCTGGAAAAAACACTGAATGCCAAACATTGAGAGGCAAAGCATCACACTGGCATTTTGACAGGCTTTTTTAAAAACACAAGAGCTGTGCAGAATACAAACACTTGTTTTTCAGACTGTGGCACATCAAGAACATGTTTGCATGGTGTGAACCAGCTATTCCCAGCGAGGTGAATGGCAAACCAAAGGCCCCACAGCAAGGCTGAGGAGCTGGAAAGAAGATGTTCAAGCTCTGTTCCATGGAAGAAGGGAATCAGCCACAAGACAGAGGCAGTTCTATTTCCAGAAGGCCTCTACCCCCAGAACTGTAAGCCTCAAGAGATTAAAGGCAGTGTGAAGGGGCACTTGGGGATCATAAGTGAGAAGTGCTGCTGAGACCTGTGTCAAGGTCAGGATGAGCACAGCAGCCCCCCCAGAACGGCATCCTAGCACGGGTCTGGAAAGAGGAGCTGTACAAGGCTGCACACCTGTGGATGAAAGCACAAGCACAGGAGAGTCCCAGGCCCGCAGACAGTGAAGGAACACCTCTGGGTACAGGGTGCTCTGAGCACCAAGGGGGAAAGATCACCCTCCAGTTTCCTGCTCTATTTCTACAAGTGAGAGAGAAGTTACTGAGAAGCAGCTATGAGAAAAAAGAAACAACTAAATCAGAGGAGGAGGGATTACAGGGAAAAAAGAAGAAAATCTAGCTATTCTGTACCTGCCACTTGTCATCTAATCCCCCTGGTATGACTGAACACTACTTTTTTTAGCTGTCAGAGTGTGCTGGGGGTGTGTGAGATAGGGAAGGCTTCAGAAATGACAGCTGGAACAAACTCATACCTCAGTAAAAAAGTGCTTCCAATACATAGCAGAGGAAATTCAGCATTAAACTGGGAAATTTAAAACAGAGCTAACTGGGAACTGATATATTCTTTACTCCTTAGCACCTAATCCTGCCACCTCCAACTACTTCCTTATGAACACTGCTCAAAAAAAAAATCCAAATAAAACCCCTACTCTTAAATTCACTTGCTTATTTTATATAGCATGTCACACCTGACATGCACAATGTAAAAAATGTGTAGTTTGAATTACCCAGAACTAAGCAGAGAACAGAGTATTTGAAGTTTGTATAAGTAATAATAAAGAATTGGTGTTAGTCTAGGAAGTTTTGTCTAGACACTGGGAACAGTGGCAAGCTAGCATGTCAGTCAAGTCAGAGGCATTGCTGTGCGAGGTAGAGTGTGTTGAAAGAGCAGACATAGGTCAGAGCTGACAGAATTTATTATTTATTAATTCAGAAACACATTAAGACCAAAATCCTGAGTACCTGGCTCAGAATAAGCATCTTAGCATTCAGCAACTGTCTGTTCTGTTCTAAGGCAATATCACTGAAATTTAAGACTAAAGAGTCTCTTTAATGGCAAAACTGTTATCCTACAAATTCATGTGAGCCATGATCCATGGGCTGAACACATGGGAAAGCAGAGTTCAACACAAATTAAAGCTTTTCCACTATTTGTGACTTTTGCCTCTTACATCCATAGTTTATGAAACTGAGACACGCAAAAACTACTCTTCATATTTACAATAAAAATATATTCTGCAAGTCTTTAGAATTTAACTTTTTTTGTGTTATTAATAGTGTCCATATATATTTAGATAAACAATATTCTAAGTAATATTTTAGTGCAATTTATTGTTTTAGAGTTAAGTAATGTGTTTATTCCATACTTGCACCCCATGCTTAATTCTTACTTGCATTTTAAATTTGTAAGCTTGGGAACAAAGGGCAGCAATCTTTCCAGACATAAATAGGTCTCAAAGCTGGCCAAAAATTACCAAGATGTATGCAGTACAGCTGACAGATAAAAAGGTAAAAAAACCAAGAATCTGGATATTTAATATTAAAATCTTTAGAGTAAGTCACGACAAAATTGTGATCTGCTCTCTTCTTTAGAGCTGTTGGAGAGGATAAGCTGTAAAGAATCCCATTTAAAAATTCACTTGTTAGATGCTAGTTTTCAAAAACCACTTGTCAACGCTGACACTGAAATTTCCCCTCAAGAAGAGAGTGGGGTGAGTATTGGCCTGGAAACCTGTTCCAGCACAGCTGGAGACAATATTTTCCAGTGCTTCTGCACTGTACTGAACATTGGACAGACCAAATTTCTTATGCTGCTGCTTCTACCATGTGTGTCTGAGCTGAACACTAAGT
Organism: Chloebia gouldiae; assembly: GCA_003676055.1. NCBI lineage: Eukaryota > Metazoa > Chordata > Aves > Passeriformes > Passeridae > Chloebia > Chloebia gouldiae. Next base: position 59,233,070 of record QUSF01000002.1, on the reverse strand, counting down.
CAATGCTTACTCCCCGCTGTCACAGCATAAGCACATTGGAGCCCTAATCTTGTTCAGGGCCTGTTACACTTTTCATAAGACTATTATAAAACAGTGCCTTGAGTGAACCAAAATCGCACTGCCACCAGCACTGGCTTTGCTTCTGTAAACTCCTAGGGACACAAACATAACCATTACCAAAGTCAAGTCCTTCAAAACAAGAAAGGGGAAAAATTCTCACCTTAAATTAACTCATGCTACAATGTGACCCTGCTGAGAGGCTTGAAAATGGATTAGAGACCCAAACGCAACAGTTGGTACACAAAACCAAAACATCTCCTCTCATCACCAAAACCCATTTGTACAAACAGCACAGAAGAGCTATAAGACATTTACTCTGACACTCAAACCATGCAGGAGCCCAGAAACTAAGCACTGGCATTTTATCAGTATAAAATATCTCCTCCTTTTCTCCCCTTCTGCAATACCTTAAAACTTCCCTTCTGTACAGGAAGTAATAAATGGTTCCTTGTGTGTTGCTGCTGGCCTCCAGAACACAAGCAACCTGACAGCAGTCAGCTCCTATCCACAGACCATTTTGAAGCAACCTTCATCCTTTACAGCCCTGGCTGCAGAGCCCTTCCTGTGTAGCAGATATGCTGTCCTGGTAGCTGGCAGATGCTCCCTGAGCAGTAGCTGAGGACAGGAACAAAAGGGCACACTAAGAAACCTTTGCTAACACTAAGGACAAGGAGCTTCCCGACGCTTCTGGGAAGGTTCAGTGATGAGTTCAAGTGACAGGCTAAGAGCAGCACCAGAGGTGACCTCAGATACTACGATTTTTTTAGAGCAACAGGATGGGAAACAAGGGAAATATCTCTGGAGATTGGAGGGCTGTAGGACTTAGCAATTGGTTGCAGGAGGGACAAGGAGAGCGCAGCATCAACATGCCTTTTGCTGAAGCTTGCTCACAAGAGATGTAAGCTTTCTAGGCAATGGGGAAACCAAGCCACTGATGGTCCACTGATTGCCTTTGTTTCAGGTTAATCCTTTGGGGAAGGGCATACAAATAGGAATAGAACTGAAGCATCAGCTTGGAAACTTTACACATGTACTCTCCACATTCTATTCCACCCAAAATCCCCTAAACTCTCTTGAATGCACTGAACACCAGGTTCAAAAGAGACATTAGAAAGATTTCCCTAACAGAGCTACCATTTCAGAAGAAAAATAGAAACATATCAAAAACAACTCTTTCAGGCTTCTTCATTTAAATCCTTCAGAAAACTCTTGGCAAGATGGGTAGGGCTGTACCATCAAATCAAAATCTTTTTGTAACAAATTTTTGTTCTAATTAACAGCACTGATCTTGACAATTATTTCAAGAGATTTTCAAGGTTTTGCCAACTACTATAGCAGTGAGGCAGAAAGAACTGCAGGAATTCTTTAGAAATCTTGAATCTAATACACTCCAGTGTCTTAAAACTAAAATCTAGATTTCTGTTTTGAAACAATAGAGACCTGTACCTAATTTTGGTTAGATGCCAATACTCAGATTCTCTTGTTAAGGGAAGTAGGTTAGAAATGATTTCTAAAGGAACTAAGGTGAAGCAAGAGTACTTCCAGACTATAGACCAGTTTGCTATTTTTAATGCAGGCAATACAAGTCTTCACAACTTCAGATAAAAACTTTTTGAAATTTCCATCATTAGTAAATGAAAAATGCCTGTCTAAACAGCAATACAGTCTAAACAGCAATACTTACAAGCACATTTGCAAGTGAGTCAGAAAAGTGACAGAATATCTGTGTTTCATTTCTATTCACTGAAACATGAAAGCAAAGTTCATACCTTATTTAAACATGCCTATTAATTAAGTTTATATTAAAGTATTTTCAATTCTTAAAAGCTCAGTGATTTAGTACATCTTTTTGTACTTCCAACAGTGTGGAACTTACCAGTCTGGTTGCAAATATAAATATATGACACCAAGCTGCAGTGACCATCCCAGTTCTTTTTGCTCTGGCACTTATCATAGAAGTCTACCATAAGAGTTGCCAAACAAAGCACTGTTACTAATCTTCCACATCTCTAATGTCCTGGCTGAGCAAAGCAGAGTGAAAACTCACCACCATCAGTGCTTCTTACTCACGGAAAGTATAAAAGTTGCCATCGTTTTCATTATACAGACTAGAGAGATAAACACAGCTATTTAGAGCTCAACTGTAGAACATTAAAGCCAAAAGCATAAATAGATTTATTTAGAAACAATGCACAGACATAAATCTGGATGATGCAACTAGCTATAGGGAAAGGGACAGATTTTTTTTTTTTTTTTAAAGATTAAACTTGTATAACTGCTCCATTGGGAGATGAATATTTATAAAAGATTACTTTTGGCTGACTATGTCTGCTTTAAAAAGCACTGTATCCTAAAATACTAAATAATGTAGAAGATACCAAACCAAATGCCTTTGTAGGGAGAGTTATAATCTCTTAAGAATGATAAAAGAAACACAGTGTCTGTAATAGTATTTTTTAAAATATTGACACTCATACCCACTGGATAATGATATTTCATTATCTCACTGCAATATAAAACAAGGATATTAACATAAAAGGATCCCTGGAAAAAAGGTTTTCTGCTGAAAAAGCCTGTGCTATGACGCCAGTTCTGCAGTTGACCAGAACGCTAGCAAGCTCACCCAAACACAGATGAGACACATGAATGGAAGCTTTTTAATTACACATCACCAAAATGAAAGCTGAAATGCCACTGCCTGAGGGCATGCAGGACAACCTCAGTTCCAGACAGCCAGCAATTTGTGCTGTGCAGCCTGTCTTAGGGCATGAGCTCTCCAAACACCAAAAGCAGGCAATGTGCAAGATGCAGTGATTTGTGAGACTGTTACACAAGGGCAAACACCTTCAGCCAAGGTACAAGAGTACCAGCTGCTTCTCCTCCTCAGATTTCTCACTGCTGCAGGCAGCATTTGCTACCAGGATGTCAGAGAGATTCCCATACGCAGGATCAGTGTCAGTGTATTGCTGCAGTAGCTGCACATGGAAGGTCACCTCAGAGATTATGAAATGAAGCACCTGTACAATTTTCTAGATGCAAAACTCTTCTGGACTTCAACCAGAGATCATTCTCCAAACTATGAGGTAATTCCTGTGAGTAATTCCAAGTCACAATGAAGCTTACACCTACTGCTGAGAAATGGAGAATCAGGCACAGACCAGCCTGCTTTCTATATCACACTGATTCCAAGGTAAGATTGCTTGAACTGCAGAAAGCAACTTGAGTGCCCCATTATTTGATATCCTCACTGAGAGGGCACAATGATCAAAGCATATGGCAGTCTGTGAGTGTTAGTGAGATAGCAACTGCAGTAAAGTGAGCGTGGGCATGGAGAGAAGGGGAAAATGGATACTTTGCTATACATTGCTCTACTGAGCAATTTGATCAGAGATACAGTAATTTTTAAAAACAATGCAATCTTTTTGGTCTCAAAGACAAGAGGACATAATCACTTCTTCCCACCGAAGTATAATAAAATGAAACATTCTTTTGATGCAAACCATATTTTTAATATAAATGAGTATGCTGCAAAATGAACAATATCTACTGATTAATTTAGGATACTCCTGCCAACACAGTGCTTTCTGACATATAAAGTCACCACATCCCTGCTGAACTCAGTGCATACCCATGCTTTCCTGTGTGCTTTCAACTCTTCTGACTTAGCTCCACGTGCGCTGAAGTTCATAGTTACCATCCCAGTGACTTGACAGAGTAGGTCCATAATAGTGGTTCTTCTGCCACCACAGAATCACAGGATGAATCATACAATGGTTTGGGTTGGAAGGGACCTTAAAGATCATCTAGTTCCAGCCCCTCTCCTATGGACAGGAACACCGTCCACTAGAGATGAGGTTGCTCAAAGCCCCATCCAACCTGGCCTTGGACACTTCCAAGAATGGGGCATCCACAACTTCCTGGGCCACCTGTTCCAGTGCTTTATCATCCTCACAGTGAAGAATTCCTTCATTCATGGCAGCATACTGACCATTCAAAAGCAAGGCACTACTCTTTTTTTGTGTCACAATAATTAATTCCTATCTACAGCAATCATTTCTGTTGCCCTGTGGGGACATCCCCACTCATGCACAGCATTTTCAGGTGCAGTCTCAGCGTGCCCTGTGTAAGAACAAACGTGGTATCTTCACCGACATCCAAATGCTGCGCCTTGCCCTTGACAGGTGAGGTTTAGACCAAGGAAACTAATGAGGTTTTAGAACTGCTTTTTTCCAGGAAATTCAGATTTTTTGCTTTAATAATTTCTCTCTTCTGCATGTGCAGCTGCAGGCACACTCTAAAACTAGGGCACTTTAGCATTTTACACGCACACACACAAGAGCAGCTGCAAGAGGCATAAGACACTTAACAAATGAAGTGATAGGAACTTTTTAAGCATAAAAAAGTTCAAAAATAGAACTATTCTCCTTCAAAGCCTTCTTTCTTTGGTTACTCTGCACTGCCACCTTGCACAACTATACATGTGAGACTACAACACAACTCTCCCACTGCATTACTTTTAGAATACATTTAACATCTCCCTGACCTTCTGGGTATCTCCAATCACTTTCTTTCTACAGAGCTTCAGCCAACAGTACAGCAGCTCTCACTGGATTCGAAGTTACTAGCCTGCCACACAAATGACAATTCCCTCACTACTCATAGCCATTAAAAGACATCTACAATAAAGCTCAAGAGAAATCCATTATCCAAGATATCCCCTTGTCTGCTTTCAATTACTTTAAACTCAGAATCACTGTGTATGTTGAACTAAGTGAAGTCCTGGCCTTCATCCCATAATCGCTTTAAAGCATCTTCAATTTCATCCTTTTGCATCTAGGAAGAATCTTCTTCCTAGGGGTTGCAAGAGTAACTTTGTTCAGTTACCTTATTTGGAAGAGAATAAATGGGCACTCATCACAATAAGAGAAACAGGTCAATTTCAACCCAGCCTATTGATTTAGTGGCTATTTTCCTCTTACAGTCAGCCATAATATAAGTCCATTTGCACAAACAGACAAGTAGTTTTAGACTGAAAGTGTTTCATGCCCATTGTGGCTTAGTTCCACAGGACAACTCCCAAGAAACTGCTCTGCACAAGCCCTGACAACTGCCTTTGGTGAGATCTTATCAAACCTTTCACCAGAGAATGAGTAAAAATAAAGATGCTCAAAACACAAGAAGAGAGGATGGTGGGGAAAATAAGTATTATTTAATGCTAACAGTCTAAGGCACTTAGTACTCCACGCTAAGGAACATGGGGTAAAATTTGCTATAACTGCAGAGTTTTCTGAAAGATTCAGCTTCTAAATAAATAATGAAGTCGCAGAACATTTTCTACTAAGAAAATGTTCATTGCCACATGAGTTTCATCTCCTGACTTGGCACCCTGAACTGAATGTGGGAGAGCCATGTCAACACCAGAGTCTGTCACAGGAGCTTCACTTGGCTGAAAAGCCAAGTTAAGCATTACACTGGGACAGCTGCAATGGTCCTGGTACCTAATTATCTTCACACAACAACACTTTAGGCCACTTAGATTTATGCCTGGCACATTTACTGGGATTTCTCTTCCAGACAGATAAATTCTAGACTACTTACAAGTTAGTGGGATCAATACAAGTAACATAGGTAATCATTTCACTGCTGCAGCTTTTTTTTCTTGGCCAAAGCTCCCTGCAGCTCAAATTTTACAGAGATACTCAGTCCTCCTTCCAACCTCAGGAAAATAAAACATGAATAATGCCTGCAAATTGCTACAGCAACAACCACTTCTCAACTTAAGGCAGCAGGAAGATTCACAGAAGCTAGGCTTTGTTTATACAGCCTACTCTGTACAGACAATTATTTCCGTAACAGTTAGAACTACAAAGGCTCCGTGCTGTTATTTAGCAGTTGAGCTCCTGGATGCACATGTTCAAGCCATTACTCTAATTCAGAGTATTCTTGCCTGAGGAAAACAGGCAGTTTTCTGGTAGCTTGCCTCTGCCTTGCTGGAAGGGATGCTGTAACTACTTAAAGCAAGTGCAACATTCCATTTGCTGCTTCTTCTCCTGTTCCTTTTATATAAAAGATCTATGCTATGACTGCAAGCCAAATAAAATAAGTATTTAATGTGGTGCAAAATGCATGTAACACAGAAACAGTGAAGCAAAAAGGAATGTTTCCTACCACTGCTGAGTAGGGAACAGAGCTGAAACACTGACTTCAGAAAATATATTTCTGTTCCATGACTTATCCTTAATCATGTCAATCACTGTCAAAAACAAAAGCTGTGCCAGGCCTACGCTATCATATTTAAGAAGGCAGAAGACAAATATAGCTAATAGCAGCAAAGAGCTCAACAAGATTCTCAAGACACCACTTTCTGGAAAATTTGTGTTTCAAAGTAAACATCATAGGAAACTGGAAAATTTATTTTCAATTCAGGGAGCCGTTCTTTCCTGCTGTCCAGCTGTCGGGAAATAGGGCTTCTTGAGGAGCTACGTACTGCTTGGCAGAAAGACAGCAGATTCTAATTGCTAATTACAACACTCCATGCACAGAACTGAGTCTGCACAAACAATCTTAATGCCTGAGCTCCACGTATTTGGACGAATTATAATAAATGAATATGTGTTTAGAAAGGCAAAGGTATATATTTCAATCAGAAGGTATTACATGCAATCTTTAAATAACACCAACAGTTACTTTTTTAAAGTCTTTATTATGAATACATAAAATGGTTACTAGAGCTCTTTGGCCTTTGTGTTCTAAGAATAATTCACCACCAAAACCAAAGTGTATTTTTTACCCAGGTTCTCTCGGATCTGAGGCTGAGTGTCACACCACTAAAAAGTACATCTTGTCTTTATAAACTGGCACCCTACACAAACCCACAGCCTGCAGAAGTCTTTTGAAAAATCAAAACTTGTTGCTCTATAGGATCTCCATGGGTAGTGGATTTCTCTTAGACACAGACCACTCTATTGGCAGTACAAACATTTGTCCTAAGTCCAGTTCTACAACAGCTCTTCTTATCTCACGAAAGCATAAAACATTGCAAGTCTGTCAAGGCTCTCCTTTAGTTCCTTAAGCATTGGTGTCATTGTTTTTCAAGCAATTGCTTGTTAGCTCTCTTGGTGATTGCATTGTTGCACTGCCATAATTTGCAGTTCTTAGTCCTTTGGGGACATAAATTTCGTTTTTTGCCCCTCTACAGTCTTCAGAGAAACGTTTTATCTCTGATAGATTTGCTTTTATTTTAAGCAAATCCACAATTTCAAAATCAGTCTGAAAGGATTCAGCCATATTCAGGTTATAACAACCACTGAAAATTAAGTCTTCTGAAGAAAAACCACACGGGTGGTTGTACTGAATATAAATGAAACCAAACATTTCTTAGTCTGTTTTTTTTTTTTTTAACAGAAGTAAGAAAAATCTTTCCTTACCACCTTCCACTGCTTTTAGTTCAATATATATTTATTAGGTAGTCTGTATATCCAACAAATCAAATAGGATGTTTAAAAAAAGTACCACTGTCATTTTATTCCATGCCTTAGTTACTTGGCGAAAATCCACCATGATGGTGTTTGGATTATGTTTAAGAGACAAAACACAGAATAAGTGTGAAAATTGTTGCCTTGCTTTTCTGCTCTAATTTTTAATTGGTTTATAATGATGACATGACAGAATGCAATGCAAAACATCTGACTAAGCACAGCAACATGCTGTAATCAAAAGAAATCTATTTAACACCAAGTTTTAAGAATAGAAACCAAACCCAGATATTATTTCAAACTAAAACCCTCCAGTGTTCAGTATTTTGCTACAAAGAACATTCTTAGTACAAAGAACACAAATACTTGCTTTTGGACTGTTTCTAGTAACTCAACTACAAACTCTCAGAAGATACTTGAAGTTTCAATTAATCTGTATCATCACAACCTCAAGTACGCAGGGCTACTGAGATAAAAGCCTGACTTCCTTCAGAGTTATTTAGCCTTACTGATGGGAGGGCTATTAATTTCTAGTAACACAATCACATACTTAATTATTTGATAGTATGTCATGTATAAGTTGTATTACACAAGTTGCAGGGGTCAACTTTCACACTGAAATTTCCTAAATTTTCAGTTCTTGAACTTGAAAGCTTAAAAGTTAACCAAAAGCTTGCATAATGCACTGACATATATCAATCACCAAGGTTTAAGAACATTTAAGCATTAAAAATAGGTAACTTTACATACAGGAAAATTCATTTCCATTAGATGCCCTCCTGTTCCTCTTATCCTATTGAACAACATCTTTGGCCCCTTTCCTCACCTTACACCCCCCCCTCCATGCCTTCTTAACCTCCTTCTATTGTTCCTGAAGCTGCTACACTGCAATTCTCTTCTCCTTTTTATGGGCAGAGAGAATTGCTCAATTTGTTCTAATCCAAACACCTCCTCATGCCCACTACTCCCCTAGAGGTGTAACATCACTCTTCCTGCAAACCTAAGCAGCAGGTATCTGGGCAGCATGGGAGAAAAACAAGCCTCTACACTTCTAGCTGGTGAACCTGGTGCCAAAGCTGCCTGCAGAGACTGGGACTTTTTTCCCCTGGCTGCTTTCCCTCAGACCCCAGAGCTCCAGGGAGGACCATGTTTAACTCATTCCATGGGGATCGTGAATAATTGGAACACTGATTAGCTGAAAGCATTTGAGAGGAAAGGCTGCAGCCTCAGTTCAGCCAAAAGTCCTGGACAAAAATGTAACACTCAAATGCTGAATGCATCCCTGACAGACATGGGCTGTGACTTTTTATGTTGCTAATTTGAACAGATTCTCATAAGGTCAAGAGGAGGCATAGCTCTAAAACCAGATTCATACTGTTCCCAGTTTCAAATCTATTCAATAAAGCATTGTGGCCTTAAGACATCCCTTGAGACTGATACTAAGATTTTGTTTTTTCAAATAGCAGAATTTCCCTATTTGTTTCCTATGTCTCATTCTTTAGAAATTGGTCCATTTGCTGAAGATAAAGAAGAAAAAAGTAGGGAGAGAAACTGGCAAAAGAGAAATAAAGACCAAACCAATTAAATCTATCAAAATTATAGACAGATTGAAATAAGACTCTTTAAATGGGAAATGTAATGCAACCTTTATTATTTGCCATCTGCCTTGTAAAATTCAAATTAAGCATGAGAACGATAAAATTCTCACTTGGGGTTATTTTATTATGCAAAACATCTTGATTTTACAACATCACTGAAACGCTTCATGGAATTACAGCTCTTTAACACAATAAAGTGGCCTCCTCTTTATTGTGGATTGAGAAAACAAAGAATTTAGACCTCTAAGCCACATACCTCATGACAGCAGCCTAGCTTTCACAGACTTACGAAAAAAGATGAAGGATTCCAATTGCTCTAATAGTAACGTTAAAAATATAATTTCATGAAAAGTCTTTAAATTTTAACCCAGTAACAAGGCCTTGTTAGCAATAATTAATATAATGTTTTAACATTAATAACGTGTTTTATATATTTTATATATTTTGTGTCCCTGCTTTTAAAGAGTTTTAAAAGAAGTGCTAGACTAAACTATAGTGTACCAAGTGTACCTCTAGAGTTATTTTGTTTTAGACCATGTTCTTGGTTCTGATTCTTGTGTTGGTCAACCAAAAGAAAAAATGGACTGTCTCATTGGGGTGTTTATTGCAAGTGACTCAGTTCAACACTTCAAAGTCAACTTATTGCTCTACAATGCACATCAAATATCTCACTTCAGCACAAAAAAATGAAGCCTCACAAATATTTGTGCATTACATAAGTAGTGAAAAAGGAGAAAATGGATGCTGCAATCACAGTATTCGACTCTATGCAGCAATGCATTGTTCAGATATTAGAGTTATATATCTGAAAGCCCAGGCAGCCTGTGCTGGAAGCCTGAGATAGCAGGTCCAGTAATTTCAGGCAGGCTGACCACACCTCCCTTCTTTCCCTTGAACAGGTGAAATGCGGATGGAAAAGTGCTTGATACTGCTTCATCTTCAGGCAAGCCACTAAGGCACTGTCCTCCAGCCCTTCGCTTTGCTCACAGACACACTGGTTGGGAGGCTGGTTGCCAGAGCATTAAGTCTTCTTGTGTGCAACCACCAAACAGAACTGGCTCCATGCCAACAATGTAATGGTTCCCAAAAATTGCCTGCAGGATCCCCACACTCCCCTTCCTGGCTAGACTAAATTATAACTATAAAACTTTGGTTTATATGGGAGACACACACTGGGTTTTACTGCACAAAACTTGGGACCACACAGATCAGTTACTGCTAGAATCAGGCTGGTACTAAGTGCTTCCTGGGCTCTCTGTATTACACTGTGGAAGTTATTTTTAGGATGTAAATGGACTTATCTAAAAGGTTGTTCTTTAAGCCTTGCCCACATGGCTTGCCATTCCACAGGGAGACAGAACTCATCAAACCTGCTTCAATCTTTCATAAAAGTATTTTTGTGGGTTTTGAGCAGCTCACCACCAGTAAGGTTCCAGGCTACAAGATTATTAAAGCTCTATGGAATGTGACTAAAATAACATAATTAATGTCCACCTTACTGGTTTATCTTCATTCAACACAATGAGTATTTCAAAGTCAATCACTTTGAAGCATGATGGTGCTGTGTAAGAGATCACCTTGCTTCACAGCCCCTTGATCAGCACCGCCACGCAGAACATCGCTGAGCAGGCTCTGAACAATTAGGACTCATATCACAACTATACAACAGAGGACACAATAACAAGATGCACTCTGTATCTGTTCACAACACCTTAAAACATTACTTCCAACAACTGGAGTGCCAACTAACTTATTTTCATTAATGCTAACCTATTGCTGTGCCAGCTTTGCAATTAAAACAAAAACAAAAAACTTGTCAGCACTTTTTACTTCCAACAAGCACTTTTCCTCCTTTTGATGGAAGATCAATGCCAAAAGCTGATGCAAGTAGATGCAATACTCTGCAAAACTAAGGTTTGCCGACAGCACTTTAAAGGTGCCCTCAACCTTTTCATCACCTACCAGTTCTCATCTGTGAGCAGCAGGTCCAGCAGAGCATGAGTCTTAGTCAGTTCACTGATCACCTGCATCAAGAACTGTTTTGGAATGTGTTAAACACATCTCCTGGCTTCTAGCACCCAGCTGCATTTCCCTTCCAGAAGCGTGTATAAGAGACATCCATGAGTACTACAGCCTGAGGCTCTCTCCAGCTACCTAAAGGCAGCAGCACCACCATTTCTGCTGGTTTGGCACCTGCCCCCGGCCAAGCTCCAATCATTCAAACCATTCCTTTATAGAGAGCACAATCCCTCCTCTTTTACACCCTGAGACTAGCTCAGCTGGGGGAGAACATGGTGCTAAAACCACCAAGGTCATGAATGTTAATCCCTGTATAGGCCATTCGCTTAAAAGTTGGATGTGATGATCCTTGTGCATCCTTTCCAACTCAGAATATTCCATGATATGTGACCTGTCACTCTCCTTTTTCTCTTTTCACCCAGTAAGGGCCTGAAATGCCTCCTGTGGCTCTTCAGCTGACAAGTCCCATGCTATGCATGGCCTGACAAAAAGCCTGGGGGTGGATTCTCTCAAAGCTGAATGTTTACTCTGCTGTCCATAGTCTGCTTTGCAGCACAAATCACAACAGATAAGTGGGAAAAATGGTATCGTACCTTTTAAATAGCTTTGTTTGGGAGTATGTTTGAAGGGGATCAAGAGCAGTTTTATTCTAAGGCCCAGAAAGCAGAAAAATAGATTCTGAAAAAAAATGAAGCAATAAATATACAAGATCTTCCATCTAACAACACCATAAAGCTGAATATGATTTATGTTAAAAACAGACATGTGATCTTCAGAGAGGTCTTAGGAACAGAATGATTTGGAATTGATTGCAGCCTTCATAATAAGACAAATTATTATTCTTCTAAGTGGTCTTACACAATACAGACTATTTTGGATGGGAATTAGGCTGCCTGTAGAGCATACAAAGCATCCTAACCACCACAACAGCTTTTCAACAGACTGGTTTTTTTAAACTATTTATCAAGAGAATCACTATTCTTTCCCAATTTTTGAACATTCACACAGCTTTAAAAATCTGTCATTTTTGGACAGATCTTTCCTTGGCATTTCTACACCACCTTGAACAACAGCACCTGATTCAAGGCAGCACTGCATTAGTGCCACTATACAAAGCCAGAGAGAAAGAGAACTACCCTCTATTTTTAAAGTTCCAAAATTCACTAACAAAAACTAATGCCAAACCCACACATTTTCAAACTACACAAATGAACAGTAATTAGTGTCACAGTGAACTGATACTCATACCTGCATACTTAGCAGTAGGCAGTCCTAGCTGTCATCTCCTCCTACCTTTCTGCAAATTAGGAGCACTCTAAATTTAGCTATACAAGTTAAACCTCCTCCTATTGCTACATATAGACTGGGAATGATAAATATGTATTAATTATAAGCAATTATAAGTATGTATATACTTATATATATATAAATTAATTCGAGATAGTAGCAAGAAAATAGATTAATTTGCACCCTATATAGAGATTTTGTCTACATTTGACTTTATTTTGATTATAACAACAGTCTCACAAATCAATGAGAGTTGATCCCGAGTTGAAAATCTTTTTCCTGAATTCTGATGGTAAATAATGTGAAAAGATAATATGAATTAAGGAGTTCCAGCTTTTATTATTTTCCAGTAAACCAAGAAAAAATTATTTTTATTTTGGTAGAAGACTAGACCTAGGCAATTAGATTGTGCTAAATGTGTAATTTGTTTTCACTTGCAGAATGTATATCACTTCATTCTTTCCCTCATAGCTGTGCTCTGTGTATACTGGAACAAAATAGTGTGGTTTTAAAACAAAAACAATTATCATTCTACTTCAAAAGAATAGAAGTTATATTGAAGAGGACAGAACACTTGTCAATTTCCTATTTGGAAGAAATTCAGACAACATGTTGAGTTACATGTAGCAGTGAATACGATTATTTGGAAAGATCATTCTCATAGCATTGCATTTTTTTTTTAAATGGGGCTGTAAATTATCTTCCCCTTGGAACAATTAATGTAATATTTAGATGACATAAATTTATCTGTGATGCTCTCAGATCTCTGCTAGAATAATCTTCTACAGACGTTCCAAGGAAATCTCTTAAAGACATGCTAGTGAGTCATCTGGTCAGGAGCAAAGGAACTGACTGGCTTTGGAAACTGTTCGTCCTCAACATCTAATCTGGGATTAGATATTATAATGATTAAGAAGAGACTGTAAGCAACCTAGGAGAAGGACACTGTACTCCAAGTGGCTCATGCATCACATGGTGCTACTGTGAGTCGGGCTGTACAACTTCAGTAGGAAGCTAAATGACATATCTGCATATGTTAAACACTTCTTTGCACAGCAGCAGTATTCAAAACTCCCACCCTATAAGCACCTCCTCCTATGAAATCTGCAACCCTTCTTTAAGACAAGAGACCATAATGCATAAATTTAAACTCATTCAGGCTCTTCATCAGAGATCTGAACTGACAAATCAATGCCCAGTTGCAACAGAACAAGGTCTACTCTAGGTTTGTATGACAAAACAGGAAAATTAGGCAAGTTACAGGGACAGACAGAACAGAAAACTACTAGATTCTTCTGAGATAAGTACAAATCAGAAGGAACCATACCAGTTAAGTGGAAAGAAAACGCCACTCCAATTCCAACACTTTAACCCAGAAAGTCTTATGTCCCAGATTCACCAGTGGCTAACTGCTACTATAGAACAAGTCCCTGCTTCCCCCCCAAGAAAAGCTCTCAAAACAAGTCTTATGAGAGCTTAGTTTCCTTGAGCATATAAGACACTGGACAAATAATAAACTATGCTGTTATGTGTATGTTTTTTGTATTTATTCATAAAACTACTTTCAGAGGTATCCTATATTGTTTTTAACAGATACTCTGTGTGCCCAATGCGTCTGAAGCTTACTATGTGCCACAGACCACTAGCTATTAACAATTCCTACCACAAAACATTCTGTATACAAAGAAGTGCTCAAGATAATCTTTCTCTACCTCATGAAGCCCTTAATCCTTCCAGTGACGATATGACAGCCCCTTCCCCTACACCAGAGCAGCTTAAGGCAGCTCTTCCTGTTTCAGAGGCGGCCACACAGCCAACTACATAAAATTAATTCTCCACCACCACAAGCAGCACACCACCTAAATGCACTGCAACAAACCAGACAGCCCACATTGTCATGCTCTACCTTGCCCTTAAAAGCAAATGGTGGAAAATATTTTGCATTTGTATTCCTCTTCTTCCTGTTGTCTAAACCATGCAAGTGACCTGAAATAATAAGCATGGGCTGATTAATTACTGCATGTGTTTCCTTCTGCAGAGCTGAAAGGTCAGTTGGGGTAAAAGCAAAGGGTGACATGACGAATAACACTAAACACTCCTGTTTTTAAGCAATGTTGTTCAATGAACCACACACAAACCAAGAAAGGGTTCTTTTCACTATATGCACTCAGGCTTAAACAGACCAGCTGAGAAATAGTTACTGAACTACTAGCTCTGAAGATGGAGGAAAAAGCCTTATGTGGGTCTCCCTCCCAAGGCTAAGCGCTTAATGGTGTATTAAATATGTAGACATCTTAGTGCAGATTTCGAAGGATTTTTCTATATTTACATAACAGTTGGCAGCTCTCTCATCTGTGGTTGAGGTTTTTTTGTTTGTTTGCATTGATTTTTTTCTTCATAAAACCATCTGCAACAGTGTACTTGTTTTTACAGCTTCGTTTGTGTAGAAGAGGTGTTCACAACTGCATTTTCTTTTACTGAGTGCCACAGACATCATTAGTACTCTTCTGGGCATGAGGACACAGATCTACCAAATAGCAGCAACCATCCCAAAGTGCTTTAATTCGAGGCTGCATATTAGAGCTGATTTTAACACTTTTGCTGACACGACTTTGTTACATTATTGCTGTACCTGAGTGTTGAAACACAGGGAATCATACAATGTATGATTTTCAGAAGCCCTTTATGTTATACTGATTGAGGACTGAAGAGGAAATCCAGAGATCAGAGCAAACCAACACTAGGTTAAGTCAGAAAACAAGCACTTCAACAAACTAGAAATATTTCATTCTCCTACTCAAAAATGGTCCTCCTGTTTTAACCATGAGGTAGAGAAAATTTATTGTAAAGAAGTTTCAGCAATCCCTAACAGTCCTCAAAGTCACAGGAGTTAACACTGAGTTCATTCCTTATTTTACCATCAATAATATCAGTCTTTCCACAGAGAAAAAGAAACTAGAGAGCAAGCAGGTGTTTTGAATCTAGCAAGATGATTATACAAATTAGTTTTTCAAGGTATATAATTACCAATTCTTAAATCACTTACTTCAGAGACTGTAACAAGAGAAGGCATGCAGACAGGCTGAGCTACATAGATTAAGCAATAAAAATGTTAATTAAGAAAGTTACAGAAGGGAGAGGAAATAATCCAGCTCCTCTGCATTAGCATGTGGAGCCGTGGGCTCCGTTGCCACGGTGAGGAAGACTTTTATAAAGCAAAACCAAGTGGAAAGTAGAGCTCAGGCTTAAGAAGGGGAAAAGAGAGGGTCAAATTTCTTAGTGTTGTCTCCTGCCCTCACTCTTTACACATCCTTCTGCATGCCCAGGGGACAGAAGCAGCAATCTAACAAAAAAAGGGGCAGGTGCTGATGCTAATACACACTCTATGCTACACCAACTCCCAAGGGGCTCTGTGGCCAGTGTGTCAGCCAGCTTCAAGGCTGAAGCAGTGAAGAAAGACCCTTATAAATCTAATATCTATTTTATAGGTGCTTCTCTTATTGCAAATGTACATACTTCACCAGGACTAGACAGAATATGTAAAATTATTTTTTCCAGGACAGATGAACAAGCGTCATAAATCATGGGAACATCACCCACTCCAGGCTGACAAACTAGCACACAGAGGGCACTACATCATGCATAACTTTGCATGCCCCTGGGAGTCTGGGGACACAGCTTCATTAAGCCAAAAGAGCTTACTGACACTGACTGCAAGGCTTGGGGGATCGCTAGGCCACCGTGAAAACTACAGCAAGTACAGAAAGAGCCTAAAGACTCAGTGACTGCTTCAAGTGTCACAGCCTCCTTTACAGGTCATGTTTTGGTCTGCTGTAGTCCTGCAGAATATCACCGTTGCTTCCATGTATGCATTTGGGCTATTAAAGTGTGCATCATTAAGAGCTACCTTTGCATTTCATACAGCTGAGGGAAGGACTTGGCTATGATCTAATTAAACAAAGTCACTGGAGTGCCTCCTCCAAATCTGTCCTCCTAAGACTACCATGCCCCTCCGTTGTTGAACAAGTGTAGATCAAAGCAGCAGAGATGCATTTACCATGGCACAAAACATGCTTTAACACAAAACCACCATATTTTTCCCACCCCAAAGCACACAAATAATCTGTGACTGCAACAGCAGCAAGTTATTTCACAACAACCTAGTTTCTGAACTACTCATCTGGCAGACCCAGCAGCAGTACGTCTTGTTCAGGACATTCCTAATGGATGTAACACATTCAAACCACCTACTCCCTGTCCCAACATCCCTCTTCATACACTCTTTGCTTGCTCTGCAGTTTGAAGAAAATCTAACTAAGGCAGCATTAAGAAATTGAGAATAGGGGCATATCAAGATGAAAAGCTCTCTCAGTAAAGTGAGTAGAGTAGGGGGGGAAAAAATCTGACTGTGCCCCATCACCAGCATTTTAAAGACTAAATCTGGTGTGTGCCAACAGGCCTAACAGCAACCTGTCACTGAAGTCCAGAGACACTCAGCTTATTGAGTGACTGCATCTACAAGATGAGCTCTCACCTCCTACTTGCCTTCTTAAGAATCACCCACACTTATCCTAAAATTTACCAGGAAGCAGTAACACTCCCTGAATACCAAGACATTTTCACATATGTATGGTCTTGCCAAGATGCCAAAGTTGCTCTTTTCCAAGCACTATTTGCCTGTATTAGAGTAATAAACTAAGAACACTAAAGCAGGCTTTGCAGTAAGAGCCTTATAAAAAACAGATACAGTGAGCTACCAGCTTGAAGGACTTATTCAGCTTCCAGTAAAGAATCTCTCTGACATGTCTTGAAAATTCTTCTATGTTCTACCATACATTTTATCCTTCAGCTTGCTAGGAATGACCTACATGGAAAACTAGGGGAGCATAAGGAAGGTCTAAATGTATCTCAAGACATCACACCAAAATTATATGTCTGAAAATCAGGCTTTACTTCCCTACAGTTCAGGTCCTTTATTAACTGCTGTCAAACTGGTTAATATTTCTCTATCTGCTAATATTCACATCCTTGCAGCCCACTGAGGGCTGCAGCTGGTAGCAGAACTGAAGGCAGGTGCAAATGCTTGGGCACCAGTGGCGAACTGAGGCAGAGAACAAGCAGGGCACCCGTGCATCCCAGAGTTGTGGGTACTGCCCAGCTGAGGCCATAACTGGCTGCACTCTCCCTGCCCCTGCTGAACACAATATATTGTCTTGTGTGCACTTGATAAATAGACAGTAGAACAGTCAGAACAGGGGGTTGCATTTATTATGTTTAAATACATTTTAGTGCAATTCAGCTCTTAATTCAAGGAAAGGCTGCAGCTTCTCTGTCCTACGGCTCAAATTAATCTCTGGTTAATTGCTGGAATGCACCAGCATAAAAATTTTAACTACTAAGTGACTTAACTGCAAAACCTTAAATGTGTGTCAATATTTTACCCTTCCATTCATTTGTTTCCTTTTACAATGAAAAGAGTGCAGGAAACAAGCATAATGAAATAGTATGTGCTCCTTTCATTAATCACCAGCTATATTAAATAATTTCCAGTTATCTGGACAAGAACACCAATCTTTGGTCTTCATCTCAAGAAACACTACTGTAGTTCTATAGATATAAAAAAGCAGCTGGCCTTTTAAAAAAAGAAAATACATCCATGTTTTAGTTCTAGATAAAACTAATACCAACATCCTCCTCTCCACACCTCAGTCCCCTCCCCCAAAGTGTTCCTGGGTTAACATGATATAGAGTTACAACAAAAAATTTCAGTTGAAATCCTGTCTTTAGTTAGGCATCCCAAGAATTTACAGGATTTGAAGTTAAAGATTTTAGCTTCCTCTTTTTCCTTTCTCACAGAAGGAAAGGTTGTGAAGGTTAGTTGACACCAACCTCGACATTCCAATATAGTCTAGAAAAGACAACACAAACTAAAAGAAATAAATCTAACAGCCAACTCTCCATTCAAAGGGACTACACGGTTCCCCATAGCCTTATTTTTATTTTTTTTAACAGCACTGAAATCAGTTTTCACCTCCAAATTCAGTGATTCATCCCTGTGTCATGACATTGGTTTCAGTACCAGGTAAAAACCCAAATCCTAGCATGGGATTTTAACTCACTGTGTGTAGCCATCTGTTTCAAGAGGATTATATGGATTTTTTTTTTAAAGCACTAGACACATTAAAAATAGTAGAGAGCCATTTCAAATGCTTTTTCAGCTACCTTGTGTTAAAAATGTCACTTAAGCTTGCAAGTCAAAGCTACAAGACCCTGTAAATTAGCTATGTCTATTATGTCCTCTGACATGATAGAAAACCAAAACTAATATTATAAAAGTAGTAGTACAAGCATCAGCTACTTATTAACATCTCCATTTTTATTATTCACGACTAAAGGAAGCATAAGTAGTCCCCTGTCTAAGTCTCTGCTATCCTCAGGCTTTCCTTTAATAGAATAATTATAATTTCAAATATGGCAGATCTTCAAACACTGCTTCATCTTTATTTTGACAAGTTAGCATTAAAGTTTTCAAAACCAGGAAGAGAAGACTTCCGAAGAACATTTGTTACCAAATGTAAAAGTCTCATTCTGCTTCATACATTGACTGCACACTTTCAGAGAACAAACAGCATATGCATTTCAGGCAGGTGGATAAATGTCTTTTTCCAAGATTTTTTTTTTTTTCATGATGTTCCAATATGTGTATTTCAAATCTTTTACTGCCTAGGAAAAAAAAAAAAAAACCACAGTAATTTTGTTTCCTTTGATTCAGATACCTGGAACTGATCTGCTTTCTGCATACATGACAAAAAAATGCTTCTATCCTATCCCCTTATGCAGGAGAAGCAAACATTCCATTCATATTCTTATCTATGGAATTTTTTTTTTCTTTTTATCCAAGAAGCCTGTGAAATCTTCTTTGAAGGTAAAAAAAGAGACCAAATGAAAGAAGCATTATCATTTCTATTTGATCAAATAGGTTGTTCAGTTATTGTAGATGTATGATGGACTTGTCATCCAGGTAATATCATACCTCCCTAACCACAAGCAGGAAGAACATAAGTGAAGCCATACTTCAATACATGACCCTAGTTTTGAAAAGTCAGGACAAACCTTTTATTTCATAGAAATGACACCTTTAGTTGCCCCTGTTCAATGCCAATTTTCTGTTAATACAGGTCGGCTTTCCAGAGGGGTGGGAAATTAAGTGCTAAGGGTGTACATACAGAAAGGTGCCTGTGAATGTACAGGCTACTCCACATTCCCTCTCCTCCCACTTGCATGACTTTACATTGCCTTGGCCTCTGCTTTTGTTTCCCATACAAATGTTGGTCACTGGACACAGGTTTTAAAAAATGTAGCAGCTCTGACTTTGTAGCACTGCACAGTGACATAGCAAGAGGCATCAAAACCACTCACTTTGTAGTATTTTCTTATTCTAAGTACTGAAGAATTCCTTATCAGCTCTTTATTCTTCTTTTCTACTAAAACAGCCTCAAAATATAGAATTTTCTAGCTTAATTTAGTAATGTCATTATCCTGATTTTTTAAAAATAGCTAAGTAAAATATTGTATCAACCTAAGCTGTAACGACCTAAAGGTTTGCCTTGTTTCCTATGAATTCATTTAATCAAGACCTTGTAATAAAATGCTGTCTCTGTTCACATTTTCCAATAATGATTTTATTATATTAAGTATTAATTATTATTATAGTATACTCCCATTTCTACTTTCCAGCATTATCTGATAGCTGCAGAATTCCACTGCTTTGATAATCAAGTTTTCAGATTAACTCAATTTCCAAAGATTTTGGCAATGATACAACAGATTACAGCAGCAGCTTTTCACATCTGAAGTTCTCAATTACTTCTGAAATTAAAGTGAGGTGGATGATCTCAATTTACTTTTACTGCTGCTCCCCCTCACAATTACTCCACAGCTCAACATCCCCATTTTTCCCTTCCTTGAACTCTCCACTCTCAAGAGAACAAGCCTGTAATCTAAGATCAGGAACAATAAAAAGGGAGAAAATTTTATAACCATCAAGGAAAACAGTTAAGCATGAATGAACAGTAATAAGCAATCAAATAGTGCTAGCAACACTTTATTTCCAGAAGCACTAAGTTTCATTTGCCCCACTTAACTAATAAATTCAAACCCCACCCTGATTATTCATTGTCATAACTTCACAACCTTATCTGGAGATTAAAGAATATGATACTTAATTCACTTTCAGAATAATACCAATATGATAGCCATTATTCCAGCAAATGAAAGTTGCAGACATCACATCAGGCCACAATTACTAGGACCTCTGATTGTTCAGTGAGCACAATTGCATCTCGTGCTGGGGCTGTGCCCTCGGCAGTGGTACCACGATGGGCAAGGGCTGACTGATCATTGCTGTGTGCTAAAGGCAGGCACCACAACATCAGGAGGTGCTGACTCCTCTGCTTACAGCGTCTGTGGCGACTTCCACCCCTCCAGGTTAGCTCCAGAGCCTGACACCAATTGTAGGGGGGAAAAAAAACACTGCTGCAGCTGGCACCTGGGCGAGAAGCATGAAGAACAGTCTCTGTACAGGGACTGTGAGCTATCACCCCATGAGGGGAAATGAGGGTCAGATGAAGGTGTTGCAGATAGAAAGCATCCAGCTATTATTCACTATCAGGCTACTTCCAGGTATGTTAAGCAGCACTCCGAGCAAAGGAAATAAAGAGCAATTAAGTGATTACTTCAGAGCCAGGTCATAGTGAACAAAAAGGACACCCTTACAACATAACACAAAGTTTATAGAATAAACACAGCAGACAAACTACCAAAAAGTCAAACAGACATACTGAATTACAAAATGAGACAGCAAAAAAAAAAACACCTTCACCAAGAAAATGGCTTATTGTATGTTTTATGATATTTAAAAATATTTTTGCTATGTTTATTCCCCAGAAAATAACCTAAATGGAGGTAGAAGGAAAAACACAAAATAATACTCTTGTTTTCATGCTGTGCCTGTACAAAGTTGAATAACTAAAGAGATTAAAAGTTACAAAAAGCACCACTAATTCACCCTTTGGAGAGTAACTCTGGCAGTGCTTTCATACCACAGAATATGTTTTGCCAGTTGTCTGGCCTAGAGTGGATGAAGGAAAGGAAATATTCTGATATCAAAGTTGTCAGTACTTCTGTAATTTAGATGTTGCACTGCAGTTGTTTTATCATCTGTAGGCCCTAGCTTATGTAAAAGACTTCATTAGAGACAAACAGGCCCCTTCCTGTTTTTCAGATTTGGAGTTAAAACTAACTGGACTGAATGATGTAAAAATAGATAACTGAACCATATATCAAGAGCATGGCTACTTACAACCAAGAAGTCAACTTTAAAAAGTAATCTGGTGTTTTAGAAAATAATTAGTAATTAATTACTTAGATATTAACAGATCCCTGAGAAAAACAAAACCTTCACTTTCATAATCTTCCTTGAAAAGAAGAAAATTAGAATATCAGTGTATTAGCAGATCACTCTTCTGCAATTCCTTGCATCACATTAGACTGCTTACAGTTAATTGTAAAGTGAAAGTACAAAGGAAAACGACTACATGCATCCCACATCTAAAAATAATGTTTTCCATTTACAAGTTTTAATTGGAAAGCCATTTAAAAGGTCTTTTTCTGGAAACATGAAGAGTAAGGTGCTTACCTATTTCATCCATTATATTCAGTACAGAACACTCATTTGCACTGCAGAGGTCTACTGTGCATCCATAGCATGATCCATATCACCCTGTATGCACGGCTTCAATCTCCCAGCCTACACTTAAAAAATTCAGGCTAGCAATTTTGCAAACCTGAAGTAGAAAGGAGGTGGTGTCACAGAAGAAAAAGGTGCAGTTTCAGACAGTGTGGAGAACGCATGCCATCAGGGTATCCTTTCGAGGTCAAAACTGACCCACTCTCACCATGGCCGGCCCAACATCTGATCAAAATGGAGTTTGTCACATCCACAGCATCATGAGATTATATTCAAGGACAGGGAGGGGGGGCAGTCTGCGGAGCACTCCCCTGTGCTCTGCGTCAATAGATTTGTGCTTAGCCTCTGTTAAGCCGCTCAAGCCACCGGTTATTGGTGCTGGCAGCTGTCTACCACACTGCCCCACTTCCTACTGCAAAGCACACTGCCTGGGCAAGAGGCCTTGGTCAGCCAGCTCCAACCCGCTCCCAAATAAAATGGAGAAAACAAACAGTGGAACCTCCAGGTTTGCCTTGAACAGCCCTTCAATTGTTCAAAACACATCCTCACCTCCCTTTTCAAACAGCTTAATGCAAAGATCTGTTACAGCAATATAAAAAATCCAACAAGCATTTCAAGATCAAAAACCGAATTGAGATGGGGCCTTGATTTTAAGGAAGAATTTTTGCATGTGTACATAAGCAGATTGTTTACTTAGGCATTTCCAAGATTTTAGTATTAAATATATTTATTGGCATTTTAACATTTCTTGGACATCAGGTAATTCTTGATGTGCTTCTATTACCTTGATAACAAACCAGACTTTTCAACAATCATAATGCCATCATTAATGTCAACACTTCGCTCAATATGGCAAAATAGTTACTAGCAAAATAATAGCAACTGCTATACAACTTCCGTCATCCTCAAAAAGAAATGCTAATAGCATATTTAATCCAGATTTTAAGAAATACCCGTGCTGTAGGGCCACCTACTCTATGCCATGTTTAACTTCCCACTAAGAAATAACACACATCTATGTAGTATGACCAAAAATAATTCTCCTCTGCAATGCCCTCATTATGTATTTTGTTACCAAACAATTAAAATCGGATTTGTCTCACCAACAAAATCATGGCATTGTTATACTTTTCATTTCAGTACCAACAGCTAATAAACATGCCCTACACTAACCATTTGCTAAACCAGAATAACTCCTAAGTACTCATGTGGCACAAGGGCTTTTCCCACCCACTGTGTGCTGGCCCATGCACAGGAGCTTAAAAAGGCACACAGCAGTCAGAGTCCTGTCCTGCAATGTGAAGAGCAGCCATGTGGCTGTGGTATAACCACAGAGCCTGGAAGAGTGGGATTAAGCATGTGGTCCTGTCAGAGCCTCCCCATATACCCCCAGCAATGGAAGTCCCAGGAGCACTAACCAACACTTAGCTTCTCACCATTTGGGTCTACATCTTTAGATGAAAACATTCCTGTTCTCTGATTTTCATTCATTTATTCAAATTATTGGTTCTGTTGTAAACATTCTTCTTCAGTCCTACAATTGAAAAAGTCTGAAACCAAATTTTGCTGGGGGACTGGCTACCCTATCATTGAACTGTAACTAAGGCTCTAGAGCTGCTCCCATGAAACTGAGCCTGGCTGTTTTATGGAATAGTAGGGAAGTAGACTGCTAAACATTATGTAGTTTTTGAGCTGCAAACTCAAAATAGAGTGCAAATATTAATTACCTTAGATTAGGAATACTGAAGATTAATTATCAAAAATTTTACTACATTTGTTCAGATGATGAGCAGGTAACTTGCTCTGCAAAATGTCCCCTTGAGGTACAGCACATGAAGTATGGAAAGCACACAAACAAATCCAGAACCCAGTTTACTCAGAGCATGTCCAAAACCACCCCACTGATAGTGAGTGACTGCAAATCAGAATTAAAAACTGAGGGAGAGAACAGGTTAAACTAACAAGACCCCTCCCAGCAATGGTTCTAAAAGCAGTGTTTGTGTATTCTGACACATTCACACACACTTCAGATCACATGGCCTGAGGAGGTAAAAGCTACTCTATCACTGGCATGTAGGGTAAATTAACTTGCTAATTCACTTTCTAATGCACAGTTCACTGAGCATACAATTACATAGAAAAGGAGAATAAAAACTCATGCAGTCAAGCATATTAAATTTGTACAGGTTTCTACATTATACAGAGTAGGGTTTTTTTAAATTCTGATTAACACATATACATAAACAAAACCACATCATCCACCTTTAAATCAAGTCACATGCACAGCAGTGAGCATATGCCATCCCTGTGTAGCACTGCCAGGCAAAAGCTACACTGCCAAAAATAGCCACAGAGTGTGCTGGAGTAGCTGCAGAATGCCCTAGATACATTTAGGCCATAAAGACTGAGCAGCACTAATGCAAGGAAAACTTAGACACTAAGGTTCATAAAAGGCCAAGGCTGAAAGAGAGAGAAAGATGAATTTCCATCCTTGAAGCTAATTTTTAATAGATGTTATTTTAGCTCAGTTTGAAAGGGAGACTTAAAGGCAGAAAGCTGAGAAATGCAGAGCCAGAACACATGTATATATACACAAAACATTACAGAAAAAGAATGTATTAAAACCCTTGGTAGAGGATTTCTATGAAAAAGCCAGCTAAAAGAAAAATGTGTTTTTTTTATTTTAGGAGAAGAAGATATAGAGTTGACTTTACAAGAGCACTGTCCCGTGCTCTGGTAGATGTTTCTCCTAATCAGTTTCTGAACTGTTTTTAAAACAGGATTTCTTCCTACCCCTCTTCTGAAAAGAGTACAAAAATTTAGCAGTTTTTTCCTAGCTCATGTAAAATACTATAAGCTGAAAGAGCTAAGCAAGTAAAGATCAGGGTGCTAAGTGTTTTAAGTCAGTTTCTATTGCACCAGGGCTGCTGGCAACAAGTAGGCTCCTGTCTGTCTCTTAGCAGGGTTCACTGAGAGAGCTTTAAACTAGATTGGAAGGGGGACAGGGACATAGGCTCAATACAGTCTGGGTGTGGGAAGGGGAGAACTATACCAACCCCACTAGTTAGGAAAAAAGAGGTTAAAGAGAGAATACCTCAAGTCAGGACAAGCAGCCAAAGATGTAACCACAAGACAGGATTATGGGGCATTCCTTCTTATCACCATGGGGATATTGGCACAGTCAAATAGTTCTGTAAGGTGCTTGTACACAGGGCACACATATGGGGGACAAAGAGGAGGAACAGGAGATCTGTGTGCAGTCACAGGGCTTTGACCTCATTGCAGTTTTGGAGATGTGATGGGATCATTCCCGTGGAATAGGATTACTGGAATGTAAGAACTGTCATTTAGCACAAGCATCATCTTCATAAACTTCAGCTATTTCATTTCAACAGATTTGGGAGGCACTGACAAGTGTGGACTTCTCAGTCAAATACTGAGAGTGACCAGAGTTAATTTCTGCAGTGGAGAGAGCAGAAATTCTGTCTTTCTAATGCTATCCTCCAAGTTACCTCTGAGGAAGAAAGCTCAGGCTCAGTGAAGTCTGATCATTGCCTATATCAACTGACTGAGACAAAATGGATTTCCCCAGATTAGCAGAGGATTGCCTTACACTGGCAGGCAAGGCTTCACCTTTAGGAGGCAGATGAGCAGTAAAAAGACAAGAGGCATCTCCAAATGTGCCCTGCCTCACTTACTGAGTGGCTTTCCATGTGGGTCTTAAGTAGTCTGTGAACCACCTATTGCACTTCCTTTGTGTCTATAAATGTCTCTGTAATAAATTGGCCTATTGGTTATTTATCATACATGTATAGATGTATTCAATTTCTTTTTCCTGTTCCTTACATGTTAAACCAAAAAGTAAATATTTTAACTACTTGCTTTCTGGTAGACAGGAAACAGTCACAGTTATGGAGCTGAACAGTCTCCTGACAAGACATGCTTTCACTGTAGATTCAATGTCCTCACAAAATTATTTTAGCACGTTAAAAGCAAAAGCTTCTGAAAATCTGAACAAGTAGTCACTTCCTTCCCCCCAGCAGTAATAACACAATGTATTTCTTTTTCGTCTGTAAAGTCAATAGTCACTGAAGCATGAGAATAAGCAGAAGTCAGGTGTCTTTCACTGTTCTGTTGACTTTGGTCCTGACCCACTGTGTGAGCTCTGTCCTTCCAACTGCATACAGAAGGGCAATGCCCCCATACCCAAGCAAGCTAGTATATAAACATCAAAAAGATCAGTTAAACATTGGTAGTGAGAGCAGATCTCATGTTGAAAACACTGCCCAAACCCCAAAGAGCATTAGCTGAAAACAGCTGAGTGCATGGGCTTAAGACCAGGAACAACAATGTAAAGATCCCTTTTGAAAGTTCAGTCTCTTCCATGGCTGTCCTGAAAACCTGTGTAAGGCAAAGCATGGCCAGACAGGGGGGACCATGGCTGGCAGCTGACAGATACCACAAGTGTTCTGCAATTCCTATTCCAGGAAGGGGAGAGAAGCACACTTCTGAGTCCTCAGGAGCCATTTGCCAGGAGTAAGACCTGTAGGTGATCTGGGTAGTCTGAGACAAGTCATTAGATACTGAAAAAAAGCCCTCTTTCTACCCAGCAATGCGATCCAAATATGCAGAATTTTTTTTTATTCTTAACCCATAATTGCACATTTGATCACATAGTTTTAGCAAAAAAAACAACTTTCTCCAACTATTTTGTAGGAGCCTTAGGATGCCAATTTGATTTCAAATTTTTTTAACTGTAGTTTATGTCACTATCGACATTTGGACTTCAGTTAGACCTACATCCACAGAAGTTTTTTTTTAATCAGCTATTTTGATTAATAATAGGTTCTGAGGGAATTTACTTGAGGGTGAGATTTGCTTCCCTTATACCAGCGTCCTAGAAGATGAGAGAGAACTTACGAGTTATTCCACACATTTATGTACCTAAGCAATGATGTCTGATAAACTCTTCAGTAGGAGGATGTCAGGAGAGTCATGACTTCCACTGTTGAGTAAAAATAGGCAAGTTTCAGTCACGAGAAGTCAGTATTAAGCAGCAGTGCATGTAGGCTTCCTTAATAAGAAGGAAGAGGTAGAATCCAGAATCGTGAAGTGGCATAATTTGCAGCTACATAGCATTAAAGAAAGAAAAATATTTCTGTCTATTGCCATTATTATGGAGCTCCTTGAAATGCAAGCTAAAGCAGCTGAAGTTAGTTTCACTAGGATGTTATTACTGGAAAGACATAGGAACTTCAGCTAGCAGCTCCAGGATAGGCCATTTTCCTTAGGAAGTGCATCACCTTTTCCCAAATGCTTCAGTGTAGTATCAAAGTGCTATGCATGTAACTGCTGTACATTATCCATGGGAAGCATGTATCCTCTAGAAACATTGTCTATTCACTTTTTTAATAAGCACATCTGTGAGAACTGCCAGGAATTGCACCTTGCCTGATGCGCTGGTGCACGTTTCCTCACAGCTATGTCCTTTTCTCCTAGCAAACAAAATTCTGTGGATAGAAGAGTCTCTTTTGCATATAGTTAAGCTGTATGCTTGGCAAGTCCTTGAAGGAGCTGCTCTGGACCAAGGAATTTGGTGAACAGATTTAAAAGACAAGAGCTACACTATCAAACACAGCAATTACTGAACAGTGAATAGAGCCTGAACAACCATGCAGCAGTTCAGTATTTGATTCAGTAGCAGAGGAGGCAGCCTCATTACTCCCCAAAGTGTTATTTGAGGCAGTTCATAAGCTGCAGCCAAATCCTAGTCTTAGGGGGGCAGCCTTGTTAGCCAATGTTAAAGTACTTGCAGCAAAAAAAAAAAAAAAAAAAAAATCCCAAAACACAAACAAAGAAAAACAAAAAAAACCAAAACAAAAAACCCCAAACAAAAACCAAACAACAACAACAAAGCTCCAACCAAAATAACAAACTGAAAAAGCCTCCCAAGCCCCCAATAGCCAATAACTTTTGGGTCTAGTTCAATATTAAATAACGCAGGCTTCAGAGACCACATATCAAAGAACTGAGTGGACCACT
This sequence comes from Chloebia gouldiae, assembly GCA_003676055.1. Classification (NCBI taxonomy): domain Eukaryota; kingdom Metazoa; phylum Chordata; class Aves; order Passeriformes; family Passeridae; genus Chloebia; species Chloebia gouldiae. The sequence goes on along the minus strand of QUSF01000002.1, from coordinate 59,204,841 downwards.
TCACTTTTTTTATGATAGTCTCTCTGAGGCACAGGCCAACTGTATCAGTACAGTTGCTTCTAGCTTTTGTGTTTGAAAATGCTGACTTTATACATCCTGGATGGCATCCATAATCCATCATTTTAACATCTCTCTCTTTCTGACTCATGATGCATCGTTTGCAATAAAATAAATGCAGCAAAGTCAAATTCAGTGCCAGGTCCCCCCCAGCATAAGCAGTGCAGCAAATTGATGGTATGGCTGCAAAACAATCTAGACATTTACTGCCAATAGCATAAGAACAAACCCAAGAAATCTGGACCCAGTCCAGCATAGCTTCTCTCCAGTTCTTGTAAATGCAGCTCTGATCTCTGGGAAGCTCTGAAGCATGAGTCAGATGAGCTACTGGCACACAAATAGCCACTATTCCAAATAAACAGACAGTGCAGGCTTCTAGGAAGCCCAGGTAAGTAAACACTGCAATATGAAGTGTGAAAAAGCAAGATTTCAGCTACAAAATATACAATAAAAGCAGAAGTAACTTTTCTTTATAATGTCTCTCTTCCTTGTGCCAGACACTTGTGACCTATCTTCCCATCAAATCCTATGGAGCCCTGTTCTCTGGCGAGTAGCAGGTTGGGTATTTCAGGACTGAAGCCCTTTGTTTCTCCATACAAGTAATACCAGGCTGTGCCGGAGCAGCGCTGCCTGCAGTCCTGCCAGAATGCCTCAGCCCTGACTGAGGAGAGGGATGATTCAGACCATTCATTTTATAACTCCCTTGCTCCAAACTCCCTTTCTGCAAATTGCTTAATAGCCTAATAATTCCCCACTTGCCACAAAGAGAAGTTTTAAAAAGTAACTACTCCACTGCAAAATTATTAACATTTTTATAGTTCTACTATTTTGAGATATGATGCGACAGCAGGATGTACAGGCCCACCAATAATTCAGAAGAAAAACAGATCTGGGATTCAAAGGCTGATGAAAAACTTGCACCAATTTCTTCAAGGCAACTTGAGGTACTATACTTTCCTTGGGAGCGTTCTCATTCTTTGAAATGGATATTGTATGGTTATTTTTTTCAAACAAGAATCAGACCACTAATTGTTTACTTGCAAAATGCAGTTCAGTTCAATAAAGCCAGAGAGATCCAGAGAGGGGAATAAGTACTTTCATTCCATTAACAAGAGAAGAATGTAAGTGCTTTAAGCATGGTCAGATTTGCTACTTTTTCAATTTACTTTGCTTCAGAAGAATGACAACAGGGACAAAGTTGGCCCAGCCTTTTTAATAGTGTTGCACAAGCCTAAGCATGCATCTTCTTGTGAGACATCTTTAAAATTCCCCACACATAGCTCTTCTTAGGACAGACTGAGCTCTGCGCTACTTGTGAGTTACAGCTACGCAGGGCAAAATTACAGTTGTGCAAAACATTTGCAGCTCTGAAAAGAGTAAACCATTCAATTGCAACTATCCCATGCAATATTTTAAATATTTCAAGGTCAATAAGCCCTGTTTTTATTTCAACTCCTACTCAAAGAATTTATTAAAAGACCTTTGGAAAAGCTTTTAAAAACCATGGGAAAGAAACATACATGACATCTAGCTTTTTAGTGCTCATAAACAGAAGCACCCAAGTCCTTTACTAGGCAGACTTCAACTGATACCATGGGATATCTTTCCAGTTGTGACAGCTGACGACAAAAATCAGTGTCCATCTATTTGTAGAATTAACTACAGCAGGTAATAGCCTAGCTGAGCTTTTTTTCCCACTCTCTTAGAAGGAAAGTACTTGACACAATAGAGCAAGAACAGGATCTAGAATTCCTGTCTACAAGCTTTGTGTTTCATTTGGCCAAAGCCTTTAATACAATCAATAGTGTAACCTCTTTCCACACTTCTCTGGCATTAATAATCTGCCTATGTATGTATTTGCTTAAGGATTAAAAAAAATCCTCAAAACAAACCATACCCCATCACCTCCCTAGATAAGTGTTCCTACTTTGTTTACCTGGGGGTAATATTTACCTATTAGCAATATTTACCTATTGTTCTTTCTCAAATAATCTATTTCAAGTATTGGATGTGTTGTCAATGATGCTTCACAAGTACCTATGTCACAGTACGTGGGTGAAGGATAGTACCTACTTGCTGAAGGGCAGATACAGGGACAAAGGCTTCTCTCCATGTCAAAAGCACTAAGCACAGCACTGCTCTGTACTTTGCCACAGCAGTCAGCAGCAGTCCTTGCTTGGAAAGCTCTGACACTAAGATATCCTCCAAAAGGTACCCACAGCCAGCAGAGATACAAACATCACTGATGAAAAAGGTTTAGCCAATAATGATCACCAAAATCACAAACCACACTATATCATGTTAGAATGTCTTATCCAGGTGGGACAGGGAACAGAAATACTTAAAAATGTGTTATTTCCTAGGCTGACCAGGCAGCTTTGTGTCTACAAAATTTACCAAAAGATACTCAAACTGCATAGAAGATGTTGTACATATTTACTTCTCAAGTCCATGACTAGGCAATCCGATGCAGGGGCAGCAGAGCCAGCAAACCAGCCTGGCAGGCAATCTCCATTTCCCTCTGCTTGGCCACCAGCACTTCAGCACGCAGAGCTCTTGGCTCTACTGGCACTTGACGGGCAGAGCTCAGAGCACCATGACCATCGTGCCATGCAAGTGCCCCATTAAAGCAGCCCCACTCTGCAAGCAGCAGTGTGCGAGCAGCTCCGACCAGATACAAGCCATGCCAGCCCAGCCCAACCAGGTCACCGAGTACAGCACCAGGAAACAGCAGAAAAGGCACAACTGCCAATTAACATAAGCCTCAACGCTCCACTTACTCAGCAGCCAGTTGTATTCAACACAAATTAGCTTCTCTTTCAGTACAAAGTCCCAATTAATCTTAAAGGCATGCAGGACACCAACAGACTCCCGATTTTCCTCATTTTATTTTTCTCCCTTTAAAAAGCAAAGCATAAAACATGATCCAACATTGCACTGCTTTGTAGTGCAGCACAAAATGAAGGTATTTGGAACGTGGCTTTAGCATTTATAATTGCACAACACTGCGTTATATAACAGAAAAGCCAGATCTCATTGGATTTTCCCATTTAAAGATCCAAGAGTGCAATAGAGAGCAGAGGTTTAACCACATGCACACAGTGATTTCACATCTTTTAATACCTACCTACAAGTAGCAAAGTCTTCTAAAAAAATTTGCAGGGAAACATGTTGTTAAAAAACATATTTGTGATATGTACCTCACAAACATATATATGTTATGCTCCATATTAAATCCTTCTGGAGAATACAATAAATATTGGTTTTACTTAAAGACCATTTAAGCAAAAGGAAAGTTAGACAAAAAGAAGGGGAGAAAACCTTGTGCAGAGAATGGAAAGTAGGAGCACTGTTGCTCAGCCAGTAATTAGAATCTCTTTGGCTGACTGTTTTTCCACGGACTAATATTCAATAATCCCTACGCAGCATGAAATATTTGAATCAGATGGGAAAGCTCTTATTATAATCACTATTGTCAGGATGTTCTGCAAAAACAAGCTCCCTCTCCCCAGAGAGGGTAATAGATACTGTTCCTGTAAATGCTACTAGACATTATATTTTTTCTGTAAGTCACAAGAATTTCCATGAGAAAAGGCAGTCATTGCAGCACAGGTCTCAGAGGGACTGTTAATCAATAACTGGTTATTTTCCAATAACCAGTCTCAGAAGGCAGCAGCTTTAAAACTGAAAAACAAGCTTTCCTCAAGTGAAGAACATGCCTCAGTTTTTATAAATATATTGTTATGCCATCTGGAGAAAAATTTTTCACAAGGATATGTAGTGACAGGACAAGGGGGAATTGGCTTCATACTGAACGAGGGTAGGTTTAAAGTAGATGTTAGAAAGGAATTCCCCACTGTGAGGGTGGTGAGGCACTACAACAGGTTGCCCATGGAAACTGTAGATTCCCCATCCCTGGAAGTGTGTAAGACCAGATTGGATGGGCCTCTGAGCAACCTGGTCTAATGGAAGGTGTCCTTGCCCACAGCAGGGGGGTCAGAAGCTTTAAAGCTCCTTCCAACCCAAACCATTCTGTGATTCTCTTGACTTCTGTAATTCTCACTCTCCCCCATCCTCCTAGCTTGGTGTATGTACTTCCACGCTACCTAAGTCCACCAAAAGTGAGGTCAGGTTGGATATTCTGTGAAGAGAATTTGCTGACAATAAGGATAGCAAAAGTCCTTCGAAAGTAAGCAAATCCCTCCCCCTCCCCTCAGACAAACATTACAACAGGTTTTATAACCACAGAGGAAAATACAAAATCTTACTCTTCTTAAAAGTATTGGATTCTGTTTACTTCTGAACAGAAGTTACTTACAGAACATCTCAATTATAAGCATGCAGTAACTCTACCAACCCACTATGCTTTAAGAAATATCTTGGCTCACTCCAATCATAACACATTACCAACCCCAGAAATGTAAAAGTGAACCTTCTCATGAAGTTGCTCCCTACCTTGTTTTCTTCTAAATCTATGTTAGCTCATATAATTTCAAGAGCAGAGGTCTGCTTATGTGACTCATTGGATGAAGTGTGTTAAATCACACTCCTTGGAGCTATGAAAAGGCCTCCAAAAGTGAATGCAAGAGGGAGCATAACCTCTCTCCCTAACACAGACTCGCTCCTGAATGCTCCCAGGAACTCATCAGGTTTACAAACCCATGCTGCTGTTTCCCCTACTTATAAAATAAAATAGAACAGAACCAACCACACCTCCCACACACACAAAAAAAAAAAAAAAAAAAAAAAAAAAAAAAGCCAGAAACACAGAAGAGGCCAATAACATCTTAAAAGTACCCCTGCCCAAGAACTCTACTGAAAACTGGCTGGCAGACTGACATCATGAAACCTTTGTGCCTTGATGCACAGGGAAAAAAAACCCTCAGTTTAACCATCTGGGACTAGATTTTAGGGATAAGAGCTTGCTACTGGCAATTACCCAGATCTGTTTGAAAATAAGTCCTAGGACAAGTTTAAGAAAAGTCCATAATCCAAGCCTGGAGTATAAAGACAGACTAAACAGCAATACTTTCTCAAAGTGTAAGCTAAATCTTTCATGAAGAGTTCCCTTAAGGGAAACTGCTAGTAGCAGCAAAACACACTAAACTTTACAGTCAGGCAAGAGCAGGGCCTGTTTGCAGAGCTAAAAATGAACAGAAATCACCTCTGCAAACCTTGGGGTCAGGGGCCTGTTCAGAACTGCAACACAATTATCCTGGAGATGCTGTCTTCACTTCTCAGGAAAGGAAGATCAAATCATCATAACTATCACCTTAAATATTTCAGTCCTGGAATGTTGCTCATCATGCAGATGCCACAAACATGTAAAATTTGAATGGAATTTTTAAAAAGCCTAACCAAAACAGGAGGCATCCACAAGCATCTCTGTGCTCTGTGTGAGCACCCCAGTCTGCACAGTACTGCTCTGCATCAGTTACTGACTACAAAGATTTATGTTGAACATGCTGCTGAAAAGCCAGGCTGTGCTGCATGCAGCCTTCAGTGACACTGAGCACATGAGATAAGGTTTACAGCAGCATAACTCTACCTAACTCACAAGGATGGGGAGGCTCATAGAAACTCCCTGGACACAAACTATGATAATTGTGTTTCCTGAAACTGACAATAACCTGGTAGAGAAAAATACTAGCACTGAAGTAATACCTTACAGCGCAATTCAGAAAAAACCAACCAACCAAAAAAAAAAACCAAAACACTAAAACAAATGGAAAGTATAAGAACATATCAAAACAATGATAACCCAGGCACAACAAGCACAAATTACTTGGTTTGCAGCCTGGTTTTATTGCCAATACCTCACTCAGCAGCTGGTTGTTGCTGTCCTTTTCTGGTTTACAGATGGTAACTGCCATCTGCTTTTTTCCTTACCTCTTATTTTACAGTTCAGACTGCAACTAAACACATCACTAACATAAGTTAGATGGCTAGAAAAGGTTGTTTGTGTTTAGAAAAACCCAACAAAACAAAACCTATTTTTTCATCCTTTGCTGCAGGGAATAAGAGTGAGGTAAACACATTTTAATTTTTCTGTTGAAAGGAAATGCACACAAAAAGTGAAAATAGCATTATCTAGAATTTGTATGGACCACATGTACATGGCAGGGTGTACATTCCTCAATGAAAGCACAGTTACAATTAAGAAGAAATAAGAGGCAAGAAAGCTCATCAGATTGTTTTCCACCACACTGCCACTCCTGCACTATAAACTAGTGCAAACTCCATTGACATGACATCTCTGTCTTCAGACAGAGCTCAGGTATGTTTGGTGTATTTGCGGTGTCTTAGCATACAAGCCAAAATTCAGTACTGTAATTTTCACCAGTGCATTTAGTCAGCATGCAGGTGATGAGGCAATTCACGTTGAATAAAGGAAAAAAAACCTAAAGCCAGAACTGGCTGTGTGAAAGAATGACTTCTTATGTCAAGGGCGGGTAACTGGATAAACCTGCATTTCCAAAAGAGCTTTCAGAAAAGCTTACTGAAGCAGAATTGAGAAACAAGATAGCTTTGTACACTAAGATAGAACAGTATGAATCAAGTTTTGTCAGCACTTCTATAATACACCTTGCCTGGGCAGGAGTTTAAAATGAAGCTGAAAAAGATCAGGAATTCAAGAATGAAAAAAAAAAAACAAACTACCCAAGCCTCTTCAGCACATCTACCAAAATGTTCTAGAGTATCATGAGATTTTAGAACGAGGATCTTTCACTGGGCTTTCAACTGGTCAGACTGTCTGCCTAGGACATCAGCACTACAATTGTATTCCCAGCAATCAAAACAGAACTCAAGCATCCTACAGAAAACTTAGTTTTGAAAGTGTTACTTCCTCAATCCTTTTCCTTACTGCCTCCCAGAAGATGATAAAAATTCTTCTTAATGTTTTCTCTGTCACTGACTATCCTCAGATCTTTCAGAGAGCATCCCTGTTCTGGATTAGGAAAGAGCACATTTTTAGCACAGCATACCCTGCAATAGGAGGCGAGTATGGCACTATGCTGCAGCAAAGCTCTTCTGAAGACAACGTTCACCTGGAGCATTTCCTGCAGAGGTGTGCTGTGGCACCAGCCTCATTCCATAGCCCTTCAGTGCTAAACAAAAATCCAGTGGCAGAGTACGGAAGAGATCTGTGAGCAGTTGTGCCTTGTGTGCCAGATTGCAGAAGGACGGTTGGTCCTATGTCAGCTTCAGATATAAGAGGAAGGCTCAGAAGAATGTTGGCAGTGAAAATCAATCAATCAACCTCTGTGTGAAGAGCTCACATTAATGGAGGCTCAGACTGGAGTGGTGTGAAACAAAAGAAATAAAGACTGATGAGCAGGTGGCCAGCAAACAAACTACAAATTCAGTCTCTAAGTACATTGAGTCCTTTCTGGGAACTCCAGTACCTTGACCATTTCTCCTGGCTTCTTGAGGGTTTTGCATAACTCTCAGAACACGAGGCAGAGAGTCAAATTTCCTAGGAATTAAGCCGATTGTAGATCTGGCCTCCAACATGCATATTGAAGACCACTTTCTGACATCAGAGACTAGTTGAAAATCCACAAATGTGAGATCTAATGGGAAACTCCTGCTTTCCCTGAAGCCATCTCTACAGACACTAGTACCAGAAAAGAAAGAGTGCTTCATCTAAATGAATTTTTATTCCTGTGTGATAGGCATCAACTGGAAGACCTCTATAATTTGGAATCTCTGCTACTTGCCACATTTTGTATCTCAGGAGATACCTGTGCTTGATTTGTTCCAACTGTTAATTCCAAACCCAGTTTCTTCTTGTTCACAACTGTACAAATAAAGTGCATTAAAATGTGCAGAAATATAGCTAATCCCTGAGAAAAACTATGTTTCCTCCAGAGAGCTGAAGTGCAAAACTAGGCTCCAACAGATCTGAAACAATTGGATGAAAAACTGTTAGTCCAGAATAAAAGAGAACAAAAACTTCAACAGACTATAAAAGGCAATCTTGTACCACCATCCCATTGAAGCTACAGAATGCATTAATCTAATTCAAAACAACTCAGAGTTCCCCAGCAGAAAAACACAGAGTACAGCTACAGGCCTGTGCCAGTAGTGACAAAACAGTTCAGTTTTCAACTGGTATAGCCTGCTCCAAACCCCTTGTCTCCTCCAGTACAACAGGGACACAATTCTGCTTTCTGGAGAAACCTGCATCCAGGTTAAGCTGCAGTGACCTGCCTTCTGGAACTTTGTTTACTCTAGCCATTATCAGCAAGTTAATCATTTAAAGGAGAAAGTGAAGCTAGCATTCAAATGGTTCTCCTCTGAAACTGCCAGGATAAAAAGAAAACTTATACCATCTGCATGCTACCCCTATCATTCCTCCCTTGAACTTGACTAAGCAGTTAAAGTTACATCTATACACTATGATGGGGCTTGGGACAATTTAGTTATTTAATGGCTCCCATAGTCAGACCTATAAATAAACAGGAGTTCTATGCAGAATTTAGTAAATGTGCTTCCACTCCGCTGAAAAAGAAAAGTAATTTACTTTGAGTAGCAGGTCTTCAAAGTCCAAGTTTTAGAATATTCCCTAATTTCATTTCTGGTATTTCATCTGAATTTTTATTTGCTTATTAAACATTGTCCCTTAGTGTCTCTTACATTTATTATACAAATCTGACCCACAGACAGTGTTCACTCAAACCATGCTTCAACTAAATGTATCTAAAACTCCTGAGTTTCAAGTAGTGCTTGGCTGCAAAAACAGTGCACTGTGAGATGCACCTTCAATGACTGAAGGCAGTTCATCAAAACAGAGCAAATTGCATCCATCATTGTGGGATTTGTTCTGGAATATTACTGTTGTGCTCTGAGGTTGGGTAGACTAGATTAAATAATACCATAGCATGTCTCACCAAACAAAAAATCCCACAACCACAAATCACTTCTGAAGAGACTTCTGATAATACCTTGAGACTCTTTTGAGATGCTGTCATTCAGAACTCTTAATTCTCAAAAAACAGAAAAACAAGGTCTCCAGTTGTAAAGTATAGATTGCCTTTTAAATTTTTTCTGGCTTCTTTAAATTCAGAAAAATTATTCTGTAGGTAGACGAGAAATCAAAGAACGCACACATGTGAGCTTGTGTGGGAAGAAAAATTATGTACTCCCACTGAATCAGCTGATCCTGGTAATACATAGAGCTCCATCACCACTCATGGCCACAAGCATTGCTCTAGGCCAGTGCTCATTAATTTCTCAGGAGTTCAATATGACAAAAGCTTTTCCCTTAAAAATAAATTCAGACTGCTACGTACCTGGGTACAAAGCCAGCTTAGAGGGAGTGAACAGATACAGCAGTTTCTGAGCAAGCTTTGCAAACAGCAGCAAGAACACCAAGACTCTTGACAAAACCACAATCATAAAAACATCAGGAGACAGAAGTGCAACATATTTCTTTTAAAAACATGAGGTTATCTATTCCCTCAATTTTTCACTGCAAAATAAAAACATTGTAGTACCTAGGTGTGTGTAATGCAGTACAATAGGACACAGAAATCTATTTCTTCTTGCTGTCAACTTATTCCAAAGGGATGTTATTGTACAAAGTCCTCAAAAGAGTATTATTTGCATATTTTCAGGGAGAAAAGAATGCAGCAAGACTTCAGAGAGTTTCAGGATTCTTGGACAGATCTATCACTTTCCAGGTTTCTCTTTTTCCCCCATAAAAAATGGCCATGAGCCTACATTTTCTTTATTTTCCACACAATCATATACCAAATTCCAGGCTTTTAAAGTCACGACTTTTATAGAGGTAATTATGAATAGGGAAAAACTCCACTGCTTTCTATCAATCTTTCATGAGTGGTGTTTCTTACACAAAAGCTTTCTTGAGAGTTATCTCAAATAAACTGAACACCAATCTTTTTGCAACTTCAACAAGCATCCTGTCCTGCAAGTACAGTAGTCAAAGGCTGCATCCTGTTCTTATCACCTGTTGAACACAGTGATCATTTAGATCTTGGATGAAATAACCCAAATTACTTACAAAAGCTATTTTTCAAAATTCAGTCTTTCCTTAAAAGGGATTATCCTAGTTCACATACCAAGTTCAACTGAATGCACCTTAACAAATAACTTAAAACTTTCAAAACTATCAACATCGTACCTTTTTTTTTTCTTACTTTTGTCATCAATGTACTCAATGTCAAGTATGCTCCCTGAGCACATGAATAGACCACAGGCTGTCGTTCCCCCCCCCCCCCAAAAAAAAAAAAAGTAGTCACCAAAAGAACTGAACACAATCCTCCAGAATCAGCAGTGGAAGCTTTTTCTCACAGGGCTAAGCTAGAAGTGTAAGATGATTCTCACCCAGCATAGATAAGCACTGTCAGTAATCCCAGCACACACTTTGATGAACAGGCTGTGTTACAACACAAGCCAAGCCCTCAGACTCTGGACTTTCTCTCTGAAAGTCAGAGGGACTGAACAAATCTGATTTGCTCCACTGGTCTGTAGACACATTCCCTGCTGTCCCTCAGACTTCCAGCTTAGTCTCTTTGCTTTACTGCTTATAATTTACTTCATGTTAGGATCTCTTTGTCATGGTTAAAAATGGAATGCTTCCTGGTACCTGGCACCTACAGCTATGAATGGGGAGTCCCTACTAACAGAGGCAGCAGCTTCCTGAAAAAAACACAAGTTCCTTTTTGTACCCTCAACAGCTACACTGTAAGCAATGAATGTAGGGCTTTTTAAAGAATGTACCTCACAGATGCTTTGAGAGGCATTTTAAAAGACCTCATTGGAATCTACAACTGCCTTGTGAGGGGAAGAGGAGGGGCAGACAGTGATTTCTATGGTGACCAGTTACAGGACCTGAGGGAATGGCCTGAAGTTGTGTCAAGGGAGGTTTAGGTTAGAATCAGAAAAAGGTTCTTCACCCAGATGGTGGTTGGGCACTGGAACAGGCTTGCCAGGCAAGTAGTCACAGAACCAATCCTGATGGAGTTTGAAAAATGTTTGGACAATACCCTTGGGCACATGGTGTGATTCTTAGGGATGGTCCTATGATGGTCTAGGAGATGGACCCAATGATCCTTGTGGGTCCCTTCCAAATCCCCTTTTTCCTGTGATTCTGTAAATAAATGTCTAGAAGAATCACAGATACTTTTGGACCCCTCTTCTCCTGGCCTTGGCTAGCAGAAAGAAAGGAAGTGCACACAAACATGAGCAGAACTCACTGGAAGGTGCAGGACACCAGACCACACTGTCCAGGTTCTCAGACCCTGCCCCTTTACACAACTAGCATCGAAATGAGAATTGGCTCCTTTCCTTCCACTCACTTTGCCTCAAATGCAGATGGGAAAGACAGGGCTATGCATTGTCAGAAAAACTTCCAGTACTTGATTTTATTAAGCCAGTTCATCAGCCTTTAACAATTGCTCACTGTTTTGCCCCAAACGAACAGGAGGTCAGCCTCCTAACCAGCATCAAGAGGCCCCATTGAGAACCAGCATCCCAGGCAGTTTTGCTGGTTTAAAGTGTGGTGAAAGCCAGAGACTCTGCTGTCATTCTGGATCCTGCCTGAGGCACAGACTCCGCAGCGTGGGATAAAATTACACTTCCACACCCCATGCAATACCTGTTTTGTAAGTATAAAGTTTCAGTTTCCAGGACTGTCAGCTTAATGCACTTGAAGGTGCCAAGTCCCGTTTTCTTTCAGGTATCTTAAGTTTGCTTTGGGTATAGACATACAGTAACAGACAACAACTGAATTAATAGTTAGACAATCTGAGTCTAAAAAAAATATGTATGTTTCACTAATACATGCAGAACATGTGACTAAGCACCCAAACAGTCATGATAGAAGAAATCTCCTCCATCCCTCTGGAAGAACAAAACTTTCATCTGAAATGAGCAGTATGCACAAACATTACCAGCCACACAACAGTGGCAAAACCTGCTGGTGATCACTTACATCACTGTCATTCACCAAAGGACTGGAAAAAGCCCTTCTCTTGTTTTCAAGATGACAAAGAATCAGTGCTACTGTTCAGAAAGCTGAGGCATGTATATCTAGCTTTGTGTTAGCAATACTCACACATCAGATTAGAGGTACCCTCCCTTGATCAGTTTTAAATAAGCAGGATGGTGAAGGATTCCACAGCTAAATTGAGACTTTTCATTAATTTGTCACAAATGTTGCAATTATATCAGTTATTAAGTAATCAAATCTATAACCCAGAAAGATGAGCGTTGCTTTTCCAGACTCATCAAGTGATAGTTTTAGAAACACGTTATCAACAGTTGATAAGGTCCTCCCACTAAGATGAAGGAAAGGAGGCATCACTTTAAAATTTCATAAAACTGAGTAAGGTTTTAAGACTACATCCAAAGAGAACAAAACTAACAGAGCAGAGGAGGAAAATCCTCTAAGGCAGATTGAATTGTTTGTGCCTCAATTCAAGGAACTGCTGAAGCTGAAGTTAATTACAGGTATCCATCCTGTGTGTGAAACACTAATCCACTCAAAGTATTATCTTTGTCATTTATGTACAGAACCACATATACACATTCTCTTCAGTCACAGAAACAATATCTATTTTACTGCAGAACTGCAGGAAAGCTGGTACCAAAGCCAAAACCCAATTCAACTGCAGAATAAGCTTCTGTAAACCCATAGAAATTGTATTTGAAGAGTGCACTATGTAGCAAAATTCCTGTATGTTATAACGGGGAAGAGAATAAATACTGTTAATAAAGGTAAAAAAGGATATTGAAAGTAATTGTTATTTGCACTCTTCTACTACGCAACAGGATCTCAAGACCCTGAAATTGTGGATGCCATACAGACCTATAACAAATATGCAGGCCTTGTCCCAAAGGCAAGAGGAAGAAAGGAAGTTAAAATATTTGTTAAAAAAGCACTAAACACAGTTTACATCAAAGCAAAGGAAACATCAGGAGCACATGGCTATAAAGGTCACTGTGTGCTTTTAATATCTCCAACATTGTCATTATTTGTTTTCACTGGAGAAAAACGCATTTTGCCTACCAGACTACTCCAGTTCAAATGAAGACAGACAAGCAAAGGAATGGCCAACACTAAAATAAATTTACAGAAAACCTCACAAAGGCCAGCCATTTTAAGATCGATATAAATATTTGTTTCCCAAATCACAAAAACAACACTTATAGAAACTCTAATCAAGCTTTAGTAGTCTGAGAAGATCTCAACTATGAAAATATTGATTATTTTGAATTTTGTGATAATATTCAAATACTCTTAATGGAGGAAGTATTTTGGAGTATCAGATCCATTAAAGGCCTCTTGGGTTTTAAACTGCTGTACAAAGACAGGTCCATCATGATACCAGAAACTGCAGATGAAGACATTTAGCCCATCTCCCACAAAGATGACCCAGACTTAGAATGTGCTAGAGAGAGAAAAAAAATTAAATTAAATCACAGTAGCTGCAGGTGCCTGCTGAGCAAAAACAACAGGTAAAGAATGATGAAAGGCAAACCCTGTAAAGAAGCAAGAGAACAAGAGACACTAAAGATTCACGAAAGCCCATGTGAGTCCATCACCCAGTCAGAGCTGCACTTGGTACCAGGTGAGAAGAAAAGCACCCTGAGTACACGAATTCTCCATTACCCAGCATTCCAGCCTAACCCACATAATGACTGATAACATTCAAATGTACAGACAGGCATTTACCCACAGGTATCACTGTGCAAATGGTGCACTGATCTAGAGACACTAGGAAATATCTTCATTATTTAGTAACATGAAAAGCAAATTAATATCATTCCAGAATATTTTGTATCATTTCCTATATTATTTCTCACCAGGAGCAGTCAAGGTAAGCTGACAATTTTTTTGTCTTCTTAAAACCACATGAACTTGTTTGCTTGTTATCTGTGCTACTGCTCACATACATCTGCTTACATTTCACAGCACAAAGAGAAAATAAAGGAATAATCAAAAATCAAATCTTAGGTAAAAGAAGAGAGACAAAGGATAAGCACATCTGTATAGCTCCTGCAAGTAGAAAAGAGTAGCTAAGTCAACTAACAGTGGGGAAACTAGCAGTGCCATTGAACAAAACCAGGCAAATCATCGATTTTTAGGTTTATGGACTGTTGACTCTGGAAGTCACCCAGCAGGTGATAAAGGAAAGTAATATGCTTCTTAAAACATTAAGAACTCAACCTCACCCTAGAGTTTGGATCTTCATTTTATATGGGCAGTTTCAAATACACAGAAGAGCAGTTAACGGTGTATACAAGACCCTAACACAACAGGCATATTAAGAATGACCAGCAATTTTATCATGAAGCTCTAACCAGTTTTTTACTATTTGGAGGTAAAAAAAAAAAGTACAAGCTGCAAACTCAAAAAAACCCCCACAAACAAAACCTGAGTTCTGAATTTGTTTGTAAAAGCTACCAAGCTAGCTACCTCTTTCCTTCAGAAAAAAAAAATCAGTTAGTTGTAAATTATTCAGATCTAATAAATACACATAACAAAAATTTGCTATTTAAATGCTTTCTAGCCTCTCCTGTTACATGGTGCAATGGTAATAACTGAAATTTAAAACAGTGTCTTGAGGCTACAAACATTTGTTTTGTAAACAAAAACTGGTACAATCCAACCCCTCCCTCTGCCCCCTCAAAAGGAGTGCTCATACACACAGCATGACTTGAAAACAAACAAAAAAAAAAAATACAGTCACAATTGTAAGTAGCAGAATCCCTGCCAGACTAAGAGTGTTTAAATACTAGGATCCATGTAGGAAATAGGAATTAAATTATACAAAGCAGACAGTGGCTACACAGGCTTGACAGACGTGCTATAAATCAATTTCCATCAGCATCCCTCTACCACCACTGCTTACCCACTTTAAGCACCATAAATATTTTTCTTTAACAATTTGTTGGGTTTCTGTTTGGGTTTTCTGTTTGGGTTTTCTGTCCATTTTGTATTGTTGTCAGGCAAAAAGTCAGCCTATTAGAACAATGTGTATTTTTCTATACTCTGCCAAAGGCACACTGCCCCTCCCGCACATGAGTGGAAGTATAGACAGTTTCACATTGTCTTTGGCAAAGCTGTCTTCTATAACAGGAGGGCATTGCATTCTGTACTCTCCAAGCCTACCCTTGTTTTTAACAGTTATTTACCCAGACTGTAAACAGAAGTCAAAGTAAACACACAGAAACTTACTCATATATTTCTGATGCAGTACCATTATCCCTACCAGAAGAAACGTGATTAATAACTAAAAAGTATTGTTTTCTTCATAGCCAAAACAGCCGGTTGCATAACAAGCCGGGGGATTTAAATACATCTATCCTGCACAGCACATTTATGAGTGCCAAACTGCACCAGTCACTTACAGACTCTCTGTAGCACACAGAAGAGCTAATAAAACACTGCTGTGCCTGCTGCGCAGTGTATCCCACAGGCAGCCCTGACTGCACTGCAAAACAGCAACGTACCTTTCAGTCTTGTGGAATTCCCATTTTTTTGCTGCTCATCCTCTTCATTAATGGTGAATAAACCCGGGGGATTTGGCCTGGCACTTTTCTTCAGTCTCTCTTGTCGCAGGGCAGTAGTTGAACCAGGCATGTTGCTGTTGCCTTTTGCTTATTAAAAAAAAAGTAAGAAACTCCAGCCCCTGATTAGCCACTAGCTGCAACGCTGTCTGTTCATTTGAGCACTTTTAACAGATCCCCTATGGATAAGCAGTATGCAAACAGCTGACAAATACCAACATCTAGTCAGCAGCGAAAGGCTTGCAGTCGTTCCCCTCCTTGAAGAAAAGCCCTAATTAAAGGCACATTGGTTTGGATGCTGCTTTTTGCTGTCTTAACCTGTTCAGTCAGATCCCAGCCCACAGCTCCAGGTTCCTTGCAGCAGCACCTTCTTCCCTGCAACCTTCTTCCAGCTACAGCACACTAAAATATTCAGCACGCAATACAAGAGGAGAAAATATGATACGGCGCTGTTAACAGTTGCCCTGACAACACGGACACATCCTAATCAAAGGAGGGTCTATGAGTGCTGTCTCCTCAGCTGCAGCGAGCCGGCCTTGGGAACGCAGTCTCCTGCACGCCTCTGGAGAGCTGGAAGCACCTCGGCAGCAGAGGCTGCTCCTTCCTCCTCTCCAGGCAGCGGGAGATGGAGCTGCGCTTGCACAAGCAGATGAGCACCGAGTGAAAAGAAGCCTGGAAAGCTCCAGGCATGAAGCTGGCTTTTTGCTCAGCTCCTCTGCTTATTCATGTTTAGAAATTTTAGCTTAACCTAAAACAATGAGGATGAGTCCTCTTCTGTATTTGCATGTGCTGGGTGTCGTGTGTGCCACCGCTCCCCCACCCCCTTAATCACCTTCCTATGCAGTACATACCTTTTGCATTAGGAATGCATACACCCACACTTACAGGCAGGTGTTGGAACATTCTTTTCCACATGTGAAAACGCAAAATTAAGAAATTTCTAGCTTGTGTGGAAAACACAAGGCAACAAAATTCTGAATATCCTGTACCATGCCATTAGTTTTACAGCACCAAACCTTTAACATACACTATGCAAAATGACCGAAGTCCAAACAGCCCAGGTAGTCTTAGTTAATTGATTTCCTTCATATGCTGGCATTCTGGATTTTCTTTAGCCATTTACAACACAATGCTCGCTCACGAGTTTTGCAGCCTGAATGTTTCATCCTTCACAGATGCAAATGCCACTATGCAACATGCTGGATACTCCACCTGAGAGACACCTCATTCTTCATCCACTTCCACCTCAATTCAGTGTGTGCTCACCATTTCAAAATGCTACCAAAGAAAAACTGCCAGCTTGAATCACTCTATAATTTTAAAAGTACATTATTTTTCTTCACTTCAGGGTTGTTCTGTTTTGGCTACTTTTTCATTTGTTTGTGTTTTTAAGGGAATCTTGATCAGTCACCACAAGATGGCACAGACATTAGCTGACAAGTCTGTAGGTGGCTCACTGAAAACTGCGAGTATATGGTCACCTCAATGACATAGGTAACAAAACTGAAGAAGGGTCAGAATTTATGACATGAACTATGTTGACTGCCACAGTAGCCTGGGATGCTCTTTACAGAGAAATCCTGGATCATGCTCAGCTGGCAGGATAGTTCTGTTCTTGCACATCGCAGGCTCATGAGCCAGGATCACAGCAGATCAAGAAGAAGAACACAGCACCACCTGAAGGCTCAGCTGCACCACTCTTCCCTCTCCAGCACACCCACAAAACGCCCAACCAAAACAGAAGCATTTTGCAGGATCAAGCCCAGAGCCCACCTCCAGTATGTATTTCCTCCTGGCTACATCCTGCCTCTTGGCTACACCTTGGACTCTGGGCGTACACGGAAGCTGTACACGACATCTGTCTGCAGTTAGAGACACTTTGTACTACAGGGTGTGGACAAAAGAGTAAAGAATAAAGCTCTAACACAAGCTGCTCTTTGGCTCAGCAATTTGCCTTCTGGCATTTATACAGGCACTACTACTTTATTCCATAAAGAGAAACAGCTTCATTCTTCAAATCTCATCTACCTAATGCTTCCCACAAACACAACAGAGTTTACATACAAACAGATTTGTTTGTATGTATTTACAAACAATACATAACACAAACACAAGGTGGACAGTAGTTAGTACCATCACAATTTTTCATACGTGCCAGACTTGTGAACAGAACAAAAGTAATAGAAAACAATATATATATGGCAGCTCCATTAAATATTGCTCCACCCCATTTAACTGCTTTAAGTAAGGATTTCTACCCTTTAAAAAATTATGTTTCATCACCTTTGATTAAAAACTCCTTAAACAGGCATTTCAAAACATGTAAGAACACACAAAAATACACCTGACTGGAGCAGCTTCTCAGCTCACAGGTATGTTGACTACTTCAGCATGTCCATTTCCCTATTACTGAAGGAGTCATGCAGAACAGCCACAGGACTGAGAATTACTTCCTTGGTCCTTGCAGGATCCCCCACACCCACAGGAGTGACTTGCCTTCCATACAAAATGTGGTAATAACCAAGTTTGATGTTCCAGGGGCTGGTGCAGATGGATTAGGGCAATGACAAACAGGCAACTGAGGTGTTGGCACACTCTGCTTCCTGTTGACTTATTAAAGCAGAGGTGACAGAGGAAAAGTATCAACAGCACATTCAGCTAACACAGCAAGATTTTGTTTCAAGGTCCCCATGGTTAAAAACTATGCCAGCATGTTTCCAAATGCCTAATAAAATGCAACTTATTACATATAAAAGACACCTATTATAATAAAAAACCCTCATAACTTTAGGCACCTGGACATTTTGTTTTCTGAAAAAACATTCCTAAAAATACTATTAAACATACATTAAAGGTACCAGCACTGCATAAGAGACTGTACTGACAACCCCCCTTCCTCAATCCACTAGTTTAGGGAAGAAAATCCTGAGGTATTCCTAGCAGGAAAGCTTTGCTTATTTCAGCCTTGTCTCATCTACGTGGGAGTTTCTACATGAAAACTGGGATGAAAGCAACATTTCCCTGAGGGAACAAAGGGGTGGATAATTTTAGGAACAACGCTGTTAAACACTTAAAAAAAAAAAGACAAAACAATTTTCTTACATAAACCCCATTATTGATTCTTTTCCCCCCCTCTAACCATTAGTCATCCTGGGTATTAAAACAATCACAGCTGTGCTCTCTTACTGATGGACTAAAAATCTTTCAAGAGATGGAGTGAGGGCAACTGTATCTTGAGGGCACTGGGTCATTCATGAGTTTTCCTTTTTACAACACCTGCAAACTGATTATCAGACAAACCATGACACTTAAACACACCCACTGGATTCTATAGGTATAATTACCTGCACAAAACATCATCTGATATGCAGCAGTCTTAAACAGCAGCTTGAACAAGGACTATTAGGACACTTATGATATGGGAAATGTAAATATTTATGACAACACGGTGAGAGATGTTTCTGCTTTACCATCAGGTAAAGACTTGATATCTTTACCTATTAAATTAAAAGGAAGTTGAAGCCAGTCACCATGGCTGAATTGCAGAATTGCCATCTTCTTTCATTAACAGGATTGTTTAATTCCCTGTAAAACTACCCAAACTGTCCATGAAGCTCATTACTGTGATTTAGAGTATAATGAATTGCACATAACTTTACATTCCACAGCCACTACCTTGTGAATGCTTACCCTCAACTTGTATGTATTTGTATCAAGAAAGAGATCAAACAAATATATTATTTTAGCATACATTCCTTTACAGATTGCCTCTATTTCATTGTTATTTCTGATATTCTTACAACTGAGAGGCTCAGGGCAAGGTAGGTATATATTTTGTATTTTTATGACAAGAAAGGATATAGAATTTTGCTTTGATATTCATGTTTTCCCTTCATGAAACAATACGATTCCATTGGGAACTAGGTTCCAAATGTTTCTTTCTTGGAAAAAAAAAAGTCAGGAAAATTCAGTTAAAATCTCCCATCCAGTTCTGCAAAAACATTACAACAAAAAAATTTCAGTGTACCTAATCATCAAAATACACAAATAGTATTTTGTATCGATTTTCATATTTTCAATATTAATATCTGTATCAAAAGCTTTTACTATGAACTAATTTAAAAATAGGCAGTGCTATACAATATCTCAAATTTGAAGGGATCCATAAAGATCATTAACTCCAATTCCCTATCTCTCAGGAGTATGTTGGAATACAAATACACAAACTAAACTCCAAAATCAGTCTATTCCTAGTTTTCTTCAGTAGTCATGTGTCTGCCTTTACTTTCTACTTCACTAGGTTTTAAATCAGGAAGTCAGGCCTAAAAGATGGAGAAAGTAGGGCTTTTACTTTTTCCCTACTCAAATGAGAAAATAGCTATTTATCCAGCATTAAAGGCCTGGAAACATCCTTTTCTATGGCATATAAATCTAGGATAAAAACTAGCTTTAAAAAGGCAGGCAGGATTCATCCCCACACCTCATTTTGTATTTTTTTACAGTTAACTTGGAAATAGCCACTGTATCAGAAAAAACACTTTTTCCATTAAGTCAACCACTCTCTCAGACACCTAATTTTTTTCCACTGCTGCTATTTTCTCTTCCTTTTACCTCTTGTTTTCCAAAAATGACACATAATAACCTTGTCTTTATAGTTTTCTAAGTTTCTCATCAAATATCTCTAAGGCCTCACTTTTATATACATGATAATAAAGGACCAGCCAATTATTTTTACTGCAGTAACTGATTTGTTTTTAAACAACTTCAGTTGTTCAAAACAACTGTTTATATAAACATCTGATATAATAATTTATTCTTTTTGCCTTCTTGGAAGGAAAAAAAAAGCCCCTTGAATTAATCAGTAAGAATATAAAATGCTAGAGAATAAGAAGGAAAACCTTCTTCCCAGTTTGCTGTCCCTCTGACACACACGGTGCCCTACACTGGACCAAGGGCTGTTAAGAGCTCCTCAGAAGTGACTAGACAGAAGGTAAGTGTTAACTGTTTCTCCTTCTGCCAAAGAAATCTAAACCTGTGTGCATTGCCATGCAAAGAAAAAATTCAGGAGAAGGCTGGAAGCCCTGCCCTGTTTCAGTCAAACTAATTCATCAGCACAAAAAGGCATATGAACATGAGGAGCTCATCAAGAACTTAAGTCTCATCATTCACAAACACTTTCCACACACACACACAAATAAAACAATCAAATACAAGACTTACATTAACAAGTCTGTCACATATTTTAATTAAATTGATTTGCATAGCATGACTAATTATAAACATTGCACAAGGCACACCATGATGAATCAAGAACATGTTTGATCACTCTTAGTCAACACTCTTTATTTATATATAACAGAATTATGTTGGATCAGACCCTATAAGAACATTTCATGTAACTTCAAGCAATGGTCAGTTAAATAAGGAAAGGCAGCAAGGAATTGGGAGTTCACAGGACAGTAGCAAACAGGAATTTAGTAGAAGACAGAAGTTATGAATTCTAATTGCCCTACAACTAATAGCCAGGGCAATGTTGTGACTGCTTTTGTCTGTTGAAAAAAAAAAAAAAAAAAAAAAACCAAGAAAAAAAGAAAAAAAAGCTTATTTTTTAAAATACCTGGGTTTAATACATGTCAAGAGAACCGAGAACCAAGCATTTGTATAGCACTCAAAATTAAGAATACTTATGTACAAACTAAGTTTTCAGTAGAAATGAATACTTCGAAGACAAGGCTCCAAGCTTTTTCACAAAAACATGGATATGAAAGAAAAGGAACTATGCCAAAACCAAATTAATTTTTATTTCCATTGTAGTATTACTGGCATTAGTATCTGATGGATGGAATCCTGTGAACTGTGTTAATTACCAGTGCTTTCCTGACATCTTAGTTCCAAACATGTTTCTTAGAGGATGACCAAGATGTCTGGACTTTTGGATAAAAGGGAGTTTCAGATAAACAAGGAATATTTGGAGACATCAGTACTTTATTTCTTCCCTCACTAGTCTCAGAGTGACTCTCCTTCTGGAGCACAAATCATTCCATCACCTCTCCAAAGAAACTCTTTGTTAACAAGAGTCAGGGTTTCTAACTCCATTTATTTGAACAGCAAGGCAGCCTAGTCCTGCATGTCATCTTAGCAGACAACCTACAGTTATTTCCCTTGAACTCAGACAGATCTCCTAGCATACATATTTCCAAGCTTTGTCCCTAAAGCCTACTTGTTTTCATGAAAGCAAATATGGCATGACTTCAGAACCAACACTGAGGGAGAGCTGCAGAATTAAACCTGAACCATTTCTCATGCATGTGTAAGGCAAAAAAGAATATTATACACACATAGCCTTTTCTGCCATAGTTCTTGGAAGGCCACTGCATCTCTCTAAAAGAAGTCACATAGAGGGGATCCCCTCCCTGAAGGAAGGACAGATAGACAAAGAGAGCTAACACAACAGCAGCAGTACACTGTGGCTTGTATTGTGGATGTAGACTTAGACATACTTTTTTCAAGTGGAAAAGAAAGTATGTTGTTGCAAGATGATACAGTATTTGCATAATTGAGGCAATTATTTCTCTGATCATTTAATTACTTTTAACACCACAAACAATTTTCAGCTCTAAAGTATTAAATTTGTTTATCTGGGATAATAATAAATCATGCAAATAAAATATTAGAGTCAGAGTACTGTAAATTTACATTTTGCAGTTTGAAACAGCACATACCCAAGTACATCTCCTTTCAAAATTAAACCCAAGGAAAACAGCAATGCATATTACTTAAACTAAATTAGTAAAACTCCTCTTTCTGTATTACAAGTACTGCATAAGCCAGCTGTTTGACCATCACTTAGCAGGCCTGATTCTTCATAAACTCTTTTTGTTTTTTTTAGTGGTAGTACTTAGCTTTGGGGCTTTTGTGTGGCTGTGTGTGTAGAGTTACTATGGTTTTGAATTTTTTTTGGGGGGGGTGGATTTCTTTGGACAGGGCTGGGTTTTTGTTGTTGAGTTTGTGTTTCTTGTGGTTTGTTTCACAGAGACATCTCTTTTTTTTATACTAGTAATGCTGGGTGTAGGTGGGTGGAGAAAGACAGCCTGACTCCCATTACACTATAAGCACACAAAAAGGCTTGTTCAAACTTTTCCATAGTGTGTAGACCTTGCACAGACATTATTTGACCAATCAGAGATACCCAGACACAGTACTTGAACAGCTTTCTAAAGTTGAGGCATGGCTTCTATGAGGATTTCAACCTAAATTTAATTTAGTTGTATCATTTTCATTCTACAAGGTACTGATAAATCTCAGTCTCTATATATTCTGTACTGCCTCAAAAATCGTTAATGCGGGACCAAAGATATAATCATAGGCTCCGATACACAATTTCATAGTTTGAATAGGTTTTCATCAGAGGGACGGTGGCAATAGAAGAATTGCAGATTTATGTATTGAAAGACAAAGGGTTCACACTGTGCTACCGTTTAGATACTCACGGATGGAAATTGGAGCACGCCCACCACACACAAGCATCAACACTCGCAGCGTTTTTGAGCGCACAGCCTCCCGGCAGTCCCCGTTCCCTGCTCGCGGAGGTGACCCTCGGGCGGGACCGCAGCCTGGAGCACCGCGACATCCCCCGCTGCCGGGGATGGGCACGGGTATATCCATCCCCTCCTCGGAACACAGTGACCAGCGGCCCCCTGCACCCGGCAGCTCCCCTTGGAAAGGACATCAATCGCCTGAGCCGGCCAGAGAGACAAAACCCGCGTGTCACAACACCGTTGTATAAATTCTCCCCAGCAAAACACGTTGGAACCGCTGGGAAAGAGCCATGAGAACCAGAGCAAGCCTTCCACTCCCAGCCACTGTATGCTTTCTGCACTTTTGTGTGTTCTCTAATAATTTATCTATTTGTTAAGAAAAAAAAATAAACACAGCAAGATGAAACTTGATTTAGTCTCAGACGGAGAAAATACCAGGCTAAGCAAGCAACAGATACAAAGTCCCATCAGCAGTGAAGAAGTGAACACCTCAAGATTTCAGCTTTCACAAGTCACCTGGCACTGACACGATTTAAAGGGCAGAGTTGTTTTGCTGCTAAAAGTACAGAGTAATATTAAGCTCCCTTAGAAGAAAGAACTACAACAGTACACAAAAACACAGCATTAAAGTTTCTTTGCAACATTGCAAACACACAGTTCTCTCTCTAGTATCCCTGAGCTTGAGCAAATTGTTACCTGTGCACAGAGCTGGCTAAGGCAGCCCAGAGCACGCATGAGGAACACTCACAGGCAGAGACATGCATATGTTTATGGATGGGCAACCATAAAATTAGGTGCCTCAGAAGCTTCTCCATGTGGTATTCCCCACAAGAGGGCCCCTCTCATCTCAGGAATCACTGAAGAGCTTGTTAGCACTATTAGATGCTCGAGTAGCTATGACTGAAAAATTCTAACTGGTGTAATTTGGTATATCCCCTGAGCACTGTACTCACTTTGCCATCTATACATTTATGAATGGCAGAATAAAAAAAAAAAAAAACTTCACCCTGATAACTAATTTTCTTTGGGTAAATGGCTTAATTAAGTGCAGCAGATCATCTGCCAATAAAGAGAGCCACTTATAACATCTCCCTGCAACACCCTTGTGGTGATGTTGAAGTTTTCCCCAGGATCAGCCCTGAAAGTCCATGTGTGTAGCCACAGAAGGCAAGGAAAGAAACAAGCCAGCCATGCACCACAACACACACAGAGCTTTGTTATTTCAACAGAGGCAATAGTTTGACCAGTAGCTAATTTCACCAAACACAGATGGGATGTTGGCCTTCCTGAGGAGCAGGATCCAGACACAGGTGTTCCGCTTGCAGAGCAGACTGCAGCCAAAGCCATCTGCATCACCCTCCCTGGGCACACACATCTGTTTGCTTATGGATGGACCAAAAAACCACAGAGCTTGATGTGCTTTGAGGTTGTTCCTGTTTGTGAACCCCTGCGATAACTAAAGAGACCTAAAAGGATCTCAAGCAGCCAACAAACTTCACAGAAAAGCCTCACAGTTAAGCTTCACAGGAGTGTAACTCGGACATTTCACTCACGAAGAAGTTTCAAATGAACTTTGACAGCATGAAGTAATTTAAATTCAAAATACTCAAGAACTTATGCAAGCAGATCCTTCGGTCTACAGATGTTCCAATGAGTAAAAGTTCAACACATAAGCTTGAAAGGAAATGATAAAGGAAACTCAGAATAAATCTAGGCACATAAATCCTTTTAAAACAGAACATATGCAAAATACATGTCACCTGTCGGCTCGATTCTAGTTTTGGTAGGTAATTATAAAAAGACTGATAATCCAGTTAAAGTTAAAAAAAAAAAAAAAGCAGGAAAAAAAACAAACCACATCAGCAATGTAAGGTAGAGAACTGGAAAAGAGTTTGTTAGAAATGGCTTCAAAAACCAGTCAATTCTTGCCATGGAAAGTGAAATCAGTGTGGCTGCAAACTCTGAAACACATAGGAATGCAGATGCATGTCCTTTCTGAAGCTGAACTTTAGAGATACCTGGGAGAGACTTGTAAGGATTTCTGAGCTATATTCTATACTTCTAAGTCTAATGAA
Source organism: Chloebia gouldiae (assembly GCA_003676055.1). NCBI lineage: Eukaryota > Metazoa > Chordata > Aves > Passeriformes > Passeridae > Chloebia > Chloebia gouldiae. The sequence goes on along the minus strand of QUSF01000002.1, from coordinate 59,179,631 downwards.
GACAGTACTTGGATGGATCTGCCCACAGTCATTGCTTGTGACTGCATGTCTGCATTACATAAAGTATGTATTAAAAACATTATACTGACAAAACACAATCCATCAGCCAACAGCCATATGGCCTATTCATATGCTGTTTTGATACAAAAACTCACTATTTGGTTCAGAGATAAACTTGGACTTATGTTAGAGAAGGACTAGCAAAGGGTGAGTGGAGTGGCACTGGGGAGGACAGTAAAAAAGGACAGGACTAAAAGTTAGACCCATACTTCACAGTCCAGCAAGCAGCAAAAGCAAACAGCATCTGCTCCTACAACAGCGATACAGCGGTCAATCCGCTTGCGTAAACCAAAAATCTCCTCCCTGCACCCTCCTCACCCTTAGGGCCAAAATAAAAGCGAGTTAAAACGGTCTCGCTACTGCATCCCTCCTTAGAGGAGACGCAAGGACATCTCCCCGCTTTCCCTGTAGGAAAGAAGGGCTTGCAACAGCCCGTCACTCGCACGCGTTTGAGGCGCAGCCAAACCCCGGGCCCCGCTCCGCAGGCGCCGGGGCGCTGCCCCCAGGTACCTTGACCCTGCCGAGCCGTCCCTCCGCCCCCGCCGGGGCTCACCCCGTCCCCGTTAGCAGCGTCTTGCGGCTATCCACCCAGCGTACTGCCGGAGCTCGGCGCTACCGAACCCGGGTCAAAGCCCACAGCCCGGCGGCCGCCCCCTCCAGACCCCTTCCTCGCCGGGCGGCTCCGCGGCACTCCGAGCCCGTGGAGCGGAGGCTTCAGAACGACCAGCGGCGACCCGGGAGCGACGGCGCGGCCCCGCCGATGCCGCCGCGCGGGGTCGGGAGGGGTCTCGCCGCTACGGCGGGCACGGTTCGGGCACGGTTCGGGCACGCCGCCCCCGCCAGCCGGGGGCCGACCCCCCGGCTGGCCCCGGCGGTGCCCGGAGAAGGCAGCGAAGTGTCCGCACGGCCGGGCGGCCGCGCAGCGCCCCCGCACCTGTTGCGGACGAGGCCGCCGGGCCCGCCGCGCTCCCGCTCCGCACGGCGCCCGCGGCCGCCCGGGAGCGCGGGGCCCCCGCACCCCAGGCGGGCCGCTCCGCTCCGCGCCGAGCCGCCCTCCCTCCGCCCCGACCGGCTCGGCCGCAGCCGCTGCTCACCTGCGGGCCGCCGGCGCCCGCCGCTCCTGCCCGCGGCCTCCGCCATGTCTCCTCCTGCTCGCCGAGCGCGGCTGCTCCGCCCCGCGGCTCCGCGGCCCGGGGCAGGTGAGCGCCACGTCCCCCGCCCCCGCCCGCGGCTCTGCCCGGCAGCAGGTGAGGGCGGGACCGGCGCCCGCGGCCCCGGCGCAGCCGCCTCGGCCGGGCTGGAGGCGTTTATGCGGCGGCGGTGGTGCGGGGGCGGCTGCCCGCACTCCCGGCCCCTGCGGCGGCCCGGGCTGCGAGGTGCCGCTGTTCACACAGGTGTAATTAGTTTTTGCTTCAGAGCAGCTCCCGCCGCGTTGGCACAGCTCGTTCCGTACCGGCGCCGAGAGAAAAAACAGGTTTGGGGATGCTCGCCATCTCGACAGTAGGTGGGAGGAGTGGCGGCCGCCTCGCAAGCCCAGGCGGTTCGCCGCATCGTGTGGGAAAGAGCTGCACTGCTGTAGACTCGTCCCTGCGGCACGTGCTCTCGAACAGCCGGTTTTAAAGCTGCGTGCAACGCCTTGCTTCCAAAAAAAATGGCTCTGAAGAGCTGTCGATGTATCAGTCACTTCTGTAAAGGTCATGGTCCTGTTACCTTTCCCATGAGTTTGCCTTAACTTGCTTTATGGTGCTTTTCAGGCTCATAAGAGTGTTTCTCTTTAAGGTTTTCTCATCTGCATCAAAACATAATTTAACTTTGCATCTTCTTGTAGGTAGCACCAATCATCAGAACTACAGGTGAAGGAGGGTGGATGAATTGGGGAACTCATAGGATGCAGCAGTGGAAGCAGGTGCGGAGGGGCAGCTCCCTTAGTCTGGTGCACTTGGACCGAGCAAACTTCAGTCACCACAAAGAGCGCCCCCCTTTCAGAAAGTGCTAAGTTCAGCACAAGGTCTTCTAGGGGGAGGAGAGATTAATATTTTTCTGTTGCACCAAGATCCATTTGTGCTCTAAAACAAGGAATCTGGGGTTTGGGTGATAAACATGCCCTGTGGCTTGTGGGCAGCAGTGTCTGTAATAGAAAAGGCTGGGCTCTATGCTGAAAGGTGAAAAAGACAGCAAAATCAGCACTGCCTTGGTCAAGTTTTCACTTCTGTGCTCTCTTAAGGGAGGTGTCTCTCAGTCATCTTGAGCCCTGGATTAGAACAGCACTGATCAAGGACTAAGAGATTATCCAGGTTCAAACCCAGTGCTATGCCCTATGGTCAAATGTTGCCTTCAGCAAAGTCTTGCACTATTGTAATCTTAAAGCCCTCACTTGTGGTCCCTCCACCCACGAGCATATTCTGGGAGCCAGGCTGAAGAATCACAAGCTGATCTGTCTGGTGCACATCATCCCAAAATGTTACGTTTTGTTTTATCTGAGGATGTAAAAAGTAACATCTGGTACAATTTATATGAAGTAGCCTGATGTAAGGATCTTACATAAGCTTTTGTGCACCGATCTAGTGATCTAGTTAGTACCTGTATGGATTAGCTGTGCTGCTCAGGGAACCACATTCAGACCAGAATTGCTGGGGAAGCATAAGTGTACATGACCTGTCCTGGGCATGAATCAGATCCAAGAGAATCTCACCATGGAGAATACAGAACTGATTGCTAAGCAATGCTGCAGAAGCCACCTTGGGTCTGGTGAAGCCAGCAAAGAACTATAGAAGTTAATTCCCAGCTGGTGCCAGGCTAGGTCTCATGGAGACATTCACTGGAAACCTCGATCACACTCCTTTCTTCCTTACATAGTTGGCATTTCTGAGCAGCCTGAGTCATAAAGAACAGGCTGCATGCTTTCCAAGTAAACAGAGCAGTGCAATTACTTTCCAGTCACACTGCATGAAACCAGAGGTATTCAAAGCTGGACCAATATAGGATCATGCTTCACACAAAAATCAAATTAGAGAAGTTCATTGTCAGAGGGTTACTTCTCAATGGGTAAAGTCTTTTTTAAGTTTTGGGTTTTACAAGTTAGCTTCCACCACTGGTCTTTCTAGTGTTTAAAATTACCCTGAAAATGTATTGTTTTCTGCTGTAATAGCAGTAGAAATTAATAAACAGTAGCTGTGTTTCTCATGAAATGCAGTGAAGTTTTTGGAATGAGTTCTATCTGTGCCTAAAAATCAATAGAACCATCTTCAGAGTACAAAAAATCTGACTAAAATTATTTAATCTACTGTTCTTAATCTTACTTTTTAAATACATAATTGTTGCATCGTAGCCAGCAAAAGTTACTGTATACACATTATAACAATGTGTTTATGTTTTAAAAAAATATTAGCGTCCTTTGAAAATACCTGCTAGACCTGAAAAATTAAGCCTTTTACTGGTTACCAAGGCTTATGAAAAAAGAACTAGCTTCTTGTCCAGGTAAGTCTTACCCTCAATGGAATTTTTTGCAGCTGCCCCAGAAGAATCTGTTGATATCCATTGCTAGAATGGTGGAGCGACAGTGACAGTGGATGGATAGGGAACAACCACCATCCTTTTTCATTACATGTGAGAAAAAAAAATCATTGCATAAACAAAAGTAGAAAAAGAAACAACAGGCCACAATGACTATTCAGTGGATGGAGGCAGGACTTTCCATTTCTCAAGTCAAGTACAGCACCCAGAGAAGAATTTTGTTTAGTCTTGGCTTGTTAGTACAGGAATTAGACTGAATAGAAAAACCAAGAAAATATTCAGTGCTATGGTTATTATAGTCAAACTGCAGTAAGTTTAAGATGCATCAGAAAGGTTCCCTTGATACTCAGTTTGAATTCTTTTTTTATTCAAATATTTTCCAGTTCTACACCATTGTTATTATTTTAGAAGTCCAAAAATATAGGAAAAAGTAAGTCTTAGGTTATTTTTATTTTCAGTTGTGTATGTCAGAGATAGCTTTAGAACAAGCTAACATTACCGTGGTTCAGGTGTATACAACTGGTACAGTTCAGTAGTACATAAACAACTCTAAAACAAATGCACCATAGAACTTAAATTACCAAAAATAAACAATATTAAACTATATAGGGCAGTAGGTAAAAACAATTACCTTTAGGTCTTGCACACTAAAAGAAAACTATCTAATTATGATTGAAATTATGAAGCTCTACTACAGATAATATTGAGATATATTACAAAGAAATTGAAAAGTTGTTGTCACATTTTGGTTTTGTTCCAGTGATGTACTGTTACGTGAAATCTTACATCAGTTTGTCATGAAATTAACATCTGCTTACTTTAAATACAATATTATAACTTTTGTGTGTATGTTTTCTAAAAATTTTTGAAAAACTTGCATGTAAAAACATTTAAAGTAAAATAATGTTGCAGGTTGTTTACAGATTCCTTATGGATTATGGGAGTAAAAGCAGTCAGGAAGCTGCAGTGTTTTTAACATTGGTAAACAAATACTGGATTAAAGTGCAACAGTCCTTCTGACAGCACACCTGCTCTGGCTGAAAGGAAATCTTTTCATCTCTGCAGAGAAGCAAAGAAAAAATATCAGTGTCAGGCGTGTTTCTCTCGGAACTCAGTGATCGCCTTCCAGAGTGTGCACAGCATTCCTCCTCTGCAAAGAAAAATCATAAAGACACTCAGGTACAAAGATACTCTCTAGTCTGAAAGCCTTCCAACTGAGGTGCTTTCTGATTTTCTTGCTCTGGTTTTGATCAATGATATTCAGTGGGAAGGCTGATCAAAGGTGAAATCCAACATGCATTACTCAAACAGAGAACAGAGTCCTTTTCTGATTACAAGACAGGGAAATCTTTCCACTTGGCAGATGCCTGCTGTCTGGAATTCAGACTTCTGGTCCAAAGGACTTGCATAACCCACATTTGACTTCCAGCATGGTGCAAGCTGGTGACCTATACACCTGGCATGATTAGGTGAAATGTAGTGTTACTTACAGTGCATGAGTAAGGTTTCTGAAGTTTGATGATGATAATAAACTATTGAAAGTTCTTCTAGCTCTACTTTTTTAAATAAAAGCAAGGTTCTAATGGGATATCCAATGTCTCCAGTTGTAAGGTAAATGCTTTACCTTAAAATTTTGCTTTCAATAGAAAAAGCTTATTTTAAGCTTTAAACAATATCAGATCTTTGGCAGAAATATATCAGCATACAAAGACATACTGGAAAGTATTAGTTATTTTAAATGAATTGTACATGATGCAGTAAGTAAAGACTTAGTTAATTTTCCTTCTTACAAAGCACAATTCATTTAACTGTGCAGGATTACCTCAGTCTCAAACATTTCAGATCATCTCGTGTAACATAGCAGAGAACATCCGTTAAGGTATAGTCTTCAGCCAAGAACTGCAGAAAGAATTTTAAATAAACATTGTGTTAGAAATATTATTTAAATTGCTAAGCTCATCTTCCTAGAATTATCTGCCCCTAAAAGTAGAAGGGTAAATTAGAGAAAAACCTAAAATTGGGCTGAAATCTGGCACGTGTAACAGAAAAACATGGTTTCTACAAATACAGTGAATCTACTTAAATTTTACACTGTATACTCTGCATCGGCATACCAGGCACAATTTGAAAGATGTAATGCTTTTACAGCTACTAAAAACCTTCATCAACTGGCATTTCTATTGCTACCACTGGTATCACAGAATTACAGACTTCACTGAACACAAATTCGACCATAAGTAATAGCACATTTAACCCATGAGGAAATTAAAACAGTTAAGATGTACCTTTTCAAGAATGGCATCTAAATTTGATGTAATTGAACTTGGAGGAACCTTTGGTCTGATCTGTGGGAGTGATAACTACATGCAGGTATTCCTAAATTAGCTGAAATCTTTAACACCTCTAAAGTTATATAATTTGCTGCAGAGCAGACTGATCTACTTAGGATATTTCACTGTAGCATAGCTAAGGGTGAACATGTATCCTGTATCTAGAGTATCATCAGCAGGAATATTGCAGTGTTTGTAAAGACACTGAAAACCCAAGAGTGTCTATTTACCAGGATATTTTATTGCTTTATTTACAATCAGATTTAGGAACTATTAATGGTACTTTATATTTATGAAGGCCTTCACATTCATGGCTTTTTCCTATCCTCTGAAAACAAATTAATCTCTCAAGATGTGCTAAAGTAATTAGAAAGGTTTGGTATTTTTTTTAAAACTGATTCAGAAAACAGTATTGCAACTGTGTCAGGCAGTGAATAGGATCATTGCTACCTTGTTTATCGTGGCCTCATCAGCTCCATGAACTCTCAGCCAGTTTATGAGATCAGGGTCTTCGGTCCCTGTGCCAGTGGAATGACGATGACGGACAGACAATCCAGGAATATCTGAAACAAGCATATTTGAGACAAGGTTCTGTGTTGCCAAAGCAACCTCTTTTCATTTTTGACTCCTCAAGCACTCTCTTCAGTGAGCTTTTCCTTCAAGCTTTGAATACTAGTGTCCTCATAAATAAATGCTAATTCCCAAGGAAAACACATTTAATTACAATTTATAGACAAGTATACATTAATTTCTCTGCTTAGTTAAGGGTCGAGTTAAAGTAGTGTGAACATTGACACACACAAAATTTTTCTGCCCTCTTCTGCAAATGACTTTGCTAGTACAAGGCACATCAATTTCACTCTCACTGTTTCTACACTAAGGTTGTTGCATCAATTAACTGCACTGTTCAGTGTAACTCATACAGCTGCTGCACAGGCAATGTCTTAGGCTGAGGATCAGTTGCTTTTGGGAAGCAGCACTTAGAAGAAAATTACACAGAAATATCAAACTGCATTAGCACTTCCACCTTCTTCAGGGCAGACACAGCAAACTCGGCTTTCCTCAGTAACATTTAAGTTGTATTTGCATCTGACCAGTTAGGTGTATTTGCATCTCACTTCTTGAACTTTCACTGTAACAATTGGAACAGTCTGTAATTCAAGGAACATATATCTAAACACACTAGATTATCATCTTCAGGAATAAATATTTATTCAGTAGGATATGAGCCTTGTACTCTTCCATATAATCACAAACAAAAATATTTAAATCATACCATTTCCTGTACTGTGATTAACAAATCCAGTATTTTGTTTCCAGAATGTACATTCTTACTTCAGAGCAAACCCTACCAGAAGCAGCACATTAAAGCATCTTTGCTGAGGCTGGCTCAATAAAATGGACAGATGTTTAGCTGACACTTTTTCATCTGTAGCCAGTATGAAACTTTTCTTTAAAAATTCTTCCACTTACCTATTGGCTGTGACCTGAGCTGTAGATTCCTGATCTCTTGGTCTTTTTCTTCTATAGCTTGATGCAAGAGGACTTGAAATTCTCTCTCCTTTTGAACTAACTCCTCCAATAACCTGTGAAATAATGAGAATAAAGCACTCATTTCCTTCAGTAGCTTCAAATTTTCAGGAAAGGAAAGATCTTACTATACCAAAACTGGAAACATTCCTGAAAAAGACAAGGACAGACTTCTTCAGCTTTCACTGAAGGTATATTCTTTCACTATAATCAATCTATAGATTGATTATGACCTATATCAAGATATAAACATTCTTACAGAAGACCCAAATACACCAGCCTCCACATATATGTTCACCCACTGAACAAGCTAATACATACATACATACCAAACAAGTGGTATGGTAGAAAATTTCAGTGAGATTTCTACAGCCTGTGCTCTGCTTTAAACAAAACTGGATCTGAGAACAAATATCAAAGTGGTTCATAAACTAAGGACCAAACCTTTGTAAGGAAAAATGCCAGTTCACATCTCTCCAGCAGACATTTTCAAAGGTATGGAAATGGTAGGGCAGTGATGAAAATGTGGTGAAAACATATGGCTGCATTTCATAAATATGAAAAATACATTCTCAACCACACAAGGGGTATCCCTTCCTCACATATAAAGCACTTTGTACCTGCCCTCCTAAGTTATATTAAGAGTGAGAAAAGAGGAGGAAAAATACTTGCCTACTCCCCTAAGCAATTGCTTCTGAGAATGTCAAGCAGAAGTAAATTGAAACTCATGTTTGACCTCCTTCATAACACAAACCCAGAGAGAAACCTGGAGAGATTAAGTGGCTAGCACCATTTAAGCTGATTAAAATAAAATAGTCAGAATACAATGGAAAATTAGGATGTAAAACTGCTGCAATTTATTCTTTTAGAAAAGTGCTTTAGTAAAATGCAGGATTTGTGAATGATATGTTATCAGGAACTTGTTCAGAATTTGGACATGGAGAGCAGGCTCATAACCCTATCATTGACTCCTGAGTCTTCAGAAATTCTGCCTTGAAAGGATTGCAGCATCTTCATCCCTTTCTTGAAACATCTGTCAGCCTGAGAACCATGCAATAACTGCTCCATTTCAGCACGTTTCCTTTTATTTATCCATGTATTTTTTTAAATTTATATCAGCTGAGCACCGCAACCATTTTCTGAGAGACAGGAATTTCATTAGAAAATGTGCCACAAAAGCCCCTTACCTGCCTTTGCACAGGGGTAAACTGAATTCCACATGATTGCATTGTAAAAATTTTGAGCCCCATGCAAGCTTTTAGCTTGCATTCAAGCCTACCAGAAACATATTTTCACTTGAGTGCTTCCACACCTGAGCTAACAAACCTTAACAAGTCCACCCTGCATGGGAACAGAGCTGCTTGGTGCATCTACACAACCCCACAGCTTGGTTATTCTCAGTGCAAATTGATATTCCATCCAGACAGGTCACCTTTCAGTTAACTTATTCCTACTCTATCTATTCTGGCTGAAAACAGCCTTCAGGGCCAATGAAATAATTCATTATTTTCTCCTGACAACTGCTTTCTGCTTATGACAATAAAGCTTTCATAAATATTTAAACATTTTTCTGTATTATTTATTCAAAATCTCTGCATGAACTATTGGATGTGAATATTTGGCCAAAGGCTTTGCATTTTAGAAATTTACAGAAGCAAAGTGTTAGCAAAAAAGTACCTCTACAAGCTGATCATTTCAGAGGCTATTCCCCACCATAAGCTTTTGAAGTAAAGTGAGTCAATCTTAAATATTTATGTATTTCTTTAGGTATAACAATAAGACAATCAAAATATTTCTCAGTGGTCACAAGTAAAAAAATTAATTGTGACATATGGACCCCAAAATACCGATACTTTATTAAATACAGTACCATCTAATTAATTACTCCATTTCTGGCAACCTTCTCAGACACATGTAAAAATAAAGTGTAATTTAACATTTTAATTTCAAATGAAACTGCAGCTCTAAAGAATGTTCTACCAGCATAACAACTGTCTTGTTGAAGACATGTTCTCTTTCTATCAAGGCCACATTCAAAATCTACTGAGGTCAGTAGGAATCCAGTGTCATAAATCACATGCTGCAAAAGCAAAATATCAACTTTTTGGTATACCATATACTATATATATGGTATATATATATATAATAGTATCTACTATTTGGCATATTTTGATGAAAATCGAACAAAATATATAGAAGATCATTGGGATTTGAATTTTTCTCTGACATTTCTTAAAAGAGCAACAAAACCTTAAGGAACCACCTTTTATTTGCACAAAGTGCAAGACATATTTCTGAAAAAAAAATACAATATCCAAATTTCTGCCTCATTTCTTCTTTTAAGCAAAACATCTATTTTCCCCATCTTCCTCTGTTTAATAAAAAGGTAACGGGTGCTGGTAAGCACAGATCCTGCTTGCAGCGACTTCTGTGCACAAAATGAATCTGAAGCAGTTTCCTTGTGGAGTTTCTGTGTGGCTGGCTGTTAGCTTGAGTTCACTTACTGAGAATAGCTATAGAAAAGAACAGCAAGTTCTGCCTTAATGGAAACAAAACATAACACCATTTATCAGCCATACAGAGCACACCAAAGAGAGAAAAAGCAGAAGCTTGGCAGCAAGTCAGTTTTGTTACAGACCTTCCCTGAAAGGGCATATGAAATCAAGTCTGACCTTAACTTGCATCACTATGGTTTTGTTGAAATTCATGCAACTATGTAATTGATCAGTCACAGCTAAACAAGGATCATCATTAAAAGGAACAACCTACACTGCAATGGAATTTTGGCACTGTCCCTAGTATTGCAGCTTATATATCTATTGAAAGCTAACCAATGCATACTGCTGTAAGCAGGCTAGTGTCCCTGTCTCCTGATGTGCAGACTTACCTGTTTGTCTCTAATTTTAGCCTGCCCAGCTGGACACTCAGTGATCTGTGAGCAGCCTGGGAGTCATGGGACACCGTAGAGCTCAGTGTGCTCACACCTGAGGTAGCTACTGCATCTTCCAAGACAATGCAAGGCTGCTGGATGGTTTGATTCTGAGGCTGTTCATCTTGATCTTCAACTTCTATATCATCTTGATCAGCCGTATCACTTTCAGATGCAAGGCTAAAATGTGGCCTTAATTCTATTAAAATAGAAGAAAAAAAAAACATTAAAGATGTTAAACATTAGTTAAATATTAAAACAAAAGCAGACCCAAGTGATTATTTCCATATCATCCTTTGGTTACAACAGACCTGAAATTTCTGTAACAGGACAACAGATATTTTCTGGGGGTTTAAGATCATTCAATACATAACAGCACCCTTGTTTATGCAGATTATTATTCTGCCTATTGAAGGTTCAAGAGCTGTAAAAAACAAACATCTGTATGAATATGATTCCAGATTTGGCTACCATTTAATGTCAAATTGTGCTGAAGTATCATGTACAGCAGAGTTTCTTTTGCTTAATTCCATTCTCAATAGTTTTTATTTTCTTACGTGTCTGACTTGAAACATTTTATTAAATAAATAACCATTATTTTTTGTCTACCCAGGTATTCCTGCTGTTGCGGCATATTTAGCACTCCATCCTTATAAGAATACCATGTTTACCAAAAAAATGCATCCAAACATAGAGAGGGAAATTACAAAAAGGCCCCTTCCCAACAATTAAAAGCACACTGCCCTTCTACTTAAGAGTGAAGACTGCCTATTTTGTAATGATGCACATCCACAAAACTACAAAGATATACCCTGGTTTCTGTTGTTCCCTGTTTAAATTGCCTACCAGAGCCTACCTGGTAGGTGAGATGTGTACACAAGATCTAACACTCTTACACAACCTATTATTGTTCAAAACATCTGTTAATTCTAACTATTTCATATAAATCTTTCTTCCTTCCCTCCTTCAACTGTGGCTCCTTACTGCTAAGAACTCCCTCTAGTCTTCTCACCAAAATGTAATTTTTTTTTCCTGAATCCCACTTGCTTTATGCCCTTTCTGCTGAATAACTAAACTAACAAGTATGTTTCTCTTCTTTACAAAAGAAACATTTGTTCCTTGATCTATTTCATCTCATCATTTCAATGCCAGATACCTTTTTTTCAAGGCTGAAGATGATGAGATCAACAAAGCTGTGCTTCCCCTAAATTCAGGAAAGCAGATTATTATATAGCAGTTGCCCAAATACTGCTAGGCAAATATTTCTGAATTTGCTTTGAACTTCTATTCTTATTAGCGGGATACAGAAGTTCATTGCCATTGTTCAGCACCAGGCAGCATAAAATTGGCTTTGTACCATTCCTTAAACACCTCATAACTTTTACAAGTGTTAAGAGCAGTAATAAATCTCCACATCATAAGAAAAAAAAAAAAAGAAAAAAGAGCAAGACAAAGGCAAGGAAAAGTAATCAGAAGTAGGGAAGCAGCAGATGATCAGTGCCTGAAAACTACTGAGGCAGAGAGGCTTTTGTTTAAGCTTGACCACCTACAATTAATGCTGACACTGGGCTGTATGGAGAAGAACAATCTACTAAGGAGGAATTCTACGGTTACTCCTATTACACAATGAAGTACATGCCTGCAAGAGGTGTTCAGCATGCTAATCAGAAGACAGAGGAGTTTCTTTGTGACTTGAAAGTAACACAGAAGCTCTATTTATATCTTGTTGTTTGTGCTAGGGATATGGAAAATAAGGATAATAGGAATAGCTGTAACTTTCAATATAATTTTCAGATCCCCTTATTGATAATTTAAGATTCAACCCACTGCAGGAAACAGGAATGTAAGTATTCCGACTTAAAGCATTAAATTACATATTTGAAAATATCACCATTAGTTCCAGCATTAGAAGTTAGAAAGAAGCAGAAAACCTAAAGTTGGAAATAGGTAGAGAAGCAAGAGAATGGGCTACAGTTTCATCTAAACAGACTCCTTCCCTCAGTAAAGCCATACATTCTAATTCCACATTTAAAATACAATGTACAAACTGCAGGCACTGCAGACCTGCTCATTTGGTTCTGGCAAGTTTCAAACCAAGGGTTTGGAGTTGTTTGGGTTTTTTGGGTTTGTTGATTTTTGGGGTTTTTAAAGATAGCTTCTGACCATATGCAATAGGCAACATTTTGCACCTCAAAAAATTAAGTCCCAGAGCACCTTAACCTGCTACTACTCACCATGTTGCAGAATCATTTAGATTACACATTCTGGAAAGTGCTTCCCAGCATAGCTTGAACAATACACAGATTAGTTTCTGAATTGCAAAACAGACAGTGAACAGGAAAAAGGCCACTGCTGGTTTCAAAATCTTAAGTGAAGCATCATAATCACAACTCTAAAGCGTGTTTAAAGAGATCACCTGATAAACATTTCCTGAGTATTAAGAATGACTCACCTGGGACTAGAATTGTAATAGCAGTCTGCACAGCTTTTCTGATTATGCTGTCCAGTGCAAACATCCAATGTGGCTTAATATTATGATTTCGGAGAACTTTATTGACCTAGTGAGAGAAAATTCAGTTCAGGTGTTACATACTCCACAGCTTAAAATGAGAATATATATCATATAAAGTGTTTACACTTCTAGATGTTGTATCCAGGCAGATAATTACAATTATTTCTTGACAGCAACATTATCAACTTTATCCATTTTATTGAAGTCATGTAATATATTGTGTTTTTCACAAGTACTGGTTCCTGTGTTAGGTGACTGTTGATGGCTGTGATACTTAACCTTCATGGCTGTGGAGAGAAACTTCAAAAGAATGCAAGCAAGACAAATAACAAGGACTATGGTATGAAAGGCTTGTAGCTGAAGATAATTAATCTTGTTCTTTTTTTGGCATCACTTTCACTGCTTGCTCTGAGGACTACTTGTCTATTTTAAAGTACAGTTGTAGGAAATATCAAAGAACTAATGTAATGCTGCTCCTACTTAATTCTGCAACTAGTTAATTAATGTTAGTTTAAACAATTAGGGAACTTCATTTGTGTGCTGTACCATTTTCTCTTTCCTTCCACTTATTACTTTGTACAATCTGATGGTTTTCTACACTAGGCTACTCCTAATTGCCTACAGGCCTGCTTACAAACTGCTTTTAGCCATGTTCTCAGATGCCTCTTTGTCACTTGCACAAACTTCTCTACCTCATGGAACTGTCTTCCAGCTCCCAAATGACATGGAAATGCCTAGCCAACAGTAAGCAGCAGTAGTGAGAGATTCAGTGCTGTTTTCCAGGCACAGAAGCAATCAAAGCAACAAAGCAGAACTTAAACAGTTGCAGAAAGTAACAAATATAACTGTATTTACAAAATTATCAGGTTACAGTGTTATAAAAAAAGGAGCAACTATTGATTATGAAAAAAAGTGGCAAAAAGATACTTCACTCTTCCTATAAAAGGGATTAGTTCAATTTCCTCATATTGTGATAACCTTTCTCTAAAAATTGACTGAAGTTCACAAACAATGCCTTCAGATGGTATGTAAAAGTTATTAATCCTACATTTTCACTTCTAAAAAGCAAGAGTATTCAGTAATGCAGTAATTCATGCAGGTACCCACACTGACTTTGATTGGGATGGAGTTTATTTCATTCACAGCAGTCCACATGGTGCTATGTTTCAGACTGTGACTAAAACAGCCTTGATAACACACACATGTTTCAGCTCCTGCTGAGCAAAGCTTATGTGCTGTCAAGGCTGCCTCTGTTTCGTACCCTGCCCCAGGGGCAAGGGGGCTGTGGGTGGACTGAAGGCTGGAGGGGCACATGGCTGGCACAGCTGGCACAGCTGAGCTAGGAAATATTCCCTTCCCTATAAGGTCATGCTTGGCAATAAGCAAGAGGCTGCTTTTTCCAAAGGAGCTCTTGCTCAGGGATTGGCTGGGCACGAGTCTGCTATTAGTGACTGACTGCTTTTGCCAACAATTATGAGGTTTTTTCCCCCTTTCACTTATTTGACAATCTTTATTTTGACCCACAAATTTTCTCACTTTTAGTCCTGCCAATTCTCTCCCTCTTCCTGTTGGGAGGGAGTGAATGAGTGACTGGGTAGGGGCTTTCCTCTACCTGCCAGCCAGGGTCAACCCAGCACAGCAGTAGCTATGTCTGCTCAATTCTATTGCCAATGGCCACGAGATGGCACTTGGACACTGTGTTTGGATTCGGAGAGCTGTCAGCAGTGCCAGGGGACCCTGCCCTGGGCCTGACACCTGGGCAGCAGCTGCCCCAAAGGTTTGCCCACTGCCCTCTGAGGCAGCAAAACTCCCCTGTGCGAGAACTTTGCACCTTCCCAAAATGACTGCTACAGTGACATGCTACGTCCACCTTTATTGAGAACTGAAGAAACATAATCTAACTTTGTCAAGATCACAACCATCCATAGTAATGTGATTTAGTTATTTATATTACATCACAAAATTACTTTTTCTTGGTTGGTCTGATAAGGATGTTGTGATTATTAAACACTGTAACCAAGATTGCCTTATTAAGTACCAAGAGCAAGGGAAATACTTTCCTTCACTTTTAGCACTACCTCAGTCTCTGCAGCATCTGAGGTCTTGATACTGTCCTGGATTTCAGTGTAGTACTATGGAAATCTATTGTATGGCCAAAAGAATTAAGAATGGACACATATAAAGCAAAGTTTTAACTTTCTGTGGATTTACTTAAATAATAGATAGTAATGAAAGAGACATTCATCAGTTAAAAAACAGCAACTTGTAATTATGAAGTTAACAGAAATTTTTTACTGATAAGAATACAATCCAGGCAATTACTATCAAACAACTGATGTCCAGAAACATCTCTATCAGAACATCAATACAAATATTTGTACTATTACTGCCTCCACTGTTTTCTTGACCTTATATGCTTGTTTTTTCTCTTCCAGTATCAAAAGAATATTAATATGAGGTTAATAAAGAGAGCTGAAAGCATATTCAAAAGAATAAAAGAGAAAACTTTTGATTTGTAGAAAGATCTCTTTCACAGATTCATTTAACACTTTTTCTTTATAAAAGCATCTAATTCTTGTTAGTGTAGTCTATGCAACAGTTTACATGCTATGCCATCCTTCCTGACAGCTCTTCTACTTGTCTGAGTGCCCCAGGTTTGAATTCTAAAAGAATCATCCACCTCAAATACCTAGCTGAATTGTCATTTCATTTTTACTACATGACTTCAGTCTGGACAAGTGATACTCAGCACAGCTGCACCCTCCCATGTTCATTATTCATCTTAATCATTAAGCCTAACTGCTTGTGAACCAACACTTAAATACATATCTTAGGAAAACATTTGCTGTTTGAAAACTAGCTATTTAAAGGCTACCCAAGCATGTGTTTTGTTACTCAATGTAGGAGATGATAAATCCTGCATTTATTATTGGTAGAAAAGTAACAATTTTAATTCCTCCCTAGTCTGCTTATTAAAAATTAAAATAAAAATTTCTAGTTTGGCAGAAATCTGCTGCTAATCAAAAATACTAAAATAAAAATTCAATACAGTATTACAAGGTAGACAGACTACTATGGGGGGGGGGGGCAATGCTTATAAGAGAAGTTGAAGAGATCTGCATTTGTGTAGCATAAACTTGACATTCATTGTTAGTCTTAGTACCCAGAAAACCTTCCAAAATGAGATTTTAAAGAAAGGCTTTCCTGCCTTACTACTATGACACAATATTCACACAATTATTCTGAACTTTCTCTATCTTTAATCAGCAAGATCTCAGCAGTGTTCAGGGTCTGTGTCCTGCCAAAGGATCACAAGGCAACCAAACCAAGTCACTGATGTGAGTTCAGATTTTGCTATTACAGTTTCAAAGCCATCAAATATTATTGTTTCAGCAGCTCTGGGTGGAAGTTAAACAAGTTCTTTTTGGTCCTGGTTTGATTATTGTCATTTTCAGTTAGGTTCATAAATTTCTTAGTAAAAGTGACAACTTACAGCATCTTGAAAACCAAACAGCACAAGCTGCACTTGACTGATGCCATGGCTGTCAAAGTCCAACTCCAGCTTCAATTTTGAAAGTGTGGTTGCGATGATTTTGCGATCAGTGGACCGTACAAACTCTCTGAGGCTGGAAACGAGTGTTGTGATATGTTCCCATTTTAGCTTGGGTTCTTCAGCTCCCTGGCAGAAGAGAGAGGAAAATAAATAGTTTTGATAATCATCTTTTGAAACACACATCCAGAAGGATTTCAGTCAATAATGTCAGTTGGCAATATGGGTTTTCAGAAATTCTGCTGCTATGGTTAAGGGAAAGGTGCAGGTCAGGTGCTGGTGGCAGCATAACTGCAGCAGCACAGACCTCTGGGGCTGAGCTCCCTGGGGAATCAGGTAGGAACTCATTAAACAAGTAGCTGACTTCGTTTTCCATCAGCTGCTGAAGAATATGTGCACACTGTAGTGTGTATGTGTCTTTGTAACAATGAATAAAGATATTAATAAATGTACTGTGCACTGGATACTACAAATTACTCATAATTGCAAACACACACATACTTTGTAGTGCCTCAAATTTTTGGGTGTCTCTCAGAGACAATGTGCAAAGTCCTACAGCAGCATTTATAAGAAGCTATTAGTCAAAGTTATACAGGAGGCTCACAAAGGGACTGGTTGTTTCTTATGTAATGTCCTAATTTCCCTTCATATAGAATTTCTACACTTAGCTGTTCCTAAAGTGAGTCTACAAAGATCTCACCTTTCTAGTATAAATATTCATTTGCCTATTTTTAAAAGCTTTTGTGTTTTTGCATGAGCTACCAAAGGAGTGAAAAGCTCAAAAGCATTCAGCAGAATAATCCGCCTAGAGTAACTAGGAAGCAGAGCACTGTATTTGCTCTTATAAGTAAGCCAACTAAATGCCAACTTATAAGTATGCCAACTAAATGCGAATTTCAAAGCCAGATCTTAAATTAAGCCAGAGTTGTAGTTCAACATGAAGTATTAGATGCTTTTTCTGAAGGAATTAAAGTAAATATTTATGTAGACTAAGGATATCCAATATTGATTTCTGTAAAAGAAGGACATATGGTGTTTGGTTCTACTGCAGTTCCCGGTTTTATGCCATGAATGTTATGGGCTGGCCAGACACCAAGAACTCTTGCTTGTCAGTAACACTGAGCTTTTAACTATAGTCAATTAATTCTGATCAGGATGAAACAAAGATAATTTTATTGAAAAAAAAAGCTTTAAAAAAAAAAGCTAAAGTTCTTGAGCAGTCAAAGATACCACTGACTGAAACATCCACCTGAGACAAAAGATCCTAGCCTCTTATCTTGAACTGCTTTGAAGAATTCACCTGATAATTTTCTATGCAGGAGTGGATCTCTCACTGTTCTGCAGTAGCCAATCTTCTTTTCAGGTAAATAATTAAAAAGCCATTAGGGCAGATAGGTAAATGCTCACTGTAGCCCTGGACTAGAAGATCCAAGTCCACCAAGGCACTAGGCACTATGGGGACAGGAGGAGCAGTATGACTTGCTAATTAGAAATAGTGACCCATTTTATGAGGGGCATTCTCCTCCCCTAGCCCTCAAACCCAATGACTTTGCTGAAACCTTTCTTGTGGAAAGTGTTTGTGAAGAGAAAAACTTATGAAATCCTAAACCCTGATGAGGCCTAACAAGCAAGTCAGGCTTGTTCTATTAGTAATTTCCTGCATTTCTCAAGGGAGAAAATAGTCTTTGGGAGTCAGAGCTCAGCATCCTTTTGAAGGGCAGCCAGTCACATGAACATGAGCTTTGAACTCTTTGGCTCTAAAATTCTGTGTCTCTGCTTCTCTCTCAGGCTGTTCCAGCCCAAGCTGAGAAAGGCTTGAAAATGAGCAGACTCTCTGGGATTTGTGATTGAGTTTCAGCCTCTCACAATCACTGATTATTACTTGCATACACATGCAAAAACAGTGTCTGTTAAAGCAACACTCTCACAAAGCACAGATCACAAATGTTTTTCTCACTGCCTTATTTTTAACATTTTCTGTAGTTACCAGGATAACTGTGGGTTACTCTCTCCCCCCTCCTAAGAGTTAGAAGCTTTTTTATTTGCATGGCACCCATTTCCAAATACAGTAACTATAGTACATGCATAATAATCATATTGGTTTGTATCCTTCTAAACACTAGTGTCTTTAGAAGATGAGTTGTCATGTTTTATACAAATGTTTTAGACCAGTAATACTTTGCCTTGAGAATGAAGTGAATCAGTTAACAACTAACACACACGCAAACAAGAACAAAAATCCTGTCATCTGATTACAGTGTGGCAACACTTAGCAGTGTGGTCATGATGTGTTTCTTCAGTGTCCTCCTGAACTGATACATCATCATAATGAATCATCCCCACAAAAGAGTGCCAAAAGGTCATTCTGCAATTATTTTGTTGTTTGCTGTAGCTCTCACAATTACTACATCTTCCCTCCATACATGCTCCTGACTGCACTGAAGAATAGCTGCAATTTGTTTTCTCCCTAGCCCCCTCTTTCCCCTGTTATAGCTGCTGGCTAGAAGGCAATAGTGTACCCACCAGCCCCATTTTTTCTACACAATAGCCTAACATAAGGCCAGAGCAGGCCAATGACCTAAACCTCCCTCTGTCAAACCAGTCAGTCAGAACACAGAACTTTAAAAGAGTGTCAAGATAGTTCATTCCTGGAGATCATCTACCATATATGAGTAGGCCTGACTCAGTTACTCAAATTTGAAGAGCACTGGCAAAATAGAGTATCATGAAAACATGTTTTTCTGTTGTCTTGCCAGTAGTAATACCAGTTATAGTCATAGTAATTACAGAAAAGCCACATGCAATGCATCATGAACAATTTCAAAGCCTGTTTTTAATAGCCCAAATAAAACAGTAACCATGAAAGCTTACATGGTGTATGCTTTCTAGTTTAATCAAACTTAATTTCTAATTGCTGTACTATGTTTAATTTCAAGAGTCCCAGGTAACTGCAGAGAAGTCTTAGAATTCCGTAAAATTCTTGCAGCCCTCTGAAATTACCTGAGTCAAAGCTTCCATCAGGTTCCTCACCACCTGCTCTTGGTCCTCAGTTAATATTCTGTGGAGGGTGGCTCTCCTTTCACTATCCTTCTTCAGCATGAAAAACCCAGAATCTTTCTCTTCAGGTGAAGGAGGTGCACTGTGATCCTCAAAATGTTCATCTGGGATGCTGAATGAAAGACACCGTGAAAAGAAACATTACAAAAACCATCCCAATGCATGCATTCCTAATCTACTATGTAACAAAAATGTCAGGTAGCTCTTTACCTAAGAAAAAGGGACCGGATTCCCTTCCCATCTTTTTCTCCACAGGATTTGGCTCTTGTTTTGAAAGAGAATGGATCAATTTTTAATTCTGTATCAGGTGAGACAGAACCATATTCACTGCTGCTACTTGTATCTTCCACCAGAACAGGGACAGGTAAGGATATGCTCCGAAGATACTCTATTTGTACAGGAATATTCAGAAATTAGAATTTAATAAGACCATGAGAGTTTTGAAGTGAAGAATATTTTTTCAGAGGAGACAGAAAAACTCCAGCCTTCCCACAAAGCAACACAAAATATTAGAGAAAAACTGACAAAAAACTCCTAATGTTTTTTTCATCTGGAATAGAGTTATCTTTCAGGTATGTTTTTATTCCTGAAAGATGGAAATGCTGCACTTCTTGTTAGTTTACTCACAGAATGTCAACACTGAAGTGAGCGTGCAGCTCCTATCATGACTTCCAGCAGTAGGAAAATGTTACTATAGGGTAAGTCGTCTAAGCACCTTCCAAGATCTTAATTTTATGGGTGCATATAGATATATAAAAATATATTTTTATATATACTATTTATAAATATATATATGATACATTTCTTCATCAGATTAATTTGTACAAGTTTAATTAATTCATAATCATTGACTAATAATAATAGACATGTAGTTAAGTCAGAACTTTAAGTTTTAAATCCAGAGCACACATTACCACTGCAGGAAACTACTCCTATCTGTTCACATGTGCACATTTCAAAATGTACTTTGATACCAGTTCAGCATGAGGGTAACTATGTGTATGTTCAGTTCCCTCCTGCATTCTCCCAGTTCATTTCCTGAAAGAGATGAGTATCCTGTATTCTGGTCTGACAAGGGGCCTCAAATGCATTCTGGTTTGTCAGTTATAGAATATAGTCTAATAAAAATCTGTGTTATCATTCTCCAAAAATCTTGGCTCTGTGGCTACTATAAAACAGCCATTGGTTATCACCAAATGTCCTCATAAATGACAGCACAGCCCTACAAGCCTGTATCACCCATCTGCCTGGACAATTAAGCCATAGTCTGGTAGGATTAAAAACAATATTTCTGATATGCATAATGAATTAGACGTTCCTAAAAGAGAAGGATCACTTATTTTCACAATTTTCACAATTGTGACCACTTCTCTTTCTTTTTAGTGTTGACACATTATACCAGGATAAGTGGTATCTACACAGGTAAGTTTTTGATGGAGAAGGAGGTTGAAACTCACCATTTGTGTTTGCTGAAAGGACTGTGTGAGAAAAGGAAAGAAAAAAAAGAAAGTTAAATGTGCTGAAATTAACTGAGAAAATAAGCACAGTCTAAAGGTAACTTCCTGTTTTTATGGACTATCTCAATTCTCCTGGCTGCAGTCTCCAAAAGTGTAATTTATTGAAATTTCGTTTTATTCTGAGGGGGTGGAAACCACATCATCTCCTTTACCTGATATTTTTCTTTCTTTAAGTATCATTCTAAAAATATACAGAAGATATTTTCCTAAGTATATATCCACACACAATAGAATATGTTATTACTGCTCTCAAAACTCCTTTGCTACTTTCTAGAATATAGAACACTACAGGAAATGAACACTTCCTGAAATGAAATTTCATGAAACAAAAATAATGCAGTGTATGCACATTTGCTATGGGACAAAGATTAATTTTGCTTATGTAGAAAACTCCACTGAGATTTAATAACATGTTATAACCTTACACAAAATATACTTTCTATAAATACTCTTTCAGTGAAAATGTATGCAAATTAAAAAAGAAGGAAAAAATGAAACAAAAATCCAACAACCATAAAAGCTGCACAAAATCACAGACTTTTTAAAAATACTAGAAATATTTATATAAATTGACTTCTGTGACAGCATGATAACAGAATTCTGCTACAACAGCATTAAGCTGCTGGTAGAGAAGGCCACAACTGAGCATTCACATGGGATGGAGATCCACTATGTTCATCTTAAGGACTAAATCAGCAGTTCCAGGAAACTGTACCATGGGCAAGAGGAAATTTCCAGATTGAATGTAGCAATGCTTACCTGAGAGCTTTGAAGGAGTCTTTCTTTTCTTGCTTGAAACCTTCAAGAATTCGTCTATGAGTAGCTCATGAGCAAAAGCTCGTTTATCAGGATCTGGTTCAAAGCAACGCAGTATGAAAGCCTTGGCTTCTGCAGACATGGATTCAGGAATTTCTGGGTGTATTTTAAACATCCCCACCTGAGACAAAATCAAGGGAGAAACAATGGCCTGAACTGTTCTTCCCCCAAACACTGAACAACATCAAAAAACTGTTTAGATAGTAGAAGTGGTATATCATTCTCAGGTTTTAATACTAATGTTATGCAACTAGTTTATTAATTCAGAGAAAAAACCCAAACTGTTACAAACTGCATAAACAATTACATTTAAAATCCTCCATAGCTGCAAGTAGAGGCTCTTCACAAAGTAGAAAACTTTCTTTTTCTCAGTTTGGTGTTGTTTTTTATTTAAACACCCAGGCTGCTGAATAGCTGTTATCTCTCTACTAATCTATTCAAAAATACACAGCTGAAACAGATTATTGTTCTTAACATCCTCAGAATCCAAGCACTTCCTTTATCTCCCTTTCTTTCAACCTCTAATTCTCTGAAACAGTCATTAGATTTCCTATGCTTAGAAATCCAACTCTGAGCTGTACAAAGAACATATCTGACCTTAAACATGGCTGCTTGTGGTTCCCCCAGTTCATAAAATGGGGGTTTTCCTGTAGCCATCTCAATGATTGTGCATCCCAAAGACCAGATGTCTGCAGCCTTCCCATAGCCACGTGGCCCTTTGTCTATGATCTCTGGTGCCATATACTGGAGGGTACCTGTTTAAAACATACTCTTTTTTGTTTACTCAGGTGTAATAATGCTCCAAATAGATAGTTAAAAGACAAGACAAACAAAATGACTGAGGAGTGAACAATACCAGAAGAGTTAAAAAATCCACTTTTATTATTCAAAATTCAAACATTTCTACATGCATTCTATATAAAACTCAAAATACTACTCAAGATATTACTTGTGCTAAAAGCATTTGGTATCATCTACTGATGTGGAGATTACTTTTCAATCTCAATGACAACTACTAAATGTTTCTATGAGCTTAGGATAAGAGACAGTTTTCATTTATTTTTTTATATCTTAGGATTAAAATATGGGAAAGCACTGAATTGTACCCAGAAAGGAAAAGGAAGAGAAACCTGAAATCTTAACCTAAAAGAGTAGGTGAGTTGAACATTTTCTTCTGAAGTAAGGGAATCAATCTGACACATCATCCTGCATTCTGTTCCTTTTACAGAAGCAATGGAAGAGCAAAGGATAGAATTAAAGTAACAGTCACTTCTCATTTTACATAACTATTTAATGCAGTGCCACTACTGCATGATTTAACACCCAAATCAAATTATCAAGCAGAAGGAGGAGCAACTGAATGACAGGTTGTGTAGATACACGATTCTGGAGATGAAGCCAGGATGTCCAAGCCAATCATGAAAGAAATAGATCAGCAAGATTAAAAAGCCACACGCACAAAGAGACAGACTCAAATAAAGCACAGGAGAGCCACAGCTCTTCTGTTGTAGAGGACTTTGATGTCACAAGTGAAACATCCAAAACATCACTTTCTTTGAACAGTGCATACAAGTACAGCATGTAGCTTAAGATTATATATCCAAAAGTTATCCTTCCAGTAACCTTTTATAGTGATTTGAAGTCAATGAAAGTTCAACATCTTTGGATTCTGACCCTACATACACAGTTCGAGTGAGGATAAGAAAAATCTCCTCTGGGAACGTACCAGTGAAGGTTTCAGTACAAGGATTGATTCCTGCAAGTCTCTTTGAAGTTCCAAAGTCCGAAATCTTTAACACTCCACTGTATGTGTTGATAAGCACGTTATCACCCTGAGGAAAAGAACATGCAGAGCAATTATTTTTCTCTGCAGACCCTTCATCTAAGAATTTTTGCATAACCTGTTTCTACAATGCACTCTTCACTAAGTAAGTGACTTCTTAAGAGAGGAGATGAAAGAGAAATCAATACTGTTCCCGCCTTATGCAATCCATTAACAAAACCTTAATCTCAAAGTGAATTTCTCCTCTTACAAAAAGGAGTTCAGTCAAAGAATACCAAAGGAGGAAAAAAGCCTTTTTTTAAAAAAACAAGCCAAGCACTTTTTCATCTGCAATGGAAAAGAACTTGCTAATTATACCATCCATAATCTTCTCCACTTCGATCGGATTTTATGGAAGTTCAGTCTTGTTTTTGAAAACAGAAAAAGAAGTATCTAATTTATCTCATATTAGATTGTTATATGTGAATTTTCCTAAAATAAAAAAAACACTACCAACATATTTTGTTGGTGCAAATTGAAATCAACAATGGTTCGCCTACTTAACCCATGGTTCAGAATAGCAGAGAGCTTTCAGAAAAAAAGTTTTTAAATTACAGAACAAATAAATGGCTATGCAGTTACAAAACACTATCAGGCGTAATTCTCTGCAAATCTTTACCTTTATGTCTCGATGCACTATTTGATTATCGTGGAGGTATTTTAATCCTTCAAGAATCTGCTTGGTGTAAAAGCCAATTGTCTGCTCATTATTTTTTAATGGTCCCCATTTTGATCGTAGAAGAGCAGAAAGACTGCCTGTAATTTTGGAGAGCAAAAAGTGAGAATAAAAATCCAATTAAATACTGCTTTCTTCCCCAAAGGAAAAAAGTAACAACAAGCATCAATCCCAATCGAAGTGTAGGTATCTCATGTATATCTCTCCAGTGAAATGCTTTCTTGCATCACCACTGGCCTGTGCAATTAAAGAGAGTCTCAGTATCTCCTGGGCAGTCTGCAAAGAACTGAAGCCCATGGGAAGGACTCCCACAGGAGAGGCTCATGGAGAACTGTCTCACTTGGAAGGGACCCCATCTGTGCTGGAGCAGGGTAGGGAAGTGAGGAGTCCTCCCCTTGAGAAGAAGGAGTGACAATTTTGATGAACTGACCATTTTCCCCATCCCCCTGCATCACAGGTAGGAGAAGGGAGAGAAAATCCTAAGTGAATCTAAGCCCAGAAAGAAGGGAGGGGTAGGGGGAATGTGTTCCTAAGATTTGGCTTTATTTCTCATTACCCTACTCTGATTGGGTTGACAATGAATTAAATGAGTCAAGTCCATTTTGCCTGTGAGGGTAACTGATGAGTGACCTATCCCTGTCCTTATCACGACCCATGAGCCTTGTGTTGCATTTTCTCTCCCCTATCCAGCTGAGGAGCAGAGTGACAGAGTAGCTTTGGTGGGCACCTGGGATCCAGCCAAGGTCAGTCCATCACTGATCTGTAAAAGGAGCTCACCTGCTACAGCAACGATCTGAGATTTATCAGTAGCACACCATATCTAACTACTCAAGCAGTTTGAAGACAGTTTTCCCTATTGATTTCAGAAAGAGACGTTGTAGAATATCACACCTGAAATATCTCATGGCCCTACTATAGGTTTTTAAACTTTTAAAATCTAAAAAACAAGAAAAGCCAATCAACCACCAAACCAGTCTTCCCCCAAAACTTACCACCTGGCACCTGTTCCATGAATATTTTGATGAAGCCATTCTCACTAAGAGAACCTAAATACTGGACAATGTTCTTATGTTTGAGATGCTTATGCAAAGCTATTTCTTCATGCAGAGGCTGGGAGTACCTAGAAAGCAAAGAAGCAGTTTATTCTTCATCTCAGTGAAGAAAGCCTTGAAACAGCTTACATTGAAAATGATTATTTGTTAAATTAATTCCACAACACTGGTTGTGACCAGCACATATTAAAATATTATGTGATCATATGCAAATACAAATAACATATACAAAATATATATAATATTATGTATTCATACACACAAAATGCTACAAACATACATAGAGCATGGCAAAAAAAAAATCTGAAAAAAAAACTCTAACTGCAAGAGAACAAACAGTTGTGAAAGTGGTTGGATTCATACTGGTGCCAAAGTGAACTAGTAAACTATAAAGCTAGTATATAAATAAAAACACTTCAATAACAAAAATGAATCACCATTTAAATTTTAAAGTAGAAGCCTTTGCTGAAGGCTAGATGGGGTATCAGAGTAAGAAAACAGAAATCATTAATGGAGAGATATTTAGAAGAACAGATCAAAACAATTTCACCAAATTCAATTTAGTCCAAAGCAAAGTATTTTTTTAGAGATATGCTTTTAAAAAGCCTTTTTGGCAAGAAAGCTTCTGGAGGCAGAATGTGTCTCCAGTGTTGAACACCACTAGAGCTCAGCAGCTGATGTGCTGAGCTGATGTCTAAGATCCACTCTGACACTCTTCCTAACTTAAGTCTGCCCTAACGCTTCCCTTGGAGGTGGGTCAGCTGCCAGATTTTGTGTATTTTCTGTGTATTTCTGGTAAAATGTAGACAATATGCTGACAGTCTAGTAGCTATATTCTCTAAAGCACTAACATCTGTGGCAACTCTTTCAGGGTAGCTGAAATAGATGAAGGATACTGACCTCCTTCTTTCAGTCCAAATGTGAAAAGTAGTTGCGGCATTTGCAATTGAGGTTTTTATGGGAAAAGAACCTGTGACTTCCACTTCCTTTTAGCACAGGTAGCTATCACTGCTCTCACAAAGAGCATCAAGCTACTAGTGGAAGCTGAACTCTTAAAAAAGTGTAGGAAAAAAAATGGTCATTTGAAAATCCCACAGGAGAACAACTGTTGCAGAAAATAATTATTTGGTTGATGAAAAGTATGATTATGCAACTCTGAGTCTGTTTACTAAAAACTAATTTGAGTTATGTCTTACCTCTCCAAATGATTATAAAGATTCTGACATTGTTAGTCATACAGAAATGTAAAATCAAGGACTATATTCCTGAGTTCTGCTAATGAGATACTAATTCTGAGCAGCAGCAGCAAGACCACTATAATTCGTCTTCCCGCACTTTTAAACAGCACAGTTGAGACTTGAGCAACAAAATAATTTTGCAAATAAAGCAAAGCCATAAGAAAATTTTTCCCTAGGATTAAGCATTTTTTGTTTTAGAACTTAATCACTAGAAGACTTTAAATTGTATGAACAAAAATTCTTAATCATCATCATAGAATGGTTGGAGTTAGGGAGAGACTTTAAAGCTCCAACCCTCCTGAAATGGGCAAGGATATCTCCCACTAGACCAAGTTGCTCAAGGCTTTATCCAAGCTGCCCTTGTCAGTCACTCTTCCCTTATCTGCTACTGCTGTAACCCTGTCACAGAAGGCCACCAAATTTGTAAGGTGTGATTTGTCCTTAGTGTTACCATGTCTGTTGTCACCAGTCACCTCATTATTTTTCCATAAGCCTTAGCAGTTTTAAAAAGGACCTATTCCATGATCACAATCAGACTAGAGGTGAAACCTTTATTAAGTTCCCTGGGTGTTCCTTATTACCTTTTTAAAAATGGAGGGTTTATTTCCCATTTCCAGTCAGTGGGAACCCATGGATGCAACTCTTCAGGCCCCATGGACTTGTGCATGTTCAGGTTCCTCAGATGGCCTCAAACCTGATCTTCTCCAGAGGGTGGTTTTTGATTCTCCCAATCCCTGCCTTTGCTTCCTGTGACTTGGGCATTGTGGCTGGAGCAATTGTTGAAGACTCAGCCTTCTAATGTCCTGGATAACCAGGCCTTCTGTTTCTTCCTGGAGAAGGTCCACATTTTCCCTAGCCTTCCTTTTATCACCATGTACTTACAGAGGTTTTCATTATGCCATTGACGTCCCTGGCCAGATTTAGTTCTGTTAGGTACTTTAGCTTTCCTAACCTGCTCCCTGGCTGCTCAGACAATATACAATTTCTCTGTATTTCTCTCAGGCTACGTGTCCTTGCTTCCAACCTTTGTAGGCTTCCATTTTGTATTTGAGTTTTCAAAGAGATGCTTGTTCCTTCAAGCAGCTGTCCTGGCTTTTTTTCCTGATTTCCTCTTTGTTGAAATGGAGACTGTGTCTCTGTAGTCTAACATCTCCAGATAAGTAAATTATTCAATAGCTGTTATTCAACACAAAGCAAAATTGAAGACTCACTGCTTTTTGCATAGAAATATTTTAATTTCCAGCCCTGCCTGACTCAGAACTTAAATATTTTTGATAAATTCAAAAGGTGGTAATTCTTACTTATAAAATAATACAAATTAACTTCAGAGATTGTTTTCTTTCTATAGATTTCTTTCAAAGTGTGAAAAGACCAGAATTACAATTAACCAGAAATAAATTAATAAATTTTTCTTACTTTGTTATTAAAAGAATAATACTTGAAATTCTTTCTGTAGGACTCTAAACATTTAGATGAAAGACTAACAGCTACCTAATAATCTCTTTTTGTGGTATGCTTTGCACACTGAACCTGAAATATTTTCTGCTGAGAATTTTTTAAAAATATGTATTGGAGAAGAAAAATCTGGGGTTTTTTTCCTTTGAAGTAGTTACTGCTGTATTCAGGCTATCTTTATATTAATCCCAGTTGTTACAAGCAAATTTCTTCTAACATACACAAAACTTGCAACTATTTTGAGTCAACAGATTGTTTTATATAATAAGGCTATACTTTCTGGGAAATCATAACATATACTGAAGTTCAGTTTTGAATAACAATATAGAAGATGGAAGGATTCCTCTCTCCATAATCTAAATTGTAGTATCTTTAAAAGATTGTGAGATCGGAAAAATTATTAGACCACATATCCATTTGACCTGCCACTCTATAAATATATTCCAAAAGATTAAGCAGTATTAATTTTTAAACATCAGAGGAAAAAAACAAGTCACAACAGAATAACCAAAGGAAAGCCCACAAGACAGACCCATGAAAAAGAAACTGAGCTAAGCCTGACAGCTTAATACAGTCAGTTTCACTTGAAAACTCTATAGATATCATATCACTTTTACAACAATATTTGTGAAAATCTGTGTATACAAAATAGCATAAGACTATGAAGACTGGAAGACTTCAGATACACAAATACTAAGGACATTAAGTGCCTGGTTCTTACATGTAAACCTTTATACAGGAGAGAGGGTTACACATACCTAGAGACACTCAACATTAAAAAGAAAATAACAAAGAGATTATTCCACATGATTTATTCTACTGTTATGAGGTTTCAAAAGAAATGGTGTAAAAACAAGATAGAAAAATGTCTTTATTAACAATTCAGGCCCAGAATTTTAAAGGCCTGCACAAATAATGAATTTCAGTAGGTCTTTTATAAGGACACGCATGAGTATGCCTAAGTAGACAGGGCTCATCATCAGGTGTATGAAGTAATATTCTGCACTTCAGCAGTTTTTTTTGTTTGGTTTTGTTTTGTTTAAAAGAAAAAACACTAGTACCAAACTCAGAAAACATGAAAATTCTCAATTGTGATCGCAATCTACTCCACAACTTGGAAACATCTAATTACAAAGACAGGGAACACCACTAAATACCACAGACAGGTAATTTGTTGTCAGCTTTGGAGAGGAGGCACTCCTTGGTCAGCAAATTGATTGAACACATTAACGATGAAATCGTGTAATGCCCAAAATTTGGAATTAGCCAGAGTTACTATACCTGCTGTCTCTCTCTGGGATTTCTTTAATAGCAATTCTGACTTGATTGCTCAGATCTCGTCCCGCGTACACAATGCCGTACGTTCCTTTTCCCAGAATGACTCGCTCACCATTCTCATCATACTCGTAATCATACTGCAGAGCAAACAACAATAACATGAAATGGAACAGAAGGGTAACATTTACCCTGTCTGACCCTGTGATCATAACTAAGGCATCTCAGACGCTGGTAGCTTTCTGCAGAACGCAGAGGATGAAAAAAACCCACTGGAGCCGCGCATCCAGAGCCGACAACAGAGGGCACTCGCTGTGCGCCAGGCGGAGAGCGCGGCTCCGGCTCGGGAGCAAGGCAGGACGCGCTTCATCCCTCCCAGGGGCTCTCCTGACCTCCCCACGGCTTCCAAACCCAGCACAGCCTCAGCTCTGACACTGCCAGGTCTGCCAGCAGACTGTGCCAATGGAGGTTAGTCAGCGCTGCAGTGCATTAAGCGTGGTTTCGGCCGAGTTTGAAGTGCAAGGAGTCTAAGGCCAGCCCAAAAACATTTGTTAGAGAGATTACCGATGCGTCCTCCTTGTGTAATATAGACACAGAATTTCACAAGCTTACTCCTGTGCTAAACCCAGTAGCTTAGGCCTAGTGAAAGTATTTTTTATTTTCTTCCATATAAAGACAGCTATATTTTTATAAAAGAAAGAGTCTGCTACTTCTTTTAGTAGTTTGTTTCAATAATGAATTATTCTCATGGTAGTCATGCCTCTTAATTCAATTTTTTGTTGCCATTATTAAATTACATTTTTATTCAACAAATTAATGAGACCATTAGCACATCGCTATTTTTCCTGCAAAAATATTTATCCACTGTAATCAAGTCACCCACTGCTTTTCTTTTTGCTAAAATAAGCAAACAGGCACCCTAAGGTTCTCGAGAGAGGCTCTTTTTCTCTGCCACAAGTCACCCCAGTGGTTTCTCTTTGTTCAATCCCCAATTTCAGAGAGAGAATGTTATAAAACGTGTTATAAATGTGTTATAAAGTGCCAGCATCATAACAGGGACAGAGAGCTGTCTGTATTCATTACACAGCACTGACCCTCTCAGTTAGTTATGGATGTCTCTAGAGCTTCAGGACACCAGATTTTCATGTGATAGGACAGGAGCTTATGTATTCTGTTCTGCTCCCTGCCACCTCAAAGAAGGCTTAAACACCTTAAGAGCTGCGTTGCACCCAATAGCCCGGTACTCCCTAGCCAACTATGTGTGTGTTCAGATAAAACTCCAGGTGAGAACACAGTGTAAACAGTAACTTCACTAATTAACTTGACTAATCCTGGAAAAGGAATGAATAATTTACTTCAGTGAAGTGCTAGACTAGAAGGCCATAATTTTGTATGTTGGGAGGAAAAAAAAAAGTACAAATACCTCTAGAGAGTCTCCATCACATTCCCCTTCTTCTGTAGTCTTCCCCATTTCTTCAGTGATACTATTCACCATGTCAAAAAATCTGTACCAAAAAAAAAGAGAGAAAAAAAAACCACACACTTGAGACAGTAACTTGAGACACTATAGGAACAAAATAATGAAGGACCAAGAGAAGACTTAAGTACAGTATTTATCACCTTATATTACTACATATTATGTAATAACAATGTGTATATAAGTGTTACAATTTATACAGTAAGTATAATTTATATAGTAAGTATCAATGAAGTTTACAAGTTTCCTTGTCAGAAGAAAAGTTTTGTTTACATGGTGATTTAGCCATCCAAATCTGAAGTTTTTCTACTCCTTTTGCATGTGCAAAAAAATCCATGATATCTGAAATTATTAATGGAATTAGTATTTCAAAATCTACAGCTCAGTTGACATTCTCATCTGAAACCACCATTTCTTTATGTCCATTGAAAGCACTGAAGCATCATGAGAAGTACTGGGAAGTAATGCTACATCTGGAAGAGCTTTTGTAGTATAAGAGTTCTAGTTTCAAGTTTTTCCTTGAAAGGAAAGGATGTCTATTTCATAACATTTCATTTTAAAAATACTATTATAAATGACTTCTACCCTTCTGAAAGAAGGCAAGTGCAAAAACCATGTCATGCTAAGGTATTGCTTACTCATCTCTTAAGAAGACTCAGATGTGAAGGGGAATGAACATGGTAAAAGAACATATATCAACTGGAATGGATGAAAGAACAAGCTAGAGACTGGGCTGTGAGATGGCTTCAGTCATAAATACTCAAAGAGTACTGCAGCGCTTTTAGGCAAATTTGCAGCCATTTTAGCACAAAAAGATGTGAAAGTTCCTTTGGGAATGCTTCCAGGATCAATTCAACACCACGGCCTTAAGCTTATGGAGCAGAAACACAGCTTAAAGAATTTTGTGCAAAAAACCTTTGCCAAATTTCCTGTGGGGACACAGGTACAATCTTTCTTATGTAAACATATGCTAATGTAAGGGAAATCAAGTGTGCTTGTTTTTAATTGTAAATAAAAATGTATTATGGTTACAGAGAAATCTTGACCAAACTTTGTTGTTGCGCTGAATGTTCCCACTTCAAAAAGTCCTTCTAAAGTTTAGGATGCATTGTTGAACTAAAGGCACACACTTTTAGTGAGCCGTAATATGACAAGTATTACAAAACTAATCCCAGAAAGGTGTGTGTAACAAATAATTGCATTTATAATTGTATTTGTTTTTAATGTTTGCCTGAGCATGTTCTTTAACCCTTCACACATCAGATCTCCAGTGTATTAAGGTACACAGGGTGCTATGTATTAAGCTTTCACACAAAAGACACTGATCAGAGGATGCTCAGATCAACTTTCACCATAGTTCTGAAACAGTCAGTCCCTGTTGTGCATGCAGACATCACCTATCCCATCACAGGCCATGGCTTTTTGAAATAACACCAGTGACCCACCTTCTACAATGAAGTTCTGTGCAGAAATAGATTTGAAAGTCATCTGAGTTGTGCAGCACGTACAAGAAACAGCATCGTTCTTCAAACTTTGAAATGCTGAAAGAACGGCCAAGAAAGTTATTGGGAGATGCATTTAGACTTCTACCAGCTTTGTCAAACCATACAGATCAACACATTTACCATGAGAAAGCACCAGATTAAATCTGAGACTCCACAGCTTTTCCTTATTGTAAAATCACTCTGTTGTATCCTCCAAAGTTCATATTCTGATGTTTGCTATCATTCGGCTTGCCCCACTAATAACTAGTGTACACACTGCCCAAGAAAGAATAGGGGCAAAGAAATTTATAGGAATATGTCCATTGACCTGTGACATTTTTGTCTTAAATATGTTTAGATGAGGCCCTTAATTTTCAATTCTGCAACCAGAATGAAACATCCTTTCAGTATCATATTACAAAGTTAGACTTTGAAAGAATGAGTTCTTTCTGCTTTAGTCATCAGCCACAGCTCAGTCTGAATGCAGAATTTTCTACTCAGTTCCTTGTAATTGGTACCTTGATAGTAAGTTGGAAAAGTATTTTTAAATTAAGTTGGCATCTAAATATGACGTGAATTACTTTATTACCCTTGCCTGCTCATGTCTTCTTTCAGTTTTGGTTTTATCTGCTATTACTGCAGAGCAAAGATAAAGAGGAGGAATGTATGCCATTTTTGTAAGGATGCATGAATGTCTCAGTGCAAAAACAGAAGAGGTGCAAACTCTTGTACAGTTGCCAGTTTTCCACCCCAAGCAGGCAGCAGTTCGTGCAAAGATATTCATTCACCAGAACTGTTTTATATGCATGTCATTACTCTGCTCCTTATAGAAAATATTAAATGTAATTTGAAATAGCTCTTTCTGTAACTTTGTTACATATGGAGTGCCAGCTGTCAAGCTGATGAAGTATAAATCATTCTCACTATATTGGAAAAGGGTGGAGGGAAATGGCTCTAGGGGTGTTACAAGGGAAAATAATGCAGTATTTGAGAAACCAAGACAAATTAAGTCTCCTTATTAAGCTTATTAATATACTGGAAAAAATCCACAATCCTAGTGAAATCAATCTATTTTAGATGGATGAAGACAGCCATCATGTTACTAATTTGTAGCACTATAAAGTAGAATTATGTATTATGTTGTGCCAAAGGATTGATGATTTGATTAAGGTAAAAGGTTTTTTTAAGTATCAAGAAATACTTGGATTTTTGAGCCTTTAATAGATGTTTAAGATTGTCTGATCCTTTATGGTAAATTTAAACCCTGTAAAACCCTGTAAATTTTGATGAACAAATGACTCTTTAGACAAGCTGGAGGGTCTGCCTTTCATAAAGCTACTTCTGAAAAGAGTGAGCTTCATTATAAGAATATTTGTCTCTGGGTGTGGTGACTCATTTATTTTTACATTAGTAAAATTCATAAATGCTTACTCGTGTACCCATTTAGGAAGACAGCCACCATCCTGAGCTTATACACTAAGTTTTAATTCAAGCTTTTTAAGCATAAGTAAACTCTCTAGAACTGGAGTAACTGATATTAACAGAATTACTCATTCAGATTCCAAGTTCATTGAAACATTTTACTGACTAAATTGTTAAATAGTTTGCTGAAACCCTACATGCTCAGAAACCACTGACAAATACAGCAGTGAATAAAAGGGTAAGAATGTGGAGTGTACACATAGGCAGGGAAATTCATAAATATTTAAGACCTTTAAGTGAGGGTTTACATTGCTTATATGTTGCTTTCCTCCCTGGGGGAAAAAAGCCCCAAAAACCTAAACTAGAAAAAGGAAGATTAAAAATCACCTGAGTTATAAAAAGACACAGGATAATTTGCTCAGGAAATGCCTCACTCTGACAGTGCCCAAGCAGATGTAGCTCCCACTGACATCTGTGACAGCAGAACTGGGGCTGAATTTGCCAAACTCCAAAAACAAACAGGGAAGCAAGCGCAGCATGGCCTTGTGCCCAGCTCATGTACACCCAGTATTCCCCTTAGTTGGTAAGAAATACTGCAAATGCTGTAACTACTGATTACTAGTACTCCCAGATGAAGCAGCAGATTCAACAGGTGAACACTGGCAGGAATCACAGAAAAGAAGCTCTGTGGAACTTCAGTGTGTTTTCTAGAAGGCTAGCAGTATAGGCACCTCTCATTGTTGTAATTAAGTAGTATGATGAGATTCAAAGCTCCAAGAACTTGAAATGGAAGACAAATAACCCTGTCTCAAGCTTGTCTAAGTTCTTGAACTATGAAAGAAACTGGATGCAGACCTCTGAGGCACTCCCACAGCAACAACACAAGTAGTTGTTATTTCATAATACAGGACTTCTCCTGAACAGTGAGTAAAAGCCAACTTGTAAACTAGCAAACTTCAGTCAGCCTCTTTATTTTCCATTGGAAAAATAAATTTCCCATCTTCTTGCTCACATGTTGTCAGCTCTGCAGAACAGTAGGAGCTTTGCCTGATAACCTAAGATGCAAAATACCCTGAGGAAACAGCCATGTTCCAAAAGCTCTGATAAATCCTTTAAAGAATAACAGCACTTTCTGGGCTGATTCAATAAGAAACACTTGTATTTAAGAGGTCAAGAGGGCATATGGCAAAAGCAGAGGTATTTACATTGGCACACAAACCACTAATCGATGAGTTTCTTACACTAAAGCCAACTGCTAAGACTTCCTGCATACAGAGTGTGATTTAGCACTGTTCTGCTCAGAGAGTTCTACATACTTTCCAAGTTGTTTTGCAGTTCTTGAGAGCTGAACCCTATTACTTATGAAACAAAATGTTGATTATGCTGGCTGTTACACAGCATGCAGAAGAAGTGACCCTCTGTCAGTGCTGTGAAGTATTTACCAAAACCATGAGCCATTTCAAAGCCAGGTGTCTCTTCAGATCTGCTGTCTCCTTATGGAGTATCATAAATATTTATGGAGGTCTTTGTCATAAAAGCTCCAAAATCATGTACAAAGAACTGCTTTGTACATTAAGGCTGTATTTCTAAAGCTGACTCTTACTAGCCCTTCTAGACTAGAGAATCCTTTTAAAGCTGGGAGCTGCCCATTCCTAGACCGCTTTAAGTCTAGGAGCCTCAAAGTAGCCCAAAATAGCCTTGATACAAAAATAGATTAGAAGCAGGTCTAGTTCTGCAGGCTCACTCACTCCAAACAATACTTGCCTTCATAAAATTAGGGAAAAAAAACCTGTAAAACACTGAAAAATTAAGTGATCAGAAACTTGCATATATTTAAAAGAAGAAGAAAAAACCTCATTCAGCTACATGCTTGCATAAGATAAATATTTCCCCCTGCAGCTCCTCATGGAGGGAGCCAGAGAGTTCTCTAAGAACTCACAGTGACTCTTGGCTCACTGTAAAGTCATCTGAGTTGTTTTGGACATTTGCTCAGATGAACAGATTGGAAAATCAATTGAAAAATTAAATGATAATTCACAGTTTACATAACCAAAGGAGGAGGTTGCACTAGAAACTGTACTGACCACAGCATGGTTTAATAAGGGGAAGGGAAAACCGAAATGACAGTAAATAAATAAATAAATTCTTTCTTTCGTTCTTTTTTTTTTTTTAGAAGCACACAAAAACATACTCTAGCCAAAACCCAAAGCAGACTGAACTAATCATATTGTTGCAATTTTTGCCTAAAATAAGTTGAATCCCACAGGATTGAATTTTCATGGCTATTGCTAGATTGGTGTTTTTAAGTTACTTTTTGGAAGGAAAAAGAATCATCCATCTGTGCAAAAACGTCCTGCAGACATAGCAACAACTCTGTGTATGGAACAGTTATTATTAGAACAGAGCAATGCCTATTTTAAAAATATAAGTTTTCTGGGTCTTTTTTATTTAATTACACTAAGAGGAAAGTGGAAAGTTGCAGGATGACAAATATAGATAAATCCTAAGGAAAAGAAAAAAGGAGACTATGGTGAAGAATAGATTGCAAGAGGTTACAGCAGTGGTAAAATATCACTGTCACTCCAGGGTCCACAGCAGCAGCATAATACAAAATTCATTCATGTACTCCTTTTATTTCAAAACAAAAAAGGGAAACAACTTACCTTACCCCCCTAATAGAAGCAGCACAGAAATTCCACTCATGGATACCTTTCTGTAACACACAGTAAAAAATCAATAAACAAAATATTCCTCCTTTACATGAAGGGCCAGTAGGCATATCCTCTAGAATGAAATTCATGAGATGGAAGGGGAAACACTCAAATGAGAACAGTCTATTTATTTATTATTTGTTAACACCTATTTTTCAAGGCTTTTTTTTTTTTCCACCTGTAACAGAAGTGCAACATAGAAGGAATTTGGGTTATTTCTTCACTGTTTATACTTCAAACACAATTTACTACTGTTTAGAAAACATTCAAAAGAGCAGATCAGAAGAGATGCCCGTATACCCTTTTTCGGGTACTGAACATGAGATCACATGTGATACTCAGGAGAGGGGGGAAAATATTCCACCTCTGAGAAAAATGAGAGCTTGCTCTGCACACTCAATCCCCTAGTGTGGGGGGAAGCCAGGTGGAGAGAGCTACAAGTAGGAAGTCTAATGCAGGAGAGCAAAGCAGGAAATTCTTGAAAAGTAGAAAGAATTGCTCAAATATGAAAGCAAAGTGTCCAAAGAAAGAGAAAGGAGAGTATTCACTAGGAATCCAGAAGAGAGCGATAAGAATGCACAAAACCCCCTAAGAGTTACTGGAGTGAAAACATGGCTGGAAGAAAGAAGCCACCCTATGAAAACACAAAGGGCCTGACCTCATTTATTTTCAGATCTTTTAAATTCACAGCTGTCACATTCAGCAGAATTGCGTTCTCTGTAGACAGTTATATTGCTCTATGTTTGTGTTCTATTAAAACTTTACTGTAGCAAACAGCAAACTTTTGTATCTTCTAAAGAAAACATTCTCCTTTCAGGAAAATGTGGAAATACACCACCTCACAGCCCTGCCAACATTGGGATCGCATCATAATGAGCCACAAATTTGAAGAACCTTTCCTTTCTGCAGCTGAATTTCATTTGGCATTTTAGTGATCTGAGCAAGGGCATATTGTCAAACAGAAACATAATCAAATGTATTCCAAAAGAAGATTTGAAAATGTGTCGCTAATAAAATGAATAGTGAAATATACAGAAGTCAGAACAGATATACTGCTGAAATAGTTGCACAATGTGCAGAAAACGACAGTGGAAATTACTATCCCAGTTATAGCAGCTTCCTATGATGATTCCTACATCAATTTTTTCCTCCTCTGTAATTCTTCCTGCGCAAATCACAATAAATGTTGTGATGCTAATATAAAAAGCCTAACACAATGGACCAAAAATATAAGCAAACATCTTTCTTGATGCACAAATTCCATAACTATTGTAAGTGTAAAGTACAAAGCAGTAACTTCAATATCTCTTCAATGTTAAATGGGGTAAGGGTTTCTTTCAGGGGATAAAGGAAAAGAAGAGTAGCCCACTATTAAGAAAAGCTGGATTTGCATCTTGAAGTGGAAGTACTAACTGATGCTATGTTTGTGAAATGTTGCCTGGTTCTCTCACATGAAGGAAGATCAACTTAACCCCTATGCTAATATGGAGGGGTTTCTGCATATCCTTTTACAACTCCCTTCATATACAAAATCTGCTAGTTTCCAATTTTCCATACTTATAAACTCTCTCCAGACCTTAGCCCTTGGTGCTTGTCCAATTCCCGCTATTGGGAATAATCTAAAATCTAAATAAGTTAAAATACACATCCTGAATGTCAGAAATGCTCAAGAAACATAACAAGACACATTAGTATTGGTTTTTTACCTGTCATCTACGTGCAATTAATCTCTTAAATATTAATTACCACACTAAGTTCTTGAGCAATGAAATAACATAAAAGTTATGTCCCTTCATGATCTTGCCAAGGTTTGAATACACTGGAGTAAATATATGAGGCATGCTATCCAAATTCAGCATCTGCTCTTTGGTTAGGCAAAAAAATCATCAACTACCCAAAACAAAACTCAAAATGGATTCAGAAGCCAAAGCAAAACAGAGACAGGCTGTTCTATTTCAAACTTACAAACAGCACTGCTGCATTCCTCTAACCCCATGCGGGAAGGGCTGCTAAAATAGGGAACTCCAAGGCAAAGGTAATGTGAATTCTACAAAATAAAATACTGTATGATTTTCCTTGGCAATTGTTTATTTAAAACTCAGTATTATTAAACACATAAATGTTAAAATATGTTGCTAAAAAGCAATAGAAAAGAAAGAGGCTACATTATTTATTGTCATTTGTCAAGTGCCAGCTGCAGGCTCCACTGAGTTTCAGTTTGGATTTGAAATGGAAATTCAGCTTCTTTGTGCATGAAAGGAAGTTCATACACTTTGTAACTCACTGATCTTATTCTTGGAGCAGTGACTAAACTCTGGAAAACAAGCAGAACCATTAATTTATGTGCCAAAATGAACTGAAATCTGAAGCAGGAATTGCTAAAGCTCTGACAGACCTATGGTTGGTAGACTGAACTTGGATAAATGAAGTTTCCAAACCCAGCTGTCTAATCAGCCTTTGCAGTAGAGATAGATGGCCTTTGCTTTTTAATCAGCCCCAAAAATGCTTGTTTTCAGTCTACTAAGGACAAAAGTGTGAGTCTTCCTCTGTGAAGAAGACTGACAGAGAATATATCCTTTTTCTTCACAAAATCTCTTAGCAAAGATAAATATTATACTGGTTATATTCAACTGAAAAGGAAGGTGGTGTTTTCCTAGCCCCTTTTGTCCCTGTGAGATTTCTGATGGATTCTAAGGACTCTGAGAAATTGCAACAGACCATAATTGTACAGTGAAGGTGTAACTATCAAATTGCCCATTGCATTCTTTCAATGGGTATGATAGCTCACAGGGTACAGAGTATCAGTCAGACTCCTGGCTACTCAATAAACTCACTACAGTAAGGATTCTGGCCAGAGCAAAAGTACAACGAGTTCACTTAATGTCTAATGCCAATGATTAAGACTACTCCAGAAAAAAAGGAAAATACTGTCCTGCAGAAAATACAGACACATGCTCACATCAGGAAGGAGAAAGGGAAAACAAAAGGAAATGTTTAACATGATATAGAGAAACACCTATCTTCTGAACACCAAACAGGCATAGACCAATACATTCAAATCCTTCTCACAGATAGAGAATAACTGGGCAGTCAAATGACACAGCTATGAAAAATGCCATTGCTGAATGCATCAAACAAAATGTCCCAGTGGCTAAGTGACAAATCAATGCACCCTGCAATACACATTTTGGAATATGAGTGCATATGCTCAAGTAAGGTTAACTCAAACTGGAACACAGGAAGTTATGGCAAAGAGGTGCCATGTGTGGCCAGTACACCAAGCCTATTTGTTTTGCCTAAAAAGAAACCTACATGAAATCCCCACACTAAGAGACATTAGGATTCTCCTAAAAATATTGTCAGGTAAACCTCAGAGAGAGAAAGGAAATCACTTCATGGGAAACATTAAATGGGGAGAGTATCTTCAAGAGAGGAGAACAGAACTCAATAGTACAGAAAATTCCTTCTAGTCCTATGTTCCTTCTTACATTACAGTTAAGCCACTTAACAGAATGAAAAGTATTGTTTGGAGGTGAACTAAATATACATACAAAAAAGTTCATAAAAGGAAAAAAAAAAAGTGTGTGTTCAAGTAGTCTCTAAATAGAATAAATTCTGAGTACAGAAATACTTTCCAAACAGGTATTTTAGAATAGCAAGATTAAGTCTGTAGTTCTAACAAATAATTATTTACTCTATGGCAAATTTTTATTTTGCCCAAGAACTGCATATATTTATTTTTTAAATTATTTTCAGAGGCTGAACCCACTTAAAAAAAAAAATCAGTCAGAATAAACCACAAATAAATAGAGATGTATTGGTCTAGGCAAACACTTTAGTTTGTTCTTTAAATACGTTATTTTAGCTGCCATTTACATTTTCTACACAACTCACAACAAAAACTCTAAGCAGTAGAGTGTCATTGTATTTTGTGTTCAAAAATGTTTCTCCTTTTACTACTAGCAGGAAAGCTGAAGATTGGACTTGCCAGTGTTAGGTTAATAATTGGACCTGAAGGTCTTTTCCAACCTAAATGATTCCACAGTCACCTGAAAAACAGGTCTTCATTGTCCTATCCTGCAGGCAAACAAAGCTCTGCCGTGGAGGAATGAACAGTGCTAGTTCCTACAAATCACAGCATCCTCAGTGTATTGCCTCCAGCTGACCCAGTCTCTGTTCACTCTTCATATACTCCTTCATTTTCCCTTGCTGACTTCCTTCTCTAAGGTTCTATGACATCCTCCCTGTTGTCCCTCGTACCAACATTTTGCTTCTTAAACATCCCAGAATGTAATAACCATTCTAGGTTTTCCTCTCCACTTTCACCTCCAGATTTTCTAAGCTCCTTTCCAAATACATCTGGCTATCTCACACTTTGACATACAGATTTCTCATAGTTTTCAGATTCTAGAGCATCCATCTATCTGTCTTCTTCTTTGGCACTTTATTGATTCTGCTCCCATTTTAACATACCAGTCTCTATTACTTTCGTATTAAAGGAGTATTTATCACAGCCAACACATAAAATTGAAAGGGCAGGAAGAAGATAGTTCTGTAAGTATAAGTAATTTTATGATATATTATTGGTATGATGGCAGCAAATTGTAAATTTCTTATGAAATCTTAAGCAACAGATTTGCTGTATATTGTACAATGGCTTAAATCAACCTGAAGGAAAACACAAGTTATTTTGAAAAATTATGGGAAACAAAAGATCTATTGAAAATCAGGAGAATCTTAAGCACAGCAGTATATCTCAGCATCTTCCCAACTAAACCACTTTTCTATGTTCCAGAATCATAATTAGATGCAACTGGTCACATGCTACATGCCTTATGTGCCATGCATACTTTTAAATTGCAAAAAACATACCTTGTCATCAGGCAGCACGTGCCAGATGGATACCGTCTTCTCCTCGGCTTCACTGTTGATGGAGAGGTATGAGGGCTGATAGATTTTTGTTGGTTCTAATATTAAAACCTTGCAGAAAAAAATAATTTTTCAATAGTTAGTGCAAAACTGGTAGAACTGAAAAAAGTATTGAAAACTGTTAAAATTATTTCTTTAGTCATACCATAGCAGGAAAAACAGGGAAATAATGAAATGCAAAATTTTAGGTACTGGGCTAGTTTAGTGTGGCTGCCAGTAAGCTAAGATTAAAAGAGAAAAAAAGCCATTTTTAATTTTTTTTTTTACATAATGCTGTTATGTGTCATTTGGTAGCATGTATCAATTTTGCAAATTATTATTTTTTTTAAATGTCATGTTTTGAAGTCCTTCTGTCACAATTCAGTCTCCTACAATGCCACTCTAGAATGCCTATCTCCTCTGTGGAGAAGCTTCACGGTACACCTTTATCATCTTTTGGTAGAAGCATATTTGGGTGAAGTAGAGAAACAGATTAACTTAGAGCTACAATGAACAGCTTTTTAGTTAGGCCACCATGAACTGCAGCTGCTAGATCAAATGATTTGCTCAAAAGTAACAAGTACCACTGCAAGAGGCTGACAGCTGAATAGTATAGAAATTGTTGTGGAATAAGAGAACAAAAACTAGAAGATTAATTTAAAAGAGATGAGATGCAACAATTATTAACTAGGGCAAGTTGGTCTACATCTATTTAAAAAGTATATAAACACCAAAGTAGAAAGTCTTGGAGACAGCCATGGCTTACTGTGAAACCTAAGCCTGACTCCTCCTTCAGAGTCAATAGGCACAGAGATACACTGGAAGCAGAGCAGGGCTAAATTCTGAATAGTACCTACACATTTAACTCTGTAAATTATAAGCAGTGGGAATTAAAATCTCCAGACACCTACAATCTGTGAAATCTGATTCCAGCCATTTCACAAACTGTGGTCTTTAACCTTTAACAAACTGTCCGTGCACTGTCATTTTGTCCTCTAAAGGCCAAGGTGGTGATACTGATGTTACTAGATAGGAGAGTAACTACCAGCTAACATACTGCCCGTGGACAGTGGAGCATTTAAGCTCAAGCTCTCAGAATTCACAAAATAATTCACAATAAGGAAATAGGAAAAAAGCTTCTTTTAGAATAAATTAATTGTGATCTGGGAGAAGGGAGGGAAAAGAAAGTTGCTAATTTTAATTTTTGTTGACTTGTTGAACTGTGTGATTTTCATTCTAAACAGGCACAAATATAATTTTTGTATTATAAGAAATCCCGTATCTCTGTCTCCAACACCAGCGTAGTCATTTCACAAAATCACAGAACAGACTGAGTTGGAACGGATCCAGAAGGATCACTGCATGAGTCCATACAGGGATGACCTTGGCCTTGTCAGCTCCATGCTCCAACCACCTTCCTGTACAACACCATCAAACCAGGTGGACACTGGGTTTACCTCTTAGCTCATGCTATCGCAATGATCAGCTTTGGTTTGCCTCTTAATATTAATAAAAATTCAAACTATTTTATTTGGACAGTTTTATACATCAGAGTCTACGGTAAGTATGTAATAGAACTATCCCATCATCTAAAATCTAAAAGGATTATGCCTTGCTTGTACAAATCCCAAAAGATTCAAAATAACTTTTGTTTACCAGCAGAACTTTCTACCTATTCTTATCAGAAAAGGAAAACCAGGCTCTTTAGACAGTCTCATGTTGTTTTCACTTTACTGCCTCAAGCTCTTGCTGTTCAACATTGAAGTCTTCCTAACAGTTTATTAGCACATCTACACATGGAAGGTAAATGAACTGTACAAAACAACCACTGTATCCACTTTAACTATCTGGGAGGCAACAGCAGTTGCTATTTAAGACAAAAAGCTGGTTTTACTGATGGTTAGCTGAAAGGAATAACCAAGACATTGTTTCCTGGACATATACAGTTAATATGTACAGAAAACATGTTTACAATATACTTTCAGGATATGGTGCAGCACTGGGGCATCTAATAAAAATTCTCAGCAAACTTTGTGTGGAAGAAATCAGAAATAAACATATCTATACACACACTTATAGTGCAATGTTGTTGAAATGCATTTTCTAGTAGTTGGAACAATAGATTTCTGACTCTTTGGGCTGATTTTTAACCTCTGAAAGGGCACAGTCTTAACTGGTAGTAGAGTATACAAAGCCTGCTGAGTTAGAAAAAGACTGAAATTAATTAAATATATTTTTTTTCAAAACACAGTATAGTTAATATATAATCACCTGGAGTACACTGTAAATGTTTGCTTTAAAAGTATACCCATTGGTAGAAAACAATAAATAGCAAAATTCTATCTTGACTTTTTTCCTCATTACTTTTGTATGGAACACTTTGTGCAATCCTGTTGTACCCATGTGGATTCAAGCAAAATAAATCTAAGATTCAGGCCAAATACATTTCTTCTGGACAAACAGTTAGTCTGGCCCCTAAAAAGAAGCAGTGCTTTGTGCTCATTTCCTTTACACCACAATTTGTTTTAAAAGAGCCCATCCTCAAAAAGACTACCAAAAAAAGTCTCCAAGACCCAACAAAACAGCCACTTACTGGAAATCGAACTACAGTCACATCTGTCTTTGTGGCTTCAACAAGGAAGTCCATCCAGAAGTCCACAAGCTCCTGTTTGGCTGTATGTTGCTCTGGAGTCAGTTTCTTAAAATGCTGATATATCAAAATAGTCTCTACAATAGACTTCAGGTACCTGTGACCATCCAAATAAACACAGATATTAAATTCAGTACAGTTTGTAAGCAATAATGTCTCTACCTTTAAATACAACTGAAGTATTCACCATTGCAACACCAAGGTTGCCAGTAACATTTTGCTTCTCTAGGATTGCTTTTCATAATAACAATTCCCAACTAGAATTGGAAGCACAGCTGCTAAATGAGGCAGCTGAAATGCTAAATGAAATAGAAAAGAGTCTTGGAACACTCCTTCCTGCCCATATTCCTGATACCATATACTGTCTTCTATCCTAAACCACGAAAAATTCATTAAATAGCTACATCCTCTGCCCAAGGACCAAGGTGAGCTTATGTCCGACTTGTTTCAGTAGTGACCTATCACAAATAAAAATTCAGGTGAAAAGTCCACTACTTTAACTGTCCTATCTCCTGTATTGTGTCTG
Organism: Chloebia gouldiae; assembly: GCA_003676055.1. Lineage (NCBI taxonomy): Eukaryota > Metazoa > Chordata > Aves > Passeriformes > Passeridae > Chloebia > Chloebia gouldiae. Next base: position 59,135,121 of record QUSF01000002.1, on the reverse strand, counting down.
CATAGGCAATTATTTAATATATTTCTAAAACATGATGATTCTGGAGCTGATCATCCTTCAAAGATGGCAACAGCTATGTTAAGCAGCTTTTTGGCATTGCTAGGGAAGGGCAACTGGTGTGCTGAATGTTTCCCCTAAATGCAGTTCATCCCCCTCTCTGTTGTTCTATTTTCTGGGGCTGATTTATGGGGCTTCTTGGTACCATTGCTTTCTCTTGGCATTTTTGAAAAAAAGGTTGTAAACATAATCTCACACAATTTTTATGAATACTACAGCAATGAGATATACATGCTAAAAGAGGATTTAGCACTGCTATCACTTTATCACAGCTAGGCCATTAATGGAAACATTTTTTTCACCCTCAGAGGGTCTTCAGTGAACATTTCCATAGCTGTGCAATTTCCAATTATCCTTCTTAGGCCATCAGGATAGCTGGTTTAAGGTACTGTGTTTGTACCAAGTGGGCCCTGCTATAAAACAGGCAACAGACTGGGAAGGAATTGCTCACAGGAGAAATTCTTCATGAAACACAAATGAGTGAGCTGTATTTTCAGAGTTTAATCCACAGACTTAAATCCCAAGGGCACTGGGGTACATAAAATCCTGACAACCAGGCATTCATAAACTCCAGAAAATTCTACCAGGAGACTTCTAGAGAGTGTTATCCAGCTTCTTAGGGAAATACACACATAGTAAAAATGGAAAACCTTGCAAATAAATACGCTGTAAAAAGCACTTATGAAATATTTTGTCTGAAAATTAGTTTTTAATTTTGACAGTTTCTATGTTATGTCAATACAGAAGTTTAGCATTTCCGTATTTCAGCATCCATCTGATCACCTTCTGGAGGCACAATCTATCCTTTATAAAAAGATAAGAATATATATGTTGTGATGTTCCACACTTATAAGTAGAAGAGTGACAGCTTTTTTAGTCAGAAAGGAGTCTTGGCTCTCCCCACCTAAGATGATACAAGCCCTTAATGAGTAGGTGAGTGGTCCTTAATTGCTGCCTATATCCACTGCAGGTGCTGGGAACCTGCTGTCAGAGCACACATCTCTTGGCCTTTGCATAAAAGATGTTGAGTTTACAGGGTTGCCTTTAACCCTGGTTTTATGGCCTTTCTATTAATTGGACTTTGATTTGCAGTCTTCTCAATTGCTACAAGATGCAACTTGCACCGCACAGCTCACTTGTATTCAGTTCCTAAAATATGTGCTATGTGCCATAACCTTAACAATATTTTAAAGTACAGCCAGGCCTCCCTAGCTAAGCTGTCTTCATTGCCCAAAACCTTCAGGCTGTCATGACTAAACTCAGAAACCACTACCACTTCTCTTCAGCAATGTAGCTGTGAGCAACACCTCCTTTCTCCTTTGCCCTCAGAAGAGCTTGAAGTCCACAATGAATCTGCCCTTCTCACACATCAAATAAAGACCCATATCAGATCTACCCCTGAATAAGGGCAAAAGGGAAAGAGAGTCCCGTCTCTGGATAAAAGTACAGTGAAATAATACACACACAGTAAAATCTGTTAAAAAATACAAAACATATCTCCTGTCAGCTGAGTACAGTGCCTAAAGCTGAGGGAGTCCAACGTTTTAAAATATAGGAACGTACATGGCCTTGTTTATCACCTTACCATGCTGGTGCCTTTAGTTTAAACAGCTTTTCTGAAGCCTGGATCACTCGTATATGATCATTAGCCAACATACTGGCCCCCAAGAAAGATCCCACTTCCCAATAGCTTTGCAGTTTCTCCAAGCTCCCCTTTTTACCAAGCAGGCTGCTGATCTTTACTCCTGTAGCAAAGAGAATAACAGGTCACAAGAATTTGTATTAATGCAATTTTAAAATAACCATTTCCCTTATTCAAAATCTTTTAATTGCTTACATTACTATACTCTCTCAATTTTGAAAAAATAAGATGGAAATCATACTTACCAATTAATGTTATATGCCTTCCAAACACCCTAATTGGTGGAAAATTCTTTTTTCCCCACCCCCTCTTCCTACAGGCTTCTCAAGACAGGAATGCTAACACATCACTGTGAGGACAAGGCCACAGCCAGATTACCTATGTTCTTGCATGGACCTCATCTGTAAAGGTAAATTGGGGCCTTAGGCTACATAAAATAGCTGCAAAAACTTAACAGATGCTGAATAAGGCACCTATTATGTTTTTTTCTGCTTTGTTTTTTTTTAACTTACAAGCCCCAAGCCCCAAACTTACCTTTATAGACAAGGTCCCATGCAGAAGGAACAGATGATCCACTGGGCTTCTTCCAGCAGTGATGTTCTTTTAACTGTCGCAAGTCCTACCCCAATGAAAGACATCTATTAATATTCACAAGCCCCTCAGCAACTCAAGACTATGGCGAGTCTCAGGTTTTATTTTTGACTTGCTAAGTTTGCTGAGAACTACAGGCTCCCCTGTGGCCTTCTAGATGAGTTTTAGTTAATATGAGCTGCTACATATAGCTAATATGAGATATGCTACACCATCCCTTGCAAAAAAGAAACCAATTTTCAGCTTACACAACAAGCCACTCCACCACTGTAGTGCTTTATTCACTTTCCCCACACTACTCCACTATGACAGTTTCCCTCCCACATCATCTTTCATTGCTCTTGATATTCAGGCTAAGTATTCACAAGAAATTTCAATGCAACTGTTGATCTTGTTTTTTCTTAACGTTCCCCAAGCAGCTAGCAGACTAAACTTCATGGTTGAAGCAGTAATAAATATTATCAAAATGGGGATCATTACATAAGCTACATTTCAGCCTACAAAGTTTATCTTGTTTTATCACATTGCTCACATTTTTATGACATCAATGTCAGATAAAAAAGGCTTTTAAAAATGCCATAGATGCATAATATCTCTGATCTGCCTGAGAAATGTCACAATGTGCATCACCTCCATCAACACCACAGGGTACCATGGTGACCATATCTGCAAGGCTTTAAGCCAGGGTGCTACATACATTCACACTGTCGAAGAGACCACTTGAAGATGTACACCTGCACCAGTCAGTGGAGAATAGGGAGGGGGAATTTGTGTTGAAAGCGTTCAACTTTAGATGGGTTCTAGAGAACAAAACCTGAATGCTATCTAGAAAACACAGTAAATGGAAAAAATTAATCTGCCCCAGGACTTTAAAGTAACACTCCTCAGCACCATCTGCAAAGGCCAAAGGGCTCTGCTAGAATGCCTAAAACATTTGCATGCATTTGATAGCAACACATAATAAAAGACAGACACCTACTAACTTCCACAGGTTTTTAATGTGACTTCATCACAAGAGACATAAACAACTGGTATCACAGGGATCATTTCAGTTGGATATGCCTTTGCTGGGAGGAAGGGGAAAGTGAGGAATTTAGTTGTGCACAGGGCCTTTGCTAAGTACTGGTGATGGCACACACAGTTGCAGTGGCCACTGACCAGCGATCACAGTCTGTGGGTCACAGCGAGCAGCAGCACCGGTCTCTGCTTCACAGGCAAACATGCTCTCATGCCTCACTGCATCTGCAGGGACACACCCATCACAGCCCTGCCCTGCTCCAGATGTGGGAACAGAGCTAAAGTGAGGTGCAAACTGAATGTGTGGGTCTGATGAAGAGCACAACTCACATGGGGAGGGACCTGCATTACTGTCTGGCAGGGAGAGGTGTTTGTTAGGAAGGTAGCACGGGTGGCAGCAACCATTTTGAGTCCCAGCTCAGGGAGGGAGACTTATAGGAAGACAGGGGGAGAAAGGATGGATGTTCAGTAGCTCAGGACACCAAGTCTGGGAATCATTACTGTTATGTAACCTGGAGAAAATGGAAGTTTTACCCAAGTATTCTGTGAAGTGGATCCTCTTACTTTAGAGAAGACAATATTGCCCTCTCATCAAGTTCTTCTGAGAAAGGTGAAGTACTTGATGCTAAAACTCACTCTAGTTTGCTGACCATCCTCTGCAAAGCTCATTTATAAAGGTACTCATCCCTGAAAGGCAAGTTATTTAGCTCTGAAATGTAGTTGCTTTGTGATGACATTAGCAATAGGTTCAAAGGACTATAACTCCAATTTAGAGAACTTGGGTGGGGAAAGGAATATTTTGGAAACCTGCAATATGAACCTTCATGAATTTAATTCTGAGTTTATGGTCTCCTTGTATAATTTCCCTTTTCTAAGTTTATTTTTATTTCACCATCTTTAAAAGATTTTTGAGAGTATAGGAAAATCCAGGCAAAGTCAAGACATTCTCTCCTTCCATGATAAACTTGGCATTCACAAGGGGAGGGGAAAAAAGCAGCAGGAATTCCAGTATATTTTATCAGAAATATTTTGCCTTTAAAACAAATGAGGCAAAATAGAGGAACAATTAACACCAGAAAAGCCTTTGTTTTTATAATACCAAGAATAGACCCACAGCTTCTGGTGAAAATAAGGTAACAGTAAGTAGATATTACCAGTTAAATATTACTATGAAGGATTTATAAATAAACCTCTTTCCTTGCTCAAATATTGATGGAGCAATTCATATTACAGGACCCTTTGTGTGTCAAAGTTGCACAGCCTGCAGATCTGTCAATGTAGATCACAACATTTCTTTTCCGGTCTCAAAAGTTATTTGTATAGTTAAGAAAGCAATACTACTCAGAAAATAGAAGGAGGGTGTTTATTAATGGCCTGTTTGCTCATTTAGTTTTGAACTATTACCTGATAAGTACAGGTAGGAACTTTTAGAAGGCAATTTTTCTGATCTGATGCAGATTGGTAAAAATTCTCTTGGATTTATTCTTATTTTACTGCAGTTATTACAATATTCCAAATGCAATCACGTATGCATCTCCTAATTACAGTCTCATGCACCCTCTGAAGAACAGATAATGACTACATCCTTCCCTACCCCTTTCTCAGCCTAGCAATATAATTTCCATATAACCTAGTCTGAACTTGATGAGTTTGTTCTTGCTTCTCTCCTGATCTCCCAGTAGAAAGCATAACTTCTCTAATTACTGTACACTACAGATAATGCTGTTGGTGGACACCAGACAGAAAACACTGCTTGGCAAATCTAACTATTGCTAAAAAATTCTCTTGTACACACAAATCTAAACAAGAGGTGTCATCAAAAGAATTATACACATATAAAAGATACTTAAGACCAGAAAAAAATCAAAACATTTTCCCACACAACCTTTGTGATATTGCCTGATTTTATTTAAAATATTAACCTCACACAAAGAAAATACTAAACTGTGCTCAGAATCTAGCATAACTCCAGCCATCTGATAAACCTTGTACAAAGACCATTGTAAGGTCTTTGACCTGGGAAAACATAGTCTGGGAATGCAGCTTAGGCTGGGATCTATTGCACTGGAGAGCAGCCCTGAGGTAAGAGACCTGGGGGCCCTGAAAAACAAGCGACTAAATATGAGTGAACAGTGTGTTTCTTCAGCTAAGATACCCAATGGGATATTGGGATGTATCAACAGGGGCATCACTAGGAGGGATAAAGAAGCCATTATCCCACTCTATTCAGTGCTTTCCAGGGCACTTCTGGAATAATATGTTCAGTTTTGGTTCTCACTATACACAAAAGATGTGGACAGGCTGGAGATGGTCCAGAGAATGGCCACAGAGATGAACAAAGGACTGGAAGGCTGCCATATGAAGAAAAGCTGTGTTTGTTCAGCCCTGAGGAACAGGATTAGGGAAGCATTATCACCATCCACTGGGTAAAGGGTGGCTACAAAGAAGATGGAGACTCCCATTTAACAAGGAGTCACAAGGAAGATACAAAGGGTGATAGGCACAAGTTACTACTGGGGACTTTCCAATGGGGCACAAGAGGAAAATGTTTCAAAATTTGAAGAATCAGCCCTTGGAATCATCTCCCAGAGAAGGAGTGGATATGACGTTGGACATATTTGAGGTTCAGCTGGACAGGGTGTTGGGCCATGATACACATAGGATACACTATACTATAAATATATTTGAAAACATGTTTCAAAATAGCTGAGCCAATCTGACTAAAAGTACTTTGACAATATTCCCTGTAACAAAAAAGAAAGATGGACACCAGTAGCTAACAGGAGGGGTTGCTACATCAAGGGTTTCCAGCAGACACAAACTAAATGTTAACATAAGACAGGCAAACAAACACACAAACCAACCAGCTAAGGAATGGATACTTCTGCACTAAATAATTCATCAGCTAGGGATGGAACCTTATGTAAGAATGAACATTAATTTCTGTAACAGTCTCAATACAAATAGGGAAAACAACACTGGACAAACGCATAAGAAGATGATGCCAAAGAAATAGCACACAAATTTCATGAGTAAAACGACTTTGTACAGATCTAGTTGGCTGTAGTCTGCATGCAATTAAGAAGTTTCTTTTAAAATTAAGGAATCATATTAAACTACACAAAAAATATAGCCCAGCTCCATTAAGCAACCTAGTTTAAAGTTAGGCCAGCAAGTGAGTATTTGTAAACGTTATGCAGTGTATAGAACATATCTTCTTACCTCCTACCCTGACACAAGAATTCAAATTTCAGCATAAGATGTGGAAGTATTCTATGCCAACCAAAAAGCAAAATCTCACCCACTCACAGAAGGGCAAACACAGTAGTTGAGGCAACTCTATGCAGCCTCACACATACAAATTAACACCTTCATTTACACCTGAGAATTTAAATTTCACTTCCACTGTTTATATGAAAGTAATCATCTCACTCTGACCTTCATACTCAAAATTACCCAGGAAATTACTTCCAGACGTACAGCACGCACCTAGCTTCAAAACTAGAGCAATCACTGACTAAAGATACATTCAGTGGAGTGAAAATATTTGTTTCTTTCTCACTTGACAACCTCCTCAGGGGAAACAAAGATAAAAAAAGACTTTACAGAAAGTCAAGAATTATACAAATTCATGGAGAAGAACACCAAATGCAACATTCACTTCTTTCTCCCAAATCTTCCCTGAATGCATTACAGAATAATCTCAAGTTTTCCCTCTCCTCAAATCCAGAAAAATCACAAACAAAATCATAAAAAAATTGTCCTAATTCTATCTTCTTAAATAAGAAACTTTTTATGACAAGGGTAGCGAGACATTGGACCAGGTTGCCCAGGGAAGTGAATGCCTTTTTGTTGGAAGTGTCCAAGGTCAGTCTGAGCAATCTGATCTAGTGAAAGATGTCTCTGCCCACAGCAGGGGCTTGGACTAGATGGTCTTTAAAAGGTCCCTCCAACCCAAACCACTGTTATTCTATGATTCTATGAATACAGATGTTCAGAAACCTCTAAGAAGGTGGCAGAAGAGAAACAGTCTTCTCTCAACCCAACCCAAGCTCAAGTCAAGTGCATTTTCCTCAGTCTTAGGATGGGCTTCTCATCCATATTCCTTCCAGGGGTTTGTGTTTGTTTGTTTTAAAGAGTGCTAGAACTGGATTTCCATTTCAGGTGCTCCTGTTTCACACAAATGATGCCTTTACAAAGAAGCTTAGCTTTTACTGAACTCTGGTACCAATTTAAGACCTTGACACTGAAACCAAATCTTCATGACAGCACTCACCTGCAGTCAGGTAGGATCAGCAGTGGTGTGAGAGACCAACTTAAATATTCACATGTCCTCTATCAAAGCTTTCACATACAACCATCAGATTTTCCCCTATAACAGTGGGTGGTAGTGTACTTTCACTAGAATGTGATTTCACCACGAATTTGCAAGTTATAATTACCAACTTTCCGCAGCTCAAAAGAAGTATCAAAGCAATGTCCAGCTGCCAGGAGGAGTACTGCATAATTAATTCCTGCTGGTAATGTTGGCTCTGACTCAAATGCCTTCTTGAACCTAGGAAAACAAATATTCAAGCTTACTTTGTAAATAATGCAATCTAGTTGGGGTGTCATTACAGTTTTAGGTAATTTAAGAGCTTATCTTCTGTTTACACAGCAAGAATCCATAGAAGTAAAAATATTTTAGTGTTTTCCACACATTCTTTGTGGTTATTTTTAGGAGTCTGGTATTTATACATCCTCCTCCCATTTCCTTTCCCCCCACACAACAAATGCAGATCCTAATCATCCATTCCAGTAAAATTATCCCAGTAAAGTTACAGTATCTTACAAGATTTTTTTTCAAGATCAAATAAAACCAAATAATACTATCAGTTTGTAAAAGACCTGTTTCAGAGTTATATTTATTAATAAGCTCATTAACTTAGTCTTTAATAAATGAGTTTTCATTGACTTGAAACCTTAGGTTTTATTGTGCATCTGCTACAATGGCACACACAGAAGCAAATGATACAGGAATATACCTCACATTTAGCTGTGATTTCAGCTACTCCAGGTTTTATTCTTTACTGAGTGTCTTACTGACACTCAGTAAAGAATAAAATTGAGTTCACATAAAACAGGACTATACCAGATTTCATTCTCCTCAAGAGGAACTGAGCAATCAAGAGAAATGGCAGAGGCATTCACTTAGTCTTAAAAGAAGTGGAGGTGCTCACACCAACACAGCACACACTATCCTCATGCTAGCAATTCAAGTAGCTGTGATAACAGCAACAGGACCTCAGAATAAGAACACCTTTGATTTCAGGTATATACACACATATTCACACCTCCATAGGGAGAAGGCAAAGACTACTATCATAGGTGAGTTAAGGAGCACAAGAAATTTAGTCAACACAACTCACTACAGTAAAAGAAATCCAGTTTAAAATTACTTTCTGAAGGATGAAAAAAATACACACAAACAAATGGAATACATTAAAAATGTTAACAGGTTGTGACATTAGTGTATAAGGAAAGAAAAAAAAAACAAGCTGTGTAAAACCTAAGGATTTGACTTCTAGACCATGCTTTGACATGCAAGCAAAGCTAAAGCATTTTTATGCCACCAGGCCAAAAGTATGGCTGGTTTTCAATTTGTTTGTTTCTTGTTTTTTTTCTGCTCTAATGATTAATTACTTTACATCCTTTAATGTAAGATCTGATCTCCAAAACTGTAAGACAGGCTTCTCTTCAATCTGCTACATATATATACTTTTTATACTTCAGCTGCCAACCTCCAAAGAACTTAATCATTAGACAAGCGCCTACTGCTCTAAAGAAAAGCAAGAGAAGCAGAGAATACTAGATCTTTTTCTTTCATCATTTTTCTTTCATGCAATTTTCTCTTGTACTGCGAGTTACAAAAAAGGGCACATAGAAAATATTTTTGGCTCACTTAAAAGACCCCAACCAACACATACACACAAAAAAAATCCAACCTAAAAAACCAAACCAAACAAACAAAAACAAAGGAAAAAACCCCAAACAACCAAACAACCCATAAAAATCTGTCAACTAAACAGAACAACACACACACTGATTCTAAGTATATACATCTAAGAGAAGCCCTTTGGCTGGCATTATCTGTTTGGAGACACAGTGATGTTGGGAACTGGACCACTTTTTCTGCCCTAAAGAGGGCTGTAATTCTCATGCGATACAAAAAGGAGAGAGGAAAGATTGACAGAAGAAGAAGAAAAAGCCTTGGAAATTAGTATTTTTGTTCCAATATAAGAAAGACTGTACTTTTGGAAAAATGTTGCAGTTGTTGACATTAGAGAAAATGCTGCAGTGCAGACACTGAATTAGAGAGGTAGCAGTGAAAAGATATGAATAAAGACTGGGTAGCTTTGGTAAGTCTGATTCACACTGTCGGTGTGAAACAGGAAAGTGACAGTTAATAATTACTCTTTCATATATTCTCTCATATTTATATGAAAGGTGTCTTTTATTCTGCTTTCTAATTGTCACAAAAGCTCATTGTTGGTTTGGTTTTTTTAATTGGAATAGACCAAAGTACCTTGACATTACCAGTTGTTGCAAAACCAATACTTTGGTTCTGCTGCCAAATTCTCTTTATCTCATGCAATTCACTGTACTTCCCTTATATCTTTATTTTTCTAAGACTGAGATAATAACCTTTATCTCAACATAACATAGCACTGCCATGGAGGCATTGCTCCTGCACACACCTTGTCCTGTTGTGGCCTGCTGTAGCACTAGAGTAGGCTTGCTCCTTTCTAAGAGCTTTTCACTGAGTTATGAGTCAACCTTTCAGCATGTCAAGCCTGCTGTATGACTAACACTAGAAAATCAAATCAATATCCAGTATAAAATATAAACCAAAAGCAATTGGACCATCTGGTACAGCCTCTGGCCAAACTCCAGCTTGACTCAACAGAGATCTCCTCGTTTTGTGGTAGGAGGTGCACAGAGCTTTCTGTATTGGGGGCCTGGCTGACCAGCACCCTACCCTGTGCAGGAACTATCATCCTCTGTCCTTTCCTAGACTGGAATGCCTGGAATCACTTCCCAGATCTATGATTATCATGATTGCTAAGATGTATTTATTCAAAGTGTGTTAAAATAGCTACATAACTCACCACTCTTATACATATAATAATACAATACAGTTCAATTATGTTTGACAATATCGAAGTTTATCTGTTCATAAGGTACTATGAACAAGGAGAAAGCAAGATGTGCAATACCAAGAGTAATTTGTATTTTATTCAGTCTACAATAATGCCTAAAATTTGTATACAGAACTACACTTTTCTTTTTATCGTGTTCATGACATTAGCAAAATACAGTGTTTACAAAAGACCCTTGAAAGTTTTTTACAGGCTTTGTGCTTTACAGGAAATGAAATTTTTTTAAATCCAAAATTATGCAAGGAGGAATGAAAATAATAATATGTTGCATTCCTGTTATTCAACATCTTTTAAAATTCCAGTAAGAATTGCCAAGCTGTAAAGACTGACTAGAAGTTATAAACTGCATTTGTATTCTGAGGCCATAACTGGTAAACAATTTCATCTTATCTTTTATGAGAGACAGCTCTAAGCTGAAGTTTACTGAAAACAAATGATAAATGACAAAGAAAGAAGAAAGCTTCCATTTTAAGCATTTACTTCAACAAGCAGCTGATGAGCACAAGACCAGAGCTAGGACGTGATGTGCAGGACACATAAATGCAGATTGTCTGTATCCTCATCTGAATGCAGAGAAGCAGCTCATCCTGGCAGAAGTCTAGATTGACATCCCATGCCTTTATTTTCTAACCACTTCCATGTAACAGTGATTTAGTGCAGTTCAAAAGCATTAAAATAACAAGATTCTTGTCTCTAAAATGAGGATAAGAATTCAACTATTATTGACCAGTCATTGTGTGCTTCTTTGACTACTGATGCTACTGTAGTCCCCTGCAATGTGCCTATACTATATGATGATGATGATAAACTTTTATTACTATACAGTGATAAAACTTTTGTCAGCAAGTTTGGAACAGTCATACTGGTTGAGAGTTAAACCTCTAAGTTAAACCTCTAAGCCTAGCTAGCTAATATCTGTCAGATTTCAGACATCTGGCCCAGATTCCTAAGAATAATACAGTAAACAGGAGACTTCATATTTTGGAAAAGTGATGAGTTTAGTTTATGCCTAAACTTCAGGTCTCTAAGGCACTTCAAGAACTTTGCAGAATCTCTCACTCTCAACAAATAAGCAAGGAAATTTAGAAGATTTGTTCTATCCCCTAAGGATGCCAAATATTTGGAAAGTAAAACTTTTCAAATACATTCTTGTTTGAGGAATATTTTTCCAAAGCTAACAAAAGGACATAGACCAGGAAAATAGTACTTACCAGAAAGTTGCTCTGTCTCTGCTTTCTATATCTATGAACCCAGATTCCAAAAACATGTCCTTATAAATTCGACCAACCAGGCAGTACATATCTGAAGCTACTTGGTCTTCCTGCTCTACAAGGGGAATCATAATTTCTAGAGCTTTCTGTCTGTCTCCAGGCAGATTTCTCCTGTTGAAAATAATAATTTGGATTAAACAAAGTTAACAAGATATAATTTTTCACTACTGTTTTTAATAGACATATGACTTCATCCATGTAAAACAGACACAATGGACTATGTTATTTATACACACTTACCCCTTCCTCCTTTTCTTTTTTTTGTCTTTTCTTTATGTAATGGAAAACCTTTATAAATGCCCCTAAACACAACTTCTCTCTCTCATGAAGCATCAGCTATAGCAAAGCACTGAAAACAGCATCAAGAACCTCCAGGGAAATTCTTAGAAGGGTCATGCGTTACTTCCTTATAAAATATGAAACATGATTTCATATCTAGTATTTTTTTCAATGTAATTCATGCTCTAGAGGCAAAAAAGATTCAATCTTGTGTTTGTGATTTTACTTTTTATATACAATTTGACTGTGAAGCAAAACATCCAAAAAGCACAAATCAGATTGAACTCCCATGATAGGGAAGGTTTAGGAGTTAAGCCAATAAGGCAATATTAAAAGAAGTACTTCAGACAAATAAACCACATAATTGCATGCATTAGACACTTCCTGGTGAGTCATAGTTTTGGTACATATATCATTCAGTATCAAAAGTTTAGAATTTTAACATGTTTGTGTACTGAACAATCAAATTAGTCAATTTTCAACATTTCCACATCTTGTATTGACTATCACTAATTCAGATTAATGAATTTAATGAGAACAAAACCAGTACAGCAAATGTTTTCCAACATGGATTATTTACACTTAGCTGGTCTTCAGAAACAGAAGTCCCTTATTTTATTTCTATTTACTTTTCCATCATCAATGCCCTCACATTTCTTGATTTAGGTCAGACTAATCCTGACTAATTGAGCTGCTCCATCCTTCTGTACTAGTGACCTGATTAGAAGCAAGAGACATTTTTTTCACAGCAAAGATTCAGAAGCACAGAGTATTCCAGACCTGCCTCAGCTCACAAAATATCCTCTATGGTTCCAGTAAGGAGAAAGTTACAATTAGCCAAAGCAATTCCTTCTTGGCATACCAAAGCGTGAATGTTTTCATGGCTGTCATGGCTTCGAGTTTAATGGCTAGTGTGGAAAGGAGAGGAATAGGAAAATTTCGTCTGGACTCCTTTGGATGTACTATGCAGATCTTTCATCAGACACTCTCAGAGCAACATCTTGAGTCACAGAATCAGTGAAGTATACAGATATGCCCGAAAAGATTATGCTGCAGTTTTCCAGGTTTTCAGTGCCTCAGTGAACAAGTCCTATTTCCAAAGATGACTTTGTTTCCAAAGAAAACTGTGACCTTGAGGTCTAAGCAACACATTACAACTCCAAGGAACAACTAGTGACCCTTGTGAAGGCTCTGTAGAAGTGGCAGGTACATGCTGGATTATTTAATCTGCAAAACTTCACATATTTATGTCAAAGTGGAAACAAAAAAGGCACAATATTTATACCTTCGTTTACCTTCATTTACTGATATAAAGGCACAAGTAGGGATCTGGACATTTTATTCAGACAAAAAAATGCCAGACAGCTGTCTTTTACTTTTTTCTTTTCATTTTTTTTTCTTTCAAAACCAGGTTTATTTTTTCAAGTAATTCCTTGTGACATGTTTTGACATCACTTTCACATGATATGGAGTTTTAAGCCTCCTCAGTGAACCTGAATTACAAAATTCAAATCTGTGAGAAGCAGAACCATCTATCAACATTTGCTATACTCAACAATTTTGATACCTGTTGACACCTGGTCTACTCTTCTCAAAGTCAACTGCAAAATGTTCACTGTGATAACAGCAATGGAGCAGAGAACATCTGTAGTTTCCTCTGAAAAAACATCCCTCTTAGTCGCTTGCCTAAATGTCAGCATCTTTGAAAGAAAATCTAGGCTTGGCTTTTATTTAATCCATAGAAACAGTGTATGTTGCTCCATGTATCACATTTTGCCCATGTTATCAGAGGATGTGAAAATAGTAAATCATCATAATACAATAAAATCTTCCTATGGACATTTGATGAAAGGTCTGCTTCTGTCTCCTAACATTACCAGAATTGAGACTTGAATGAGATGATGTCTTTGCCAGCATAAATGATGCAGTGCTGTCACTCACACAGCAATGTTAAAAGTGTATTTTACAGAAGGAAAATATTGTTAGGTATTTGTTTGCTTTAATTTATGTACTGAAACAAAAAATAATGCAAACCAAAGACAAAGACAATTCAAAGGCAAAGACAATTCAAACATACTACAGGAAAATGAAATTTGATACTATGAGATAAAAAGAAGCTTAGAATCCACAGAGCTGCTTCAGTCAAAATCATAGGACTGCATATAAAGATTCCAGTAGGGAACTTTACACAGGATTACCCATCCCTTACAAAGTTTGAAGTTTTCATTCACTGTTCCACAGCAGAAGGGTATATTCTTACCTGTTTAGTGCAAATGCATAATGCAACCTCACATGGTGGTGTGAAGCCAAGTCAAAAGTGGGCAGTTTTTCTAAAGTTTTCACCAATTTCACAATGGAATCATAATCCTTCCAAAAGAAAGGGATAATAAAGTTTTAAGTGGCTGTGCTGAGGTATGCCTATATAAACTCCTCTTCAACCTAAGCAATTATAATTTCATACTAAGAAGTATATTCAGTCCATTTTAAGATTTCAGTTACTTCAGTCTCAAATTGGAAATAGCCTAGCACTAATCAGAGATGGGATGTGTGCAGTATTTAGCAGGGAAGCCCAGTTTGGTCTCCTGTGCTGCTTCAACATGGTCATTTCGGAATTTTCATACATCTGTTTCACTATTAAAGTTAGGAACTGAACACACATCAATGCTTATATTGTGTAGCCATTACAAAGCTAACTGCATTTGAAATGAGGCATTTTAAATCTCTAAAGTAATCATAAGCCACAAAAACAAGACTCTTTAATACCACAGCTTTTAAAGTAGCTTACTCACTGATATATTTAAAAAACAAATAAAAATAAAAAATCAAACTCAAACCACTTCATAATGTTTAAGGAGTGACAGTTGAAATTATGGATAAAAAAGCAAGCCATTACCAGCATCATTCCAAAACCTGAAATATGAACTACTTTTGTTTCCATAAGAAATGTCACCCGCTTTGGTGAAAAAGAATACATTTGCCTATCAATTGCAGAATGCCACCATAGCCTTTAACTGCATGCTGTTCATCACACAGCAGTGCTGAGATGGAGAAGAGTTATTACATGTCATATACTTTATAGGTACTGTTATAAAACCCTTTTCTGCTACGGAAAGGCAAACAGTGAAACTGCAAAACAAAATAAAAACATCAGAGAAGACACCATAAAAGATTTTTACTGATGTGCTTTATCCACACATTTTATTTTAAAAATCTGTGCCAAATACCAAAAACCAAAAATTTCTGTGACAACGTAATTTAGTTTACTATTCTTAGTAGTAAACTCCTACCTGGATGTCTCTGTAGGACAGCAGCAAGTTTATTACAATGTCAGCAGACAAGACTTCAACATTATCGACTCGCTGTCGAATCCTTGCCAGCTCTGCTGCGAGCTCTTTGCCCGTGTAAAGCGTCCGAGCCTTTCTGATGTCATTCAGAATGGATTCCCGAAAATACTGGCTGGAGAGGAACAAGTTCACATCAGCACAGCTCTCCCACAGTGTATGTGCAAAACATGCATTGATGGAGCAGTGTTAATGCAGAGATTTGGTCAAGCTGAACTATTAAATATCATCTTTTCTTAACAGAAGGCAAAAGAGGCTGACATTTATCTTGCTAGCTGGAATATTTGTGTTTTACATGGGTGTACAAGAAGACAACTCACCTGGAACTGGCCTGTGCCACCTTCAAGAGCTGAATAAAGCGATCCACCAGAGGTAAGCATATAGGCCCAAGAAGAGACTCAAAACCAGGCGGCATCAGCTCTGTGAGTCCCTTCACAAAACTGCTATCACAGCAGTACACCTTGTTATGTGGAGTTATCATGTAAGGAACAAATATGTAGTTCCCTGTGCACATCTGCAGGGAAACAAGGGGCAATATTTAGGGCAGTTATAGTTTGGCAAGCCAAAGTATGAAACAATTGCATCTATCACCTGCAGGATTCCACCTGTTAAAGTCAAAGGGAGACCTGCTGCTTACTTCAGCAAGACTGTTTTGACTCATAAATTGAGTTTTCACATCAAATACGATATACACCTGAAATGTATTCTTTCAGATTTTTAATATCCTTCCTGTAAGATCAGTCTTTTCAGAAGTATCAAGTTGACATTAAAATTGTAATTGGCTCAATAGTAAAATAATTCTCAGGCCACACCCTGAAGAGGCAAATGGAATCAAAAGAAGCTGAGGTACTTGCTTTTCAAGGTGACATGATCAGAAGAAAACAGTACAGTTTGTCTGACAGATATTAGAAACAGTAACACAATCTAGTTGCCTCACAACAGGACAACTATAGAGAAAATTAATCTGTATATGAACTGCAAAATTACTCCAATAGTTTTGCATTCAAAAAGCAAAATAAATTCCCTACTATGTAGAAAATATTTTCAATGGAACTTAAAATCATACATAGCTCAGAATAATCACTTACAGAGCTCTTCAGCATTGCTAAACTGCATTGATTTTTATACACCAATGTATGACACATACTTTGCAAAAAAAAAAAAAAAAAAGAAAAAAGTGTCTTCCAAGGAAGAGGGAGGCAAGATGTCTGCTGACTGTGGTATGTCTGTGTGAGTACAGATTTATGTGCAGAGAAAGTTGCTGAATATTTGTGCTTTAAAGAGTCTTAATTATGAGACAGAATGCCAACAAAATTGGGAGGAGTTCCACCATTCATGTCTCAAAGCTCAGACTCCATTACTAAAGTGCCCAGCAGCCCAACAACAAAAGCCTTAAGGAAGCATTTCTTGAGACTTACCATTTTTAGTATGCCTAAATTATTTTCAAGGTTAATTAGTTTCTGTTCAGCTGTTTTGAGTCTCCCAGAAGTCAATACTGCAATGCAGACAGCACTTCAGAAACTCCCTGCCTAGCTGAGCTCCACGGATTGAGAGGGCAGTGACTGAACAGTTTTTGAATGCACAATACCAACTGTGTGCTTAAAACATGCATTTTTAACCTGCATTATTAGATTTTTAAAACATGTAAGGATTGAGGTAGCCAAGTCTGCAAAACATATGTGTATAGATATGTCAGTAAGTATCATATGTCATGTTTGTGTACAAATCAGAGACTGATATTCAGTAGCAAGTAGTGTGAAAAGTACAGGAATTATTTTTTAATTACACCCCTCATACTATGAAATTGTAAGACCTCAATATAAAGGTCATCCCACTGCACTTCTGAGGGGTATCAACAGACTCTGTAAAATCTAAAAATAATTGGTGCAGACATTTACATGTGGTCAATTGAGATCAACTAACACAGAAGTTGTTTGGAGATTATTGTATACAGTATTGTATACAGTATTGTATTCACGAGGGTTAATTTAGTCTTCTTTCTGTGACCATTGTGAACTACTGTTGCTGAAGAGCTAGGGAGTATTTATCTCTGTGTGAATGCAGCAATTCCAAAGGAAATTTGAGAACTGGGGAGTATATGACAAATTTTTTAACAAGTAACTAAGGAGTGGGATGCCAGAACCCAAACAGGTTGTCTGTGCAATGGAGAAGTGAATGGATACTTCTATTCAAGAATATCCTAGAGTGTAAGGCAATCACATGCTTTCAACAGTGAATGGATGAACTTTTTACCCTGATAAAATCTAATGAGCCCTACAGTCAAAGGCATAGGGAAAATTAAGAATTTGCTGGAAGTGGTACATTGCCACTGACATAAGAGCCACTATTACACATAGGCAGGCTGTTCTCCAGCTTTCCTTTTCTAGGTAAAGGAGAGAAAGGTTGAAAAGTCACAGTCAAAAAAAAGGGCCACAGATATCCAGAGGCAAACATTTTACTTCCTAATGTTTATTCAGCGCATTAAAAATAAATTCAAAACTGTTTGCAGGAAGACCTTCTCAGACCTCTGGCACACTGTTTCCAATGCTGAGGTCTTAAATAAAAATCAACTCCAAAAAAAGGATGTTCCCATCTTTTGAAGTTCACAGAACCCAAGGTTTACCCTTGTAAAATGGTCATGCCACCTACAGAGACTGTACCAGAGTCTTAATCTTTAATTCTACCAGGAGGAAAACTGCTCTCCCTGGAGATGACAAGTGTCTGAATCCATTACAGAGCACGAGCTCTTAGAAACTCATCCTGAATGCACTTTCTGTGGGAAGTACTTATTTATTTCAGCGAAACAAGACAGCCAGCAAAAGTTAGTTTATATGCATTCCTCCTGCTAGCTGAGGGGGGAAAAGAAAAGCTGGTTACAATATAGAGCTTGGCATAGAAGACACGCAGACCAAAGTGTCTTTGGAAGCAGCGGACAGGGAAGAACTTAACAGTAAAAGACAGGAGAAAACACCGTGGGAGGAAAAGAGAAAAAAAATTAATCCATTTACAGTTGTTCAGAGGCCCCTCAGGGGTCTCAGGGAATTGTCTCAAGGTAGAATCTCACCCTGATATTCAGTAGCAAGTCGTGTGAAAACACAGTGGCCTTTCCCTCAGCCCGGGCATCACTTTGCTTCTTAACTTAACCTAGATAGTTATCTTCTGTGGGAACTCTGCATCTACAAAACTTCTCAAATTTGGCTGAAATTATCACACAGACAAGCAGGCAGATACAGAACAAATGTGGAGGATGAAAAACCAGTACAAGCTCTTAAGTTTCATTTCCTTAGGAAATACACTTAAAAAAAAAAAAAAAAAAGAGCACACATGCAATAAAGCTATCAAACACAAGAAATACTGACCTCAGTTTCACTTCCCTAGCTAAAAAGTACAGTAGGTAGATATTTAACAGCTAAAACTAACAAAGGCAGACATGCAATAGCTCTAGTGCTAAAATTAAAAAAAAGAATAAAAAGTTGTATATTATTTACTAAAGGTGGTGGTGGAAGAAAGATAACAATGACGGCAAGACCGCTTTTGTATAACAAAGTCTATAGTCCCCCACTCTGGAAACATGTTGTGTTATCATCACAAATTCTCATTGCACAGAGCCCAACTCCAGCTGCATTTGGGCTATGATTAGGGTGGGACCCAAGAGAAACCAAGCTGTAAGGGAAGCAGTTGTGGAGCTACTCTAAATGTCAGACCACTTTGAACCATTTTCCCCAAAGCAGAGTGTGTGACTTGCTTCTTTCCTCATTCATCCAGTGATGCAACCTGTCTCAGCAACTTACACTTCTTTCTCATCTTTTTTGTCAAAATATAAGCTACGCTAATTTAAGTCAGAAAGGATCAGGTGGTCTTTCTGACACACACTTCCCATCTGCTCACACTTGCTGCACATTTTCACTTAGTACATATTACTAGACCGGAAGCTTAAATAGATTTAACTTATTCTATTAAAATTTGCCTTGTAATACTCCATCCCAACTCTGATCCCACCAAATCTGGTGTTTTTTTCTAACCCTAACTTCCCTCTATACTCTAAGTCTATTAAGCACACAAGACAAAATTGTTTTACTTTGATCCATTCTTGTGACTCACAATATAATGTATAATGAAAGTAACACACAGAAGCCTTTCAATGAACCCAGGATATTTTTGAAGGAGTAGCATCTTAAATACAATTGTAATCGTCTATTATCTTAACACCCTTTAAAAAACATGGGTTGAATACAAGGGCTTCAAAAATGGGTGGGGAATAGACCCCCTCAATCAAGAACAAATGCTTCAAATTTCATTTTACAACCCTCTTCCTTTATAAAACCTTCATTATATAAGGTTCAAAAGCTCAAATTACTCTAGTGAAAATGACAAAGGGATTACAGGGCATCTGAGTTGTATGTTGAAAGGCATTACTGAAAATACCTGGGGCTGGGACAGGCCTGGAGTGTGCATACAGCGAGTTAAATGATAGTTACTGTGGTTCACACTGATGCACAAGAACTCAGGACATTAGACAGGCAATCCTGGCCTAAGCTTTCAGATTAGCTGAGCTACTTCTGTCTGGGAGATATGAACATAGATATCAAAGTCTTGGGCTAGCACACTCAGTACCTAGCAACACCAGGTCATTTTCTGACAGACTATCCATGCCAGCCCATTTCATCAAGTCAGATGAATTAGAAGGCAGAAGTGCTGGCTGGCATCAGCTACACAAATAAATGCTTACAACTAAGTGATGGATACTGTAATTAATTTTTGCAAATCTTTTAATTGCTCTGTATTTTTCTAATGTCCCTTTCTCATTTACTGAGGACAAATTTAACAATTCCAAAGCATAAGTAATTTCAATAAGAGATGTAAGATCATGTTTAATATCTCTATAGTTACAGAATTTTAGACAAGGCTTCTAGCTAAACCTAGTGGTCACTGGATCATTAAGCACCTCTTCCTTATTCAATATCCTTTCTCAGCTTCTGAAAGAAATTACTATAGCATCTACTTCTATTCAAGAGATAATAAAAATCAATAGCATATACTAACATTTTAATGATTGCAGTAAGAATATAAACCACCCCTTATTTTAACATTCCCCTCTTCTACAGAACTACTCGTGAAAAGGGCAGCTTTTTGGACTTGAATGGGGAGATTATGTCTTCTTAGAAAAAACATCATGAAATTAGATAAACACTACTCTCTCCCTCAAAAATAAATCTGATGTAATACAAAAGATTTTTATTTTCAGAAAGTTGCACAGATGAAAAAGACATGATGTTAGACAAAGGAATATTTGAGTTCTGGCCAATTAAAGTCACCAATTAATGACTTTTTCTTCAAAAAGAGGGGGAAAACTCAGAAAAAATGCAGAGTCAGCAGTGCACAGTCCATTCAATACCCTAATGTCTTTACTAACACTGCTCTCTTTGGATCATTTAGCAGTCAAATATCTGCAAACAGAGAAAAGCTGCCTTCAAAGACAAGAAGTGTCAAAGAAAACAATGATTCCCAAAACAAAAACCATGATACTTTAGCCATGAATGGGAGAATCTAGCAGAATCCCACACACTTGCCAAAGATTCAGGTTAACATCTAATGTAACTTTAATAAAAGAAAAAAAAAATCAGCTGAAGTAATAAAAATTGCCATTATCTCTCACAGTAGGAACTGTTCTTCCTGCTGACACTCGTCTGATTAAAATAACTTTTCTATTTCTCCCACTCATCCTTTTGAAAAATATCTGCTTTTATTTCAATTCTTCAGGTGAAATTTTTAAGGTAGTTCTCTGCATATGGTATTGTGTGTAGCAGATGGCAAAATCATAAATCAAGTAATTAAATCTATTCCCTCCATCCCCCAAACACACACTAAATCAAGATGTGCTGATGTTTTAATGAATACAGACTCAGTTTACTTTAAATTCCACTCATATGAATGATATCCTTACTATTTATTTGAAAAGGAACTTAAGTAAGCCTCATGCCTCAAATGAACAGAGGCACAGAGATTGGATCTACACTATCAATACCTGCCCTTTTTTTTGAGAATATATTATTTCTTTACATACCCAGAAATATCATTCTATTGCAGCCATGGTACATACTAAATGCTTGTTTAAAATCATCTTAGAGCCCATATGGATGGTCCTTTCATCATATTTACATAGGAAAAAAAGTTACCAACTTTTTCCTAGGAAAGTATGTGTTAAATATATTCGTCAAGAATTCACAAAATTAAAGAATAAGCAATATGTAGTGTTGTATCATAAATAATAAATACCACAGTTATCATTTCCAACAAAATATTTACTGAAGGCTACATGGCATTTTTACATACTTGAATATCAAAAATCAAACTGGCCAGAAATCTCTTGTTGGCTGGATAAAGAATATTAAAAATATTTACCACTATTTCCATGGTGAAAGAAACCAATAGCTAAATATACTCTACGCTACAGTCTTTTAACAGCAGTTATATGGAGATTCTGAGCTTGCAGAAGCCTCTGGAATGCCTTATCCAGAGTCACAGATTGGGTCAGGTTGGAGGACACCACAGTGGTCATCTGGTCCAACCTCCCCACTCAAGCAGGGTCATCCTAGAGCACATGGTACAGGATTGTGTCCAGACAGTTCTGGAATCTCCAGTCAGGGAGACTCCACAGTTTCTCTGGGTAATTTGTCCCAGTGCTTGGTCACTTGCACAATGAAGAAGTTCTTCCTCATATTCAGGTGGAACTTCCTGTACATCAATGTCTGCCCATTGTCTCTTATTCTAGTCCTTGGCACCATTGAAAAGAGCCTGGCTCCATCTTCTTGACACCCTCCTTCATATACTTATAGACATGCATGAGGTCCCCTCTCAGCTGTCTCTTCTTGAGGCTCAACAAGACTAGCTGCCTCAGTCTTTCCTCCTAAGAGATGCTCCTGTCCTTTCAACATCTTTGTTGCTCTGTGCTGGACCTGCTCCAGGAGCTCCATGCCTCTCTTGCACTGTGGATCTCAGAACCGGATGAGTTCTCCCACTCACACTAAAGGAGCACTACACCAAACTGTCTCTCAAGTTACACTTTAAACAAGAGTCAGTTAGGAAAGGCTGTGGAAAACCAGTAAAAATTACAATCATGGAGCCATAGAATGGGTTGGAAGAGACCTTAAAGGTCATCTAGCTCCAACATCTGTGATGTGCCCAGGGACACCTTCCACTAGACCAGGTCGCTCAGAGCCCCATCCAACCTGGCTTTGAAAACTTCCTGGGATGGGACATCCCTATCTTCTCTGGGCAATCTGTTCCAGGGTCCTGCCACCCTGACAGTAAATAATCTCTTCCTAATACTTAATCTAAACCTTCCCTCTTTGAACCTGAAGCCATTGCCTTTTGTCCTATCACAACAATCTGATCCCTTCAAGTGTTAGAAAAGCAAAACACTACTAAGGGTGCCTGGCCATACAACATTAACTCTGTTGCTCAGTTGCCAACACCTGCAAGTCAGGTGCCCAAGAGAACAATTCCCATCGCCTCCAAGGGTCCTCCTGATCAGACCAGGAGCTTTAATGCAGTCTCACATCTCAGGCAGCCCTCAAAGCTATCCACTACTCCAGTCTGGTGCGAGCAAGCAGCCTGAACTGAAAGGTGTGCACTGTGTCAAGGTATAACTTACTACAGTGGGTTGCAAACCACATGTAGAACACATGCACATTAGACACTCAGATTCAGCAAGAAGGCAAATTTAAAAAAAATTAATAGACCTGCAACTTTCTTCCAAATGTGATAGAATTTCAACCATGGAAAATTATGATGAAATTAAAACTGGTTAGCTAAGACTAGCAATGTACAGTCGTGAACCATAACCTTTATAGCAACATCTGATGACTGAAACTCTCTGCTAGTAATTTCTAGAATGCATCTGCTGCTGGATTGACCTCAAAAATCAGATAACAGCAAAAACTAAACTAAAGCTTTCAGCCAGCAAAATAACTACCTCCTGTTAAGGTATCACTCCCTGTAAAAAATATATGGTTTTGGTATTACTGGAACATTTGGAAAAGGTCCAATTAAACAGCTATAAAACCACATATAACAGGAAATAAGCCAATGTTATCTCATACTGCTCTGCCCAGACAGGCTCCAGGCAGCTTATCCTTGCTATGCAACATTGTATTGACTATTATTAGGAAGCACAAAAATCCAGCAGAGGAACAAAACTGTTTGCAATAGATTTTTGGGGTTTTTTTTTGGTTTGTTTGGGTTTTTTTTTTGTTTGGGTTTTTTTTTGTTTGGTTTTTTTTTTTTTTTTTGATTGTTTGTTTTGGGGTTTTTGGGGGGGGTTTTTTGAGGAGGTTTTTTTTTTTTTTGTTATCCCACTTAGTTTTAGGGATATAAGGTTTAGGAAAAGCAAACACAAGGCATTTCAGTTAGGCAGATACATATAGATACACACACTTGTTTTGCAACCTTTTAATCCCCTGGTGCCAAGGATACCATGGTCCTGATATGGCTGATGTTTGCATGCTATTAAAAAACATGTTCTAGAACACCAAGACTGAACTCCTTGTTTATCCATATGTGAATTTCATTATTTTTTTCATATCAGTAACCTCACATGACTATTTTTGGTAAGGGTGAGCTTCTCTAGAACAGAACCTCTGCCATACCCATTTAACCAAGAATCTTACAATTTATGAAGAAACATATTTTTTTATGAAAAAGGTATTATATTCAGTAGTTAGGCATGCACCAACATTTTGAAAAGCCTACTTCCAGGTCATTTGGCTGACATCATGCTGAAAAAATGAGGGAAAAGGAGACAAAGGAGCTGCTAAAACCATTGCACTGACTTCCCTCTTCTAATACCAGGGAAAATACTTCCTCCCAGAAAAGATGTTATGTGGGTGTGCTTGAAAACATCTGAGACTTTCAAGGAACACATTCTTTTTCTGGCATACACTGAAGCATTTCTAAAAGTGATAAATGACAGCGTCACAGTCACCTATCCAAATTTAAATGGAAAACAGAACAATCCTTTCTGAAACAGATGAAGGCCAAGTTGTCATACCTCTCCTTGAGCTTTGGGGACTGTCATTTAAAAACAGGACAAGATGACATCTCCCCTTTATTCTATTTTATCAGTCATCTCCTGCTGGTTTCCTGCTAAGGGAGCTCTTCACCCTACCCTCCCAGGAACATTACATTAGTCACACATCATTTTCCCTAGGTCCTAGGCCACCAGAACAAAAACACAGAATGTAATACATTCATCTACAAGAAAGGCCTTACTGTTCTCTTTTCATTTTATGTAAAAGGCCTAACTGATCATTTCTTCCACTTTCATTAGAGAAAGGCGAGAAATTTCTAGTCTAGCACATCTTTCACAGCCTTCTGTGAGTGTCTGAAAAGCACTTTTGGATAAGAGCTATATAGAAACTCTGTAGGGAAGCCTCTTCACTTTTTTTTGGTTTTTTAACAAAAAAAAAAATCTGTAATTTAAAATGCAACATTAGACCAAAGCTTGCACTGGTTTTGAAGCCATCTTCAGAAACGCCATGCAGAGAAAAGACTGCATCTTTTTCAGAGAGTTGCATTTCATACTGGCAAAAGTAATTACTTAATCCACTGTTAAATAAAGAAGTAAAATCAGGAATTCTGCAGTTTTCATGGCATTGAGGAAAATAAAACCTGGCCAGTTTCTGAGATTAAGCACTTCATATGCCCCTCTAGAAAATTTTATTCAAATATATGCAATTGTACAGCATGCACATAGCATCTCAGGTTATCAGCACAGCACTGGGTAGCCTCTATGAAATTATATCTTACCAAATGTGGCTACCAGTAAGTCACAGAGCAAAGCCAAGAAAACTCAGCATGCCAGATATAAATTCTGACATGACTGGCCCTGCTGCTCCAGAACAAACCACATTGGAAAAGCAGTGTTCTCCCAGCCACAAGTCTGCCTCTACTGAACTTGGGAATGGAGAAGGGAAGGGAGATTTGGAAGGTCAACCTCAGAAACCAAAGGGATGCCAAGGTGCAGAAACCTACAGTTTAATAATGACTGGCACTCAGACCATTGGGATCTGCACTGCACTTGGACTAACAGCTCCAAGACATAACTTCTAGAAATAAATATTCTCTTTATATATAGAAATAAATGCTCTCTTTCTAAATGTATTATATATATATACACAGACACATACATCTATATATACACATATATATATCTGTACACATATATATCTACATAGCTATACACACATTTATATACATACATATATGTGCACATATATATACACACACATATATATACATGCATACATATATATACACCCTTTTTTTCTTTATATATATACACCCTTTTTTTCTTTTCAGAGCTGTAGCCATGGGTTTCTAAAATGAGCAACAGTTTCTAAATAACTCTACTTTCTAACAGAGCATTTAAAAAAAAAAAAACATTAAAGAACACTGAATAGAAAAAGGCAACCAAAAAAAAGGATAAAATGACAAATGCAAATGGGTGTGAGATAATATGACAGACAAGTAAAGGCAGCAGAGAAAATACCACTGATAGATACAGGCAAGGTAAGAAGTGAGCCTGGTACCTAGCAACCAAGTGATTTACTCATATTTGCTGCTAGAATCTCCAGAATTTTATATCTAACTCTGTACAATACAGTAGGAAAGTGTTAAATTATTTGAGTTGAAAACAGAATATAAACAACATTAAATGAAACAGAAGTTTGGAATGTTTATAATTAAACTGAAATCCATACATCATACTTACATTATTCTTCTGGAAAATAATTTCCTGAAATAAAAACAAAAAAAATGAAAATGTTGATAGCACTAGGAAAAGTATTTGATCAGTGTGACTTTCTAATACTACTGTTTGCACACATGACAAGAAAAGGTTGGTTGGCAGATGTTTTCTTATGCCTGTCAAATTAACATAAATAAGGTATTGTCTCAGAAGAGACAAAATTCCTATGGAACCAAGCAGATACATACAACTTACATATACATAAGAGCATACCTGCTGTCTGCATGTGACTATACACATATACACATGTCCCTCCATTTATAATTTTTCCTAGAGGGATGATATCCAGAAGTTGTCTATTAATAAACATCTATTCATATTTGAAAAGTCAAATACAGTAACATTTTGCTACCAGGAGAAGCAATCAAAAAGAATAGAAAGCAGTATTCATATGAGGTTTTAAAATATTCCAAAACTGCTTGAAATTCACTTGGCTCTAATAATTAGATGCAAAGAACATAGCTTCACATTTTCAATGTGAATTTTCAGAAAATTAGAAGCATACACAGATGGAAAGAGCTGATTCCTGCACACTAATCCAGGTGGTACAACTCAAGTGTAAACCACTTGTGAGCACTGATCATCTTGCTTCCAGCATGACTTGTCAATAAGTTCGTATCCCAGGAATCAATAACCATAACAGATTTATCAGACAGATTTGCCTCTGCCACTGGGACCAGTAAGCAGCTTCACTGGCACAACAGCATTAAAAACAAGCACAGCATAAAACCAAGGTGCCTCATACTTTCCATGTTGCTTAAGTCAGGCTTTAATAAAACTGCTCTTCTCCCTGTTGAGAGGGCATGTTTCACATAGGACTGTTTCTAGCTTTCCAAGTGTGTGCCATAAAGTTCTGGCCAACAAGGATATCTTCTATTAGATCAGGCTGATCAAAGTCCTGCCCAGCCTGACCTGAATGTTCATGCAGAAGAACATTTCACCACCAAAAGTTTACTTACACTGCTTTGTGCCCTGATTAAATCATGTGCTGCAGTTCTGTATTTCCTTCATGTTCAGTTTTTTAATTCCCCCTTCAAACAAGATTAAAACTGCACATGCTCTCCTGCATTGCTTCTACTTTTACCTGCTGAGTAATATGGAACAAACACTGCATCAAAAGATGTCCCAGTATGCCCACAGCTACTTTTTTTAGGCAGTTACTAAATAGTATGGAAAGGGTCTCACTCTTTGACTAATTCCCTACAGACTATCAAGAGCAGAAACACAAGCCTAGTTCAAAGCTAAGGGAAACCAAAGAGTCTTTCAGACAGCAGAGTACTGGTGGCATCCAAGTCCCCTTGCACAGAACTGGGCTTCCACTGATGCCAGTGGGAATCCAGCACATGACCCATTTACAAAGTCCAGCTCCTAAACTAGTAAAAAGTTCTTGCAAGTGCCCAGGAAAGCCTGATGCCTCACCCCAGGTGATTTCTCAGTGGGAGTTGGGTATTTGGCTCTTTGCCCAGTACAATGAAATTCTGCTCTGCTCATATTGTAGATCAGTGTACTTACATAACTGAATTAAATTCCCAGATACATCTTTTATTATTAGCATCATTTTTAGGGCTTTCATCTGTATACTCTTTGTGTTGCAAAAAGAAAGGAAATAATTTGACTGCAAGTGGTCCAGTTAGCTGAGAAAATTTAGAGAGAAGAGCAGGGGGAAGAAACTGAGTTACTAAGTATGTCCCTCCAAAACATAGGGCCAGCCTGAAAAAAAAGGGACAGAATCAAAACCAAATAGCCTGCACTTGCCAGAAGCAGTGGAAGCAAACCCTTCCTGAGTGGTGCTGGTGCCCAGACTGCAGTCTGACTCACCAAGCTGCTCACTCTAAATTCGTCTTCTCAGCCAAGACTGGAAGGGAAGCGCGAGAGCATAAAACACCTCCTGAGTAAAGCCAACGCCTCTGAGAGAGGGGAAGTAATTGAAAAGTCTGCCATCCAAGTTGCCTGTCCTTTCCCATCATGCAAGTTGCTAAACCTTTTGGATAGTTGCAGTAGGAAGCAAGTACCAGCTCCTTGGCTGACAAAATACACAGCCCCATAGATTATCTTAAAAGACCTTCTTGCCTTAAACCAAAGTACTATTAACTGTGCACTGAGGCATGAGTTTTGTTTTTACTGAGTCTATTACACAGCTGCTAATCTCCAGCACAGCAGTCCTGCAGGTACCTGATGCAAACAGCTGTAACTCAGCAAGATTTACCAGGGGGTATCAGGAGGCCCCATAAGGTTTGGCAGAAAACTGCTAATTTAGACACAAGCTAAAGCCGAAAGATTATTTTGCTGCCTACACTCCAGCACTCTCACAGGATTGTTATTACTGCAGCAGTTTATCACAAACACCAGTAATTCCCTTGAATGACAAAGTCTTGCATTTAGTTTCTCATTTCAAATTTGGCAAATTTCTTTTTCCATAAACAGCCATTTAACAGCTAGGTATTTAAGAGACTGCAATCAAGCAATCGAAATCTTTCTCTTTAGAAAACTAAAATGAGTTTTACAGCATTGCATTGTAGACATCTTTGCCTGGCCTCAGAACATTTTTGTTATTCTGTTCTCAACCACAAGTGGCATGTGTATTTCTTACAGAAAGAATTTATTTCAAGTGTTAGACTAGCTGTGACTTCCCCTCCAAACCCCTTTTTCCACCCAGTGCTACCTTCAGTGACTGCAGAGACTCTGCATTTGTGTCACAGTAGAGGATAATGTTGTTAGCCATGCTGAAGCTCTCCCTGACTCCCAGATGGTAGAACAGGGAAGGTTGACGGAAGGCATCACTCATCTCGACCACAGCAATATCTGCAGAAAAAAAAATATTGTCAATGCCACACATTTCTGACAGTCAAATACATCTAGGTCATGTTTCTTCACATAATTTATTTTGGTAAGAAGACCTGGCTTTAAGTAGGAAATAAGAGGTCTAGAGGGATTTCCCCATTTTAGCTATTATGCTTGAATTTTGAACATAATCAGCAGGATGTGGTTTAGCCTTTTCTATTTAACTATTACTCCTCTATTTTTTCCTTAAATGAGATCTTAAAATGGTAAAAATGGATAAACCGCTGATCAAGAAAAGGAAAAAAATTTAATTGCTATCTTCAAGAATAAAATTCACTTGGTAAATTTACACATGGTGAATGATAACCTTAGTGAAAAATAAAATTTTAAAATTACATTATATGTATTTTTACTCTATGCAAATTGCAATAAAAATTTATGTAATCTATAACATACTGTATAGATTCTGTACTAGAATTTTGGAAGAAAACAAACTGAAAGGTAACATTCCAATATAAATTACCATTCAGATCTATTTTGATTCACATAGAAAGATGATAGAATGAGAAAAAGACAAGGTACAGATGCAGAGAAGCAAAGAGGGAGTAAATATATGGGTGTTTCTTTGGCTTTATGTAAGTAAAAACTTAACTGTGCAGAGAATTCTGTTCACAATAAGTTTCACCTGTGTGAATAATGCATGCAAGCACATAAATGCTTACAGAACAAGGAATGTAGTCCACAATTTCTCTTAAACCATGTGTTTCTCTTGACAAGATCTGCACCAATGCCAAAGTGTAACAGGAGACAACTATTTCTGATGACTTTTTGTAAGATTCCTGTTATACCAGGAAGCCTATTTCCACTGCAAAAGTCTGGTGGAATCAAGAGAGCAAAGCAAGAAAACTGACTCATCTCCACCTCTTCAACAAACACCTTTCTGTCTTTTCACCCAATTAATTTTCTTCTCAGGTTTCAGGAAAAAAACAGAAAACCAAACCCAAACCAGAGAAATAAGCTTCTGTTAAAGAGTAGAACAAGAAAAGCAGTCTGGTTTCCAGTATCTCTCTATTCTTTCCCAGTCCTTTGGAAGCTTTGGAATGATTGAAAAGACAGATAGCAAGATAAGCACTGTAGGGAAAAAGCCTACGGACCCTTAAGTTTCTCTGATTAATCTAATCAGGGACTCTACCTCTAACCACAACTTCTCACTTCATCTATTTGTTTAGATCACCAAAACTGAAATGAAGATATTCAATAAAAGATAAACCTTGTGGTCACACTCTTATCTGGGGAAGCGGTGTCTCTCCATCTTCTTGAAAAGGAATACCTTTGAGACATTTACTCTTCAGTAATGTGCTTCAGTAACTGGCCTACAGGATTATAAATTTTTAAAAACCTGAAGGAAGGATATATACACATAGGCGAAAGAACAAACTTTGCCTAGGCTCTTCAAGAAACAAAACTAAAAGAGAGGATACTAATATGGTTTAAAAAATACATCTTTTCACACTAAAAAAACTTAATATTAAGCTCTGTTTTCTAAAATTCTAAGATTCATAACTTGTGTTCTAAGCATCTCCCTCTGTCCAATACCACACAGTATTTTGCAGTATGGATGGCATCAAATTTCATTAAAGCAAAAAAGGCAGTGCACTACTAAGACTACACATATACTCACTTTCATTAATTTTAGGAAAGTGAAACATCACAAAAGCCAAACAAGAATGACAATACTGCTACTATATTTTGGGTGAGTTTAGAGTCTGTTTATTTTCTTCTGAAACTTGCCATAATGCAAGTTATATTTTTAACTGCTCTTACTCACATAGAAGTCTAATCTTGAGCAACTCCAAATTTATGGTACATATCTATTAGTGCCAAGCAGGAGGAAAATTTGCGCAATGTGCCATGACTTAATTCTGCAATCTTGCAAGATAACGTGCTCTCACTAGAGTTGCAAAATTAAGATTAAAAGGGAAATATTACTTTAGATGGAGCCTGATCAAAGATAAAGTACAAAAAACACTTGAGAAATCCTATGTTAAAATGGAAAGTTCCTAAGATCATGAAGAAGGAAAGAGAGACTCAAAAAATATTATGTGTCGATATATATATATCTGTCAAGCTGGCCAAATACATTGAACAGAGTCTGACACAGGACCACACTGTAGGAAACATTCTTGGGCCCTGCACCATCCCTATCATAGTAAATTAAAAAAAAAATAAAATAAAATAAAATACCCAAACCATACAAATACCTTGAGTTACTTACACAGAGGAGGGAAGAACCATGAGTAAAGAAACATCTGCATGAAAAATTACACTGATATAAACTCTTTTGTGATACTTGTATTTCTTATGCAACTAAAGAAGAAAAGATATGTCAAGACTTCTGTGAAATTCTTCTGGATAACCTCATTTGATAGATAAAGCAGTGTCTTCCTTAGAATAGGACTATCTTTTGTGAAGCTTTCCTGCTCATTTTAGTAGTTATGTATTTTAAGATGAAGATGTCACTCACAACAAAGAGATCAGATTTCTCAAGTTCAGGTTAGGCCTCAGGGCTAGTATTGCAATTTCCAAGGGGAATAACGCAAATCTTACCTGCAATTACAACAAACCAAAAAAGGTATATGCACTTCTGAGATCAGATGTCTATTCAAATAAAAAACCATATATCATAAACTAGCTCTTCTGACAGACCTATTTTTGACTATCTTCTTTCATAACATCAGGAGATAACTCCTCTGAGCAAAGGAGCGATCAATGTACTTCACAGAAATACAGAAGTCAAATACTATGTAACTCATTCTGGAGAAAAAGAAAAAAGATAAAAAACCCACCACAGAAACAGGAGTGGTCATGGTTCCTACAAACACCTAAAGTGTACCATCAAGTGCACTACAAAACAGCCAAACACTATATTCAGTTACATAAAATATTACCAGAAGTTTAGACAAGATTAGCAGGACTGATGGTTTTCAAGACAAATCTAAGTAAAAGTACATACACAGATATCAAAATTCTCACAAGTTTGAAAGAGCTAGGATTTAGCTAAGCCCAAAATAACTGTTTGGTCAGTTATATTATCAATCAACATATAAACTGCCATAATCCTCTTTATCAGGTTCTCACTCTCATTTCTCCAAGATGACCTCAATCGAACATTCTGATGCCATAGAAGATGTTTTCTGTTCACTGGAGAACACACTTTCATAAGTGGCAAAATGGTATTTCAACTAAGGTAGAGGAGTCAGCTCTACAGCTACACTGGAACTACCCTCTTACCAAAACATCTGTGGTTTGGGTTTCAAGGCAAGTAAAAACCTGATCAAGACCAGGAATCAGAGTAGAGCTCTCTCAACACCTAAGATCTCAGGACGAAGCCCTCTGAAGACCTGGGACATCAGTTCACTGATGTCAATTCACTTCAAATGCTCTTGCACACCTTCAGTGTCGCAGCAAAGTCTGTTCAGGCGCCAGCAGACTAATGAGTAGGGTAGGAATGGAAGCACACTGCATAAAACAGGAAGAAAAGATAGAAAGTGCAAGAACTGCAATTTTTGCAACCTCACAGGCTGCAAGAATGTGAAATTTAATTTTGTACCCAAGACCAAAGTAAGGGATAAAATTTATTCTATCTCATGTAAGTAGACCTGGTGACAGATTGCTGATACTAAAGAAAACAGGTATAGAACGGTCTTTACATTTTCTAGTAATTTTTCCCATTAGAGCTAGAAAGTCTTATAATTGGTCTTGAAGTAAATTATTGTCTCCTAATAGCTTATGAGCAATAAAATAAGTCTAATCACTACCTTCTCTCCCATCTCCTTAAACAGTTGACCTGCCTAAATAGATAAGACAAGTGAATCATAAACCTAAGACTAGAGCTCCATTCATTCTGTCCTAGGCAGCAAAACCAGCATAAATCCAGCAGCAGGCAATTCAGTGTCCATGTCCTAAATCACCCTAAGGCCTGTCTGCCTGCTGACAGCAGCCAAACTGCTTCTAATGAGGCTGCCTGTGTACACATTAGCTGAGTAACCACACACTGAACTGCAGACACACCAACAGCTACTAAGCAATCAAAATCTAGCCTGTTATTAGGCTAACATCTACACCAACAGTAGCTTGAAACACACTACCACGCATCCAAGAGAACAAAATATCACTGCAGTAGTAACTGGCTTCTTATTACTCTGGGAAACCAGATTCATGAGTTGGAATTGGAGGCAACTCACTTGACCCTTTTTGCATGAGAAGCACTGGAAAAGTACACATCTCTGTGAAGTTTGGCATAGATTAAATCTATCTTACAAATCATTCCTAACTGTGATGTAAATCTACCTAGTTCTCTTTAAGCTATCTGTGCAAAGATCGAGAACCTTACATGTAAAGTCTCTACTAATTAACTTGTCTTAAGAAATGGTAAAAACTCCAGAGTATACACATTAATATGGCCAAAAAAGGGTAAGTGTCCATTAGTGGATACAGAGCCCTTTGCTTTTGGCTATTAGCCATGCCTTTAGTCACCAAGAAAGTGATAAATGAAATGCAGTGGTCAAAGTTCATCTCCTAGTCATTGTTTTAAATGTAAAAGGGCAAATAAGAATGTTTAAACAAGTGCTCTGAGATATCTTACACGTACACCCTACTTTTTGATACTACCTGCTTACTACAATACTGCCAGGAAAAGCAGTGAATACAAACAGAGCAGCTATACAATTAATGAATGTTTATGTTTGCTATTATCTTCTGATTAATTGGTATTAAACACATGACTATTGCCTTACATTCACTGTCCCACAATCAATCAGGGAACAGAAAAGATGATAACGGCAACTTCTGAGGCCAGGATTTTGTGCCCTTTTCCACTTGAGAGCTAAAAGAGTAAGATATTGTTCTCACATAGATATAGAAGGAAAGAAAGAGAAGAGAAAGAAGAGAAGAGAAAGAAGAGTAGAGAAGAGAAGGCAAAATTTATTTCAGTATGAGTCTGAACACCAAACTTATTTTATACTGCAGTAGCAGCTCTCCATTCAGCCTTAGAACAATGATATGATGACACTTACAACTGGACAAACTTTCAGAAACAAGCAAGGAATATCCTTATCTATTTCAACTTCTTTATGATTCTCTATGCTTGGCATAGACATTTTCCTGTTTACCAGACTGCCTGCATGAGGTAGGAAACCTGCTTTGGCAATCCCAACATGTCAGTACAGATTGGTATTTCTGGTTCAACTGTGCAAACCACAGTGCCACTGACTTGTCAACAGCACTGGAACCAGACATTTCCTGTCAAGAGTGTCTCATATGGCTCCAAGACCGGAAACAATTGATGGGAGCCACTGAGGTGAGAATACCCAAACAAAGGTGAATGGATGACCTCCCAGGAAACCAGTCCAGTCAAGCCAGTCTGTTGGGAGAGGCTAAAAAAAACAAACAAACAAACAAAAAAACAAACAAGAAACTTTGTAAGGGGTTTCTGAGATTTGAATATGGGGAAGGAAAAGCAGGCAATGATGGCACAGGCAAGTTAATTGTGCCATGTACTAGAGGAAAAACAGAGTATTTTTAGAGGCTTGAACTTACGCACAAAGTAGGCTTAAGGGCACCAAGACAAAAACATGTGATGGACATGGGCTAGTTTTTATCTAGTTAAATGCACTATGACTTAGGAATCTAATAGTAATCCTGTCTTGAGCAGTCTCATTTTTATGCAATGGGAGCAGAGCTCCATCATCAATGAAGTATAGACCAGAGCCTGCAACCTACTCAAAAGGGAGTTTCTGAGCACAAATTCCCAGAAGATACAACACAAACCCAGCTGTCTGGTGGGTGGTCCCTTTCCAGATGCTGCATAATACAAAGTTGAGCTAGAAATTATTACAGCACTTAATACTTGCCCAAAAAGCACCAAGTTACCTTTGGATACAACAATACCATTTTGCCCTCATGCTGGTATTAAGAGCCCACTGTTCCTTGAACAGCTAAACTGAGTTAACCTGCTCTTGAATTTCAAAGAAAACCTACACCTAGACTTATAAGCAAAAAAGTATGATTTCCCTTCAGATAACCTCAGTAAGCAGCTTTTACTGTTGGGGGTGGTTCTGACCCTCTTCCACATTTATATCAGACCTAGTGTGGTCAATACCCAGTGAGACAACTCAGTCTCTCTGTTGGTTTGGAGGGGTGGGGTAAGCGTTCAGGATCAGCTGACTCCTGGATCAGTTAGATGATCTCACTTTCCACCCACACAATCATTAGGTCCTATATAAAGAAGGCACCAGACCCTACAACATCTGCAAGGAAGCAACTGAGTACCTAATTAGTCCTGCTTAAGAGTCACATATTGTTCCAGGGTAAATTTTAATCCTTCATATAGACATGGATACAACATCCACTTGCTCAAGAATCCCATATATAACATCACAGGAAGAAAAGTTCCTTAAGGAACAACACAAAAAAAGAAATAAAAAGACATATACACAATCTACCTCATTACATTAGGCATCTATAGCCATACTGACAGACTCTAAATTGGGTATGTGACTCAATTTAGGTCTCTAGGAGTCTGGTCATTAACAAAGAAAACCCTAACTAATCATGTAAAAGCACTCTTTTCTCCTTTTAAATCATTAATAGTTATTGATTTCTTTCTAGTTAAGGTAAGAGAGAAGAACTACTTAAGTTAAAGCCTGACAATGTGCATGAACAAATAAAAGTCATCCCTGCATAAATTGAAACTGGAAATCACATAAAAGTTCATAAACTACAAATCCAGTAGTTTAGTAGTACAAATCCTGGAGAACCCCCAGAAATGTTTAACTGATTGGCAGTGATCTGCTGTCACACAGGAGTGTTATAAAACTTGCACCCTGTCCCACAAATACATCGAGGTGCCCTTTAGTAACACTTGTGCAAATTGATTCCTGCCAACTTTTGTAGCTAACTGGCTCAGATTATTCTCACAAAATCAAATGTAATACTTTACCAAGTAGAACCAACCAAGCAAGGAGGAGAGAAAAACAAGTTACTTTTCTTGTTGCAATAACAGTATTCAAGACCAAGATCCTCCAAGTGAAACTCCGGCCTTTTTGTCTGCACTATGCTTCAAATATGTGAAGGGAAAAGAACCTCTTGCTTCTGTAATCAAAAACTGATGAGAGATAAGAGGAAGGCAATTAGCAAAATAAAACAGCAGAAGCTGGCAACAAACTGGTAACAAAAAGAAAGTTATAACAGTTGTTAGAAAAGAAATGAGACAGAAAGATGGAGATGACAAACAACAAAGGGTTGTGCAGGAATTAACACATCAAACTACATATCAAAACCTAAATTACTGTGCCAATGATCTGAAGACAACTGAAACAATATAGAAAGTCTTTCTAATGAAGAAAAAGAAAACAGAAGAAAGCGTGAATTTAAAAAAATCCACTCTCTCTTGGCCCAAAACAGGATTGTAATGTTATCACATGATTCCAGCCCCCGACAATTAAAAAAAAAACACTCTCAGCTTAATGCATGTGGGAGGAACTCAGGATCAGGCAAGAATAAAAGATGAAAAGCAAACAAAGAGCCATTTATTCAAAAATAACCTCAATATGTTCAGACTCACTGCATCTGTATCAATCCTAGTGAAATAGATTCCCTAGTACCAATAACACTAAATACTAAAGACTACCTTAACTTTGAACTTTGCATCAGAAAAAACACTTAGATGACAATGGGGTAACTACTGAAACTCAGCTGAATGCTGAAGCACATTACAGGGCTAGAGTTGGGATCTGTACCAAATGCTATTTAAGCAATCCACACACACAACAGCAGAAGCAGTCAATGAAAACAAGGCAGGCTGTAGCAGAACAGTACTTTTACACTGAGAAGTTTTGTTCAGAAGATCTTCAACATTGCAATTTTTTTTCAAAGACCAAACACTCCTTTGGCCTGGACAGGATCTTAAGCAGGCAAACCCCTAGACTGATAGAGAGAGAGCTAGAGAGAGGATGTGATGGTATTTGTGTGATTATTTTGGTTTATATTCACATGCTATGTGTCCTTGAGATACAAGATGGAAGAGTGATTATTTATTCTCTGGAGAAGTGACTGGGCCTACCCAAGAAGAAAGAACTTGTAAGAACACAGGTGTGCCAACAGAAAAGTTCAGAGAAGAAATGAGAGTCCTATGAAAACCAAATAGCCACGTCTCATGGGTGGTGGAAAGTTTTACAAAAGTCTATATGAACTGTAGAGTTTTCTACAGCTCAAAAGTTGCAGAGAGCATTAAAGCCAAGGAAAGAAACAACAATCCACCTCAAGGACAAGACGGGCAGGAGAAAAAGCTGATCAAAAGTTCTTTTTATTTCTGTCTTTCCTGGTCTGTTTATTTCTGACTAAATGACCTCAGGTTTTCTCCACCTAAGAAGTCTTCCAGTTTAGTTTTTTTTTTTTTTTCCCTAAAATCTAACTATTTTCACTTACAACACAGTTATATATTTGGTTTCTTTGCTCAGCTCACTGTGAAAAAAAATGTCTAGATCCACCAATAAGCTTCAAAAACGAAGTCTGGTTTTCTTTGCAGTATCTGGAGGGATCAGATCAAAACTCTGTTTAACTCAGTATTTTTTCTCTCCCAGAAGCCAGCAGACAATGTGGCAGAGATGGTAAGAATGGTGCAAGTAAAGACTGAGCTTTTTTAAACAATCCACACACATTTACAGTAAAATGTTGAGCTACCTAGAAAGCTGAATACCAACATGTATGTTACTTTGCATTCACTATCACTGAATTTCAGCTGTCCTTTAGCTGCTCATTTCCCTGGTACCATAAAACCTTCTACAATTCTTTACTGCCTAGTCTCTAAAGTTTTAACAAGCCTGCACCAGAAAAAAAAATTTAGATCAGCCATGAAACTTCTGAAAAGCCCAATTAAAGACAAGAAAGTACAGAACAATCCTTTTAACAGCCTGGTGTTCTACAGGTAACCTTGGTTCATTGCAAAACTTAGCTTCTGTTCCTTTCCTTTAAGAGTCCACTTAAGGATTATAAGGATGTCATCTCCAGACATTTTATCCCTTTAAGAGTATTTGGTAAAGTATCCCATCAAAAGCTTTTGACATCTCAATATACTGTCTTAAATGGATTACCCTTAAGTACAGGCTCATAAGAAGAGTGTGATTTCCTTCTACAAAAAAGCCACTTCAACTCCTACCTGCTGCCAGATGTTACCCGTGACTCTAAATAATGTGTTATTTATATTTTTAACCCATTTGCCCTAATGTAATACCAATATAATCTCCCACTACAATGCTGCCAAGATCAAATAAAGTGAGAAGTCATGCACCAAAAAAATAGCAGTCTTCAGCAAGTATTACTAAAACTCTTACTAAGGCTTACATGCCTTTTAAAACATTTTTGACTTGTTTACTCATCTGAACAAAAGTTCTCCATCCAAAGGACATCATTCAATTTCTTCATCTTCTCAGCAATACCACCTGCTGTGGATTACTTTAAAATTTTCGTTAATAAACAGCAAACATTCTCTGGAAGGAATTTTCCTTAAGATGTCTTTATGCCATCTGAAAGCTCTTCCTCTTTTTAGCTAATCCTGTCAATTTCTTGTTAAGAAGAAAACATCTTGCTCATTTTTACATACATTTTTACATTGTAGTAGCAATGTGACCTGCACCAAGGGGAACTGAATGTTTAAGACAGATAGACCTTTCTTAAGAAGGCCAGAGCCACATCCATTAAGTCACTGGAAATACTCTGGAAGTGTTTCTAATACAAAGATGCACAAAAATTTCTTATAAGATTATTTTCAAGTCATGAGAGTTAATGTTTTCCAATCCAGTGATACCAAAAATGGTTTAAACTTAGAAGCAGCAAGTACAAACTGAAAAATAAATACAAGCACTTCAAAATTATGATGAACAGCATCTGGAATGCCTGTAAAAAATGAGAATCTTCCTAAGCATCTGAAAATTTGGAAGCAGAATTTTTCTAAGAGATGTAAACAAACACATTAGTTAAATGTTTTTATTTTGTCATGGAAATATTTCCATGCTAAGAAAAAACCCCTGGTTTTCATAAAAAATATAACACTTGAGAATTTTAGTCCCCAGATTTCATAATAAAAAAATATGCCTACCACTCCTGGTTCTTACCACCCTCTCCACAAAAATCTCTACCTTGTAGCATTTTCACTACTATTTCCAATGTTTTCCCATGAACAAAAAAGCTTTGAGAAAACTAACTGCCTGAAGGCTTTGGAATTTCACATGCCATGTTTTCTGATAAAAAACACCATCATCTCTTAAAAAGTGCACAAATCTTCACAAAAAGGAAAAGAATAAGGAACTACAGAACCACATGGTACATTCTAAAGCATCTGGAAATTCAACATTTTGAAGAGTTTCCAAGTCATTTCTTGTGTACACAATATACAACAGGTCTTAGCAAACCCATCCCTCAGGAATGTTAGTCTTTTTGAAGACTATTTAACTATGTCCGTTTATGGAAAAGTGCTTCTTTTAGCTTCTTCTGAAGCTGCTTACAGATAAGAGTTAGAAAGTCAAAAATTAAAAATGAGTCATTACTCCTTAATAAATCTTTCCTTTCCATTCCTGATTTTAGAGCACACTACCTTTCTCTTTGTTTTGCTTCTGAAAAAATCCTATCAAGTCAGTCTCTATCTGCATGGAAACAATTCCATTAATGATTCTGATAATCTGTTTTTTCCTTTGTCTGTCTTCCACCAAGATCCAAATTCAGTTTTTCAAATGTGATGAGCAGAGCTGCACATAGTAAAGGTATAGCACATCACAGTTATACAGCAAATACCTCTTCTAGTTTTTCCTTCCTTTCTTTCTTTCATTGTGACTGCTGACAAGTTTATTTATTACTCCTATGAGGTTTTCAGTATTTCATTCACCATACTGCTAACCTGTTACACACCCTAACAGATGAAAAAATAAGCATACCCTGCAGCATTTAGTTATTTTGTGTCTCTATTAATTTGATTTTTAAATTGGTCTAGTGACTGCACTGACCAATATTTCCCAAAATAAACCTGTAAGCGTTAGTTATCAATTCTTTCCTTGCTTATAGATTTCTGGGAAGCAATGCATATTCCTTCCCTATGAGCACAGCAATCAATTTATCATTCCTAGCACATTAATTTATTATTGTTTATTGTCTATTTGCAGTGCCCTAAATATTTGTTGTTTAAATTCAAAATATTATGTCTACTTTTTCTACTCATCTGCACCTTACAAGGTCTATTTATGTCCTATTTCAGAGAAATGCTTGAAAAAACATAAAGGCATATCAGTATCTGCTTCCATATCTCATATACTTTATCCATTTCCAGCTCTTCCTTTACAAAACAAAATAAAACAAAAATAAAACAAAAAAAGAAACCACCACCACTTTCTGTCAACAAAGCAAGCTGTAGAATTACAGTTAAGCTGCTTTTCCCACGTAACACTACTACTAAGGCTTCTCAAGTCAAACATGATTTGAAAGCAGGTAGGACAACATTCACAGTGTTTGGTCAGACCTTAGTGATCTCCAAGTCTTAAGTACAACATCTGCACGCAGCCTTCCTTGCAATTTAGCAGGAAAAAGCCCACACACAGCACTCAACCACAAAAATCAATTTACTTCAGTCAACACAGGTGAAGTACAGTGTAAACAAAACACACCTGATTAAACCTAGTTTGAAAGATCCCTGGGCTCCACCAAAAACACTGCAAAAAAGTATCAACCTCATCACACAGAAAAGAAAGTCTTAAATTTAAAGACAAGACTATAGTTTGGAGTATTCAGAAATTAAAAAGAGCAACATCAAGCTAGATATATGTCACTAACACGGTACATGGCACAATAATTTTCTTCTATTGCAACAATTCACAAAATATAGAGCTGGAATCAATGTCCAGCTTTGCAAAGCACTCCACAGCACAGATAAGGCAATCTTGCCCTGTAACACAAAAGCCTCAAATACTTATAAAAATTGAAAGTTCCTGTTAGAAGGTAACAAGGACGAGGAGTTTATCTCCAGCAAAAAGAAGCAAAGTCGCAGCCTTGTCTACAGTTGCAGACATACAAGTTACAAGATTTCAGTATTGTTGCCAAGTACAAGAAAGTGCGGAAAGGCTGTTGTTTTGTAAACTTCATCTCTCACACGTTCCCAAGGACAGCAATTGCACAAGTCTAGGATAAAAGTTCAGACAGACACAGATCCATCCAGCCTGCTTTATTTAGCTTAAGCTCATCTCCCTTTTGCACAGACCAAGCTTGAAATTAATTTCACAGTTTGAGCTATGACTTTTTGCTTTAGCTTACTGGAGCACAGACCACAGAGCTACCCCTCGCCTTTCAAGACTGTCAGAGTAACAGTGAAAATATCAATAAAGAAAGGGGAGATGAAGTGATACACAAATTATTCTTATTAAGAAGGACAAAACCTCTTACACTAGTTTTCTACCAAATTAACCACAAGTGTGCACGTAAGTAGTAACTTGGTATTTAAGTTACTGGAAAAATCACACTCAAAATTCCTGAGAAGCAACCACTAATTTACAAATTAATACAGAATTAATACGACTGCTCACACCACCACTATCTGCCTCTAAGGCAGCATAGCCTGCCCAGCCTCACAAGTAACTGCACTATTGCATCCCCCAACAGAAAACGGAAATGACTCATCTGAGTTAAATTCTTTAACGCTTGACATGATTGCTGCTAATTGTTGCAAAACGAGATTAAACAGCTCTGATAAGCGTTTGGCTATGTCAATGGTAACTCCAGGTGGCCTGTGATAACTATGATTCCATTCTTATTGAATTCAGTTTTACAGCAAAAAGAACAGCCTTGGATTATTGTTGCTTGTCACTCTCTGTATTAATACAAGATGCTCAAACTTTACTTCCAAAGGCAGCCCATCTCTGTATATAATTCAAGTACCAAAAAACTACTTTTATATGCCTATGGCACAAATTTAGAATTACTGCAGTACAATTTAATATCCAACCATTGTGTAAAGTGTTTCAAATTTCAGATTTTATGTTAACTATTCTAGAGGTTCTTGTCTTCTTAACAGAAATGAGTCATATCTAAATCACCAGTGATTATAATAGTAGCGCATCTCACCTAGCCAGCAGCTCACAAACTCAGGAAAGCTGAGTTCTCTCCTCACCTTTAGCTATGGTCTATTGCCAAACCTCAGGCAAGTAATTTTCTCTCCATCTTTTTGGTTTCATTCTCCTTAAAATGATGAGATGGCTATCTGTTCCCTCCATAAAGTGCTTTAGCCTCTATGGATGAAATCCTTAAGTACATTACCCATGAAAGGGAACAGCCAGCATAAGAGCTGGCAGAAGCAAGATAAAAGACTTCAAGATAAAGCACCTGGAGCACTGTAAATGTTGAATTCAATTCTGAAGTAGTTACATATGGACATTCACCAAGCTAGGACAATGCTGAACTCCATGTACAGAAAAAAAAATATTTTATTAGCAGCACTTTTGAAGCAGAACTAGCACTACAAATGAGGTTTTAAGTGTCTTGCATTGCATTTTTTAGTAAGAACAAGGACTACAAAACTGAAACAAAAGCAAACATTTTACTTGAGAAAACAGTCTACAAACTAATCCATTACCTGTATTTTAAAAATCACAGTAGGCAGCAAAACCTCATGCTAGCTAGCCCACAACTGAAGCAAGGAAATGACACTAGAAGAACTTCATGAATTCATCAGTTCTAAGTGCCTAAATCAGTGGAGCAAGAGAAAGTTTGATGACTGACATAGGTTAATTGAGCCAAAGTGGCAAGAATATACCATTTGCATATGAAACTGGTGATTTGCTTAATCTAATATATTTATTTCTGTATAGGTAAAAATATTTTCATTCCAAGTAATTTCTGGAATTCAGTTAGTATTCCAAGTATTCTAGTACCAATTAACTAAAACAACTCAGTATATGTGATCTCACTGCAATATTCAACACAGGCTTCAACCTCCATTCAACCTGCAGTGCTGAAATGTTAAAGATAGCAGTAACTTATGCTAAAAACAGATTTTTTTTTTCCCTACAGCAATTATTGATGTGAACAGGAATGCTACAGAGATGTAAATCTGAATAATTGCCATCAAAATATATATTCAGCTTTACACAAACTAAAAGGCCCACACAATTGGTAGGAAACCTAGCTCAGTTTGCATTTGCATCGTTCTAACATTTATATTCTAATGCTTCAGGCATTTCATCTTCTATATAAGAGAAAAATTAATATTTAGGATGAAGAAACATTTGAGACACTGGAGAAAAAAAAAGTGACAACAGCCACCGCCTACTCACACATTCATTTTTAGCAGAGTAACCACTCTTTTGCAGAGATTTATCCAAAAATACCTGGATATAAAGGCCATCAAATTAAACCACAAACTCTAGGAAACAATTTTGCCAGAATAGACCAAGTAATTTACAATAGTATAAG
Organism: Chloebia gouldiae; assembly: GCA_003676055.1. Taxonomy (NCBI): domain Eukaryota; kingdom Metazoa; phylum Chordata; class Aves; order Passeriformes; family Passeridae; genus Chloebia; species Chloebia gouldiae. The sequence goes on along the minus strand of QUSF01000002.1, from coordinate 59,091,628 downwards.
CCAAAAATTAAGCTCCTGAAATTTAATTTGTTTCTTTTGCAGTCAGCCTTCATTTGCCACACTGAAGGCTTTTCAATAAACTGCAGGGCTGTTACATTTAAGCAGAACTTAAGAATTGAAAATATTATATATTTTATAAAAAAAAATAACTGAGATGTACTGAGTTATGCATTAGAGTTTGACTGGAAAAGTCAAATTTATAAAAATGGAAAGTGCAATATTTAAATCCTATTCAGTCATGACATTTTGTACATTTCCTGCAGATACATAGAAACTGATGATCTATGCTGGAAAAGATGCAAAAATGGTGTATTTGCAATCTAGTTCTATATGGTGGATCTGAAAGATTCTTTTTCAACAAGCAGTGCATATTAGTAGGTTATTTGCTGAGTGACCATTGAGGCTAAGACTTAGCTACTTGCTGCCCTTCATTCAGTTTAAGGGCCTCAAGAAAGGCTGTGAATTTGGAAGCTAAGATAGCTGCTGATATTGTGCATTCACAAATGCAGTATCTTTAACCCATCTTCCTGAATAGATATGGCACTGCAACTGCACTTCCTCTGAAGCAAAGCTTCAAAGAAGCACATTTGTTAAACCTAAACTAGGAAATGACCAATTAAACATGCCCCAGGTCCCACTTCTGCATCAGGACCAAGTGGCTTGGAACAGTTTACATCAGTCTTAAATTCTCCTAGCCTCGGGTTGCTCCCTTCAAACAGGTCCCTGGGAATGCTACTGAGGTTCCAGTCATTGGCACAGACCAAAAGCATGCCATAAGTGATAATAGCTTAACAGCACAGGCTGCTGGACTCTGCTACCATGTGTAGAAGCCTAGAAGACAAGGGGACTACTGTGTATATCTCCAAACACCAATAGCCAGATAACTGCGGAGCCAACCAAGGATTGTTGTGAGAAAGAACAGGATGTGGCTGGAGAAGGGGGCCAAATAGAGGTAGGCCAGCACTTTTCTGGGACAAGCATCCTTATTCTGGCTCCTGGAGATAAGCACAACATAGAACAGTCTGTGAATGAGGTCAAGAAGTAGGCATGGACTATAGGGGGGATCAAGATCACCAGAGATCTCCAAAGCCCTCTGACCCATTTCCAGAAAGATCTAAAAGAATGGACTGAGCATGACAAGTAACTTGCATAGAAAGTGAGAAACTTATCTCCAGGGCAGAGAAAACTTATCTATAAAAAGGTACCCCCATAAAGCCCAGGTGCGTGTGCATCCCTGGACTTTGGCCACACCATCAGCTGGATCAGGGCTGGAGCCAGGACTTCTGATCTTGCTTCCTTTTTTCCTCTTTCACCCCTCTTTAACCCATCTCTCTCTCTTCCTTTGCACTGTGCCCCTTTATTCAAAACCCACCACTGTTGCTTATACTGGGAGACAGTGAATTAAAATACCAATTTTCATGGCAAGTATGTAATCTAAAAAAGCTTTTGCAGACCCTCTGACTTTTGTCATTCCTTTCGACCATGAGCACCTATGAATCTTGGGTGCTTCCCTCATTTGCTAGCAAAGATGTAGTCAAAATTTCAGTTCAGGTGGCAGAATCTTTGAATTTTCAGATGATGAGAAGTCCACAAGTTTTTGTTGTAATACACAGAAAAACTCAGAGAATGCTTTCAAACCTTCTTGTAAACTGAAAATATCTGAAAAAACATCAGACTGAGAGCACAAGCAGCTGGCACAGCAGCATGAAATACATTCCTTAGCCACCCTGACCAGAAGAGGAAAGGATATGAGGCAATGCACAAAGAGACAAGACCAAGAATAACATGAAACCACACCTTTAGACAATCTCAACACAGGTTGCTGCAGTCCTGCTTTTGTTCTGTCCTCTGGAATGTGTGCTCAGCTCACAGAACTTACTCAACAGAAAGCTAACCAGAAGGAAGTAGAAGAGTGAGTTGGCAATCAGGCCAGCTCCATGACTTACCTCATCATGTAAATTCTCCGAACACTGAAAGCAGCACCAAGGAGAAGTATCTTAGTCCAGTTTCTCCTCCACTTAAGCTGCCATGGGACTGTATCTCATAGGATACAACATACTCAACTATTCCAGCAGTTCTACTTAATGAGAGTAAGTGCACAGAAAAATGGATTTTATGATTGTCTTACCCTACTTAGCACTGCAGCTAGAGTGAGGCATCAGTATACTCTTAGCAGGAGGGTAATTCTCCTTTCTGATATTGATGTGCATATTGATCTTCCTTGTATTTATTTACTGGCATTAAGGTTATTTGAAAATATGCCATGTCAACTAGGCCTTTCAGTGTTAGAAGTCTGAGACAGTTTTTCTGCAAAAGAACTTGACTGCCATTACTATGGCAGTAGCTCTAAATCACAGAATCATAGAATGGCTTGGGCTGGAAGGGACATCAGAGTTCACCTAGTTCCAACCCTGCTGCTTTGGGCAGGGATGCCACTCACTAGATCAGGTTGCTCAGGGCCCCATCCAAAGCAGCCTTGAACATTTCCAGGGATGGGGCATCTACAGCCTGTGGGTAATCTGTTTCAGTGCTTCACCACCTGCTGTGTAAAGAATTGCTTCTTAACATCTCCTCTAAACCTGCCCTCTTTCAGTTTGAAAACCAGTTTTAACCTTTCAGCTTAAAACCATTCACCTTTTTTCTGTCACTATCTGCCCATATAAAAAGCCCCTCTCCCTCCTTTTTATAAGCCCCTATAAGCTCTTTGAAGCCTGCAATGAGGTCTCCCTGAAGGCTTCTCTTCTCCATGTTGAACAACCCCAGGCTGTCTGTGAATCAATATCTTCAATTATAGCTCAGGAATATATAATTTCTTACAAACTGAATTAAATATTGAAAACAAGCATCTGCCAGTTTGCAACCAGCCACAGCATAAACTGAAATTCACTAAGGTATGGTAAGGTTTGCCAACCAGGAAATTTTTTAACTGAAGCTACTATTAAAGTACTTGAACAGAGAGAATACAGAGACAAGTATCAGATTGTCAACACACTGATCACTCAAAGAGACACTTCTGGGATGCTGCAGAACAGACACCAAAATACAAGCAGCTAGGCAACAAAATGAACTGGAAATTTTCCAGTTCACACCCATTTGGCAGGGTTTGCTGCAAAAGCTCTTGCTTTAGTTCAGTCCATTTTCCCAGTGCTTTTATTGCATTTTGGCCTTCTTGCATCAGCTGGAAAAGGGAGGTCATGGTTTCTGGTAACAGAATTAGTGGCAAAAATCCTCATTTTCTTGTTTCATTTGTGGAATGCTTTTAGAACACATATTTTTAAGACTTTCTCCATGTACATCAGAATTGTGAAATGCACCCAAATGTGTTGAAGTATTTAAACCATGTTAAATCCACTTGACACTTAGTGACCTCCACAAACTTCCAGTGTTATTAAGACTTAAGGAAATAAGCATATTTGAGTAAATCTTCAATACAAGCTCTTTTGAGTGGCTGCTAAATCCAGCCTGAGACACTTCTCCCCAACACAGAGCATTCTGCAATACACCCTGAGACTGGTCCAGCCAAAAGCTGCTAGCACAGCTGGGCTGGGCTGCATCACCGTCTCAGCTCTGGACAGTGCTGCCCACATAGGCTCCAACCTGAACCAAGCATCCACTGTCAGGCCACAGCCCTCTCTGAGGCCGAAGGGCTTCCTTCCTCAGCCTGAGAGGTTGATGAAGTACTTTCTCTCCAGCTACAGACCTGGACTAAGGCACAGCCATGGGAGGTGGCCATCTATGGCTGTAGTAAGTCAGGGTACCCACATGCTGCCCCTGGCCTGTGGCAGCAAGGAGAAGCAGAAAAAAAACAAACACCTCTGTTCACTCTGATGTAGGGTTAGGAAATACTATAATCCCTCAAGAACAAACAAACAAAAAAAAAAAGACAACAAAACAAAAAACCAACCAACCAACAAAAACAAACCAAACCCAAATCAAAAACCAACAAAAAAAAAACCCTCTTTAAGAAATTATTTTCCTCTTTTAATTAACATCCAATCATAAAAAGTTGTGAAAACTAGCGTCTTCAAATATAAATAATGTAAATAATACACAAATATTAAATGAGTTAATCAGGGAACTTTACTCCCAAAATAAGTTTCAACATAATAAGCAAAAGGAAATAGTTTGTGCAAAGAAACTTGAATGATTTGCAAGGTCACTGAAAACCCTTGAAAGAGATTATGTATTGAAGGACTTCAAATATCAAAGGAAGTATATTTATTTTCATAAGAAGTAATGGTGAAGTTCAGCTCTGCAGAAAACAAAAATTGAAACTGATCTCAGGGAAACAGAGAACATAAATACAGAGGACTTCACTTATTATAAAAGTGATCAGGATGGTGTCACTGAGCCTTTTGCAATTGCATTTGACCCAGGAATGATGACAATGTTCAGAACTGACAAAATTCCACTCCGAAGGAGATTTGGAGGCATTCTCTGTTCTTCACACCAACTGCCTGGCAAAAACCTCATTTCCCACTCTGATCTGGAAGACAAGGTTACATTCAAGAGGCAAATGGCTTCTGCCCTTCTCAACAGATACCACATGTCACTTCCATTGATGGCAAGAGCTGCAAGGAGAGAGTGAAGACAGAATGCAGCACACAACCAAAAATCTGGTTTCATTATCATGCTACATTATTGAAAGCAGAACCAGTAGTCAGCATGCATACATTCAGGTTAAAGTCAATCTACTTTCACTCAAATCAGCTTTAAGGTTCCTGGAGGAAGGTCAAGAAACCTTATCTGAGATATTGTACTGAAAGGTAGTAATAAATCAATAAAACAGAAAATTATGGTTTTAGTGTTTTTCCCTTCAGCTACATTCTTCTATAGAGAAAAGCCGGTACTATCAAGCTTTGAAAGGTATGTGTAGCTGCAAAAATCATATTGAAGGTGGAGCAGTGGAAATGGGAGCATTTAATCTTATGGGTGTGCCTCTGAGGTGGAGTTAAATGAAGCACTTTGCTACTGCATCAAGATAACTGAATAAATTTATCACAAGCAGGAGGGGGCCCACTTCAGAACCATAAATGAATTGCTACAGTGGTACAATTGTTCATTTACTTCTGGTACATCATTGAGTCTTCCTTGGTCACATCCAGGGCTTCCTGTGCTACAGTCAAGTGACTTGTGCACACTGCAGAATAGACTTCTGCCAGAAGTTTAACCTGCATCTTCACAGTTCAGAGACTGCAGGTCTCAGTTTATAGGTCCCTAATAAGCCAGAAAGACTGTAATGAAACCAGCATTAAAACTGTGTCTGACAAATATTACGTGAAGGGGAAGAAAACCAGATAAATTCTGCAAGTGTAGATAACTCTTCTGTGGAAATATCACTGAAAAACTGTCTTCTCCACTGAAAGCACCAGCTGCTTACTCACCCAGAGTGCACTCTCTGCAAGAGACACCCACTGACACAATCAGCAAGCAAGTCCCAGAGCAACTCATTTACTTTATTACAGTAAGGGAGAAATGCAGAGCCAAAATTTTTACAGGGGTGTCTAGCTCTTAAATCAAAACATAAATTTCTTGTGGGATTTGAAAGAGCACTGATTCCCACTGGCTTCAAATGATTCAGACTGTGGGAAATCTTTAAACCCCATGCTGCATCTAAACTCATTTCAATGTTTATGAATAAAGGCAGACACGATTTAGAAGAGACTTCAACCCTGGCATGTTGTTAATAGTTGATCAGCAGCTTTTCATAACTGAAATATTATATCTGCATCAATCTAGGCATAAATTTGATCTCAGAGGAAAATAGTAATAGAAACCATAAAAGCAGCCTGTGCTTGTATGTCAAGCTCAGCCTGAGGTTCACGTTCTCTTGGAACACAAACAATTACAAACTTCTTACAGAAATCTACCCATTAGTAATTACCAGAAAATCCCCCAATTGTCAAAACAGATTCTTCTTTCATCTGTCACACACACACATATGTTCTGTGGTATGAGATGACTTTGCTGACTGCTACAGATGTTTATCTCATTCCAACAAATGCTGCACTTTGAGTGTGTCTGTACTGCTGAGTATAAACCCCCAGAGAAGCCAGACTGAAGAAGCAGTAGCAGACTGCTGTGGACAGTGGATGTTTGAGGACAATCTAAAGCAGGGAGCTCACAATGAAAGATGTGAATCCCAGCAGTAACTTCAATTTTATTAAACACAGACTTGCAATATCCCTGTCACTATAGAGCCACTGAAGTTTTATAATTCCTTTGAGTTTCATTTACAAATAGACTTGCAGGTTAACTCTGCATGCAAATACAACAATTCCAAATACAGACTGTTCCAAAGCACTGAGGAAACAGAGAAACGAGTTTTAAATGATCAGCACCAGAGAACACACTCAAAACTCAGCTGTTCTATACAGATACAAAAGAAAAACTGCCATAAAATGGAAATTTTCACTTGGTAAACTTAATTTTATTTAAGACATGAAATTTACTGAGGACAATGGTGCTAAAGCATGTATATAAGGTTTTTTCTACTTTTCACTTGAACCTTTGGGCTTTAACATAGCTTGTTTCAGCTATTGCTACTTGCTACATTCAGAGCTTTTTGTATTGTGCTTATTTACTTTGGAAAGCTACTAAAAAGAGAAGACAAATTATTATCATGACTGCAGCAAATTCAAGAGTAATTTTTTTATGACACATCCTGTTCAGAGCTACAGAAATGCAAACTGCAGAAAAATCAGTCACAAGCTTTCTTCTGCATTACACAAAAAGCATTCCTCTAGTTCCAGTCAGCATTTTCTCCAGTGGGGAATATACTTAGATGATGTCTGCTCATACAGATGCCTCACGAGTTTTACATATTTACTGTATTTTAAGGGCCCTAATAATTTCATAACCTACTTTCCTTCCATCACTTCAAATACCATGAAGTATTTCTAAACTAGCTCTATCACCCTGATGCATTTAAGCGCAAAAGACAAAGTACCATTTGAAAAGTCTAACTTCTAGTAATTTCCAGTAACTTCAAAATAATCCAACAAAAGCCTTCATGTGGACTCTGTAGTCTCACTGATAATACTTCAGTAAGTAAACACATCAGGAGCATACCCTTAATGTTACAGACATGGCTGGTAATTAACACCCATGGCACGTGCTGCATAAGCCTCTCAGCTGTGGGAGAGGTCTGAGGAAATTCTTTCTGTACAGCTGAGCTACAAATTGCTGTGACAGGCCAGTGACAGAGTCTGAAAGAGAACCCAGGTCTCACAGCCCACATACGGAGTGGGTGTATCTGCTGTGCTCCTCCTGCTTCAGACAGAAACTGATGGAAGATTAGTTTCTGTCTGAAGTCACCTATTGACAAGTAGCCTGATGAGAGTAGTGGAATATAGCACCAATATTGGAATCTGGTTATAAAAATTTACAGCTCATCCAGCAATGGAAATATTTGTGAATATGTTGTTTCAAATGCCACAATTTCTTCATAAATTCACAAGTCTCCACTAGCACTATGAATATACAAACTTTGTAGAATTAGGGATTTTTTTCCAGACTCATATTTTTGGTTGTAGATGTAGATGATATTCAGATGCTTTAGAATTAAATACTCTTCTGTGTTGAAGATATGCCATGCATTTGGTCTGTGTTTCTAATGCTGCTTTCTAAGAGAGTCTGGACTCAATATGCAGAATCAAAAAGAGCTTTATAACCCATCCCACCTAAACATTACAGTATGTACTTTGCATTCTGACACAAAGTTTCTGTACTCATAATATTTTGCATCCCTGACGTGATTATAGTCATACTCTCAAGACAGCCATCAACTCAAGTCTGCACATCATTATTAACTTACTTGGCATCTCTTTATCCAACTCATCACTTGCATCATCACTGCCAAAATACAGAATTGTTCAACATGATTTCCACTGACAGTGGAACTAAACTTCTTTTTATTTTTTTAGCAGCTGTCCTGGACTCTGAAATGGGACCAGAGTAATGCATCACCTCTACACTAATAAGAACGATCATTTGATTCTCCAGTCAGGATGCTATAGAAACAGTAGTGGGGATACAGCAGCACCTGGAGAGTGGGGAAAGGGCAGGGGAGGATGTCAAAAAGAAGTAAAATAAGATATGAATCTAAGTGCTGCATAATCACAGAAAGTATGTGCAGCATTTCAAGTGTCTAACAAAACTCTCTCAGTGAAATTAAAAAATATTAATCGGAAGGCATCAAGAAAAAGTGGTGAAAAACACCTAATTTTTCTGAGAGATAATATGGAATAGAATAAAACTTGTGATTACTCTCTCTGCTAGTGATTTTTTTTTGCTCCTACAAAAAACTAATGTGGTAGGATACATTCTGCTTTTTACCACGGAAAATATTTACATCAATTTCTAGGATCGAGAACATTAGTTTTTGAATAGAATATGACCGTCTTTGGGTTTAAGAGGAAAGTCTGTGTCAGGGTGTCACAATAATGAACTTCAGGAAACATATATAAAGGCATAAATCCCACTTGAAAAAAACAGCATCCTAGAATTTATCATATTTAGAGGAAGGAACCACAAGAATGCTGTTGAGCTTTGGTACTTACTGCTTTACTGTGTTTCTGTGTGCCTGTAAATGTTTCTAAATGCACAATCTGCAAATGTTCTGTAGAATCTGCAGAAACAACTTAAGTGTAGAACATCTTTGAAGTAACGCTCGCCTTCACACAAGTGACTGTACTCATTCCCTGAACTTTTTATCATCTTTTATATTAAGGGTCTTCCCAAGAATGTTGGACACTCTATTTCTAAGCCCAGTAAGCCAACATACCACTCTCAAACCCAAGCCTGCATGAATTCTGAAAGCAATAATGCTGAATTTCAGAAATAAATGTAAGATATTAGACCTATTCTATCATCTCTTATTTGATGAACTGTATTTTAGTTTATCATTGCTTTTCTGGAGAACTATCTCAATAGACTCACACAACAGTGTTAGTAGAAAATGCTTCTATCCTAAGGGCCATTGACAGACGAAACTTGAACATAAGAAGCTAATGAAATTGAAATTCCCCATTATAAGACAATGTTAAAGTTAGAAAGAGTTCTATATGAAAAGCACAGTCAAGCTGTTTATCTTGAGAACCAACCTAAACAAGTGACTGCACAGATGAGAAAACCCATATCCTCCTCAGTAACAGTGTGATCTCTCTTATATTTCACCAGTCCCTCTGAGACTGTATTTAAAAGTCAGAATGCACAATATTTTGCATCTAGCAAACTACCATACACATCCCTGTCTGATTCTAAAAACATTTGTGAAGAAATTACCTTGACTTAGAGCACCTCCTGTAATGAACAAAGTTCCAAGTGCCCCCAGGGTCGCTGGGTGGACAGGGCCTTCTTGGTTCCCAAGGCAACACTGGAACAGTTGCTAGCTCTAGTTAAGTACTGATATTGAAATGTTAATTAGCTAATTGCTCTGTTTGTTTTCTCTAAACTACCTGGAGATCACCTACCCCCCCACACCCACACTGCCATTCTAGGACTAAGATGCAAATAGGGAAACCCATGGATCCACTGTTTTGGGGGATAAGGACACCCTAAATGGAGAACTAAACACAGTAAAGGGGCTGGACAGGTACAGTAGGCTGGCTGAGGAAGAGGAAAACACATCCCGCAATTGACGTTTGACCTGTCACCATCACCACCAGAAGACTGGACTAGAGTGGGCTGTGAAAAGCAGGAACAAAGAGACAAGATTTTCCTGGTGTTACCACGAGGAAAGGAGGGGGGACAGCTGCTGCTGGGGACTTCAGCAACAGACTCTGCACGCCTCTCACCCTTCGGCTACCTGGAAAAGCTACAACAGCAGGGGCGAGCTCTGTGTCGGGCCCCTGCCCAGCTGATTTTTAATAAAGAGCTGAGCATTAATAAAGGCATAAGCCCTGTTCATTTCACCTCCCTCCCATGAAGAGCTGACTTCATTCAGATTACTGAATTCATGAGTGTTTTTTTTCCTTTTACCATATTTTTACCTATTTTGTTTTTCTTAAACATTGTTTAGCCAGTCCTTGATCCACTTATGTAATACAAAGTGACTATGTAAAGATCTGCTCAGAAAGAAAATCATTCTAATTTCAATTACCAAAAAAAAAAAAAAGATAGGGAAAAAACCAAAAAAAAGAATCCTTATCTAAGCCAAACAAACTCTAAGTACTTTACACCCATTTATGGCTGTTTCTAAAAGAAACTGAGTAATTAAAGAAAAATCAACAGGATATGCAGATCTAGCCATTAAAATTTAGAAAAAAAATACCATTTAATTACAAATATCAATTGCTTCAGTGACTTCTAAAATACCATGATTATCTACTGCACTGTAAAATGGTGTCTCAGCTACATTTTGGCATATCTCTAATTGCCCAACTCTTACAATATTCCTGAAGTGATTAGAAATTAAATTTAAATTTAGGAAAAACCTGTAATTCATCTGCAACAGCTTAAAATTATTGGAGACAAAAGAAAAAAAAAAACAACCGAACTCCACCTATTCTCTTTACAAAGGAAAAGAGCCTTTAAGACAGCTGATTAAATCCATACACATCAAGTTTTGCAAGAAATTGAACTACATTTTCCTCTCTTTACCTTTCTCTTTAAGTGCAAGAAAATGTGATAAATATGGAAATTTCTGGTTTTGTCAGACTCTTCTACAATGGTTTCCAGGGGACATTTGATATTTGGTTTTAAAGAAACAATTTTTTTTTTCTGAAATCAAGTGGAATTTAAGCCATGCAATCAGAAATGCTAGATTAGGCTCATTCTTAATATTTGGTTCATGCATAGTTGAATTATACATAGCTGACACCTACTCACTAAATATGCACTGCTAATTATGTCTCAGCATTTAAGGGCCATAGTTGACTGAAGCTGGCAGGAGATTATTAGTAGGCTAATCTACATTTAGAGCGGATGATGAGTATTTTCATCTAAGATATTTTCGTTAATACTCCTTCAAGTTTTTTTTTTGAAGCAGTGAAAGGCATGAAGCAAACATACATCAGAAACCCCCAAGACTTCAGACTATGTTATACAAAGCAAAAAAAGTGACACTAAAAAGGGAAGCCTTAATAATGTACAAGTAAGTTATACTGTAGGTCTATCCTCGTAAATCACAGTTAATTTACTACATTACTAGAGTTGAGAGGTTTAATGTTCTGTTTCATACAAACACATCTATAAGTTTGATTTTCCTAACCTTCATGAAATCACATCATTCCTTACTCTTGTAAATTAGCTGGCCTTTACAATGAATCCAGGAGAACTTTACACCCTGAATATGACCATTTAACTATCGCATAATTTGAAAACACTTTCCTGAAATTTTATTTCATTTTTACTCATGCTATGCTATTTTAATACACTATTTTAAAAATAACATACTGTGCAGATATTCTTTATTATTATTACTAATATCACCTTTGATCACGGAAGGCATACAGCAAAAGAGGACAAAAAGGGTAAGAGAGAAGGAGTTTAGGTCACCTACAAATGCTGTCCCACCAGCATGTTTTAACAGGTAAAAAAAATCTGCACAAAAGCTCCACTCTCTGTGGCCATTTCGGTTTTGCTCCCTACACTGCTCCAAATTTGCATTCTTCTACTACACAGCTTCTACCTCTTTAATGTCATGCCCAGTCTGAGAGAGATTTTTTTCACTATTTTAAAGCTTCTGGAGAACAAGTAATTCCTAAAAATAGAAAGAGTGTAGAAAGTGCAACAGGGATAAAGAAACAAGTATGAAAATCCACAGATCCCTCTTGGCCTAAGAACAGCAGCATAACATAGTTTTAGAGATTGTAGCTGGTTTATCACTGGTCAGCTCAGACAGTACAGAGTATATGTGGAGCAGACACAAACTTCTACATCTAGCTCTCTTCAGTCCAGGCACTGGAGGTGATGAACTTTCCTAGTTCTTTATATGTTTATGGACTTCACTACTAAAGCAGAATGACAAAGTACTTTTTCTGGTTTGCAACAGTTCCATTAAGTTCCAGCCAGAGAGGACCAAATAAAAAGTAATATTTTCACATTTACAGTTTGCTGAAAAGCCATTGAAATAAGCAAATTATATTACATAAGCATGCAGTTATGTAGCACTATAAGCCAGACGCCTACTGCCAGAATTAAAAGGGGCCCACTTCAAGTCAAATCTCCATTTACAAGAAAAGCACCCATGAACTATCAAGACCCCGCCTATTGAAAAAGCTCAGAGTCTAAAAATTAACCAACATAAGAGGCACAAAAACATCACGGATAATTCAACTTCCTGAGCCTCACTATGCAACAGCTTCCACAACAGAACCACAAGACTCTCAGGTTTCACCTGCTCTGGAATGAAGAGATGTCAGGGTGCTTGAAATCTCTCCAAGCCGAATGCAGAGCATAAAAATTCTATAATGAAACTCTTAGGCCTTCCTATTTGCACCTGTGAGGACAACTCCTCTGACTTCTGAGAATTGTTACTTTTAAGGAAACAGCTCTGCATGGGGCAAAATTAATAAGCTGTAAGTGCACGCTTAAGAGTTGCTCACTTCGCTGAACTGATAGCAGCAGTCCATGAGGCAAAGCTTGCAAAGTTTCAAAGAGGCGACAGGTATATACATGAAAAGCCTTTTGTGGGAACTGGTTACAATACTGCCAGGAGGTTTTTGTTCGTTTGAGTTTTCTTTCCCTTTTTCTTCACCCCTCCCCAGGAGAGGAGGAAAGACAGTATCTGACAAAACTTATTGAATACTTCTTTTTAGCATGTATTTCATACACACCAAAGCCGCATCACACATTAAGCTTAAAATTACAGGTCAGGTCAATGTCCTGCTTCTAATTTTTTTGAAAGCATAAAGCCATTAATTCAGTACTATAACCTTAGTTGTATAAAGTCTTTGAAAATCTGGCAAGCAGAGGTGTTTTTTATTCTACATTCACACCATGTATCTGTCGGTAAGATAAGCAGATGGGGAAAAGCTTTAGTTATTATTTTTACAAACGGGGCCATGTACATCATAACACAGAACATCAGGCCACCACACCTTCAAATAAAGGTGCTGTACTTTTATTGCTGTGCAGCTGGCAAACTGGGGTGAGAGCATGCAGCCCTGGGTACTCTTGCCAACTAACCCAATCAGTGTGCGCAGCTTTTTGTTCAAAAGCATCCATCATATGTAGTATACGCAATCAATATCAAAAGCATAAACTTTCAACCACGAACACATGGAGCATCCCAGTTGCCATGTCAGCACTAAGAAATTGTCCCTATGCATCTGGTGTCAAATCTGCTTTTCAAAGCTCCCATGGCCTCGCAGCTCCTGTCTGTCTCAGCCCGCACTCATCGTACTAGTACAAATTCGCATCCCCGCACTCTGTTAGGAAACCGAGAGAAAACAGCAAGGGAGCGTTTAACCTGCCGGTAGCAGCCACCAGCACTGATTCACAGAACTCTTGCTGACCTAAGAGTTTCTTCTTCACTAGCAAGGGGACAAGAGTGGGCTCCGGCGCACTTTTGCCTCCCCAGGTACCCGCCGCGGCCACCCGGGGGGTGTCACTGCAGCCGGGGCGGCGGGGGCACAGCCCCCGGAGGAGTCGGTGGCCGGAGCTGCTCCCGCCGCCCCGCGGTGAACCCGGGGCGGTGACGGCGAGCCCTGGCCGAGCGGGTCCCGCGGCGGCGATGATCAGCCCCAGCCGGGCAGTCCTTCTCACCTGCGTTATAGAAGCGGTCCAGCACCGCCGTCTCGCCGAAGTCCAGCTTGCCGAAGTGCAGGGTCTCCAGCGCGGCCCCCACCGCCTCGCACGCCTCCCGCAGGCTCTGCAGGGCGCCGCTCTCCGCCGCCAGCAGCGGGCCCTGGCTCGCCTCGTTGATCACGTAGGTGACCGCGGTCCGCCGGCCGCCACCCTTGGCCCGCGCCGCGGTGCTCGGGCAGGCGGCGGCGGCGGCGTCCTCAGCCCAGAGAGCGGCGGGCGGCGGCGCAGCCAAGTCGGGCGGGAGGCTGCGGGCGCCCGTGTCGGCCCCGGGCGCTCTCCTGCCGAGCACCTCCTCGCAGGGCGTCCCGCCGCCGGGCGGGCCGGGCACCGGCAGGCTGACGATCCCCTCGCTGCTGTCGGTCATCCCGGCGGTGAAAGAGCAGCCCCGGGCTCTGTTGCGCTGGCCGGGGTTAGGCGGATGCCATAATGCGCCGCCCACCCCGGAGCGGTCCCGCTGAGCTGCTGGAGGGGAGAGGCGAACGGGCTGAAGCGAGGGATTCCCACTCGGGCGCTAGCGAAGGCTGTCGGAGACAGGGAGATGAGCACAGCCTCCCTCCGTGCCTGCCACCGGCACCATGACGCGCCGCTCCCGTCTCCTCCGCACCTGCAGGGACTACCCGGCGCGCCGACCCCCGGCAGCCCGGCCTCCTTCTCCTGCCACCCCCGACACTCCGCTCTTCCTCCGGCCGCTGCACTCCTTGGACGAAATTCCTCGGCCGCGGGGATAAACCACTTGTGGGATCGCTCTCCGGCGCCCTAGCTCCAGCCGAGCGACAGCTGCGGAGCCACTGGCAGCGCGGGCTGGGGCGGCCCCAGCGCCGGGCACCTCCTCCGGCCCCGCCTCCGGGCAGAAATAACCTTTTCCGCCCCCGTGCTCCGCGTTCTGGCCGCGTCCCGAGTGGGAGCTCTCGAGGAAGGGGAGTCGCGTCGTGTCCTCACGGGCTTGTCAACCTGGAAGGACGCCGCTCTTCTTAGGCAGTCCCGGCTCGGCCACCCCTGCTCCTCGGGGCGCCCCGGGAGGGGATGGAGTACGGGCTGTTGGAGAGGACCGAGGGCGGCCCTGCCGTCTCCTGCGGGGCTTTATTTTATAATATCCTGCCTCCTAACACGAGCCCACGGTCGCGCTTCAAATCTGTGGAGTCAGGCTGCGCCTCCCCGCCGCTGAAACGGCGGGGGCCCGGCTGCGCCCCGGAGCCTTCAGCGGTGCTTGGGGTTCAGTGAAGGAGCCTGTGTTTGCGAGAAGCCAGGTCCTCCCTGTGCGCTGAACCTGGTCCAGCTAAAGGGATTTTAATAATTTCTTGCTTTTCTTTGTTTTTGATGGCACACATACTCTAACTAGCTTGTCAGAAGTAAATGCTTTGGGTGTTTGCAGTGAGTTGAGAGCAGTGTCAGGACTGAGTAATCATTAGCCTTTGCCGTCTGCTGTTGTCCGCCGCCTGAACCTGCCTCGCTCTGTGTTCCCGAACGGCTTCAAGTTCACTGAAGGGTTTATGGCTGCTTTGAGCAGGACCAGCCTCATTCTTTGCAAGCGCTGCACGCGGAAACTGGAAAACTACCCCTGTATGTTGATTAACTATGTAGGTTTCTTGCATTCACCTGCAATTTACTTGTCAAAAATACTTGAAAGCTTGGTAATTATAAAAAACATTACTTCATAGAGAAGGAAACTAATAACAATAACTAGCATATAGCGAAAAACTGTGTTGTGTATGGCATAGCACCTAGCAGAGGATGAGATCTTTTGGCATTTGAAATAGTCCTTAATTTGAAGAAAAGATGCCCTACAATTTCAGATTATTTGCCGTACAAGACTGAATATCTGGGGAATTCAAAGTGGATTGGGACAGGAAATAATGTTGAGACTTCTGCAGTCTGGTTTTGGGTATAAATACTGTAAAGCTGGATGATTTTTCAAATGTCTTTTTTTTAAGGGCTTCTATTAAATGAGTACAAGAGAGAAGGGAAACCAGCATTTATTAGCTTTGTTTATATGTTATATCAATAGGTCCCATCCTGTTAAAATTGATGTTAAGACTAGTCCACTTGGAACAAAGCCTCCTCCTGTATCATTGTTTTCCATTATTTCTGTAGATCAATTCTGGAATAATTAGAAAAATTACTCACTGCAGTAGCTTCAGTAGCTCTGTTTGCTTTTGCATTGAGCAGTCCCCTTTTCAACAAGATATGCTTGGCATTTACTTCTGCTGATAAGAAATCGGTAAATGGGGTGGGAAGATGACAAGCAAACTAAAGACTAATTTACAGGGAAAAGTTAATATTTGCTCATCTGCCAGATACAGTAGGTTATTGTTTCTTGCCACAGTCTGAATGGCAAAGTGTTTTTCTAAATTACAATGTTTTACATAAAATGCAGAATTGGTGTTAATCCATTCAGCATTGCCCTTACATCACCTTACAGGAAGCAAGAACAATATGTCTCTGTTGTTCTCCAGAACAGCCCGTGTTTGTCAAGTGCAGAAGGAAGTCATGGACTGAAAGGAGACGGAAGAAGCATGCTATTCCACTTAGCATTACTGACTTGTGAGGCTTGCTTCATTATTAGCACTATGTTCCAAATACAAGGCACTTTTTCTACTGATTTGGCTATGAGTGATGTTGAGTGCTAAACTGGGAAAAAAATCAAAATACTGTTGAATAACAAGTTACTGATGGTTTTATAAAGTGAAAATATATCTTTTAATCTGTTTGCTCTCTGAAATTAACAATCAGGCATTTAGGAGGTCTTGTGTTTTCATTTCTGATTAGGAGATAATTCCAAGGACTTTTTAAAAACTGAAGTAACAGCCCATTTGTTATCAGAAGTACTCTTACCTTGTTCACTTGTTTCTCAAGGGCTGTGAAATTAACATCTTTAACACCAGATGGTTTGTATATAATCACGATTCAGTACCATCCTGTTCCAGCTCTGTTTTTTTCAGAGACAAAACAGAGAAAAACTTGGAACAACCAGTTGGCTGTAGACTTGTTGAAATAACAACCTTCTCTTTGTTATATATTTCTACAGCTATAAATCATTTACCTCTGGTATTAACCATAATTATAATTTTAACATCCAAGAGTTTGCCAGCTTTATTAATTGCAAATATAAATGCAAGAGTTGATCAGTTACAAAGAGCACGTGGCAAATATCACAGGCTTGATTTAACTGATCCAACTAGTATAAACAAGGTCCAAGACAAAAAAAGACAATTCAAATGTATCCTGATTTATAGAGATTAAATCTAAACATAACTCTGTTCAATTTATATTTTTCATGTATTGTGGCCATCCATGTCCAGTAGAGGGAGAAAAATTATTTTAGTCAAATCTGCATTTTGAATGTTCACAATAATGTGGATGGAATTCATAGGGTAAACTGAAATTTATCTCCACAAATACTGGGTTTAAAATGGATGTGAAATTTCATCAATCCTTTAAGGACCTCTTATTTAACTACAGGATAACATATAGGAGTGAGTGTAAATTCTTCACTGATAAACAGGAAAAAGTTTTCAGGAGCCCAGCATCCTTCAATTATGAATGTCTAAAAAAAACCCAAAAGAATTTTAAGAAATTTGGAGATATAGAAATTTGAATGAGATATTAAAAGTACTTAATGCAATTTTTGGAACCTTTAGGCCAGAACTCTCACATGTACAAGAAATGGTTAAATTGAAATTAGAAAACCTTGTTTCTAAAAGCTATCTAAAAAGTTAGACTAAGTATATCACTGTAGACAATGAGAAGTAACTTCTAAGTTCAGTAGGGAAAAGGCAGTATTTTGAGGCAGTCCGCTGCCAGTCTTTAAGAAAAGGTACACTTATAGTCGCACTGAACATGTAAAACAGTATTTAAGTGCAGGGGGAAGGTAAATAGAGACTGGTGGCCATTGTGTAGGGATGCAGCTGATCATGGAATAGGAATAACATGGGGAATCTGCTTACCAAATTACAGCATGGTGCACATGGGAGGCAGCCAGCAAAACCTGACCAAACAATGTGGATACATCATCAAGGATGGATATTTCACCAGTCAGGATTCTCCTTGTAGCCCTTCTCTTGTGAGAATGGTGAAGATTGTGTGCTGTTCTTGCTTCATACTCTTTCCTCATAATTTTCACATTTCTTTCTAAATCTCCATGTCTAAATCTTCATTTGCTCCAGTGTCTTTCCCTCCTCTTGCTTCTTTTATTCTTTTGAACTTCCAGAAAACCTCCATGCTAACTGCCTCTTCCTTCCAAATGCCATAACCCTCAGTTTAGACATATGAGGGGAGCCTTTTCTCTTTGCATTCCTTACTGCAACCCCATTGGATGCTTTTATGTGTTTATTTTCACTGTTTCCAGTTCTTCAATCTTAAATGAACCTTGGGATTCTAAATGCTTTTTCTAAAGCTGCAACACATTCAGCTTTATGATGATATGAGGATTTCAGCTGGAAACATCTCTATGCTTCTATCAGTCAATAAGCATTCACTTGTGGAAGAAATTCTTGATGGCATAGAGCGTAGGGAATGGTTCAATAGTCAAAAAGACAGACAGAAATTAACTGCAGTCCTTGAATATTTTTAGTGTTTTAAGCTACCTGCCCTTGCACATGAGGAAATAGCTCACATTCTACCTTTTCTGGTAGAAAAGATCTTTTTATAAGTTGTTCAAACTCTTGGACTTGAGCCTTTCTGATTACTGTTCCTGCTGACCAGCAAGTGTGGCAAGCACATTTCTCTCACTCTAAGGATTTTTCATAGATGTCACAGAGAGAAATGGAAGAGAAAACAATTTCTATTTCTGCTCCTTGTTTTTCCTATGTGGAATGTGTTTGGAGAATTGTTTACCTGGAGTGAGTGCTTGATTGGATTCTGGTGAGGATTGTTTGAGCCTGATGGCAAATCCAATCCACCTGTGTCTGGACTCTCGCAAGCAGGGTCACGAGTTGGTTTAGTTTAGAGATAGAGTAGGAGAAAGTAGTATGTAGTTTTTAGTATCCTCCTTTTATATAGTATATTAATGTATTTTATCATAATTATAATAAAGAAATAATTCAGCCTTCTGAATTGAGTCAGACATTGTCATTTCTTCCCACTGGTTTCACCTGCATCTACAATAAGCAAGGGTTTTGGAAGGATTTGTGCACACAGCAGTGATGGTTACCAGCTCAACTCACACCTAAACTGGCTGTCAGCTGGCAAGCTGAGGAAATGAGGGACATGTGTTTGTAAGAGTAGAGCTCTTGGGTCTGAAAGGGTGGAGATACGGCAGTAAACATCCCAAGCACTTATTCTAATGCTAACGAGGGGTACTTCTGCGAGCAGAACATAGAGAAGTGACAGCTGCATAAAGCTAGCCAAAAACTGCATACTATGCAACTTTCCTGTTTTTAATTTAAATTATGTTGTGTTTTGAATTTCAGTGTAGTTGGGGATTTTTTTCCTTCAACTGAGGACTCTTTTTTTGCACGGAACATGGCTGCCATCTACTGCTGCATGCAGGATCCGTGTGTTTGGAAGAATCTGGCTGGATTCTCCCTCTGGGCTGGTGAGGCCACACCTCAGGTCTTGTGTCCAGTTCGGGGCCCCCTCAGTTCAGGACAGACCTTGAGGTGCTGGAGCAAGACTGGAGAAGGACAACAAAGGTGGTGAAGGCTCTGAAACACAAGTCTGATGAGGAGTAACTACAGTGCCTTGAAAGGAGGGTGTAGGCAGGTAGGGGTCAGGCTCTCCTCACCTGCAACTTTTGATGGGAGGAAATGGCCTCAAACTGAGCACCGGAGGTTTAGGCTGGACATTAGGAAGGATTTCTTCACAGAAAGGGTGATCAAACATTGGAATATGCTGCCAGTGGAGGTGGTGGCATCACTGTCCCTGGAGGCAGGTAAGGAAAGCCTGGATGCGGCACTGAGTGCCATGGTCAAGTCGACATGGTGGTGCTCAGTCATAGGTTGCACTCGGTGATCTCAGAAGTCTTTTCCAATTTAATTAATTCTGTGATTCTGTGATTTGGTGTTAGCTGAAAGGAGTTGGCTGGTAGATCATTTGGTTTCAGTAGCTGCATATAAAATGCTGCTATGATTGGCGTTCCTTCATATTTCTTGAATTTACTCAGCTGCTCAGAGGCGGAGGAGGAAATAGAGTCGTGTTTAGCAACTTCATTTGTTGGGACCTACTCTCTTTGCCTGTAAAATAGGTTTTGTTTATTTTGTTGTTATTCTGCCTTGAAACCATCCTGTTCAAATACTTTCACCAACCGTACTATTTTGCTTTCTACTTCCTGGATGTTCAAAACCAGAATTCACAAGTTGTCTGTGAAAAAAATGTTTGAGAACTAGTCCTTCTCTCTGGACTTCCTTGTAACCTTTTATCTACTTCTTAATATTTATGTCTATGAAAATTCTTTTAATCGTGTCTTTAAAATAAAGCTGGGACACTGATAAGAACTGGTTCCTGCTTGTATAACCTCTTTGGAGAATTTCACTCATTACGAAAGATCAACCAGCTTGGAAAAAATGCACTTGATGAAACCTTTCCAATTCAGTGATAAATTATCTATAGAGTTACTGCACTTTACACCATTAAGCATCTGACTCCCTAACACCTTGCAAATGGCAGTATCCAAATTTACTTACTGTACCCCTGTGGTGGCCTTGTGTCTTTTCAGGAATTGCTATTGACATCCCAGTCACAAAGAGCAATTAATTTAAAAACACTTGCTCAGAAAACTGTCCTGTAACTTGCATTTTGAAAAGACAAATTGATGTTAAAAGATTCCACAGAAGCTAAAATTGGT
Source organism: Chloebia gouldiae (assembly GCA_003676055.1). Taxonomy (NCBI): domain Eukaryota; kingdom Metazoa; phylum Chordata; class Aves; order Passeriformes; family Passeridae; genus Chloebia; species Chloebia gouldiae. Next base: position 59,071,095 of record QUSF01000002.1, on the reverse strand, counting down.
TGCATTTGGCCTGGAGCAGCCAATTCTGTGTGGTATTCCTTTGCCCCAGGGTTAAAAATAATCTGATCTCACATGATGTCAATAAATGCAGCCTGTAAATTGCCATTTATGAGGCTTTGAAAACTGCTGTGGTAATCCAAAGGATACATTAAATTGAGCTTCACTTGCACTGAACTGATTTTATTCTAAAATCCTGGAGGCTATTTAATAAACATACTTGTTTTCATTTTTATTACAAGATTGAAGAATTAGTAGAACCACCTAATTCTGCATCTGACTGCCAGTTTAAGCAAATGGATATTTTTGTGGCTTTACAATAGACTTTGTAGTAAAAGCTTAGTTTTAAATATAAGGCTAAGTAGCGGGAGTATGTAACTATGGTCCAGTTTCATGAGATATCTGTGATTAAATAATCTAATTTTCCTTTGCTGTAATTTCTGAAAGTGTAAAATGATACTTTTGCATTTTTATCTTTAAACACATAGATGGGTCATTGTTACTAATTAGGGTGCTATGTGCCCAGCTCAAATAATCTCAGTCTCTGTATTTTATTAAAGGACATAGATACCGATCTCTCTCACTCTCTCTGTATATATATATAGGATATAATATGGCAAAAGCTGCAGCTGCTGCTCTGCTATTAATTTTCTGAGCCTGAACACCTCCTGCCCACCTCTTCCTTTCAAAGACAAAATTCCCACTGACTTAAATAGAAGTTGTCACAGGTGTAAGAAGTTTATTCATAAAAGGACTTCCATAAAGCACAATTGAGAAGAACGATAAAATATGCAGATCTATTGAAGAAATTGGGAGAATGGAAAGCTTAGAAGGTCTTTTTTAAAAGGAAAAATGAAAGCTATTGCACATACTTATGACTGAAACATCTCATGTATTCAAGCCGATGCACGCACACACCGAGCCGATGTATGTCCTACGTGGCGTATAGGAGAGCGGATTGTTTCTGAAATGTGCCGTGGGGGCGGCTCTGCGGAGCGGCGCTCCCCGCCGGCCGCACGGGCCGCGCCGCGCCGCCCCTGCCATGGCCAAAGATGGCGGCGGCAGCGCCGCGGCGCCGGCACCGCCCGGCGGGCGGGCGCTTCCGCCGGGGCCGGGGGCGCGGCGGCTCCTCCGCGGCTCCTCCGCGGCTCGGCGGAGGCCCGGGCGGGGGCCATGGGCACGGCGGCGGGCGCGGGCGCCCTGCGGCTGCCCGGGCTGCACGGGTACGCGGTGGAGTTCTCGCCATACTGCCCGGGGCGCGTGGCCTGCGCCGCCGCGCAGTACTACGGCATGGCAGGTGCGGGGGGCGGCGCGGCGGGGGTGACCGGGAGCGCGGCTGAGGAGGAGGAGGAGGCTGGAAATGCGGGTGTGCAGGAGGACAGGCGGTGTCTGTCAAATGCCAAAGCGTTTGGGGACGGCTTCTCTTTGCGCTGCGTTTGCTTCGCTGTGAGACGGAGCCTGTGCCCCGCGGCCGGGCCGGAGCTGCCCCTTACCCTGCGCAGCCCGCCGGCATCGCCTCTTCCCAGCCCGCTGCTGCCCTGGTGCTTCTCGCAACGCACTCGCTCATTTGATAGGGTCGGCAACAAATGTAAAGACGTACACAGTGTGAATAAAATGTCCGAAGATAACTTTCTCCGGTGGCAGGACTCGAGGGAATAGGCTGCAGTTGGAGGTTTAGGTTGGATATGAGGAAAAGGCTGTCCATCCCGAGGGTGGTGGGGCGCTGGAACGGGCTCTCCAGGGAGGCGGTCGCAGCACCAAGTCGGACAGAAGCGCCGGTGTTCGGACGATGCTCTCGGACGTGACTCTTTGGGATGGTGCTGTGCAGGGCCGGGAGTTGGACTCGGCCTGATGGGTCCTTTCCAGCTCGGCCAGGTCTGTGTTCTGTGCCTTCAGCTGTTTTTGTTTTAGTCCCTGAGTGTCCAGCCGCTGGAGACTCTCTGGTCTCTTGAAAGAACCAAGCTGACCGTTCTTCAATACTGGCATATTTTTCATTTCCAGTGATATTCCAAAATATTAATTAAAAAAAAAATCCAAGCGTAGAATTACTGTAACAATATCCTCATCAGATGAGGAAGCAGAACTGATGTGCTTTTTATCAGAACTTAATTATTTATTTAGTTTCTCGTGAGCTGTCTTTATATTACTGTATTCAGGAAGGGATGAAAAAAGTGTTTGGTCTGCTGTGTTATCAAAAAGACAAAAGCAACTCTGTTTTGGTATGTCTGCCATGTGAGGCCACAGGGAAAATGCACTTTTATGCTTTATAAGCAAGTCTTTTTCAACCTCACCTGCAGATATACTGCAGTAAAAAACCCAAACAAAACAAACAAACCACAAGAAAACCCCAACAAAAGAAGCACCAAAAAACCCCAAATCAAACCAGAACAATGTGATGTAAATTAATTACTATTTTAGAGACAAGATGTTTAATTATGCAAGTAATTGTTGGGCCTCATAAAGTTCATGTGCCCTTTGTGTTTGCACGCTGAAGCTACTTCACAACCACCCCAGTTTCCTTTGGCATTGGGGAACTAGTTGTGATGTTTTGTTTCATTTTGCTGGTTTAGGTTGTGGAACTCTGGCAGTGCTGGAACAAAACGAAGCTGGGATAGTTCTGCTCAGGAGGTAATACAGGATTATCTTTCATTTTTGTAAGATAAAAACTTATTTTGTACTTGTGGGTACCAGGCACAACTGAAATAATTTCGGTTATTTTTAGTGATATAAAGTATTTTTTAAATTCTGAAGTAACTACTGAATGCAGGCCTTTATATTTACATAGAAATGAGTTTATTTGTATTTACATACAATACAAAAGTTATGTTTACATTGCATTGTTTTGTTATGGGAAATCATCTGGCTTGCACCATTTCCATAGTGTAAACTATTTTGTAGAAAACTGACAATGTGAATTAAGAGGAGCGTCTCTGCCCTAGCTTGAAATTATAAGTTCTAGCTTTTTAGGAATAGTGCCTTGACACCTAGATGTATGCCCTTATGATTGATTTGTACTGAAAATGGAGCAGGAAGCTACGTCAAGTCATGGAGGTCCTTCCTAGGAGATACAATTTTCTAGGGGTTTTGAGGAGACTGATTTTGTTGTGGATGGAAGGAGGAGAAAGGTTAGAAAGGAGGGATTTTAATACTTGTCTGTTATTAACCTAAAATTTTTAAAGGAAAGTCTTGAAACAGTGATTGTTTAGATTAAGGTGGCTGACATGGAAATGCTTAAAAATTCAGAGAAACCTTTTTTTGATTCATAATTATAAAATAAGACTCTGAAGATGTTCGACACTCTGTTACTTCTGTTAAGCACTCTGATTTAGTACAGTTCATTTCTGTTTTCAGTGACTCCACTTATTTTGTGGTAGAAGTTCTCTTCAGTTCCTGACCCACAGACTGTGTTGTTTATCACAGTGTTCCATGTGCACCTGATCGTTACTGCAGAGTGCCATCAAATTTGACCTAAGCTTAGCTAAACCTTCAGTGAAAAGGAGGTAAAGAAATCAGTTTTTCCCATCAGATAATATTGCAGTAATCAGTAGCTGTCGCAAAATAACTAATAAAAGGCATCAGATATCATAGTGAATTGTTGGTGTGTTGAAAGCATTTTCAAGGGGGTGTAGAGTTCTTCAGTAAATTCATTATTATATTAATGTTGTGTTTTCATTGTGGCTGAGATTCATAGTGGTGTGAATTGGATAAGGCCCTCCCAACACAGTTTTATTTCTTTCTTTACTACAGTTGTTAGAAACAAAGTGCTCTTACATTCTGGAGAAACCATAGATCAGACTGAGACATGTTGTACCTCTTTGTGTGGCAAGTTTTAGACTGGAATCAGAGTTCCTTTTTCATGTGTGTAAGGTCCTTGGCTCATTTATGCTTTAACTTAATCTATTCTGGCATAAGGTTGTAGAAATTGACATTCAAATGAGTAAATTAATAGTGAGGAGATTCACTTGAAACTCAAATATAGAAAAATGCTGTTTAGAATGGTAAAAAGGGTGATTGAGATACTTTCTTTGCATGGAACTAGCCCAGACTTTTATGTCATGTTTTCTCACAGACTAATATCTTCATTTTTCCAATTTAGCTTTGAGTGGAATGATGGCCTGTTTGATGTGACCTGGAGTGAGAATAATGAAAACATGTTGATCACTTGTAGTGGAGATGGATCTCTGCAAATCTGGGATATGGCTAAAACCAAAGGTCCGCTGCAAGTCTATAAGGAGCACACTCTGGAGGTAAATCAGGCAAACTTAAAGATGCAATGAGTTTCAGCTTGCATTTTACTGACTTTACTGATACTTTATCTAAAGGACATCAATCTCAATAAAATAATCTAGTAGATATGCAGTCAAAAAACTGTTTGAAGAAATTCAATTTCATTCCCAAAAACCTCAAGATTTTTTCAGATATGAAGCAAAAGTCTAGAAGTTGGGTGACTGTAGTTACACAAGAGCCCATCTTGTGTAGCTTATTTCTTTGTAGTTTTTCTACTTTGATTTAATACACTTACTGTATAAACTGAGAATTTTGAGAGAGGAGTTTCTAGTTGTGATCAGGATTTTGATAATATTCGAAGGCTGAAAGTAGTTACAGAAAGAAACTGTATGTGAAGCACAGTACCAATTTTTTTTGTTTGTTTCTTCATTTTCTCATTGAAATTGCATCAGTAAGTTTGTTTGGTTCTGTTACACCATCTGCTGTTTGTGAAATAAACATTTTTGTGTCTTAGCTGAGCTGGTAGCATGCGAGGTGGACATATTCAACTGTGCTCAGAAAGACAGTATAAGAAACATGGGATGAGTGAGAGTTTATTGTGATATATGAAAGGTTTGTAGTGATTCTTTATAAACTTGTGTTAAGAGGATAGATTTTGGAAGGAATTTACCTAGCAATATGTGGCAAACACTGGCTGACAGTGTTCTCACTACCTTCCTAGTCCTAAATCCCTGTCTGACATTTTTAATGGCAATCTTGTCACTGCATTTTATATTATTTCTAATGCATGATTGACAGGGATCTGTTTCTTTTTTTCTAAATGAGATCATTGTTCCTTCTCAAAACGAATGTGCATTTTTAATTTAAAAGTGAATTTGCATTATCAAAGGATGATGAGTTTTATTCCAGCACTAGCCAATTGCTGAATCTTATTAATAAATTAGTCTAATTTACTTTGACAAAATCTCACTGGATTGTGAGATAATAGAGTGCTTGACTTAAATTTGTCTTGTAAAGTGAGGCTGAACATTTATTTTAAGCTATTTTTTATGTTTTTACATATTTTTTTCCTTCATTTTTTCATCTTGCCTGAGGCATTTCTTGCTGCTGTTTAGGCATAAGCTAGGGTTCATTTATTTTCTGATTGAAGATAAAGCACTAAAAGATTAACAGCTAAGATTTATGCTGTGTTATTGGTCTTTCCCAGTTACTCAACACAGCTTCCATTGAAGTGTCCATAAGTTTATGTTGGAGGATGGCATGAGAAAGAAAGAAGAGTAAAAGTAAACCTTACTGGGTTATTCACACTGTCGTTTTTTCATCCTGTCCCTATTTCCAAGACCTGCCACATGCCAAATGGACAGGATCTCTTGTTTTCCCCGAGCCTGTTGTCTTTTCTGTTTGTAATTCTTGCCCGAAGGAGAGTTCACCCAGGTCCCTCTGCCTCTGCTGCAGCTGCAGAGCGCTGAGCAGTGCCAGCCCTGTGTGCCATCTGTGCCCAGGTCTGTGTCGCAGCACGTGCTCTGCAGATCTACCTGCTGACAGCTTGGGAGTGAGCTGGGAGCCCTGTGTGTGCTTTGCCTTATCCGTGCAGTAGATCTCATACATCGTGAGCACAATGTATTGAATACCAGCTACGTGGATTGTGTGACACAGGTACATGTTTCCCAAAGGTCTGTTTCTCTCTGGAAAATCCTGAATATGAGAGCCACTTACTGAGCTGTTGTGTGAAAGAGGCATACTGTGTAGCGATATAATTAGGGGCATTTCCAAAGAGCAGCAGCTTAGGAGTTGAGCTCAGACCATCACACACATTCAAAGGCAGAGAGAGAAATATTTGTGAGGAGCTTGGGAGCCACTTCGGAGAACTGTCATACCTTCCATTCTTAGAACCTATGGAGAGGTACTGGTGTGTTTCCTTTGTTACTATTGTAGTAGGAAGAGTTAGAGTGGAAAGGAGCAGGCTTTAATGAGCTGTAGTATAATTAGTTAGCTAACAAAAATAGAAAAATTGAGAATATGGTTTGCTAAAAAAACCCAAAATAATTACCTCTCAATTGGTTATATGGCTTGTGTTGAGTACTGTCCCAGTGCCTTGTACATTTGGGCTCTAAGCTTCTCAAGGAAGGGAACTAGTACAAAATAGTTCTAGAGCAGTATGGCTTTCAGTATATGGGAAGTAGGACTTTGTCAAATAAAAAAGGAGGGTTGCAGATAAAGCAGCTTGTTTTTCTCTGGGTAGTGATTGTGTTTGACTTATGGAGGATAAGCAAATGGATGAAAACCAGTTCATGTAAGGTGGATCTAGCATAGACTGAAGTATTTCTTAGAAAGGAAAGTACTCAGAAATAGCTAAATATTACCTCAATTTCCATTTCACACAGGACACTTTCCATAGAAGACTTCCACAGTTGCTGGATTTCTTTCCCTTTCAAGCTTCTCTGCTTTTTGAATCTGGTGACACAGGTTCAAGCACTTCCACCTTCAAAGCAGGGTTGCTGTTATTAAATGCACAATTCCATCTATCCAAGACAAACCCAACATCTAGTATGTTGACTTGCAGATCATATCCAGTGCTGTGCTAGAACTAGATTATCCCAGGTGGAGTACAAATCCATGGTAGTTAGTGGCCCAGCTGATGAGAGCAGTGCCACCTACTACTCATAGGTAGTGACCACATTTCTGGGAAGTGTTCTGGGAGCTCTGATTGTGTCAGGTGGTGTAGTGGATGAACTGTTTTATCTTATATTTATTCACCTTACACTGAATTTATTTGTGTCCTGCTGCGTCTTACGGAATCACTTTGGTTAAGAGGTAAAACCAGACAAAACAGAATGCACCTTCCATCAAGTAAAATGTGACTTGGAAGATGGAAGTTGTACATGTACTTGAGACTTGAGGATTTTAAATAATTTGAAGAACTACCTTAGTTCATTTGTTTTTGTGAGGCAGTGGAGCTGAAAAATCAGCAGTGAAGGGTGGAGTTAAGGTATCCTTTGTAAAAGCAGGGGCCAGCATTAGAATATGCTGTCAGGGAAGAGGGAGCTTATTTCAACTACACAGTGGAAAATAATTTCTTAATAGCTGAAATGAGTAGTTATGAGGGAAAGTGAGTTTTTAATTTATTTTATTTTACTTGTTTGAGGATTTGGATGGTAAAAAAGAGTGCCAAAGAACCTGGAAAATATGGTAACCAGGAGTATTTTATGACATATATTTCTTAGGAGAGCTAGATATAATAAAAAAGCATTTATTGTTAGTCAGCTAAAACCTCAAAGTCACCTGTGAAGAGAGATGGCATATGCAATCAGAGATGGCTAACAATTTGAAACTGTAGGTCTTTGAATAAAATTGGATCAGCAATAAGAAATCAAGTCTGAATTATGGCTTTTAAAGTGGTAGAATCCTAGTGATGGCAGATGTATGTGGATTTTGTTACAACTTTTCTTTTTCCTCTGTTTTGGCCTGTCTTTGCTTTTGCAGATATTTTTCTTAGCCTGTTATATACCTTTAATATCTAACTGAGAGGCTACATTTAATTTTTGTTCAGGTAAATGGTATTGTTGGCAAGTTTTACTGTGCTGTATGGTTTTTCAGCTGACTAGGATACAATCTGCAAATCCAAGTCTATTTTGTGAAATTCTGGCTAACCACAGTCTAAAACTTGTATTCTAATGCTCCTTCTAAACTATGCTCTTAATGTCATTTACAGGCCTATAGTGTTGACTGGAGCCAAACTAGAGGAGAGCAGCTAGTGGTGTCTGGTTCATGGGATCAAACAGCCAAGCTGGTATGTTGGTTTTCTGTTGAAGTTGAAAAGTGTGATTTCTTTTGGATCTCATAGTCCTTTGTGTTAAGAAACAACATGGATTCTCTTTTCCTCTTTGTTTTTACCCTATGGCTGAAATTCTGCTTTAATTGAGAGGTTGCCTAAACTCTCAGATGATACCAGTTTTAGAGTACAAGTGCCTGTTTTAAAAACGTTAATCTAATCTTACTGTATGTATAAAGTTGGGGATTTTTTCAATGTATGAAACCTTTAAGTTCTTATTGAATGTGTATCTCAACAGTCTTCTTTTTTCATTTATTCAGTGGGATCCAGCTGTGGGGAAGTCCTTATGCACATTTAAAGGCCATGAAGCAGTCATTTACAGCACTATATGGTCTCCACACATCCCAGGTTGTTTTGCATCTGCCTCAGGTAAGTGTGATGGTAAAGAGGTTCTCACAACAAAAACCCAAAAGCTGCTTTCTGTCTTAGTGGATCAGTTCAGCACTTTTTCCAGCAGATGGTAGTGTGTGTCATATACACTTGTTCTATAAAAATGGAACAGGGAAAGGTAAATGTATTGCTGCAGCTGATTTGTAGGTTCTGTTACAACCTCTTAGCCACTTAAATGAGGATCAGCAGTTTTCTAGCAGTGACCTTGTGGCAGTTTTTTCTGTTATTCTATGTATCTCTCTTGCATTCATCTCACTCTTGTTATTGACCACTAAATCATGTTATATACTTTATTTTGTGTTTTGGCCTGTTTTTGTTCGAATTATCTCAAGTGTTGGTAGACTACTAACTCTGAAATGTTGTCAGATCCCACTGAGCTTTTTTTAAGCAATTCTGTACATCTCTGTGCCTTGTTCAATCAAGTTTTGTTCTCTGCTTTGGCAAGGACTAAAGGTCTTGCTGGTAAATACAGTCACAGTTGAGTTGGGTGTACACAGAGGCAAACAGAGCTGAAGTGGTAGTGTTTTCCAAACACTGCTCCTGCTTCAGAGGCACAAGGAGAGCTCTGCAGTGATACCTGGGACCCAGCTGATGATTAACTGGGAGAGAGGTGCTGTGAGCCACAGAATTTGCATGGGAATTAAAAGGGTTATAAGGAACTGTCTTAATACAAACATTAATAGATTAATTCTGGCAGCCTAAATTTCTCAGATTTTATGTTTGTTGTACTTCTGTACTGATTTTAATAGAAATTGTTTGGCTCTAATCTCAAGAGGGTAAACATAACTGTTTTCCTGTTACTGAAGTTGGAGAGACAGTGTCTACACACAGATACTAGACTTCCCTATTCCTGGGAAGTCAGATGAAAAAATATATGTGACTTTCATAAAATTTCAGTCTGGCTGTTTCCATCTGCCTGCAGAGTTCAGCTAGAATCATGAATGAGTAGCATTTATTTGTTCTACGTAATAGTGCTTGAAAGCCAAATGTTGGAGCATAGGTTTTTCCACCTTATGTGGTGGATACCTGTCTAACAGGATGTGCAGAAACTTAAGGGATTGAGCCCTGTACAGTGTAGGAACAGTTCTACTGAAATGCAGCTACCTATATACTACAAAATACTAGCTAAGTACCATTTGGTCAAGGTTAAGTGCTTAAGTGTTTTATTGCCAGTTCTAAAGAATGTTCTCTTTAAAGTTCTGCTTAGGACCCTCCTGTCCATGGTAGTCTTACCCATACAAAATTTCTGGCATTCTAGATGAATAAAAGGGCTTTGCTGAAACAACTAATTTCACATTTGAACCTCTAGGATATGTAGCCAAACTTTCTTCTAATACATTGCCACTTGAACAATTTTGGGAAACATTGATGCTGTATGTCATGGTACTTAAATTTGGTAGAACAATTGATCTATTCTTTGAGTGACTCAGTGGGTGCAGCTGTTGAAGTTTTGACTAGAACACTACAGAGTTCCTACTCTTTTGTGAATTTTTACTTTGATGCTTGAAAGGGACTAATATACTACTGGAGCCTAAAGCTAATTGCAGTCAGTTTTCACTCATTAATGGAAAAACAACATGCACAAAAGACACAGTCTTTTTCTTCTCTAAGTGTGACGATCTCACTCGGCTGTGAAATAAAAATCGATATTTATTATTTTAAATCTATATACACTGATAGTGTAATTCTGGGTATAAAATCATTAGATTTTAGAAGAAGTCTTCAAAATTATGGTGAACTTTCTTACAGTTTCCCAAATAAAATGTCTGGTGTACTTCTAGATGAAATAATATAGAAATCATGACATGCTGATGTGGAAAAGGTTTTGTGTTTGCACTGTTTGCATTGCAATTTTCTTGTGGTTTGAGTGGATTGCTTCACTACAGAAAATCCATATTGGCAGTCATTTCTTTTGTCAGCAGGACTGTGGATAGTAGAAGGATACATGACCCTCTAGCTCTGTGTATAAAGGCCATTTCCGTGTAAAAAAGGTATATCACGCAGTTGGTGTTAAGTGAGTTTATTGTTCAGTGCTTAATGACATTCTATTCTGTCAGTCAAGGTATGTGATGAAAGAAAAGTGGAACTGTTCAAGGAGGTTGGTTGTCCTCATTTAAAACTTGCTATGATCTCCATACTTTATGAGGATGACAGAAAATCATGGGACAGAAAGCTAAATTTCACTGATGATTCATCTTCTATTGAGCTAAAGTTGGAGCTGGAGAGAAACTTGAATCTCAATGTGATAGTACTGTGTCAAATTTAGAGCTGTTCCCTTATTTGGGATGTGCTTGCTGGAAAGGTTGACCTGTGATTTTGTGGTCTCTTATTTTGCAACTTTTTGTTGTTTTGAAAATTAGTAACTGAAATGCATCTGGAGGGAAACTTTTTGTACTTCTTTTCATCTCACTTGGGTTTATTCACTTTTAAAAACAATAGCTTTCTTGGATGTTGTTAAGGATTATGGAAACATTCCTTTCTTGAAGGAGTCTGTACTGCTTTGTGATTGTATGGTGTCTGTGTCTTTTTTTCTTCTCTCTTTTGCTCCTCTTGTCCCCTTTCTCTCATCCCACCTCACACATACCTACTCACAACCATGTACTTACTGCTGGCTTTATAGTGTAGTTGTAATGCTTGAGAAATGAACTGTTTCATGTGGCAGCATCTTCATTTTCCTTCTGCATGTACGAGTAAAATAAATCAGGTGTGTTGTAAACCACAGATTGAAAAAAGTGTTGCTCTTTAAATACTTTAAACTAAATGTAAGTAAAACAATCCACTCTTTTTTTTTTCTTTTAAAGGAAGTAACAAGGGGCAAGAAGGTCTAAAAACATATTGCATGTCACACCTCTGCCATTTTTTGCCTTTATTTGAATCCCCATAGAATCTTGCAGAAGTTTAATTTCCATGTAACTAATTAGTTTGTGAACACTGAAAACAGAAAACCATACAGAATTGCAAACCACAGTAAAATAGCTGTTCAAAAGGATCAACCTATGCCTGAAGCTAATATTTGATTTTGAAATACAGCTTTTGCTCAAGGTGTTATGGGACTACAAAAGAAATACAAGTGAAGAAAATGAGAAATCTAAGATGGCACTATAAAGCAATTGAAAAGAATTTGATACTAGGTCTAGCTTTTTTTGCTTCATTAGGACTCCATTCTGAATACATACAAGAAAGCTGAGCTTGTCTGCAGTGGGCAATAAAATGCAATTGCAAAAGATAAAATATCTGATGCTTCAGTTAAATTATGTTTTATTCAGCATCTAATAAACTTCCATTTAACATTTACAGGGATGTGTGAGGTGCTTTACCATGCTGTTGTCTTCATGTACAATCATTCGTACTCCAAGAACAGAAAGTAAATGGCCTTTTAAAATTTTTTTTTAAATTTTTAACTGGGAGGTGATAGTAACATAGCAAACAGTTAATTCTGGATATGAAAATAAGTGCTGTTGTGATGTCAATAACAATTTCTGAGCAGATAAGCAGGATATTCAGGTGTATGTGTGGCATAAAACCAGAGCCCTGGTAAATGTCTGCCTTACGCTAAAAACACTCTGATGTGGAAAATGTCATTAAAGAAGTGACATGAAACCAGTAGCAGCATTAACAGTAACCTCATGGCTAAAGGGGTTTAATGAGTCATTATGTCATTTACCTATGTTTTTTTTTTTAACCCAGAGAGCAAATTGGTGTGAATCTCATAAAGAACGTTAGAAATGCACACAACAGTAGTATTTTGTCCAATGTTAATCAGTTCTACTAAATGATTCTCCATGACTGCAGAGCAATAGGCCTTGCTTGGTCCTGTGGTTTATAAAGAAAGCAACCTTTTTAGTATCAACTGGGTTTGTTGTCCTTTAAAAGTATAAAGTATTTAATAAATACCATTTTACCTTTATCTGCAAGTATTTTTCAATACAGATACAACACTGACAAATGAAAATATGGATGTTTTGTATTTAACAAAGCCCAGCTTTAGAATGACTGATAGTTATTTTATTAAATACTGGGGCCTTAGTTTTAATGCTGCTTTCCTTTTTAAGTCAGGCTTTAAGTTTAGAGATCAGGGCAGGTACATAATTTTAATAAGATCTTAATTCATGAATAAGGGAAAGAAATTTTTTTAAAATCTGCCTGACAGTGTCTGTATTCATCAGTATTTAGATCAATGAATTGTATTCTTTGCTCAAAGACTTGTTTTTCAGACTGAAAGCCCAGGGCAAAAAATTTTCTTGTACCACAACAAGGTGTAATAATTTCTGTTACAGTTTTATTATGTTGACAAAAGTGTTGGATGACTGTAGCTTTGCTGCTTTACAAATGAATCTGTAAACCCAGGTCCCACTCTATTAAGCCCTTGCATTGAGCGCTAGACTTTAATGTTGAAACTAAAAACCATTTTTTATCTCATATTCTGTTTTACTGCCAGCTCTGAGTTAGTGAGTTGCCTTTTAAAAAGTCTCTTCTTGCTTACTGGTCTCTTGGTGATAAATGTATAGTAAAGTCAAGCTGTAGTTTCACAGATCAGGCTGGCATGTAGCCTTGGTGCACCTTTCTGCATTTGGTATTCATATTCTAAAAAACCTATGATTGAACTAATTATTTTGTATGAAATAATAAGTTGGGGAAGGTGTACATCTACTAAGAGAGCATTTACTCTCTTTTAAAAGTAAAATAAAAGAAAATTAAAGGAAAAAAAAAAAAAGAAAAGAAAAAGAAAATTAAACCTACCCAAGTCAAAACCAGCATATCAAATAAGCTTTACTAAATCATTCTGAAGTGTTTCTCAGGAAATGAGTTATGCCTCAATTTATACTATGTGCTAACTATAGTAAAATACTGTATATAGCACATACTATAATATAAAGCACTTTCAGCTTTAGTATTTTGTATTAAAATCTTATGTTTTAAAATGGTTTAGTGTTCAGAACAAAAAAACAGTTTTTTATAGTAGATTAATTTGGGTTGTGTCATTTGGGTTACAGGTAGGTATCTAACCAATATTGCCATTTGCTGAAGAATGGCTTAATCATAAGTCATAACTTTGGTCAATTTTGAAAAAAAAAATTGCCCCAAGATTTATGTCTTGGGAAACACTGAAATAAAAATTTCGCTAACTTTTTTTTAAAAATTATTTGATTTAATTATTATTTTTAGAAAAATAATTAGTCGGGCTCTTCCCAAAAATGACTTAAAACTCTTGTAATTTTTAGCTTTACATCATTTTGTATCAGACTAAAATTGACCAATTGCAAAGTATGTTTCCGCTGCTAATTATGTGTACTTGCTAGGTAAGTTGTGCTACAAGGAGATAGATTTTCTGTATCCAGTAGTACTCTTGGATGATTTAACTGAAGCTGTTATTTGTGTTATTCTTATTTCTGTCTCTTTGTGTGGAATTCCATGAACTTTATTATTCCCGTTCTAAGTTTTCTTGTGCTGTTGTATTAGTTTAACCCCCGTTGACAGCTCAGCCTCACACAGCCACTCAGTCACTCCCCCACAATGGGATGAAGAAAGAATCAGAAGGGTCAAAGCTGGCAAACTCATGGGTTGTGGTAAAGACAGTCTAATAGGTAAAGCAAAAGCTGAGAATGCAAGAGCAAAACAAGGAATTCACCACTTTCCATGGGCAGGCATGTGTTCCGGCATGTCTTAGAAAACATGTTCCATCATGCATAATGGCTACTTGGGAAGACAGATGCCATAATTCCAAGCATCTCTTTTTTCCTTTTTCTTCTCCCAGCTTTGTAGGTTAAGCATGATGCCATGTGTTATGGGGTATCCCTTTGGTCAGCTGTGGTCAGCTGTTCTGGCCCCTCTTCCAAATTCTTGTGCAATGCCAGGAGGAGGAGCTGAAAGACCTTGACTTAGTGTTAGCACTCCTCTGTGACAACCAAAACATCAGCGTGTTATCAACATTATTCTCATCTTAAATCCAAATCACAGCACCATACCAGCTACTTGGAAGAAAAATATCTCTATTTCAGCCAAAAGCAGAACAATTATCTGTGCCAAAAACAATCAGCACAATCATTTTAACTTGCATAAAAAGATTGGCTTTGAGAGTCATGAGATTTGAGTTCTGCTTTTAATTTTCCTACAGATTTTCTGATTAATTCAGGCTAAATAATTTAATCTAGTTTGGTATTTTAAAATACATATAAGTAAGCAAATAATATAAACTTGTAATCATTCTGTGGCACTGCTTTAACTGTGATGGCTTTGTCCTTTTACAAATGAATGTAGTGAAGAAGGAGTAATGCTTTAAATTGAAAGAGGGTAGGTTTAGATTAGGTATTAGGAAGAAATTCTATACTTTGAGGATGATGAGGCACCAGAATAGGTTGCCCAGAGAAGCTGTGGATGCCTCAAGACCAGGTTGGATGGGGCTTTGAGCAACCTGGTCTAGTGGAAGCTGGTTCCTGAAAAACACTGTACCTATCCTAGTTAGAATTTTCTTCCCCTTCAGATAGTGTTTAAGGTTTCATGGGGTTTTATTAACTTCCCAAATACTTAGCTATTTTTTGTAGTTACTGTTATACCTCTGCACTGTTTAGAAATGATTGCTTAGCTGGTTGTCTCACAGGACTTTGGAGAGGATGATTTATGAATTTGGATAAAATATATCTGTGAATAAAAAAGGTAGTATAAAAACTACATGAAATTTAGGTCTTAAATAAACTTTATATTTTCACTATTGGACATTATCATTCACATTAGCAATCTTTATCTCATGTGTAAGGATGATGTACTTGTAGATTAGCATCAATTGAAAAGTTTTGAATAGATGAGTGTGTATTGTGTAGTTTTATTGATTCATCCAAGATTTCACAAATATTCATTAGAAATAAAGAAAGCAAGTACAATGTATAAACAATTCTGGAATCATAATTATCTAATGGACCAGTAAAAATCTGTTGCCATAGAGAAACTGCTTCTTACAAAAATAGAAGTATTTCATGGCGGCATTGTTGGGTACTTTTCTGGTTGCTCACTTTGGTATGCCAGCTGGAAGTGTATGTTAATAAATATGATTGTACTAGGTGTGCTTTCCATGTAGTTTCTATTATTATTATCCTACTTTTGCTTTATGCTATAGAATAAGTGCGTCCAGTATTTGTAGTACTCATGGAAATGTGGAAATTGCAAAATTTTTAACTGCAGCTTTTGTTGAAGTTAAATGTAAATATATATGTATTAATGGAAATAAGTTTGAGGTTAAAAAAAGTTTGTTAAAATGTGCAGTGAGTCAGGATTGCACTGTGTCAGATTGCATTGTTTATCAGGATTTTTTAAATTAATCTGATTTTTCCACTTAAATGGAAAAGCTGGATTTTCGTTTGGCTTTAAATCAGTCTTTTCTAGTCACAGAAAGGTTCACTTGCATGTTGTGTTACTCCATTAAAAACATTTCACTGATAGTGCCAACCAAAAATAATTTTGCAAAACCAGGAATTTCAAAAAAAAAATAAAAAAAAAAAACAAACCCCAAAAACACACACCAAAAAAAACCCAACCAGAAAACCACAGAAAATAACTTTTTTTTCCCCATTTCTCATGCATCAGCATTTTCTATTAAAAAAGAAGTAATTGGGGCAATTTTACATTTAGTGTCAGAATTGATGTTGGCTGCATAACTTACTTTTCCAAATGCATTTGGCCCTCATAATGCTACTGTAGCATCTCTGTAGCAGTTCATTCTAGTTCACCTGGATTTATATATTTATTTGCTTGGGGAAAATGATCCTGTCTGTAGTGAAATATGTGTTTCCCCTTCAAATCTATGTTATCTGATGAAATTAAAATAAAAGCTTTTTAAGACGTCCATTATAATAGCTCAGAAAGACTTAAAACTCAAACTGAACTGTCCTCTGCAGGCAAGCAGATCAGCAAGGCTAATGGAGAGTGGATCCAGAGCGTGCTGCCTCTTTTTTTGCCAAAACCCTGCTGCTCATGTTTCTTCCTCTCCATATGTTGCCCTGTTTATATAAGCACTGTAGCGTTGTTTGAGGCTTCAGCTGGCTGCAGGGTGCCATTGTCTGGAGTGCTATCCGTGTATGGAGCAACAACCTTTCTCTTGACAGGAGGGCAGGGGAGTGAAAACAGGGAGGAATTGGGTGTTGTTCCCACCTTGCAGATGGGGAGTTTATCCACCAAGAGTGCAGCATCTCTCCCAGTGCTGAGGGCTGAGGATGAGCCAGCCAACACCAGAACAAGCTCCCCATGGTCTCTGTGGTTAGAAGGCTCCACTTGCGACATGTAGTGAACTGAGATCTCTCGGCCTCATTTATTTAAAGTTTCCAAATGTTTTATGGGGTTTTATTTGGGGACATCTGCAGGGTCTGGTGGTTCATGCAATTAGGAATATTGCTGTGGCTCTGGAGATGGTTTTATTTGATCTGTAGCCAGTTTCTTGAAAAGAGACATGATTTTTCTTTTGCCCAGCTATATACTTTACAGCCAGTGATCAACAGGGCACTAAAACCATCAAAATGCTCGTATATAAAGGGCATGAAAACAATAATCATAAGGAATTATCAATAATTTCTTCAGTAGCAGTGTAAAACAGTGTTTTTTTTAATTTAGGTAGTATTGATACATGCTTCCTGTAGAAATCACAAGTGTTTTAATCACCTTTCAGTGATGGAATTTGTCTCTTGAATGAACATAAGCATAATAGTAAAAAATTCAAATTAATTTTCTCTCTCTGGAAGCTAGAGAGCTAGAGAATCCATTTTTGCTGACACAAAGCTAAATATTCAGGGCTAATGGGAAAATCCCAATTTTAAAAATTGAAAAGCTTAGTTGTCCTGTCAGCTGATGCAGCTTTCAATATCTTTCCAAGCCATTAGGAACTGAATTTGTAAGAAGGGTATATTCAAATGCTGTAGATCTTTCAGGGTAGATGAGAAAGCTAAGAAACACTTGAAACTAAGTACTAATGTATTAACTGAAACTTGTAACTGATGGAACAACGTTGAATCAATTTCTCTTTGTTTCAGGTGATCAGACTTTAAGAATTTGGGATGTGAAAACCCCAGGAGTGAAACTTGTGATACCAGCCCATCAGGCTGAGGTCTTGAGCTGTGACTGGTGTAAATATGATGAGGTATAAAACCATTCATCCCACCATTTTGCTAATTGAACCACTCTTATTAAATAGCAGGGGGTTTTACTGCAACGTTATTGCATCTTCTCTTTATGAAAACATGCCTAGTTGCTTTGTTACTCTCATTCGCTATTACATCTCCAGAAGAGCTTTGTTCTAAGAGATGGTCAGCCCAAGCAGATCAGAGATTTTGCTTAATGCTAGTGGGCAGAGTAGTCAAAAGTGGAAGACCAGTTTTGTGTGTCTCTGTGCTCTTTAATTTACACATTGGGATGTCACTTCATTTATGATTTATGAATCTGTATTTTTAAAATTTATTTTGTATTTCTTGATTTTTGATATATTGCTACAATTTAGTAATTAAATTGTCATTATATATCTGTGTTTTATTAAATCAACAGAACTTGCTGGTTACTGGTGCAGTTGACTGTAGCTTAAAAGGCTGGGATTTGAGGAACATCCGGCAACCAGTGTTCGTCTTGCTTGGTCATACCTATGCTATCAGAAGAGTAAAAGTAAGTTGTGTTTTATTTCCCATTGACCATCACTGAATTATTACTCAAATTTTTTGTGGAAGCCAGTAATATTTCATATTTTCTAATAACTAGGAAAAAGCCAACAGGATGTTAGAGGGCTTGAGAGAGGGTTTGAAGGTTACTTCAGCTAAATTATATGGGAAATTTGAGATGGAGAAAACACTTCGCCTTACTAATTTTTAAATGATGCTTTTCCTTTGTCATTCCACACAAAGGGCCAATATTCACAGAAGACAAGATACAGAACACATTGTGGATATATACTTTTGTGTATACAAAGAAAATATTTATGCATTCAAAGGGGTTTTGAAACTTTATGCATGAAAGGCTACTTTAGTGGATCTGCTTACAGCTAGAACACCCACCGATAAGAATTTGCTCTCAATGCACAATGACATTTTCATCATGTTTTATGAAAATATGTATCCAAGTATCTTTTTATGTAAAATCTTAACTGTGTTTCAGTATAAAATGTTGGAATTAGCAAAGAGTGTAAGAGTCAAATGCATCAATATCAAAGTCTCTTGAAAAAAGAAATAGTACCTAATCCTTTTAAAGCCTTTCAGGAACAGGTATGTTTATTAATATTTTCTAGGAAATCTGAACTGGCAGAAAAAGTTATCCTGGATTGGTATTTTGCTTCACTTGGCCTTGATTTGTTTCTAACATATTTAGAAGTTAATGTGCTTAGTTTGTAATTTGTCAGAAGAGGATGTGACTCAGGTAGTCATTCCGTATCACAAATCCTTTTCATGGTCAGACAACATGAGAAGCTCCTGCTCTCCTTATCCCAGCTAGCCCTGCCTGCTCTCCCCGCTGGTGATTGATGCTGAGTCTTTTTTTCTAATGTAATGCCTGCAGGACTACTCTCTAATCTGGCTCTGTGAAGTATTTTTCATAGGAGAAGATGCATCCATGTGCAAAGGAGACTTACTGGGAGTACATGACTTCTATTCCATCTTACCAGGCTTTCATTGCTTCCATTTCAAGACATGGTCTCTGAGGACATAAGATATGACAGTGTGGGCCAGCACTTGGAGGTGGTGCAGCATATCTCCACTTGTATGGTGTAACTCACCAGTCACACTGAATTGAGAGGGAGACCTGGATGCTGCCTCTATAGAGGCAGCTGCCCTTGCTGATATCCCTTCCCCTGTGTTGTGCTGACACAAGTGATTGTAAAGTTGCAGCTGATGGCTCTGATTGAAAACCCTGTCCCTGAAAGTGACTCGTTTCTGTCTGGATCATTAAGCTGTTTCAATATGTTGCTCAACCACACAATTGCAGGCCTTGACCCAAAGGAAGCAGGGACAGGCGCCTACAGTTTGAAGTGGAAAAGAAAATGGAAACCACAAGTCTTGGCAGTAGATCTGAGTCTGGCAAGGAATTCTACCCACCACAATACTGTCAGGATTCCTGCAGATTTCTTATGGTCTTTCACTGCAGTACAGGGCATTATCAGTGCACTGAGGTAATCTGTAGTCCTTTTTGGAAAATTTTGATGTTGGTGCATTTGATCCTCACATTCTTAGCTGATTTCAGTATCTTACACTGAAATAGTTTTCAAGTTTACCTAGAAAGATATTTCTAGGTAAACGTATGCTGGAGTCAGGATGGATGATGTGGTGGTATCTTCTGCCTGTATATACAGCTATTCAGATGATAAAATTGTAGTATCTTACAGTTAAATTGAACAGAATTTTCTCTTGTAGCAGAAAGACATTATGCAAAATTTTTCAACTTACATGTGTAGCACTCTGCTAAGTATTTTGATAAAGTTTGCTTAGGTAAGTTTCTAGGATACTTAAGATTAATGACAAAGCTTTGACATGATGGTTTTCTTTATTTTAAACTATGATGACATGCAAAGGGGGATTATGGAAAGTGTACAATTGTTTTTTGTTGCCCATCCGACCTTCTGCTCTAGTATTCATTTTCCTGAGGTGCAGTATCCGTTTTGTTTTGGGGTTTTTTTTCCCCCTTAAAAAAAAATTGCAGGAAGCCTGCAGGGGTTCCAATTCTGGCATGCACATTTCTCAATTCTGCTGTAGTAAAGAGAGTTCTGTCAGCAGACTTCACCAGGCATCAGCATACATTGCTCTCTTGACAACTTGGGCAGTTGTGGCAATAGTCTAGACTTAAATTTCGACTTTGTAGTTGCTGTGAATAATATTAGAAGTCTTGCAGGAAGACTTAACTGTGAACCACAGTGTGGGGAACCTGCATTTCAAACTCAAGTTATGTCAGTGGCTTGTATTTCCTGCTGAGAAGTACACGTTTTAAAATAGTTGGAAACTGAAGGTTGTTGAAAAACTAGAGCTGAGGTGAGCAATTTTTGCATAACTGCATCCTTCTTTTGCTGCAGCTGTTAGACCAGTCTGCAGGAGTTCATGGAAGAATGTATCCTGTTAAATGCCCTGTAGGAGAGGGGGAAATCATGAAGTGATGTTATATTGCCTTCAGTTTATTCCACTTCAGTCCAGTTTTCCCATTTGTATAAATAATTTCAAAATGGTAGGATATAGAATTGATGACAGTAATTTATCTTATATTCTCTGCAGTATGGCACAGATTTTGTCTCTCTGAAAATAATAAACTGGTCACATAGCTGGTTTGAAACTTGATTTATATAACAAGATGAAACAGCCTATTAGCCAAAAGCAGAACTTAATGACTGTTTATATGACAGTTCCAGAACTTCTTAACTTTACAGCAGAGTTATTTGGTACTGCTGTAATGAAATCTAAGCAAAACAGGATCCCACAGAGCATTCCTTGTGAATATTAATTCTATGATTCCTTGTAATTAGAAGCATGGGGAGAAATATATTGATGTAGTCTGTTTTGTTGCAGCATGATGTGATACCAACCAAGACCATTTAAGTAGTTAAACCTTGATAACTTGCTGCTTACAGTAAGCAGCACAATGTTATAACTTTAAAAGTTGTTTTGTTTTCTTGCAGTTTTCACCATTCCATGCAACTATATTGGCCTCTTGCTCCTATGATTTTACTGTAAGGTACAGTATTTTCTCTAACTGGATAAAAATAGAAAGGTGATCTATTTTAATATGGCTTGCAATAGAAAACAGTTCCAGAGTGGATATACTGGAGTGCAGTTAATGTTGCTGCCAGATGCTTCATAAGCTATGTTGAAAATGCAAGAGTTTGTCACTCAAAGGCCAGCTCAGTCACTCTGCTGAGCAATATCTGCTCTGTCAGATGCTTTCTGCAATCCTTTTCACATCATTCTACTGAACATATTTGCATCCAGCTGCGATGGTGTTTGATAAGAAGGTAATACCATCTTAATTTAGTTAGGTGAATTCATATGTTTCTGTGACACATTTTTATTTAGGCTTTTTATAAACAAAGTTTTTGTTCTACCAGTATTTGAAGAAGCTTTAGTAGTGTTCCACAGTGTGTATATGCTGAAACTCTTTAGACAGTACTTCTGCAAGTTCTCCTGGCTGCTTAGTATGTCCGATTCTGCTGAGGATCTCATAGTACCATTGTTTTAAAGCTAATTTGAAGTCCTAAAGAAGTTTGATTTGATACTGGGATTTCTCTAAGATATATAGTATCACAAGTCAATACACTATGAAATATTCCTGAATACCTCAATCAAATTCTTTGATCTACATTTTAATTTTCTAACATGCACTGAATGTAGGCAGTACATTAAGAAATGGGAGAAGCCCTCTTGCTTCCATAAAGGATGCAAAGTTATCCCACTTGTCTAAATCATCTCAAGTAATGTCACTTCTGGTTGTTTCCTAATTGATCTGACACCAGACCTAGAGAGTTTCTGTTGCCAGAGGGTTCTGTTGTTGATTCTCAGTGCCTGTATGTGTTGCTAAATCATAAATCTATTCAGTCTTCTGCCATAGCATCATATAAAGTGGCATCATGAAGTTAACTCATTAAGCATTGAAGTGACTTGATTGTTTTGTCATGCTCTTCCCCTTTTTGACATCAACTATATATCCTTCAGGTTTGGCGCCAATGTGCTTCATGCAGTACTGAAATCTAGTGCAATTTCATCTCCAACATTTTCGTATTTGGAAATTGTCAGAAATGATGGAGAGAGCTACTAGCTCACAAAGCATTGTGTCATTAAATGTAGAGCTTGGGGACCTCTTTAACAAATTCACTCTAGCCATTATTTTTCTGTTCAAATAATTACTTGTTATGACTAGGGAGAGACAGCAGATGTGAAGAGATGAAATTAAGATTTTTAACAGTTTTCTAAAACTGTTGGATTTGGTATGAGTGAACAAACAACAGAGAAAGCTAGGTGAAAGTCTTTGGAAAAGGTGTCACAAGCAAAATATTCTGTATAACAGAGGAAAATTGTTGCCATAAGAGTTTGGGAACATCTCTTTAAAAGACTATGTTGTATCTCTACCAAATACTGTCGTTTTACTGGGTGCACCATGCACTCCACATGTGCATACATGCACACATCCTGTCATATGTGAACATGCATGTACACCACACACACGTGGATGTGAATATATGCACACATACACGTACATTTCAATTTAAGAGTAAAAATCCTTGATCAATATATAAAAGGTGGAAGAGAAGTAGGGATTCTAGTACATGGAATTAATTATGGATCTTATTGAATCTACTCAGAGCCTGTGCTTTTTAGCCCCATTTGGTGGGGTGGGGGGGGACACTGAATTTTGATTCCTAGAACAGCATGGTGATAGTCCCTTAAAAAAAGATTCATTGCAATGTTATTTTAATAACAGTTTAGTTATGCTATTGTTCATTTATATTCTTCAGTGTGTCTGAAGCTGAGTTATCTGCAAGCATTAGTTTATAGTACATAATGGAATAGAGCATAGTAGTAGAGCAATCCTTTACTGTCAGAGTTCTGTAATCTTAAACATTACTGAGGCTTTATAGTTTAACCAAACAGCTGCAAATCTTAGTTCAGATTATCAAACTACCATGTAAGAAGCTGGGGTTTTGTTTATTTCAGGTCAACTATATGCAGCTAGTTTGGCACATAATCACAACTGGTTATCTAAGAGAAAAAACAGTAGTTTGAAAGCAAAGTTAACAATGCTTAGCTTCCTCTTTTGCAAATAGTATAATCATTGAATGTGAGCACTGTAGTCAAGCTGCTGAAAAGAATAATAGTTCATATGCCAACGTCATCCTGGGAGCTGAGAAAAAGAGGATGTTGATTTGAACTTGAATTTTTACATACATTTGTATAATGATTTATAATCCCTGTCCAGTAAATGCTTCATTCAGACAAATACTTTCTATACCATTTCCTTACTCTTTGGAAGAGCTTAGAAAAAATGTAGGCTAATTAAAGAGCAGATTGAACATAAATGAATCATTTAAATGCCAGGAAATACACAAAGTACTGTAACATTTCCAGAACTACTTTAGGTCTGCATGCATATTCTTAAATGCTATCTCTGTGGAAAATTCAGTTTGGAAGAACATCAGTGTCATCTTTTACTGGAATCACCATTTTGTATTTTTGGACTCTTCAGTATAAAAAAGAAATCTTGGTGCATTAGTCACAGACAGTGCTCACCAAAGTCTAAACAGAAGATCTGATAAATTATAGAGCTTCATTAAGCTGGTATCAGACCAGATCTTGGATCATATTCACAGAACCTTGTCCCTAAGGCAGAAAGGCAGTTTTTGTTAAAAGTTGTACTATATTGGACATCATCTCTGCAACACACTGTAAGGTAAACCACTATCTCCAGCTCTCCATCACTATGTACAATTTCAGTAACTTGGATCACAAAGAAATCTTACAGAATAAGGCTGATCATAAAATAAACTGTTTCATTTCAGCTAGGTGTCCTTATTATCCATGTATTATTTTTCTGGTATTTTCCTTCAAGATGAAAAGGAGGGTGTTTGCTCATTTGCTCTTTTTTTTCTTACGTTCCTCAAATGGAAAATGTCCTTATTATCCATGTATTATTTTTCTGGTATTTTCCTTCAAGATGAAAAGGAGGGTGTTTGCTCATTTGCTCTTTTTTTTCTTACTTTCCTCAAATGGAAAATGTCCTTCTATACTCAAATTGCTTCACAGTGTTGATACTTCACTGGAACAATAATGAAATAATCTCTTCAGAATATTAGTGTGGAAATAGTTAGATGTTCCCAGTTAATGCCTAAAGTAACATCATTGCCCTGATTAGTCTGTATCCAAAAGTAGCTTGACACTAAGCTCTCCTCTGACAGAAGTTTTTCTAGTTTGCAGGAAGAACTTTACAAGTCAGCACAGGAACTAGAGAATAGGATCAGGGGCATAATTGTGTGATACACATGTAGTAAACTGGCACTGCATTCTATGTTGCTCTTGAAAGGTTCTTGGCTTTTATATCCACATGCAACTGTGACTTGTGCCTGGTGTGGTTGTTTGTGAAAGCTAACATTAGTCATTGAGTGGGCTTTTATGGAAAGTAGCCTCTGAACAGCTGATTCACACCCACCTAAAAATATTATGTATGAAGACATCTTGTAACCTAAGAGCATTAGTAAAGCTTTCATGAATAAATATTTATCATAAATATTTTTTTCTTACCCAGAAGGATGTAGACTTGATGAGTTGTTCTTTGTGCTTCCAAGTGTGCATTTTCATAGAATCATTTCCTGGAGTAACTTTTGAACCTATTGAAAACTTAACTAGATTTGACAGGAAACTTGTAGTCTAAATTTACTAAGCTTTTACAAATTTAATGGAAACTCATGAACATGCAAGAGAGAGAAACCCCAAGTACTGCCTTAAGGAAGGTAAGAGACGTAGCATGAATTCACCACCACAACTAATCTTCTTACTCATCTGCTAGCTCCTCATCATGCAGCAGCAGGGTGCCACAACACATGCATTGTACAGACACTGGAACCTGGAATTAAACCTGCTACCTCTTTTTTTCCCAGCCAGTGGTGAAGGTGCAAGGAAACTTGGGAAGGGTAGAGAGGGGGTGAGGATAAGGTCGAAGATATGCAGGACAAACTATGTTTGGGTTGGTAAAAGTGAATTGGTACAGGAGGACACGTCTTCGTGATGCTGCTGTGAGTGGTACAAAGTACAAAATCCATAACTTGATAGGCTTTTTCTCTTCTCATAATGTCTTGCTCAGAATAAACAGACCACTTACTCTGCACATGCAATACATGTCCAGCTGATGAATTGCATGCCAGGTACATGTAAAGCAATTTAACTTTAGAGACATGAGGGAGAAGTTATATTTTTAACAATTCCAGCCTTAAAAATTTAAGAAAATGCACTCATATAGGTTTTGAGGTTTTGTGATCAGTGCAGATGTGACTGAAGTTGTGGCTTCATACATAATATGGGTAAAAATAGCAGTTCTGAGTGACACACCTGTGATTGTACAAACTGTACAAACCTGTTAGGGCCCACTAAAAGCCTATGTGGTTGTCTGGCCCGTTTTTTAAGTTCATGCTCTGTAGATACACTTATAACTGAAATAATGCAAGCACACCTACTTGTGCTGTGAATGCATCTTCACTTGTCTGTACAACTGTCCTGCTGTGGTAAACAGTGTCTTAGAAAAATTGTATTGCCCTCTCAGTCTGCAGAATATGATGGAAGTTTACTCTGAGGAAAGTGTTGTTGTCACCATGGTAGTTTTGGCCACTGTGCAATAGACAGTATTTCTTACTTTGGATTTGTTATGAGAACCCTCATTAATTTGTCATCAGTGGTTCTCAGTCCTGAGACTGAACACTTTTTGAGCTTTCACTAGTAATTATTTATGTATTTAAAAAACTATCAAAGCTTTCAGTCAGTCTATTGAACTTGAACTAAGTTGCAGTACTCTTAATCTCTAAACTGCTTCTGACTTTTTACAACATGACTTCATATAACAAACACTATGTTGTCCTACTATTTTTTAAATTGGTCAAAAGGTCTTTTTTAGGTTTTTATTTATGTAGATCTAAAGTTATCTTCTTTAATTGTAGTTTTCAGTTATGAGCATCTGTCTTTCAAGAATTAGTAGAGAGCTAATGTGGCAAGGAAGGGTAACACTATTATTTAAAAACAACAAGATTTGTTTCCTTACCTTCTTATGAACAAATGTGGGAGGATGAAAATGCTGAAATGGTCTTTTGCTCTAAGTTGTTTATTTTAGACCACAGGTACTAGGAAAAAATTAAGAGGGTTGTTGCTATGGCATAGCCATTGTGCTGATACCACTCTCCTTGTTTATGAAGGAGATAACATCTACATATTAAACAAACTGACCCTGCTGGCTCCAGTGTTTGCTATTTTACCTGAATTGGTTTGAACTTACAGTATTTCCACTGCAGTTGATCTGATAATGAGCTGTTCTTGTTAAGTATTGTCACTTTTCCCAATAAAGGCAAGGCAAAGAGACCTCTATGATTGTTACAGAATTAGTAAAGCATATAATTGACCCCTGTGTGAAAATGTGGGCTGTAGAGAATTTGATTACAGCTGACAGCCCACAAAACATGCTGTGCTGTGCAGCCTGTGGACTTTTCTCAGTGGTATATACAACACAAGAAAGAGAAATAAGTCTTTGTTCTGTGCCATCATATGAGGTTTTGTCAGTGTGTTATTGTCTGAAAGTTCTGGGTTTGGATCCTTTTTTTCATGGCTGAGGTGTCTTTTGCCTCTGTTTTAATCCCATCTACTCTTACATCTCTCATACTTGCTGTTAATTTCATTGGTGGACACTACATCTATTGGGATAGCAGCTGAGAGAAGTAGAGGACCTCAGAATTGTTATTTTCTAAGTATTTTTTATCAAACAAGGCTCAAAAGAAAAATGTATTTTTAAAATATGAACTAGTGGAATTAATTGTGTAATGCAGCTGATCTAAATAGTACAAATTTGTTACTAAATTATAATATTAAATTATGCTTTACAGGACATAGTCTCAAATTTGAGAATGTGCATGAGTGAGATATCTAAATGAGTGTGTAATTTTTATTTAAATAAAGATCCCATAGTTAATGATGCCAAAAACTGAGAAAAATCACAAATAGTGCTAATATCTTTCAGGGATAAAATTCCCCAGCCATCAAGAAATACAGCAAGAATATTCTAGCTGACATTTTTTCTTTTACTCATGTCCCAGTAACTGCTCCTTGGTGCCAACTTTGATCTCAGTTTCTGCAACAGGGCACAAAGTTGGCTTTGCCCAGTGGGGTTAACTTTATGCAAATCAGGCTTTTCAGGAGTATTCGTTATGTTTCCTAAGTGGATGAGTTTGCTTTTTTAAATACCCTGGCAGCAATAGATTTGTCAATATCTTCCATTATATTTTTTAAATGGCCTTTCAATTACTTTAATTGTGGTTTGTTTAATTTTTTTTCCCTTTCTCTCTCCCTCCTTTATTCTCTCTATAGATTCTGGGACTTTTCCAAGCCTAATCCTTTGCTGGAAACAGTTGAGCATCACACTGAATTTACATGTGGTCTCGATTTAAGTCTTCACAACCGTGGTCAGGTAAGAGCTGGAATGCATTTACTTTTCACTTGCCTGTTACAGGCACTGTGGTCATGGCTGAGCTGCAGGACGCAGATTCTGAATAAGTCACCAGATTGCAGTAAGCTTCTGGAAGTGAGTCTGGCTGAATGCTTATCAAATAAACCTCATTTCAGGTCCATTTTTATTTGTGAAGCGGTTCCTTGCATTGGATAGGAGAGGAGGGCAGAACAGACATGATTGCAAAATCAGATAACTGAAAGCCATGGTGAGCTCTGGGAAAATGAAGTATTTTGTTTCAGAAGGAAGAATAGTAGAGAAGAGTCTAGAATGCTGAGCTGAGATACAGAGCTTTCTTCCATCTACTAAAATTGTCAAGTTAAATGTTGGTAGTGTCGCACATGATGCCTGGTTTGGCATACTGTTCAGAGGACTAGGAGAAGCTTAATCTGTGGCTGAAATTCGAAAACCCTCAGCTATTAAAGTGAATAAGTAGAACTTATTTTATCAGTAGCCCTTATTTATGTACTGGTTCTGTAAGGATTTCCCTCTCCTTCTGTTGCTACAGTTGCTTCTATTTTGTAAAGAGAGGATTCTTTTTTTGTAGTATGAAATTATTTTTAGACAAGAAACTTTGAAAAACTGAAGTTATTTTTTTACTTTAAAATGAGAAAACCTTTAGTTTTCACACAAAAATTACTGTAGGGATTTGGACTATTTAATGTGCCAGAGATATAATTTGCATCTAGACTCTTCTCAAATTCAGAGTAAAATGATTTTTTTTTTACCCAGATAAAAATTGTAACATCTGCATTCACATTCAGTTTGAACGAAGCGAATTAAAATCATTGTAATTTCTGCTGGTAAAAGGACATGGGAGAAAGGTGTTTGGCCAAATACTTAGTTTACTGCACATGAAACCATTCTAGCTAAATGATAGCTTGATGGGTTTTCTGCCTGGTTGGTTGTTCCTTAAATTCTGTTGCTTCAGTGGTGCTGCAGTGACTGTACACAAGGCTGTGCTGTGAATCACATGGGGGAATTTGTAAGGCTCAAAAAACTTTCAAGGTTCAGGTTATTTTTAATTAGTGCAAGGCAAGAATACTTAAAGGCCATTTGCTGGGGATTGAAACTTCATCCCAAGTGACTGCACAGATGTGGTTGGGCTGCAATGTGTCCAGAGGGAGCAGTGAGCATAGCATAATGCATTTAGGGCTTTGGAATTCAGTGCATGAGACCAGTTCAGTTTTCCATGAAGTTGCTGTGGTTTTGTATTTGGTCTGAATGAAGAGAGAGATTTTTTCCTTTCATTTTGTATTGAGGATGTGATTACTTTGACAACAAGCCCATTGCGTCATGGTAGATAATGAAAGAAAAGTGCACATGCACTTTTGTGCTGAAAAAATGAAAATGATGGTGTGCTTACCCATCAACACTAGGATATTTGTGCATTCAGGTATCTTTTTTCTCATGCAGAAACTCTACAAGTCTGATGTTGGACTTAGTGCACAAAATCTATAAATCTGGGGTACATATCCATATTTACTGAGTGCCAATGTGCGTTCCAGACAGAAGTTTGGCATTTGCAACAGCTTTGATATTCTCTGTTTTTTTCCATTGAGTTGATTTAATGTATTCTGAGGGTTGGATATCACAGCAATGCAAATTGTGAATTTTTTTTTTTTTTAAAGAAGTTTAAAAATCTCTGATAAAATTAAACTCTCACTAAATTAAGGAGTGAACACAAGGGAAACATAACCCCCTTTTTATAGGAAGACCCATGAGACATCACCTTGAGTATTCTTTGTTCAGCTCTGAGTAGGACATGGACCTGTTGGAATGAGTCCAGAGAAAGGCCATGAAGATGATCAGAGGGCTGAAGCATCTCTCATACAAGGACAGGCTGAGAGACCTGGGGTTGTTCAGCCTGGAAAAGACAGGGCTCCAGGGAGACCTTGTGGCAGCCTTCCAATTCCTAAAGGGATCCTCCGAGAGAACTGGAAAGGAACTTTTTACAAGGACATGTAGTGATAGGACAGGGGGTAATGGCTTCAAACTGAGAGATCGTTGGTAGGTATGAGGAAGAAACTCTTTACTGTGAGGGTGATGAGACACTGGAACAGGTTACCCAGAGCTGTGGATGGAAGTGTTCAAGGCCAGGCTGAAAGGGATGTTGAATAACCTGGTCTAGTGAAAGGTGTCCTTGTGCATCTCAGGGAGGGTTTGAACCAGATGATCTTTAAGGTCTCTTCCAGCCCAAACCATTCTATGAATCTGTGAACAACTGCTGAATAGTTGCTTCCAGTATGAGCCCTTGGAGTCTTTCCCTGGCTTCTGCATCCATCCAACAAAATTTGCTTAAATTTTATGCTGCTGTTCCCAGTACGTGGGTTGTCTTTATGTTCTGTTCTTTATCAATCTGATGACGAGCTCCGTTATTTGTTTTCTTCATTTATTTGCATGATTTGTGATTTTCACTATTTGCTTTATAAGAAGTTATGACTTCAGATTTGAACTGCTTCTCTCCTCCAGGGAGAAAGAGAAGAAGGATCCAGGGAGAATGCAGGGTATTTTATTTATAATAGACAAGCTATTCATTTGTACTCAAATTAAGTACCATTCTGGTCATTAACCTTTGCTTTCCTTCTTAATGATATCTTTTGTTGTCTAGACAGATTGTTTTCTTTAGCTTTACACAATGAACTTCAGCATTTTTGAAGTATTTTTTACTTGTCAAGGAAAAAATTATATGCACTATCGAAAGTGTTCAGAATAGATACTGTTATTAAGTAGCTAGTAATCTAAGAATTAGAAGACATTCCTGTGGAACTGACTGAGCTTTGAACAGAACCCTCAGGCAGAGAGTAGGTACATGCAGGCAAGCTGGTTCTTGTGCTAAGGGAGGCAACGTGGAAAAAAATCTCATCAAGGAATGTGAAGAGACCCACTAGTATTAGCTAGATGAAACAGTAAATGCCTTTTTGCTTAATTAAATATTCTAGTATCTATTTTGGATTATCTGTCTCTATATAAGTAGGTATTTTTTTGAAAGCTTTGAATTTTGTACATCAGATTTTGTTTGGTTTGGGGTTTTTTCCCCCCACCATAATGTTAGTATCAGATTCATAGAAATTTGAGACAACAAACAAACTTTCAGGTGCATAGAAAAAATCTACATTACGCAGTGCAAAGCATTAACAGAAATGATCCTCATGATATTCAGGGTATTTCTCTGTTAAACTGCAAGTGCTGATATGAGAGTTTGCCAGGCATATTTTCTAGGAGAAAATACTCCCAACTCCAGCTTTCAGCCAGCATAGCCTAGACACACATGAGAACAGTGAAAGGCCCTAAGCACCAAAAATCTGTTAAATTTGTGATGGTGTGTAGTACTAAGAACTGAGCAAATCTGTTTACCCTGTCAGCAACATTAAGAGTATGCAGTTTTAAAAACCAGATAGTTCTTTCCAAAGTTTAGGGATAAGAAACACAACTGAAGTTTTCTTCCGTGTATATACACTAGATAGACATAGGATGTATGTAGGGACTAAAAAATGGTACCATCAGCTATAAACTATTCCTTGCTTGGGGCTGGTAATACTAGACCATGTAGTGGAGTTGTGCTCTGTAGCTCACTGGATTTCTTACTTCTCTCCATATATTTACTTTTCCTGTATGTGATCTGTGAATGGTCTGATGAATAAAAATACCATACTCCCTTAAGCCATCTTTTCCTGGGATTTTTCTCTGTTTACATTCATGTTTACATGCTATAGGTAACTTCCTTTGGTGTTACTTGTGCAGCTTTATTTAAAAGCAGCCTTTTTCTTCTGTTATAGGTTAAATGCTATATGAGAGTCATGAATGCATTTTAAATAACTTCAGGCAATCCATTAATGACAGATCAAAGTACAGATCCTGTAAACATTCCTTTCTTGTCTTGATTCTGAAGTTATTTCCATAAGTATATAAAGAATAGAAAATACAGATGTACCATGAATTTCTTTAAATCATGGACAAAAAGATGCCCAGCCCTTTATTTTGCAGTTCTAAAACAATTTTGCCTATCACAAATGTAAAAAAACCTGACACTCTGACTTTTGTCTGAAAATCTTCTTTAGCTACACCTCACATCTGTTCTGATCTCTGTAAAGCAGCCAGTGGGAAGTATAAATGACTGATTTCCATTGAGTCAGGCTTTCTGTTGTGCTGCTGAGAACAGGATTAAGTATCTAATGGGAACAGGAGAGGAATCTTTCAATTTCTCTATACTTCTCTGCTATGAACAATGACATTCCTAAACTGCAAGGATACGTAATTTTCAGTGGGAGTTATGGCAGTTGGTGTAGTGAGCACTTGTTATGTTAAAAGCACGTTAGACATTTGTGACATGCCAGATCAGAACAGGACTCCACAATGTACCATGCTGAGGTGCTCTGTTTGAAATTAAAATTGTTCAGCTCCAAATGAGAATGACCCAAGTGTCAGTTCTCTAGTTTAAAATGATCTGTTACCTGAATGCTTGCTGCAGTCTAGGTTTTAGAATAACTTGTGTACAACACAAATAGTGATCACTTAAGATTTGCTTCTACTGTGATTGCTTGTGTTTGGATCATAATTGCACTACAAAAGGGCAGCTGTCAGTGTAAATAGCTATTTCTGTCAACAAGTTTGGGAGGCAACTTGTTTTCTCTAACCTTCTGACTGCAATTCTCCTCCCCATGCAACCTGGCGGGGTTGGGGTGAGTGAGCAGCAGCATGGTGTTGGTGGGGATTAAACCATGACACACACAGCAACCTATATTATGGAGACAGTGATGGTACCAGTGGCTCTTGTGCTCTGTTACACTGGTCTTGTGATTTGGCCTTCCTGAGCTTCCACTCTGTTCTTCCTAAAGCTGTGGGGTGTCACCAGCATGTTCAGCCCAACCACTGTCTGCTCCTTCCTTGCACTTGGCCAATCATACTTAGAGCTGAGAAGAAGTGCCTGCACTGTCAATCCCATTAAACTGATGGCTTCCTGCATCACTAAAATTTTAAAACTAGCTGGAGGGAGGCCATGACCAAACTATATACACTTGACCTGCATGCCCTGAAAGGTAACTTGAAATCTAGTTCTAAATTATTCCAGCCTTATGGGGAAATTTTTGATCATTGTCAAGTTTTGGTGTGTAGGTTTGTTCTGCTTGTTTTCTTTGTGCAGCTTTTGCAGTGTGCTGCATTAGCTGTGCCAACATGGGAAGCAGAAGGGACAGGAGGGGCTGCAGAAGCTGGCTTAACCAGTATAGCCAAATATAAATGCAGAGGATGTCTTTAGTAAGGCTGTTTGGCTGTGTATTTTGCTGTTCATTTAAATTAATTGTGGATGCTCAAGAGGCCCAGAAATGTTAATTGTTCTATATAAAAGTGGAAATGTACATCTTGTGGAAATGTACAGAAAAACAGATACTCTCTGTTTTTTTTCTTTTGATCGCTTGCTCTTATCTTTTGCACTTAATTACTAAGGACCTGATAGCTTTCACCCAGCTGTTGTGGCTATGCCACTGCTATTATTACAAGCCTATCTGTACTTCATTTTAGTCTCTCCTTATGGTCCTTCTCTAGGATGCTACTGAAGTTATGCAGTTTGTTTGATTCTTTGAGATAAAAAGAACCTACTTACCTAATTTCAGAGTTGAATTTTTTCCAGAAAATATCAGATTTCACCAGCTGCAAGTGTTATACCAATCTGAACACCTTATTGAGTTGGAGAGGCTAATAAAAGATGTTTCCTAGTGGTGCTTATTGTATGTCTTTCCCAAACTGTGAAAATTAAACTTTCACTGTGTAAGTCAAAGCTAGGCACTCATGAGTAATGATCACTATTTGCCATTATCAGCAAAAGTTTCTTGGTGTTTCAAAAAGTTTGTGTCAGGCATCACAATTTTGTAAAAGCTGCAAGTGTTTGGAGAGAAAAATCAATTTTGATACTGAAGTACTGGGAAGGATGGGAGGCAGTATTTTCTTACTCAGTAAATGTATTGCTTGTGCATTTTATTTGATACAATGGCTTACAAATACCTGCTGCTTCTGTGAGCCCCATCTTGTACTCAGTGTAGTGGATTCTGTTACTCTCCTGCATGACCAGTAAGTGGTTGAGAAGTCCCAGTGAACTGCACAAGTGAAACTCAGGGGAAGACAGCAGGATGTTGCAGTTGTTACTGATACTGTTTGGCTTATGGTTATTTGTGATTATATCCCAAAATGAAGGAACTGAATCTAACTCCAAACTGAATGATGAATTTGAAGGTTGAATAGGGTCATTAGAAAATAGTTTCACTGGTGGATATTGACTGCATTTGGGGTCACCAAGGCCAGTATCAGCACAGAAAGGTATTTTGCAGTTCCAATGTACCTTCTACAGAATTTAAAATTGGCTTATCAATTAAACCAGTTCTTGGAAGACTGAGTTGATGTTTTCCTCCTAATTTTTATAGCACAGAGGAATTGCTACCAAATCTGTGGAGATTTCAAGGATTTTTTTCTAACCTGCAACTCGCATCCCCATTTCCTTTACAACTTACTGATGAAAGCACACTTGGAAGCCTTGCAATTAGGAATATGTGGCATAACATCCAAGTCATCTTCCCATTACCTGTGTCAGAGCAACAGAACAAATGATAAGACAGCTCTTGGCTTCTTAGATTAGTTCTTTGTGACATATCTTTGCAATGTGAAAAATAATGCCCCTCAAGTCTTTTATCTCTTTTTTTTCCTTAAGAAATAGATTTTTTAAGTAGCATTTGGAGCATCTGTTTCTGATAACTCTAGTTTTAACCTAGATCTTTATAAGAAGTTCTGCTCTGGGGCTTGTTTCATTTTGTCTTTACTGGAAATAATAATTAAATCAAGGTATGTTTTTTCAAAAATAAATAAAAAAAATATTGGTGCTACTGCACATTAAAAAGAAAAACTTTAATTTGCAAACTCCCATCACTTTCACTCTCTTGTAAAGGCTGGCATCATGCAGTTCACTCTGGCAACTGCTAACCAAACAGGCTACAGTAGTTGTTCAGATTTCATAGAAGAAAACAGGTATTGAATGAGTTTAAACTCATGCAATATCCATTATGCACTTCACCAATTAGTTTTAATGTACACCTGTGAAAATAATTTGAGTAGCAAACCAAGCCTGGTAGCTTGCTTTATCTTCAATTAATCTCCATCCCACAAGCTTAAGGGATGTCCAGGATCCCTCAAAAACACGTAATAATGATATAAATAGACCATTAAGTTATGTTTGAGAAGACACCGAAGATAAGAAACTAAATGAAGAAGGGAAACACAACTATTGGGAGTCAAGAACTGAAGTTTTTTTCTGCTGTCTCTTCTACAGAAAAAAAAAGACAGGTCTCATTTGAAAATGGGTGGGGAGAAGATGAGAAATGGGTCTCAGACAAATTTACATATTATCACATGATTCATTATGAGCACACTGGAAACTCAGCAGCACCAAGATAGTTCTGGGATACTAATCTAGAGTGGATTGTACTTTGTTCTGAATAAACCCTTTCATAAAGGGTAATTGAACTCTTAATTTTTTAGTTGTTCTTTTGAATATATTTAATCTTGATTATGCTAGCAGATAGATTTATTGTGCCTTCAAATAATGAATAAAAAAAAAAGTGGCTAACTTAGGAGTTTTCTCTTGTTCTCTTGCTTCTTCTGAAGAGTAAAGAGGCAGAATGTCATGCAGGTAATTGCACCAGACTGAACGGATTGCCCTCGGGTGCTGGAAAAGGTCTAAGTCTATTGCAAGGCAAGATGATTGTGATGAATAGGAAACAGAGGGCCTGTCAAGGGAGTAAATCAGTTAGTGAGTCAATGGAAATGGCTCTGATAAATGAATGGATGTCAGTATTAAATCAGTTGGTGGAAAACATTGTTATACTCTGGGACAAGGATAAATATTTCAATAAAATACAGGATAGCTGTTTTAGCTGAGTTGAGCTATGATTTTCTAGTCAAGCAATTAGCTTTCTGGAATGACTGCAGGTTTTTTTTGTTTCTTTGCTTTTCTGGCTTTATTTGAAGAGAAATACAGTGATCCCCATTTTTTGTACTTGTTTTCATATCTTTGCTGGCACATAAATTGGCATGATATTTATTCTGCAGTAACAACAGTATAGTACTGTTAATATAGTGTATCTGCTGGTACTGCAACTTTCCTACTGAAATAAAAGCATTAAAGACAATTAATAAATGTCATTTTGTTAGACTGCCTTTGTTCCATGTAGCTTTAGAATGCTTCTTCTGTTTGCATTATTTCTTGATGTAGTTTACCAGTCAGTGCAACAGAGAATATTCTTGTTTTATGATTAAGCTCTGATTATTTTGCTTTTCCCTACACTTTAATACTTAAAAGTTGCTATAGTAAAACTGCATTCTATAGTTACAAGAGTATTTGTAGATGATAATGGAAGTTGCATGCCATACAAAATATGCTGTGCAAAATAGTCAATATTATAAGGATATTGCAGTTTATACAGTTCTTTGCAACTGAAATAAACTGTCCTATACTCTGTTGACATGTCAATTTGAAAAAAAAAAACCAAAAAACCATGCACCCTCTAAAAACTGAAATCAGTGAGATTTTTTTGTCTCAGAGTAAAATTTGTCCCCAAGACAGCAGACATTTTTTACAGAACAAACTTCCACCCCTTCATGCTCCTAATGGAGGGATTTTTATGAGGTGTGCGAATCAACTGTGAGTCGATTTTCATTTTTCCTTTGTCTTCATGCCACCACAGGAGGACTTTCTTTACCTGTCAGTAGCATCATCTCATTGATAAAAATA
The DNA here is from genome assembly GCA_003676055.1 of Chloebia gouldiae. NCBI lineage: Eukaryota > Metazoa > Chordata > Aves > Passeriformes > Passeridae > Chloebia > Chloebia gouldiae. Next base: position 59,034,685 of record QUSF01000002.1, on the reverse strand, counting down.
TAAACTCTAGGAACTTGCCCCTTTTTGGATGCTGTATTTATTTACTGTGGTGTGCTGGGTGAGCCTTCATCCCAATTAAATTTCTACCTCTTTTTTAATATTTTAATTAAGTAGCATTTAGTTTATTTTTTTAAAAAAGCTGAAGTGCTTTGAAGTATGTATTAAAAATGTTGTAAGAGCACTCTGTAAGATAAGTCACAAGATAAAAGGCAAAATGCAAAGAGAAGGCATTTTGTAAACTGATGCAGTTGCTTCATGAACAAGTCCTTCTTTCATCTTAGGATTCATCTTAGTTATTTGTATTTGAGGCAGTGACAATCTCTGAGCTAGTGCAAAGGAGCACGTGGCACTCTCCATCAAAGAATGCTGGCTGCTGCACTCCTAGCTTGCAGTTGCCCCCTTTCTCTGCCAGTCTTGCCTGTATTTTGGAGAAAGTAAGGAGAAATGGAAATGTCATTCATTTTTTAATGGTCTGCCATGCTGCAGTGTCCCAGTTTCCCATAGATACCTGTGTTCTGTACTTCACGTGTGTATTTTCGTCAAGGTTTCTGGTATCAGTATTTCACTATAAACTTCCTGCTACACAGGAGAACTTGATTCACTGTTACTTACTGTAGCTGTTGTTTGCCTCCTGTTGGCTGGCTATGTTTTCTCCTTTCATGTGGTATCATTAAGTCAATGAGTTGGGCAACTTATCTCAAGAGATCCTTTTCAAACTCTTTTAATATCCCCTGTTTATTTTTAGTGTTGCTAGATTAAATGGTTCTGTAACTATATTTGTTCAGAGGGGATTTCAGGGATGCTAATTACATTGATAACAGGTGGGAATTCCCATGGGATTTTTTCCAAATGTTACTTATGTTTCTTGTTTCTTTACAAAAATAGGAAGTATTTCCTATGAAACATTGATCTGTAGCTGTGGAGAATAATAAAAAAACCTGCAGTTTATGTGATTGCCAGCTTCTACACAGCATTTAGTGGAAAACTCAAATTTTCTTTTTGGTATGATTTGAGGGACTGCAATGCAGCAGAACATTATGCTACAGAAAGCTCTATTATGTCGTATGAATAGACAGACATATTGTCAAGAGTTTTTTTGACCCATTTAGATGTATATGGAAAGCACTTCAAATAACTAAGTAGAACCAGCTAAGGAAGCAATAAAAATGAATAATAGTGCAGTATAGTAAACACAAAATGGGCTAATTATAGTCTGAAATCAAATACTGTAGTTGGATTTCCAAATTTTTAGTGTGCAGCTGTTCATTCTGGCTCTGGAAGAGAACAGGAATTGCAGGCTGCAGCAGAAGGAAGCTTGTTGTGCAGAGGATCCAATACTGTATCTTTTGTGATCCCAACTGGAAATGACATTGTAAAGATAATGCAATATGGTTTCAGCCAGATTTGTTGGCATTTATTTGTCGACCTCCTCAGCTTTTTCTCTTTAGCTCTCCTCTTTGTTCTATTTGCCTTCGTTCTTGTCTCCTACAATATTTTGTGAATATATATGATAGGTCTTCTTCTTGAGTAATTGTCAGTGTGGGTAACCCTTTAATTTTGTTGCAGACTCTGAAGTGCATTTTCAATTAATTTTCAAACTTAAAGCATTCCATAGTCTTTTTCCTTGGAGTCTTGTTATTTATTAAGATCTTTAAACACTACAGACTTAGGTTAACCTTCTGGTTTTCTGGTTTTAAGTTCAAGCCTACATCTAGGATGAAGCTTGGGACATTGAATTCAGAGAAGTTGTGGTTATACTCAGATCAGTCACTGTGTTTATGAAGTGCCTTTGCCACCAGTGGCACCACTTCTTAACAGACAAGTGGGGGTCTAGGTAGTGCTTGAAGGAACACTATGGCCCCCAAATCTCAATGATCAGCAAATACACATCTCTCTCCTCAACAATAAACGGTGATTTCATAGCCTATCAAGCATGAAAGTGAAATTCTGGCTTAATTCTTCAGGAAACTTCCTGTATAATTCATTCCTCAGCACTAGACGCTAGGAAAATGTCTATAACAAATTTATGTGCCTGTAAGTATAAGAAGATTGTTCAGGTTTGGTAAGGAAATGTTTAGATAATACAGTGAAAGGATCCTAATACTCTCTAAACGGAAGAAACTTCACAGGGTCTGCACATGTGTCTGTCCTTTCTTAATTTAATTTTCAGTTACATTCTTTTGTTACATTCAAAACCAATTTATTTATTGTATAATTTTGAAGCATTGTAATTCAGAGTACCAACTGATATTAAATCCACAATATGCATTAAGTTCCCTGTGTGTTTTGTAAAAATGACTCTTGTGAAGGTCCTAAATAGATTTTGTTTGCTTTGTAGGTGGTGGATTGTGCTTGGGATGAACTAGTCAAGATCTATACTCCATCATGTCTGGCAGTTCCTGTTTAGAAGAGAAGATGATCTGACATGCCATGAACCTTTCTCCCCCCACAACCAGACTTGTGCTGAAGTGTCAACAGTGTCACTAATCTCAGTGTCTCTTTATAAGTAGAACTGCTTGAATGGAGTGTTGTGCACTTGAACATGTGGAGACTTCAGGGCTTGGTTTACTGTGCAGGTAGTACTTGAGCTAGCAAAATGTTCCACAGCTACTCAGAGGCTGAAGAGTGGCCATAGCAGATATCAGTGGTGTCTTCAGAGCTGAATGACCAACACAAATTTGTGATCTGTCTGGCTAATGATGAGAGGAGAGGTCTCAATCTTCTTGTTCTTTATAAAGATTAAAAGTAACTGGCAGTGTATTTTGAGATGTCACTGTAGAAAAGAAAAAAAAAGGAAAGGAAAAGAAAATAAAGGCTTTTTACTGTAAAGTACTGTAATGTCAAATGAAGTTTGTATCACCCAGATGCATTTATGATTTGCTGTGAGTCATGTTGCATTATGTTCTTTTGCAATATGATGCATTTACTCTTGATCAGCAGTAAATGTCATCTTTTATAGCCAGCTGATTTGTTTGACCTTTCTGATTGCTGCTTCGCAAAGATGGTAAAGATTATTTTCATCTATTTTTCCTTTAGATCTCTTTGAGCAAAACAGTTGATGAAGTTATGTAGAAAGATACTCTGATAATAGAGAAAATTGTTATGAAGAAATGAAATACATACAAAACTAATTGGATCACAATCCTTAAGATTTAGAGATCAGGCGACCATTTCTTCTATTACACTTGTCTTCTATTTTCACTTAGAAAGTTCTTCCAAGAAATAGGAGTGGAATATGGCTATAAATCCAGTGTTTCTGGACCTGTGACAGCTTACCAAAGTGAGAACTGATGTCCAGTCCAGTTGACCTATATACATGCAGATTAATTGCTTGATACAAGCATAGCAGATCCATCATGGCCAAACTATTGCAGTCACTACAATATGCACAACATGTTCTAGGTATGTTGAATACTTTGCTTTCCTATTTTGACCTCTCAGCCCACATGCTGAGTTTTCTGGGGCAAGTAGAGATGTTCAGATGCTACATTTCTCTGAACACCTCTGAATAGTATTTTAGGATCAAACTGTGATAGTACTGCAGCACTTCTCTCCTCGTTTCCTGCTAGCCATTTTTTTTTTGCCCTCTTAAAACTGTCTCCTTTCTGCTGTTATCCCACCTCAGCTACCACTACAATCAAGACACTTTGCAGGTTGGGTCTTTGCAGATCTCTGGTCAAGTTCTCATAGTGTGCTGTTAATAAATGCTCTATCCTTCTGGGTTGCAGCACTCACAGATTGACCAATAGCAGACACTGCCAGATCTGCTGGATGCTTTGAAGCAAGGAAGGAAAGAATTCAGCTGAGCTAAGACCTGCAAATTGCAAGGAAAGAATGCTTGTTCTCTCTTGTAGAAAGAGCTAGGGAGCTAACAGGTAGCCACAGAGAGACATGCATATATTGATGGGGTATATAGGCTGGACAGGAAAAAACTTTATTCTACAACATGATCATTTTGATCCCAATTGGATTTTGTATTTTTCTTGGCCAAATGCAAACTGCCTCCGGACTGACATCTTTTTGAGTTGAATTAATAACAAAAAATAGATTTTATCGTTTATGACAGTGTGCTGTACCAAATCTGAACCGTTTACTGCACTTTAATTCTGTGTGCTGAGGAATAATGCAGAATAAAGCTGTGCTGCATGCAGCTTTCAGCAGTACCATGGGCCATAAAATCTAATTTTAGGCATTAAAATTGATTATTTCAACTTCAACAGTTCCTCCACTCTTCTGTTTTATCTCCCTTTTCTGCTTTGATTACAAGGTGCTTGTCTGAGTGGAACATTTTGGTGGCAGGTGTGTATTTTATATGCATGTTTCTGGGGGGACAGAGAGAGTGGGTTATTCCAGAATGCTGCCATAGCCTATCAGTTGGAACGGAAAATTTAGAAAACCTAGCACAGGGGGAAAAAATAGGAATTCTGAACATGCACACTCAGCAGATGTATTAAATCTTTCCTCAGCTGCCTTCTCTCCCTTCATGTCCTGGTTAACTTCAGTGATGAGGGTTACTCTATCTGGATTTATTTCTCTTGAAATATGAGGACATCCAGAAGATGCACATAATAAATAAAAACTGTGGCCTTTTATTTTGCTGTGTGATCTTTAAATGGTGAGAACATGCTGTAACATTTCTGCACTGTAACAGAAAAAAGAATTTGGCAATAGTTGTTGCTGATTTTTAATTCTCAGGGAATATTTGCTATAGTTGTTTTGAAGAAATACTTCTTTATTTTATGACCAAAATACTATCTTCCAATATTTTTTTTTTCATTTACTGAAACAGTTAACAACAACAGTCTAAAACATGTAATGTCTTCTGCTTTCAAACTTGCTCCTGTGAAAGATTTTGTTTTATTTAAGTCTGGGTTTCTCTTTGGTTCAAGAAAATATATTGATTAATCAAGTTCTAAAGGTGTGGACTTGCTGTTCTATAATGCTATTAAATTAATTGCGCACAGTATCTTTGGCTATACTCTTGTCTTCACTTCCCCAATCAAGAAATGTTGTTCAAAAAGTAAATGCCGTGCAAGGTACTGAGAGTGTCTTCTAAGAAGAGTATCATAATCGTGGTTTGTTTCTTGTATGAATACTGGGTGATGGTCACATTTTTCTGGGAGATGGTCACTACCCTGTACTGGTAGAGACCATACTTTATGCAACTTTATGCAACTGATGGGGCTGTGTGCCCCATCAGATCTTCGTTTTCATAAAGGAAAGCAATTATAAATTATTCTTTGTGTCTGTTTGTGCAGAGTGTGTGTCAGTGATGAAGTGATCTCTTTCTTCTAGCCAAGTACAGTGCTGGCCTCAAATTTTGCTGCATAAGCAGGCTGTACTGTGCCTTTCAATAGTACTGATCAGCTGTGCTCAGGGTCATGGAATGGGGAATGGATAAAACTTTACACAGTTCTTCTCTGATAGACCTGATGGTTGCATTAGATTTTAATTAAGGCAAATTTTCCATTAAACATTTTATAGAGGTCTTTACCATTTTCATCCAAGAAGCCATTATAGAAAATCTATGCCCTTAGGAAGACACCAATTTGCTGCATTTTTTTGTTTTCCTCTCACCTGTGTCATTGTAGCTAGGTGAAATGAAGAACTGAGCATAATTTCCTTTAAAGGATGAGAGTTAAAAGTATCATAATCATCTCATTAGGGTAAGGAACCACAGAGCCATTCATTGCTATGAACTGCCCCACTGCCAGGCCAAATAATAGAGGCAGTCTATGAGCTGAGCAGCCACTGTTCCCTCTGGGCACATGAACAGCCAGTGTGGGGGAAGTTCCTTTACTGCAGTGTCACCTCTGATGATGTCTCCCTGTTGCTTTATTCAATTCCTCCCCAGTGAATCTCCCCAGCAGGAGAACACTTTGTGTAACTGTGGAGTGGTGGGAGACTAGTACTGAACCTGACCTCAATCCATATTGAGAAAAGAGTGCCTTGGTAAGGGACAACAGCTTCTTCTCCATCTCTCTTTCCTGTCTATAGACAATATTGAAATTAGGTGTACCATGAGAGATGTTGCAAGAGAAGCTGCCCTTATAGTACAGGTGAGTTCCAAAAGACAGGATTTGGTGCTTGAACACTTGACTTTCCAAACTGAGTGTTGGTGCAGCCTCTCTTTAAGTTCTCCATTCATTTATTAGTTCTGGGCCCCACTATTTAAGGAGGATGTGAAGGTCCTTGAATGCATCCAGCAGTGTCCCTCAAAGCTGGTGAAAGGGCTGGAAGGCATGTCCTCTGAGGAGAGTCTGAGGGCTTTGGGCTTGTCTAGTTTGGAGCAAAGGAGACTGAGAGGAAGCATCACTTTCAGATGCTTCCCAAGGAGGGCAGAGGAAAGGGGACTTCTGATCTCTTCCCCTTGGGACTCAAGATGTGTGGGAATGGTTCAAAGATGCATCAGGGGAGGTTTAGACTGGACATTTGGAAGCATTTCTTTACTAAGCAGGCATTCAAACAGAAACAGGGTTCCTAGAGAGGTGGTTGATGTCCCAAGCTTATCAGTGTTTAAGAGGCATTTGGAGAATGCCCTTAACAACAACATTTAATGTCTGGTCAGCCCTGAATTGGTCAGGCACATGGACTAGGATGATTATTCTACAGTCCTTACTGTAGAATAATAGTCTATTAAAATTTTTGGTTCTGATAAATTTGTTTTTCTGTTTCAGTCATGGAAATATTTAGCCCCTAAACTAGTTTTTCAGACTGATACTCTGCAATGTCAGCGATTCACTTCTCTAATGATAATTTCACTGGTGAGGTGACAAAATTGTTTCTGCCAGAGGATACACTCAGTTATCGCCCAAATTACTACAGTATTTCCAGAAAGCAGAGTCTGATTTTTTTCCATGTGCATTTACCTGGCAGAATGAATTGTTTTTCTCTCATATGCAAACACTGTCAAGGTGATCCACACTTTTCTTTAAATTGTGTTGCATGTGGGCTTGGGGTGAGACCAAATAAAGGCTGATGTAAATGTATTGGCACATTTCTCCAGTGGGTTCTGAAACCAGGCTTGGTCTCCAGTACCTACGGTTTCTTTTCCTGCATTACCAGTTTTCATCTTCAGACACTCATTCTTAATGCCTACCTCGTTTCATTTTATAAACCTTGCCCTGTCGGCTTTACCCTGCCTGTCCTGATGAGAGAAATCGATATTATATGGCAGCTGTGAATAAAAGTATAGTTTTTCCTTCCCTTGTGTTCAGCCTGACGCTGCAGGAGAGTGGCAGAGGGGAGTTCTCTGGCTGCCCGAGAGAACTGCTTTTGCTTTGCCTCTTCCTAAGAGTCGATATGGTCTATTGCCATCTCCTGTTAAAACTCTCATCTGGAAAGTCGAGAGAAGCGATCAGCTTATTTAGGTTTACCAGGCTTTAAAACACCACTTTCGAAAGCTGTGTGGCAACCAATCTTTGGTGACTTCTCCAGGCAATTCCCTCTGTTAGAACCCTGGTTCTCCCTGCTCTTCTCAGCAGCAGTCTCCGTCTCTTTGCCGTTCGCAGCCCGAAAAGGCGCTCCCTCGGATAAGCCGAGGAAGCAGGGGGGCAGTGGGAGAGATGTTGCCGGCAGGCTCGACAGATGCTTTTTCCCGGGAAGCCGTATACTTTTGGGGAGTAGGAAAAGCTGTACTCCCTGCTTGGGAACGCGCGGGCCTGCATTTATCTCCCCGCTCCGGGAGACGGCTCTTCCACATTATTTTCGGGCCGGTGGCACTCGGCTGCGGAGCTGCGGGCGCCCCGCGGCTTTTCCCCGCGCGGAAAGCACCTCGGTGCCGCTCCCGCCGCCCGTCCTCCTGCACCCGAGCGGGGTCGGGAGGGCTTGCGGACAGCGGTGGGGCTTCCCATCCCCGCTGAGCCGGGCGTGCTCGGGGGGACACCGCGGGACGAACCTGGAAAGGCCGGGGGCGGGGATGGCCGTATGGGGGACACCGACAGCGGCGACGCAGACACACTGGGGATGGCGTGGGGACACACCGGGGGCGGGGAGGGGACGCGGATAGGAGGGGAGACACGCTGGGGGCGGCGCGGGGGGGACACGTCGGGGGCGGTGGCCGCCCTGCCGGGAACGCGTCCTGCCTCCTCCCGCCCCCTGCCTCCGCTCGTCCCCGTCCCCCCGCGCCGCCGCCGCCGCCGCGGGTGGCCGGGCGGGCGGCAGAGCCGGGGGCCCGGCGGCGGGGCCGTGCGCGGGCAGGATGCTCCGGTGGCGGGGCCGGGCGCGGGGCGTCGCGGTGGCGGTGGCGCACGGGCTGTGCTCGGGCTCGCTGAACATCCTGCTGAAGTTCCTGCTGGCCCGCTACCACTTCGCCTTCCTAACGCTGCTGCAGTGCCTCAGCAGCGCGGCGGCGGCGCTGGGGCTGGAGGCGCTGCGGCGACGGGGGCTGGCGGCGCTGCCGCCCTTCGGGCCCCGCCTGGCGCGCCCTTTCGCCGCCGTGGCCGCCCTGGCCACCCTGCAGTCCACCCTCACCCTCTGGTCGCTGCGCGGCCTCAGCCTCCCCATGTATGTCGTCTTCAAGCGCTGCCTGCCCCTCGTCACCCTGGTCACCGGCGCCCTGGTGCTCCGCGACGGCATGCCTTCGCCCGGCGTCCTCGTCGCCGTCCTCATCACCACCTGCGGCGCCGCGCTGGCCGGTGAGCGCGACCACGACCGCGCCGAGGGGACGGGCGGGACGGGACGGGACGGGGCGGGCGGCCGCAATGGTAGCCGCTCCCTCCGGGCTTCGGGCTCGGGACCGGGAGGGCAGCACCAGCCCGATGAGAAAGACGCGAGGATACGGGGGACGTGCACTTCTGGGGGACAGCTGCGGCCCCGCGGAGGCAGGTGCAGCCTCGCAGGGGTGGATTCAGCCCTGCTCTTATTGGTACATTCTTGCAGGGCTCGGTTAAACCTTTTGGAGATAGGGGCATCTTTATGGGGGTCGGTGTGAACTTGTGGGAGTAGTTGCAACCTTATTGCAACCCTTCTAAGGAAGGTGCAGCCTTATGGAGGGAAATGTAGTCTTATGGCAGGTGAGTGAATCTACAGGGGTAGATGTAATGTTCTAGGAGTAGCTGCAAGCCCATGGGACAGCTGCAGCCCTGGTGGGGCAAGTGTCATCTTATAAGGGCAGGTGCAAGCTTAGGGGTCATCTTCAGCCCTCTGGGGCCAGGGGGACCCATGTTACTTCCCAGCCGAGGTGTAGGTGGGGTGGGAGGCAAAACTTTGTGGCCCGACAGCACTCCTGGGCTAGGGGCTGCCTCAGACAGAAGAGTGCATGCAGAGTGTGCAATTTAACCTGCAGAGAGACTTACAGGGGGCTCAGGAGGGAGGCTGCTGCTTCAGGGATCCCACAGGGCTCCATGGCTAGAGGGTGCAGAATGGCCTGTGGGTTGGAGGGCAGGCAGCCCAGCCAGACAGAGCTGCTGGGCTCTGTCTCTTGCTGTGCTGTGTCTCTTGCTCTGTGCTGGCAGGAGGACACTCAGGGTTGCTCTGTGTATGTGTGTGTGTGTGTGCATGTGGTTTCAGCTACAAATCTTCCACAGTGTCTTCACAAAAGGGAGAAGGCAATCTGATTTTGGCTGTGGGATTTAGAGGAGGTATGAAAAACACTCAATATGTTTCCAGCTTTAAAAACTGTATAAGAGATTTGTTGGGAGGCAAGACTTGGGACAAGCATGACAAATTCTAGGGGTTATGGAAAGTGCAAGGGTACCTATTTTCTAAATATCCCTCCAGTCCAAAATGGTGCTCTATTTCTGTCTCCCATGCTTATTTCTCTCTGTGACTCTCGTGACAGGAGCTGGTGACCTGACCGGGGATGCTATGGGCTATGTGACAGGTGTGCTGGCCGTGCTAATACACGCTGCCTACCTGGTGCTCATTCAGAAAACCAGTGTAGATAGTGAATATGGACCCCTGACAGCTCAGTATGCCATCGCTGTTTCGGCCACCCCTTTCCTCATCATCTGCTCCTTTGCCAGCATGGATTCCATCAATGTCTGGTCCTTCCCGGGATGGAAGGACCCTGCAATGGTATGCATCTTTATTGCTTGTGTCCTGATTAGCTGTGCCATGAACTTTACCACCCTTCACTGCACTTACATTAACTCGGCTGTGACCACCAGCTTTGTAGGGGTGGTGAAGAGCATAGCCACCATCACGGTAGGCATGGTGGCATTCAATGATGTGGAGCCCACAAAGTTATTTATAGCTGGTGTTGTGGTCAACACCTTGGGGTCTGTCATTTACTGCGTGGCCAAGTACGTTGAGACCAGGCGGCAGAGCAGCTATGAGGACCTGGAGAAAGAAGCTAGAGAAGAGGAGGGAAAAAGGCAGGCTGGAGACCAAGCTCTGTTTGCCATGGAGACAATATCCCAGGTGAAGGGGGCTGAGGAAGCAGCAGTGGAAGGATCATCCACAGGGCAGAGACAGAGTGGAGAGGAAGAGAAGGACACTACTGAGAAATCAGCCAAGGCACTTGTGGTTCCGGGAAAATCTACGATCACACAAGAAGTGAACAGAAGCTCGTTGAAAGAAGCCTATCTTGGAGTATGGAGGTTGGTGAGGGGTGCTAATTATATAAAGAAGGATTATTTGATAGAAAATGAAGAGCTACCAAACCCTTAAAAAGCAGATTTGGAAGCCTATTGTTTGAGGACAGACACCTGGTTTTCTGTACAGGGGGAAGGCAGAGCATACATTTCCACATCAATGCTTAGAAATCCAAGTCATTCAGGATGATTTTACCTCATTGTTAAAAAGCAAAAGGTCATAGTTTGCTCATGCTCTGGGCTTGCTTTCAGCTGCTTTCAGTATGTCACTTTATACCCACGTCAGCTAAGGTACTGACACTCTGCTGCAGACACAGAGAGAGCTGGGTAAGGAGAAGTCACGGGGTGCTTGCCCAGCAGCTGGGAATATGAGAGATATCAGTGCCATTGAGATACTTGGCAGTACCAGTAACACAGCAGTGGCTTATACCTTAGATTGTGTCTGGAGCCTGGTGATTTTAACACATTTGGAGGCTCTGTCAGTGTGTTTCTGTATCTGTATCCATCCAATTATAGGTACTCTATATAACTAAGTCCTACAGTATAAACTCGTATTAACTGTACTTTTTTGTGCTCCTCTGTCAATACAATTGCAACAGAGCTAGAGGTTGTACCACTTCAGTTATATTGGTGTAAAATCACTCTCTTATCTGATGAATTGAAGCCTTCCAGGCCAAGCCATGGACCTGGTTAATATTGGGTGCTTTGTGTCTTCAGTAGAAATCCTTTAGTCTTGTGGTGGTATACCTGAAAGCATCTGAGCTTCTGAGAAGCTTTGACTGGCAAAAGAAGGATGTTTATCTATGAGCTTTAACTATACATAGCATTTGGAATATTAGCTTGACTCAAATAAAAGAGTTTGGAAATGTTGGTATGTATTGATTGGATTTGGGAGGGCTATAAAAATTTAGGAAGAAAGTTTGTGCCTTGTGTTATCCCTCCTTTTACCCTAAAGTTGGATGAATCAGAGCCTGGACTGGAACCTAGGTGCAGAGCTAGGGACACCAACTCTGAAGTTCCCAGGGGTGTTTTTGCAGGACAGTTGTGCTACATCCTGGCCACGTGCTGGTACGTGGCTTTGTGCATATCCGCCCTTGCTGTGCTGTCCAGTGAAACAAAGTGCAGGCAGGCAGCAGGAGCTGCCCGGTGCTCCAGCAGATCCCATGGCTGAGTGCTTGGGGAGCGGGATGCTCTGTGTATTCAGCACGGGGACATCCATGGCTTTGGCAGAAGCAGCTCCTCAGTGCCCAGACTGTCCCTGTCCCCATGGGCTGCGAGGGGCAGAGCTGCCTTTCCCCTTGGAAACTCATGTGCTCATGTGGGGAGTGGGAAGCAGGCACTCCAGCAAAGCCTCTGCTGAATATACTAGTATTTTGTCCCACATCTGTTTAACTGAAAAGACTGTGGAAACAAATGCTTGAGTGTTTTTTCGCCTGAAGATTATCCATTTGGTAGGTGGGAGTACTTGGGTAAAACCTTTTCTCACCCCGAAAGGGTGCTGCAGCCATTGAGTCCAGCTTGACAACAGACCGAAACAAGGTATTACCATTTTCTGAAAAACTGAACTGAACTGTTGTTGTTGTTTTTAATATTGTTATTGTTATTAATAATTATTTATTATTATCTATTAAGGCACTGAACTGAAAATCAATTATTCCCTAATTAACCAGTGCCTAGCCCAGCACTCTCTCCAGCTGAGCAGGCAGCATTAGCCTCACAGCGGGTTCAGTCTGAAGTGAGCAATTTGCCCAGCAGGGAATATTTGCAAAACTGCTCTCTGGGGGAGCTTTAGGTTCTTGTCAATAAATGCAGGCAGAAACATCAGGTGCTGTGGCAGTGTGTTTTCAGAATGATTGCAGAAATTGGCTGACCTGGCATCACCCATGAATTTTGAAAGAGACAGCTAAAAGGACATTTATGCCAAAAGCCTGTAGCTGCTGAGCTGGGGGACAGGGCATGGAGCCCTGTACATTACATGTTATGTATATCTTGTGTTTGAGGTACTGGCTGTACGCCAAAATACGTTTACCTTCTGTTCGAGCTCCATATGGGATCTTTTCAATAAAAGTATTATTTATTGTTTCTAGGCTAATATAATAGGGCTTTTGTTAGTTTTTCAAATGCATCCTAGACTAAAGAAGTTTGTGCCTATGACTTATAGTTGCTGTATTACTGAACTCATTGCGATATTGAACTGCATTGTAATCATACAGATGGTTGGAGCGAAACCCACAATTCTGATCTGTCCTCACTGTGTTTTCTGTCCACAAAAAATGTGGATCTTCTTAACACCTGGGTGCCAGTCTTAGATCCTGTAGCGCACACACTGTGTTTGACACGTGCTGTAGGAAGCTCTCCCACTGGACTCTTGTTTCAGGACTTTTTCCTGGGGGGAGGTTAAATGTTCTGCCACTTACTGTTGTTAAATTGTAGAAATCTGTGGAAATTCAAACAGTTTTGACCATTTAAAAAGCTGCTGTTACAATGTTGTATATTTGCATGTATAGTCAAAATGTGATTATATTGTATTCTGTTTTTACTGTAAATTCCCTAAATTAAAATGGGAATTTGGCAAATGCAAGTTTTTCAGTAACAGACACTGTCGCACAATGAAATAAAAATACTGCCTCGTGCTGAGGTATTTTAAGAGTATCAGTGGAAGACAGTAGAATGAGATGTGGGAATAAAATGCACTGCTTTCCAAAAGCCTTCTGCTTTTCTTATTGTTGCTGCTCCAGGGTGCTCATTTTTGCTTAATTTATAGTTTTTCTTGTGCCTTTATATCATCAAAGTTTCCTCAACATGTGACCACATGCTATAAATGCTGTCATGGACAGAGGGACTAAGGAAGACAAAGGAACACAGTGCTGGGACCTCGGTACAGCTCAAAATTCCTGTGATTCTCAGTGGTGATATTTTTGGTTATATATTTAAGATGATTAAATGTCACTGGTGTAGCTGTTATAACTCTAGAATTAATAAAGTAAGATGATGCTCATTATTAATAGTTCCATTATAAAATGACAGCATTATTAAAGGATACAATATTAATTTAATTAATTTAATTAAATTTAATTTAAGAATACAATATTAATTTACAATGTTAAGTATTTGTATTATCATCTATGTTGCATGGCAGCGCTAGGAGATGATTTAAGCATTAATTTTTACCTGTTTGCTTTGGATGAAAGGTACATAACACGCTGAAACTAGGTTGTGCCAGGCCAGGCTGTGGTCGGTGGTTATTGCCGAATTCATCTTAGAGCTCCACACAAATGTGCCTGCAGGTTAATTTAGAGAACGAGACCATCCTTGTTGTCAGATAATAAATGAACCTGATGCACAATGACTGCTTTGAGAATAAACAGGAATTTCAGTGTCAACACATCCATGAATAACACCTGCTGTAGCACTCCTAGACACGCACGTACACGCACATGCACGCACACAAATACACAGGCAATATGACAATAAAAACCAGACTGGCTATCTTTTTGGAAATGCATTCTTCTCTCTACAAAAGTAAAGAGAGGACAGTTTGTTTTGAGGCAGTTAAGGTGCAGTTAATATTTCTAAGGATAAATTAAAAATTTGCATGCATCACTAATCTTGTATTTGCCATCACTTCCACATGGAAAATATGCAGTAACCTAAAAAGAGCCATCTGAGAAAGAAAGAAATTTTACAGTTTATGAACCAACACTTCAGACCCCTGCAAATGTCCAGGGATAGTTTATTGCCAGTGTTTAATAGCCTCTTGTAATTCTGTTTGCTGCAAAAATGCCTGTTTGCTGCAAAGGCTTTAGTATGCAAAAAGGTGCAAGCCCTTCAGCTCTGGTCTCTAAATTAACATTTGAGCATTTTGCTGCTAATCATGGTGAAGGGTTAACACCTTAACCCTCTATGCCTGTGTCGTTTATAATTTCACATATATTTTTGAGATTTCTTCTGTGTTTTTCTAACTAGAGTCTCTAAGTGCAGTGGAGGCAATCAACTGCTCTCAATGAGCTGCTGTATTCATGCTTCAGTTGCTTGTTGAAGGTTGTCAGGAAACTTTTCACTTCAACCCCATTCCTGTCAGGAATTGATGAGCATGCACATGCCCTCTTTCCTCATCCTTTGTTGCCGCTGTATCTTTTTTCCAGTGTCCATCCTGAAAATCTCTGCAAGTTATGGAGGACTTGACACAGACGCTTCTCCTCCTTTTTTTTTTTTTTTTTTTTTTTTTTGTAGAAAGGCAGGGAAGGGATAGACCAGAAGGATCTTGAATGTCCAGATTGCTTCTTTCTACCTTTGTGCATGTTTCTGCCCACCATCTCCCTGCATCCCAGATCCCTATATAGCTCAGCCCTGGCTGTGTCCCAGCTTCTCGTGGAGCTGTGCCCGGGCTGTGTCCCAGTGTCCTGTGGAGCTGGGCTGTGCACGGGACAGGCTCTGGAGTGAGAGCCCTCACTCTGACACCCAGCCAGCACTGAAACCTGGCTGTGCCTGACCCCTTGGAGATGTATTACACACACAGAACCAGGAGATCTTTTCATAGTAACAATGTTTTAAGTAAAAAGGCTATAAACCTCCTGTTGAGCCAGGCTCAGTTTTTTTATAGGTTGAGACTTAAGAAAGCCAGTCACACTGGCTTTCTTCAGTGCTGGACATTGTATTTGAACAGAAGAGAGGCAGCCTGAGATGAAAAACCAGGTAGAGAGCACAAAAATGCTGCTCAGGGAGGGACATGGGTGGGATAAAGATGGATGGGGAAAATATGTGAGCTACAAATTAGAATGGATGGGGAATATGCGATAGTTTGCATAAAACAAAAATGTCCTTGCATGAAAAACAAAGTGACAGTATTGGAAACCAATGGCCAAAGAGTGAGGTGAATCTGCAGTGGATGCACTTGAATTTGGGCTCTGGAAGAGCACGGCACATGAAGGAGAGAGGCAGAATGAGTGAGCTGGCTGGGGGAAGGATGGCTGCATCTATTCTTTGTGGTTATGTGATCTTTTTTTTTTTTACTGGACATTTGTAAGAAATTTTGCTCTGGCAACATTAATCTTGTTAATAAGTTTGTCTTTTATCAAGTAAAAGCAACGTCAGCTCTGTTCTCAAAATTACCATACTTTCTTTATTAGGTGCTATTGATTTTGTTCCTGCAAAACAAGAAGATCCCAACAATTATTTAACAGAATTCAGGATTTCTCTGATAAAGAGCAATAACTTCTGAAGACGCAGGCCATTTCTTACCTAACATGGGGGTCAAATGAGAGAGAATAATGATTTGGAACTGGCCATAATAGTAAACCAGTCAGGTTTACCAGCTGCTGTAAATAATGATCAGTATCATTAGTAGATAAAATCAGCTAAAGGCTGCCATGTATATCACCATTAACTCCTCAGGTCTTGAATTGTCTTAATTCTGTAAGTGCAATTTTTGTCTTCAGAGTATCTCTGTGAATTTGTCCTTATGGTTAGTTTAATTCCAAACCATGTGCACCTGGTTAAAAGGTAGTAGAATATGGATTTCCCCTTCTATTTCTCAAACCACAAGCTAACTGGGATCTGAAGGGCAGAGAGGTTTTTTTTTTTGTCAATGCATCTTCTTGAGTGAGTGAACATTCAGGAGAACAGATAAAATGTCCAAGTACATATGTTACTACAAACATATGAAAACCAGCTAAATATTTTTTCACAATTTATCAGGAACAAAATTACATTTCCTTAAGCATAGTGGCTGAGAGGTCACTGAGTCTGATTCTTCACTGAATTTCAGAAGGCTGATGCACACAAAACACACCACAACTGACTGCACAGACACACAGTTTTGGCCCTGGGATTTACAATATTTTCCAAAAGAAAAGAGACTGGGGAGCATTTGCCTGGCACCATGGGAGAAATTGCTTGACTTAGGGAAACTGGGATGCAGGTCTCTGTGAAGAATCACTGCCAAGCCAGCAGCACATTTCCAGGATTCCTGAGACAGGACTGGATTTTCAATATTGCTCAGCATTTTTTTTTTGGGGGGGGGGGGGGTTTTTAGTGTGTTTTGTTTGTTTGTTTGTCTTTGTTTTGTTTTTGTGTTCTTTTTTGTTAATAGGTATTATGAATGAGCAGAATCATCTGTAATACCTGGCCATGTTCTGGGGTACCTTCTGAGTGCTGAACTCTTCATCCAACAGCTGGATGTTGCAGTGGCTTGATAAAACCAGTACAATTTCATTAATGCTGCATCCAGCTCTGTCATCCAACACAAGCAGAATACTTTATTTTTCTGTCTGGGGAATCTACTTAACAGTGATTAAGTATGCTTGTATACTCATAAAGATCTTTTATAGCTGCTCCAAATATTCATCAGGAAAGAAGCTAAGCAATAGCTAACTGATGTGGAGGATGAAAATGGCAGCTAGAGCTGCTTTTTCAGTGGAAGGTTTTGCTACCCAAGTTTTAGACTTCCCTCATCTTTATCTGCTTCAGTCCCTTTCCTCAAAATCTGCTAATTTTGTCTTGACAGCTTTAGTGCTGATCTGGAACCACTACTTTTCTTTCTGAAAACTTCACCTCTGCCTCTCCCTGTCACTGGTCAGGTAGGGCACAACACCCAGAGACCTTTGCTTGGAACACACCAGCAGCCAGCAGACAAAAAATGTCAGATGCCACTTTCAGGGTCAAAAATAAGGACACATTGTTCTGTACTGGAGTTTCATTACATATTCATTCAGATTCATACTCATCATGAAAAGCACAGTGAGTAAGACCTTCACAGCCAAGAAGGCTTGGCTGCATCTCTGCATTAAAAACATGGTATAAAAATAGAGATTATTTTTTAGTGGTGCTCCTCTTTGTGTTTAGTATAGATCTGATGTGTTGGCACATAAATTGGCAAACTTTGAAGACTCAGCTGTGATGTGAACAGATTCCTAGGTGGCACTATAGAGCAGTCACCACAACCCTTCCCAATTGCTATCAGAAATGCTGTCATTGGTTGCACTACAACATTTCTGCATTTTTTGCCTTGACCAAGCCTTCACTTAGTAGGCCATGAGCCTAAATGAAAGAATTTTGCTACCTTAGGGGCTCACTAGTGTCCAGTGTTCCACTTCCCCAAGCCAAGGAGAGTGTTAGCAGCGGGTTTCAGGATTATTTCCTATCCCACCAAGTGGAGATCTGTGCTTGAGAAGCTAACGCTCAGAATTCCAGCAATGCAAAGCCAAAGAAAGAGCCCCTCTGCCCCAAATCTATTTATTGACATTTCTGTGGCAATACAGCTGATGGTAAAAGCAGCTGCTGCAGGAGAACGCAGTTTTTGTCAATTTGGCATGCTCCATGGCACTGTGTAGCATCATGACACCAGGGAAGGGCTACCAGCTGCCAGGGCCATGCTGGCACCCTCAAACATGCAGAGATGTGACTGCTGAGGCTGTTGGAGAGTCACTCTGGACACCAAAGCTGCATGGGTGAGTGTTCTCCTGTGGGGTCAGGGGTTTGCTCCTTTCCAAAGCTCCTTATAGGGAGCTGACACATAACAACTCAGTCCCTCCCCATGAAGGGTAACAGGTCAGCTCAGCTGTAAAGTGGTGTGGTGGTGGAAACAGCACAAATTTTACCTGTGCAGTCCAGATAGGCTATTACCACAGTAAAATTCTTCCTGTATTTTTTTTTTCCCCAGACATAGTTGCCTTTATGCTTCTGAAAGGAAATATGCAAATGCACTAATAGTTTTTATAGAAGAAAATACTTATTTCAAAAGAGAGCTCCTGCAGGCAATACAACACCTGCTGAGATTGCAAAATCATTCAGTGTATGGAATGGATTAGGTTGGGGGCTGCCTTATTTTCATTGCCTTCAAAGTGGCTGGGAAAACGAAGATGTAAAGGTAAGGGCTGTAATAAAGAACGAGCTCCGTAAAGCAGCTTCGCTACAGAGAACCTTCAAACCCATTTGAGAATGTCAGGGATTTGCCATTATTCTTGAAGCTGACTTGACAAACAATTCTGGCATCTTGACAGCTGAACCTTAGAATAAAAAATGTCACAAATTCAATCTCCTTCTAGATAAGGAGTAGCCAGCTGATTCCCAGGGTGCAGGCAGCGCTGATCCGCCCTGCTATCGGTGAGCTCTGCTGCAGTGGGATATCTAATTTAGGTAAGTGCATTTCCAGCATTAGGGTGCATAAAGTCTGATTGTGAGTGGCTGCCAGTAGAGACACACAGGATCGGTTTTGCAGATTCATGCAAAAAACTGCTCTCATTTTAACTAAAAATGCTAAGCTTGAGTAGTAATATTAAAGTATTATAAGCTATCTGGGAAGAAAGAAAGCCAAAGGAAGCAAAAAAACCTAGAGGCCTACAGACACATTTCCGAAGGTTTACAGTGCTGTTACTCTGCATTTTTCAATCAGAATAATGAATAAATATTTGAGCAATAACAAGAAGGACATATATAATTTGGATTATTTTAAATCTGGTGCCACTATCTGATCCAAATGCAGGTGCAGGGAGCCCACAAGGGTTTGAGCCATGGGCATCCCAGTGCATCTCAGTACTTTCAAGACTGGAGAAATCCATCACATACAGGGATCTGTGAGGCTGCAAGTAAATAGATCTGCTGCCTTGTTTTGTCTTTCTGTACCCAGATGAAATTTAAAACTTCACAACCATTTCATTTGCTTCCTCTTTTCCTTCAGGAAATATCTCCCCACTTTTTTTTTTTTTTGGTGACAGTGACTCAACTGGCATTCACATTACAGTATTGGCAGGAAAGATTATAAAGAAAAACAAAAGAGTACTGTAGATTTATATTTTTACCACAGTGTCCAGGTTAATTTATCAATATATTTTTTTCCTGCTAACTTGCTTTCTTAAAGGTGAAGATTTAGATGAGCCACTCCATTTGCTTTGGTCTATTTCCTATGTGAGATAAAATTAGACAATCCACCAAAGTTGGCATTTTTGTTACACCAGTTGTGACAGGCGGTGCTGTGTTCCAGGGCTGGTGTCTATGTTTAAAAAAAGTCCACTAGACTTGGACTATAGCCAGGTTTTCCATTGCTGGGACCTTTTCAACTGTAAATAGAATTGCACTCCCTCTGAAATTTTGCTGTCACTCACTTTTGTAAGAGGACACATGAGTATTTGGGGGTTTCATCTATTGATTTTGGACTGTGGGTTACTTCTGTATATTCAGTGAGATCAATGGGCTTCAAAACAAGCAAAGAGCGGGTTAACTTCTGCTACACTGACATGGTCCCATAATGCCAATGAAATTGATTGGCAAAAAGCTGTTTCAGGACAAATAGTTCCCTCATGATCTATAAGCATCTCTCCCAATGAGGAGATGATGGACATAAAACTGCAGAGTTTTCTGGTGTGGCAGCAGAGAGAAGCATAAAAAACTCCTGGTAGGGGAGTGTGATTTTATATACCTGTCTTAGGGGCTGCTGAGGTGCAGCTCAGGATTTTTGCCTTGTTTGTTATTATGTTTGTTCCATTCTGGAACAGTTCCTTGTAGGAATTGTTGTCTACCTGTATTTAGGGATGTCAGAAATTGAGAGATTTAACTGACTGTTTTTATCTTGGTGCTACATGGCTTGATGCCACTTTGTCATTAGTTTTCACCCCACTCCCTGTGTTCACAAACACTGTGCTGGGAGATACCTGCCTCTTGAGTTCAGATGCACTCTGCAAGTCATGAATCTGCTATCTGGCAAAATTCAGGGGCTGGAATGTCCAAGGCAGGAAATGGGGATTGGATGAACTCAGTGGGGGCTAAAAACTTCCTCAATCAGTGCCAGATCCACTTGAGGCAATAAGTGCCCTTCTCCTTCTGACTGCCCATTGACAGGTTCCTCATCTCAGTCACCCATCTTCTTTGTAGCAGCATCTAAAATCATTAATCTTTAGTTTAGCTGAAAGTTGCATTCTTTTATTCTTCACTGTTCTGCTGCATTTCATAATGTCAAATCTCAGGCTGCTCTTGCACTGCTGACCCTTCCAGCCATATTTACACTGCAAGTGGTGCAGAATTATCATGACCACTCAATGCCATCTAGGGCAGACTGTCCTCTTCCATATTTGGCCTTTAGTTGGGTCTCATGTATAACTATCATTCTCATTATATTTTTTTCCAAGTAGAATGATCTGATATAATGGGAGGATTGTGCTATAGCTCTGGGTTCAAAGTAAATAGAAATGTCCTTGACACAGGAAGCATTAAACTGGTGTCATTTGCTGCCAAAGGATGCAGTGGAAGCTGAAATTTTCCTTTATGTCAAAGGTACATGGAAGAGAACTCCTTATATTCATGTACTCCAGGTACCTGAAGGTTAATAAATACAGAAAACCTCATATAAATCAGGAAGTTCTTTGAGGTTGAAATATGTTCAGTCTGGGAGAGTATTCAGAGGATGTACCATGCACAGCCTCCTGCTCTCATCCTGGGAATCTGTTCATGGTGCTGATGAGAATGGGATACCAGGCAAGATAAACCTTTGGTTTGATCCAGTATGGTCATTTGTATGTTTTCTTTAATGCATTCTCAAGGAGGAATATCTATAAAAGTTTATTCAAGATGCACTCCATCTTCAAAAGTCTTATAAATCCTGTCCTTCAGCAATTTACTTACTCTTACTCTGGTACATGAAAAGAGTGACTCAACATAGTTAGAAGTAAAGAAAGGTCATTGCAAAGGCCATTGAGTTTTGCTGAAAAAGTTCACCAGTACTAACTGCTTTCAAGTGTGTGACCTGCTGGATTCCCTCACCTCCTATGCTATAAAGCACCACAGTAATCACAAAGGGACACATCATATCTGTCATTATTGCAGGCAATGCCCACTTACACCGTGTTCCTGAGAGTGAGAAAATATCTCCTGTAAGTGAATGATGTACCTGGTCCAACACTCCCAAGGAGCTACTACACAATCCCCAGTTTACAAGCACAACACAAAGCTGTGTCAATAGATAGTCACCAAAACCTCCATTTTACTTCTTCCATCCATCATTTCTACAAAACTCAAATGGAATTGGGTTGGTGTCTTGCTCTGCAGCACTAAGGTCTTAAATGCTTCCCCTTTGTTGTATCCACCATTTGCTTTCTGCTTCCACATCCTTTGCAAGCATCAGCTCTTTGCATTGCATGATGATAGATGTGCTTCAGGGTGGGGCACAAAAAGTACTCTGAAGTTGATGAAAATTAGGATCTGGAGGATTGCATGGCTAGGTCTTTTGTATGGCAACAGAGGAGAGTTTTAAAACAGCAAAATTCTTTAGTAAATCAGGTGGAAATGGAAATCTGTAACTGCATCTCTGAAATAATCCCAAGAGTACAATAGTAAAATACTTCTATTGATTGTATATATTTTAATTTCATGACTCACACTTGATCTGATTTGAAACTATTAGATTCAATGACAGTTTCATTCACATGGCTGGAAGATCTGTTTAAAGCACTAACAGCTGAACAGAAGCAGGCTGAACACTCGAAAGGCATAAAAAAGCCAGTGGTACAAAACCTAGTTTAAATTATTCCTCCACCCCTATATTAAGGTGACCAGCCCCTCCCAGGAGCCAAAGGAATATCTATGCTGAATGGCTGAGGTTCAGGTTTTCCTGGGCTGTGTGTAAACAACAGGGCTGTGAAAAGCAGGACTGGGGCAGTGATGTGTTGCATCTGTGACTTGATGTGTTAGGAGCTGAATCCTCTCCACTCTGGCTAAGCCAGCCAGCTCAGAGCTCAGCACTTGTCTCCCGTGCCTGGAAGAGAACTGAGACAGTCATTATAGCAAATTTCTAACTGCTGCAATGGTTGGATGCACTGATGGAAACTGGGAGTAGGACTGGGGTTCTATAGGTAGTTGGTGGTCTGATGACAGAAGATTCACAGACTGTGGACTTTAGAGACAGGCAGCTGAGTTTTCTCAGGTCAGTATTTCTGTAAACACCATGTCTGTGTGTTTGTGTTTCTCCTTGGACATGTAGTTTTAACTTTTTCCTTGTGCTTTTGTAGTAAACGTACAAAGATGTAACTTTGTAAAGTAATTGGCACAACACCAAATGGATTATGCCAACTTTATGGAGTGGAAGGGCTCAGGAATAATTCAGTCTTGTGGATTGCTAATATTTGGAATTTTCATCCCAGATGTATCTGGAGGACACAGACAAAAGGAGGTCCCTAGTGCATTAGGCTCTGCTCATACAAGAGATGGTCTCAGGCCAAAGACTTGGTAATCAAAACACAATGTTGAATGATCCTCTCCAATTGTATGTGCTACTAGAAGATAAAACTGCATCAAGTGCATAATAGAATTGCCTGCACTTCACAAACCTGTCAGGGCAGATAGATAGCATTGCCTCATCTAATACCAGGTTCCATCTGTGGGTAAGTCCTTATTAGTAGAAGACATTATGCAATATTCCTTAACAATTCATAAGAATTCATATCTGAAGAGAGGAAGATGAAGTAATGAAGAGAAATCACAGGTGTAGAAGTATGATAAAGAAGGTGCAGCGAGTCCTCCTGTAAAGCAGCCACCAGATGTTCTTTTACTCTGTGCAGAAAAGCCCTCCCAGCCCATGGTGAATTGTGTGCAGCAAAACGCTCAGCCGAGCTACCTCTCAGGGTCACACTGTCTGGGGCTCTGCAGCAATGAACTGAGCATACATATTGCAGATAGAACGTGGTGCTGGGACTTCTGACAGCTCTTTTTACTCTTTGACAGAGGAAAAAAAATAACCTGCCTCTGACTGTGAACCAAGTAAGAGAGAATAAAATGTGGGGTTTTTTTTGAACATGCTTCAGAGAAAGACTCCTGCTTGTGGAGTTACTGATCACACAGACTTGAGCATGTATAAGCATGACTTACTTCAGAGGATAAGTGGAGTGTAAGTGGTAAACAGCTTTTTTTTATGTGCTTCTTGTTTAGTTTATGGGAGTTTCATAGATTACTCCAATGGGACCAAACAGAACAACAATGAGGGGTTATTTGAAGAAATCTGGTGAATTTCATGCTTTGATAAAAAAATGTTTTACTCATTTCACTGGTAGGTATTAGTCTATGCTGTACTTACATACTGTAAATCTCTTGTGTTTTGGAGGCTGTCTAGTAACTACATTTCAAAGATAGAGTTTCTGGGGTAACTAAACACAGAAAGAGAGCTACAGGATGTAGAGGACTTAGGTGCATTCTCATTAGCTATGCAAAAATTACCAAATGGCAAACTTCAGACTTTAGACAAAATACCATGGGCACCAAATGAACAACAGCGCTGAAACAACAGCGTCTTCAGATTCACTGCCTTCATTAGCATTTACTATGTTAGCAGGTCAGCATTTACTATGTGGCAGCCTGACCCTCCAGCTCCTGCACTTTAGCATCCATTGCTCTCCCGAGCCACCTACAGGCCTGCGTCCCTCCTCGGAGCAGAGGGCTCCACCAGGCAGCAGGGAGCCTTGAAAATAGGTACTGCCTTGCTCAAAACCTTCCTCAGGGCTTTGAAGTTCTTGTTCCTCCTCCACAAACTGTGTTGTGGCACTTCTGGGTTAGTCTGCTTTGGGGATTAGTGTACGAGTTACTCTCAATAGCTCCTTATTGTTTTTGGGAAGATTACCAAAGGTACGGATTGCCTTAGGTGCAGAGACAGCTGAGGCAGATCTGTGTGACAGCATTGGATTACTTGGATTGATTTACATGGGTGTAGCACCATGTGAACAGAGCTGCACTTCTCCTGAGCTGCCCAACCCACATGTCTGGCCTCAAAAGCCCTGGCAAGGCATATTTCTGTACAAGGAATCAGGTACCAGGAATCTACTATTCCTGATACCAGGGAGCATGCTAGGAGACCTATAGAAGTCACTACCCAGACACCTATGACAGTATACTTGCTGTCCTTGTCGCAGACAACTGTTTCTACATCATGTAATAATGTATTCTCCAGAAGCAAGTGAAAATGGATGTGAGAACCATTTGCTGTAGATGGAGAGTGATGGGATAGTGACCATCAGAAAGTTGCCACAAACAAACCAAGTTTGCCTTCTCCAGAGACTCCCTCTGTAGTCCTAAGTCTGGGGATGTCCATGAGAGAGGAAAAAGCTCTCAGTGGGGTCAGGCTTAAGGTTTCTATTTCCCAGTCCTTAGTGTCAGAGGGTTTGGGAATTTAAAGACTGGAGCTTGAGTCCACATAGGAGGACTTGCATTTTGTGAGAGACAGCAGAAGGTTGTCCTCTGCCCAGGGAAGCAGCAGTATTGCTCTGTCATGGCTGAGCACTGCAAATCTGTTTCTTTGTGTCCAGCTGTTTTGCTGTGTTCTGCAGCAAACGCAGCTCCAGCTCTCCCCTTCCCTTCCTTTAGCCACAAGCATGGCAAAGGTGTGTGGAATTTAGAACAGCAGGTAGCTCTTCCACTTCATCTGATATGTGCTGGAATCTATTGTGTTGCAGTACGGTGCTATGCTCCAGCCTCAGATTTTCCTGCATTCTCCACAGCTTTTCCAGTCTCTGATCCTTCCCGAGTGTTTATGTGAAGCCACTTGTGATTTCTCAAATATGTCTCTGCAAAAGAATACGCTCCAACTAACAACAAAAAAAAAAAAGTTCTACACTCTAAAAATAAGATGAAATTTTAAAAGGGCTATAAAAAACTGTGTCATTGGCTGGCTCTGGATGATCTCCATGGAAGAGAGAACAATATTCAATTTGTGTAAAACCCCAAGTTCTTTTCAAAAGGAGCTATAGAAAATTGTTCAGCGACACAATGTAAATTAGAAAGCCACAAACACAGTTCATACTTGAATGAAATTAATTCACACAGGATACAGAAAATATGGCATAACTACAGCACCACTCTATTTTTTTTATACTACCAAAGCTTTTATTTCCTTTGAAGATTGATAATTGTAAGGAATACAGTACTTTTTCCTTCTCATGAAGAATAACTCTCCCCTGTCTCTCTATGTTGCACGGTGTATTATCTGCAAATGATTAAAGCTGGCCTCCTGTCCCTTTGGGTGTTTTCAGAGACTGTCAGTGTCTCCAATGGGCCGATGTTGCCTAGAAGAAGACTCTGTATATGACCATAAAAACACCCTATTTATCTTCAAAGAGAAAATCAAGAAGGTTTGACTGATCTCTTGATTATTTTGGTTTCCCTGTAAAAGGGTTTGCTTTTATTTAAATAATTTTTAAAAATAAAATAAAGCAAAATACAAATTTCTGGCATTATTATCCCTGCAGGATTGCTACCAGGTTCACATGGTCATTCTACCTATGATGTTCCTACCTGCTGAAATTTTATTAATCTAGGGTCATTGATTCAAAGTAATATCAGGCTGTTTACAGTGACCTGAAAGTGTTCCAGGAAGCTTAGGCAGTACCAGGTTTATCTTTCAGAACACTTGCCCTTTCAGGAACAAAGCCCCCATTTTCTAGCAGCTCTATGAAAAAAAAAAAAAAAAGATGGAAGCACCCTAATTCATTTTTCCTGACGGATCAGAACAGAAACTAAGAGAAACACATTTGGGTTATGTGCCCTAGTGCTAGTGCTAGGAAAATTATGTTTCTAATGCATTCTTGTGGCATTGCTTCAGCAGAAAGAGGAAACACTCACTGCAGAAAAGTCATCCTTCTCATCCCTGCATGTGAGACTTCACAGCTTCCCTGGCTTTGCAGCCTCATGGTCTGGCACTGCAGGCTTCTCCTGGTAAGAGTGGCAGGACAGGACACGGAGGATTGCTGACAGCACCCATTTTTTAGTAAGATGTAACAAAATGTTCCCACTCATTTGGAGGGCTTGTGCCTCTGTGTGACTATGCAGGAAATAAGGAGATGGTCCAAAACTTGCTTGAAACATATTAATTATAGACTACAGCCAAGACAGGAACTTCAGCCATACGTAATGTGAAATTTGAAGAACTAGAAGCAAAATTTGGCTTTGTCTGCCTTATTATTTGATCTGGCTGATTTTTTTTTTTTTTTTGTATTCTAACAGTATTTTTAGTTCCACAGAAGGGGCATTGTGATTAGCCTCTAAGGGATTTTGTTGACTCTCTATTCTGTGGTTTAAAAAGATGAACCTGGAACTGCTAATGATATCTAGGATTATTTCAGTCCAGTCCTTAGTCCCCTTCACTAATTTATGAAGTTCCAGGTTTGGGCTCTTTGCTGCTACTGAAAAGAGCTTCAACTCTCCAATTATGAGAAACTTTGTTCTCATTTCTAGCTTCCCCCCCCCCCCCGCCCCTTCTTCTCTCTCAGTAATTAAATTCTATTTCTAAATAATGGATAACAATTTACAGTTTAGCATATCTGTGCCCCTGAGACATTGAGTCCACCTGCTCATCCTGTTCTACACCATGTTCACTGGTAACAACTGAAGCTGAAAGTTTGGATTAGTCCTGAGTTTATGCCCAGTTATTCAAGTGCTTCTAGTCTCTCAAACTACAATAGTATTGAGGGGTTTTTAACATTGTTGTACAACTTTTATTGTGGGACATCTTTGTCTTCTATGCTTCCTATACTTTTCTTGAAAGAAAAAAAAATAACAATTTGGGGAAAATAATTTTTCAATATCTGGAGGTTTGGGGTGTGTGGAACTGTATTATTTAAATGGTCAAAAAATAAATTCAGATTGGCAACATCTGAGCCTTGGCAGGAGATAGATCTCAATTATGCCTCAGCCTGACTAGGACCCAGAAATCAGTTTTTTTCCCCTAAATCCCCCTAAGGGCTTTATCAGTTGGTCTACACTGAGAATGTCTCATAGATACCGACAAGTCTGATTTCTCTATGAGTTTTATGCTGGCAGCAGTGTTCTCCTACAGGACAGCAAGAGAAGGTCTCATTTTCTCCTCTGTAGACAGCATTTACATTTGTGAATTAACTAGATAACTAGGATTGAGAGCAGAGACAAGTATAAATGACTTCCCATTACTAACAAGAAAAGACAAAACTGCTTCCTCTTGTGTTCTTTAAGAGAGGTGGAACGTCTTCCTTCTTGAATTCCTATATAGCTTCAAAAGCTCCTGGTGGGGGGATATTCAAATTGACATGGATTTAGATCCCTCCTTGGGTAGAGGAAGAGGTTAATTTTTGTGACCCACTTCTGGGGTGAATGATCCAACCTTTCAAATATACTGGTGATCCCATCACCACCTAGTGCTCCTGCTCAAGAGAAGACTGAGCAGTTCTTGCTATGAATACCTGTTTTCAGAAGGTATTCTTTTAGGGCTCAGGATACTGAGTGTAGGAGCTTCCTGTCTTTTCACTTAGCACAAGCTGCTGACACCCCAGAAAGGCATGAGATTTCCCTCTGCACATTCCTGTTTGGTGGCTTGGCTTGGTGGCCTAAGATGGGCTCTCTGCCTTGAACACTGGATGCTCTGGCACCTCATGACACATCTGACTGT
Organism: Chloebia gouldiae; assembly: GCA_003676055.1. NCBI lineage: Eukaryota > Metazoa > Chordata > Aves > Passeriformes > Passeridae > Chloebia > Chloebia gouldiae. The sequence goes on along the minus strand of QUSF01000002.1, from coordinate 59,006,761 downwards.
CCCTATTCCCTCAGTAACAAATTCGGGCACCAAATCAGAGACTGGAGTCAACTTTGGAGCTGGTGTCATGAATTAATGTTTTATGTCACTTAAGAAGGGACAGGGCAGTGGAGGGGAGGGTGGCCATGGACCAACACAGCAGGTCCCTGCACTTAAGATCTTTCTTGTATTTTGCTTTGCTCTCACTGTTTCTTACAAAATTGGGAAATAGACATTTCAGAAATAATGAGAAAATGGTGAGGATCAACTGCATCTGGAGCCACTAGAAAGATTTCAATCTGCAACTCCACAACCTGGAAAAAGTAAGACAGGACAACCTTCAGAGAAGAGCCTCATGAGGAGCTTCTAGACAGATAAAAGGTGTTACAATACATGTTCCATTATGGAGCCTGCCTTTCTATGTGTTCTACAGCCAGAATTTTGGTGATTATTGTGTGTAACTTTGGGCAGAGATGATGGCTTTTAAAAGCTGCATTTAACCTACTTTCCTTTCCAAAATGATACTGATGTGAGGACATTTGTCACAGAATCCTTTCTGTGAAAACAATGAAGAGAAAAATACCCTTTTTTTTGAACCTAGACGCACTCATGCAATTAAAATACCTGCAGCAGGAGTGATGTGGTTTAACTCAAGTATATTGGGGTACTGACAGCAACTGAGTGTCACACAGCTGCTCACTCACTCCCCCTGCCCCCTCGGTGCAATGGGAAGGAAAATCAGGGGAAAAAGGTAAAAATCCTGGGTTAATAATTGAAACAAAATAACATTATAATAATGATGATGATAATGATAATAATAGTAATAAGAAGAAGACAAAGAGATACAAATCCCAAGAAACACAATACAGTTGCTCACCACCCACCAGCAAATTATTTGTCCATCCCCAAGCATTAGTTGATCTCTCCCAGCCAATTCCCCACAGTTTTTATACTGGCCATGATGTTCCTCGGGATAGAGTGTCCCTTTGTCCAGTTCCCATCTCTGTCCTGGTCATGGTCCCCCCCAGCTTCTTGTACGCTTTCTTCCTGGCAGTCCATGGGAAACTCAGCAGTCCTTGACTTAGAGTAAGCACTGATCAGCGACATCGGTGTGTTAGCAGCACTCTCATGCTAAATCCAAAACACAGCACTGTACCAGCACCTAGGAAGAAAATTACCTCTATTCCAGCTAAAATCAAGACAGGGACACTATATTTTATTTCACTTAAAGGATTCACTCCACTTTTAAAGTGGAGTGTTAAAAATTAAACGAGTGCACGTAACTAAGGAGCTGGGGGAAAAAGGAAGCGCTTTTTAAATCTTTTTTTCTTTCACTTCTGCCTGGCAGAAAAGCCGGGCGCGCCGCGACGGCCAGGCGGCGCCAAGCCCCTCCTTGCGAATGGGGAAGGGACCGCGAGGGAGCCTCGACCGGAGCGAAAGGCGGAGCGCGCCTTGCGCTGCGGGGCTGTCGGCGGCAGATGCTCTCCACGGGCACCCCAGGATGCGCTTGCTTGCGCCTGGCAGGGCATCCTCAGCAAGCCAAGTATGAGTTTTGGGTACATGCTAAAATAACACCGTCACTTTTCATTGTTTGATGGAGGATAACGTTCTTCACACTAAGCATTTTAAGCAAGTACAAACACAATAACTTCTTCTTAACTCCTCATCCTTTCCCACACGTCTGCAGGAGCTGGGGAAGCACAATGCTGCTGGAGCACCAACAGGCCTTTCTGTGTGTCACAGCAGAGGTGTGGAGGGGACAAATGGGTTCCATGAGTTTGCTGGGTTCAGAGCCCTAATCTGCTCCTAAATAACTAGCACACAAAAGTACTGAAATTCAAAAAGCTGTCACCCCAGCTAAAATCTTGCCATCAGCCTAGCTTGCCAAACCATAGAGGCCCAGGACAGGTCATTTACTTGTGGGTTTAGACTGGTAAGTAAGTCCAGCTGCCAACTGCTGGTTTAAAACTTCCTTGAATGTGCTGGTGGGGAAGGTGTTGGGAAGCCTGGAGAAAGATTTTCACATAGGTAACAAAAAGAAGAAAGGAAAAGGTTTGGAAGGAGTTCTTGTAGTTATGCATGCCAGGTCTCAGAGGTGTTTTGGTTTAGGCTTAGGGTTACAGTTAGGTTTGAAAAAAACCACAAAGCTCCAGGGACACTGTGACTACAATAGGCATGCCAAGGGGAGCATGGCACTGCCACAACATTACTCCCTCCCCATCTTGCTCTGTGGCACCACCTATGTGCTGGGAACCTCAGGAAAAGGCTGCTTTTACTGCTCTGCTTAGGGTTAGGGTCCAGGTTTACATTAGAAATGTATGGAATCTTTGGATGTTCTCAGGCTTTACTGCAAAAGCCTAGTAATATGGCAGTCACCAAGTCCTTAATATTGCAGATGCTTTGACCTGTGCTTTGTCACTCTAAACAGATTTCTTCATATAAAGCCTCTCTGAGAAATCCTTGGTGACATGATTTACTTTTGCATCATGGACTGTTTTCTGGCTGAGTCCCTGTTAAACTCACAAGCATATTTGGGAAAAGTATAAAATCAGATGAAGCAAAGCACATCCTTCAGTCTCTTGGTATTACCTATTCTGCACGTGGACACATAATCCTTCTGGGTCTGAGTTTGTAGAGTGGTTGAGAAGAAAAATCTTTCCTTTACTTCCACTTGTCCTGAAATCCAAGGGTACCCCTGTCTGGCTTGTGGCAGTGTGACCAGAGGCCCCTGACTCAGTACTGCAGCCCATCCAGCAAGAGCTCATCCACAACTGCTCATTCCCCCCTCTTCCATAAAGGATGACTCTTCTCTCTGAATATGAATGTGTCCTCAGACTCGAGTTTGTGCTGGCCTGCTTGCAGATGGATAAACTGTTGGGTGAACAGCTGGGTGTCTGTGTCCGAGGTTTCCCTTCAGTTTGCTAATGAGAGGTTTCCTGTAGGAGAAAATTCCCATGGATGTTGGACACATCATAGATGAAACTACTCAAGTAGACAAACTAGCTAATGCTATGTAGTGTGAGGCACTAATTTTGATGAATGGAAATCAGGCAAGATTATAAGCAGTCCCTGAGACAGGATGCAAAATCATGAGCTAGCCCTCCCAAAGAGGTTTCATTTGGAAATAAATACAAATGGATGGATGAAAGGGAGTCTGAGCACTGTGTGTGCTCATTTGTGATTAGTTACAGGGCCAAGACTGCTCCAGGTTTATGCAGTAGCCTGAGTTATGTATCACATTCATGCTTCTTTAGAACAGCCTATCTGATTTAGCCTTCTAAAATGATGTTGTTACTATTATTATTATTATGTCATATTATATTATGTATTGTAATGTATTTATCTGGGAGACATCCACTTGGTTTATGTTTTTAGATATTGAAATAACAAGTGGATTAAACACACTGCAAGTTTTTGCCTCTGAAGGTGTGCTCATTATAGATAGACCAGAAGGTTCATGCTGAATCTGCCATTTCCATTTTTGTTCTTTTTGCATTACTGACAAGCTGCAGAGGAAAAAAGGTGACTTTGAACTGGGCTCTGAAACTTTTAAAACCTAGACAAGTAACTCAGAAATGGAGTACTGAGAAAAAAGGTAATGAACCGTGGGGTTCAGCATAATTCAGAGTAGCCAAATTCTCAGTCATCTGCTCTCCTTGAAACTCTGACTGACAAGTATCTGGCTCTCCACTTCCTCTTGCACTGTTGGCAACATCTTTAAAATGTTAAAAAGATAAAGCAGATTTAGTCTAACCATTTGATAATTTTGACTTTCCACTCCATTTGTGAAGATTTTCACATTCAATGAACAACTTCCTTTGGTAGGCTTCCCTCTGCATGGGAAGACTCGAACATCCTTGGTTTCTCTAAGGCACAAAGGGCCTGGACTCCAATCCCTCCCTCTGAGAAAGCAAGAGCTTTGGAAAGTTAGAGACTTCTCATATTGGGGTGTTCATGAACCCACAGACAAGACCTCAGGGGCTGCCCTGGCCTCACCACACAGTAGTGTGACACATTTCTGCCAAGCAGTTCTCATGGATCAGAGAATGAATCAATGGATTTCCCCTGTAGCTCCTGGTGTTTGTTATAAGAAGCTGCAATGTGTCTTGGCAGCCAAAATGCTCCTGCTTCCCTCAGAGAAGGAAAACTGCCCGAGGCAGAATCTGAGTCCCTGCATGTATTGCACCAGGCAGACCAAAGCTGAGAGAGATTTGGGGAGCTTTCTAAACACTAAACATGCAGTAATAGAGGTAGAAATAGAAAACAGGAAGTAAAAAAGATTGGTTTGCCTGAAGCCCTAGTGAAGTGTGTTGCAACCTAAGGATTAAACGCTAAATCCCTGTCCTGAATCTGAACTGCTAAGAGTTTTCCATCTCTAACTGAAGGTACATTGGTATTCCTACTGTGCTTGTTGCCATGAGATTTCTATTTTTAATAGATAATATTTACACTATATACTTCAGGTGCTCAGCTTACCTGAATTTCTACCATGCACACTGATTTTTGATGTTTCTTTGCTACTAGGACTGGAGAGCACACTGGATCATGGAGTAGTGAGATACCCTTGGTGAGACTTCTAGGACAAGGCTCTTTCCAGCTAACACAGTGTGGGATCTCATGTGCTCTCTTGCAAAAGAGACAGAAAACAAGTAGTAATCAAATCAGACTGAAAGTAATCTTAGCCATCTGTCCTGTGTCATGGTGACCAGAAGTTAGGAGATAAGCAAATTTACAAACCTAGTCTCAATAAAGTTGCTTGGTTTGGTCTTTATTTGTATTTCCTGGGAACTCTGATGGCCTCACTATAGCAGATAGCTTTCAGATAAATGTTAACAAAGTTATGTCGAACAGATCTGCCTCCTTACTAATGAGAAACAGAACAGTGAAAAGGTAGGGAAAACAAGCCACAACTGGTCCATTGACTTAATGGATTTTGATTATTGCTATTTACTGGAATATTTGGCATTGGATCAGCCATGAGCAAAATGCTAATTTTTAACGGAACCAGTAGTAACATGATCACTGAACAATCTACAGAGGATAGGTGGGATGGTTTTGCTTTTACAGGATGGACCTCAAAACAATCATAGTTATTGTGAAAAAATCTAGTAATGAGAGATTCTGCATTGCTGAATGCCACAGAAATATCAGGAAAGTATCAGTTGTTACAAAATGTTCCAGGCATTCAGAACAAAATTTCAGTTCCAGTTCAGTTTATTATCTGCCTTACATCAAATGTAGCACTTAGCCCCCATGCCTGGGAGAAGGTGGAATTTCTATTTCAAATGCTCCAATCCTTGGCAGGAGTGTATAGTGCTCAGTGCAAACATAGGATTTTGGGTACTGACCACCATGTTTTTCAGACTCCTCAGCCCTGGCAGAAGCCATGGATTTTCATCTCTCACATTTTCATGTGGCATTGAGAAGAAAGCTGGCAATTTGGCAATGTCTTCTGAATGTCCTACTTGCTCAGGTTACACAATAGACCTCAGAGAAGCACTAAAATGTCAGGATTATGCAAAGATTTTCTTTGAGGCTAACTAGGAAAGGAAAACTGGTTTTAAGGTTAACTTAAAAACCTTGAGGAAGCCAGAGCATGGCACAAGCAGCAGGGTAAAACATCTGCTGTAATAAGGTACCACTGCCAGGAGAATGGGAATAACAGAGCCTGTAGCAGAGAGACCTAAGGTCAGCTGCAATGTAATATTGCACAGCATTCTGCTGTAGAAGGAGGTTGTAGCTTAGCTCCTCTATGTCATTAGTCTTGGTCAGTTTATTTCTATTATTGGCATTGATGCAATCTTGGGAAAATAAGAGTTCTTTCTGCTCCATAAGCACACTCTGCAACTTGAAAATTAAGATGATTTGAGAAGCATGCTTAGATTGAACTTGTGTTCCTTATGGAAAGGTTTCTATTAAAGGTAATTGTGTAAGGGGTAGAACCAGTCCCTCCTGAGAGACTTGTTTACAAGAAATTTATTTGTTTGCATAATGGAAGCAAGACTCTTTTCTCTTTGCCACACAGATCAATTATGTTTACTAATTGGGTAAAAGGTGATGGCCTTGCCACACCCGTGTGTTGGACCAGAATGTATTTACAGAGATGTGGGACTGTTTTGACAAGGGTTGCAAGGCTGGGTAGTTCTGACATTTGTGTTTTTGACGATCTAGAAGTACAATTGTCCCAAAAGATAAAAATCTGATTAAATATTTGTGAATGCAATGAGAAATTAAGGACGTTGTGAATACAGGAAAGACATAAATGAAAGTAAATAATTGTTTAACTAGTGATGTAAGGTACACAAAGGCATTGTAAACTAGCCATCAAGAGATGAATGCAGTAGATAATTTGGAAGGCTTTTAGGTTCATGCTCACATTCGTGTATTATAAGCAATGAGATCCTCTTTGCTGACAAACCTTTACTTCCTTAGTAGTACAGGAACCTACAGACCAGTTCACTGCTGGTTCCAGAAGCTCAGCAGAGAGATTGACATTGCTGCAGGTGACATTGTTTTAGGCCCTTTCTTAGCAGCTGCAATAAAGTCTCTTTGCAAGCAAGAGACTTAGAGAAAGGAACAGAAGTCAGGTTTCCTATCACTACCCCTATTATTCCCTAATAGTATCTTTGCTTACATTACTTACAGAAAGAGACTGAGTGTCAGCTTCAGGCAAAGGCAAAACTTGTAGCTGTAATTAATTTGGAGCCCTTTGCCAAATGCTGTCATTACTGCATGCTGAAGTTGCTAGTAGGTCTGTGCTGGGATGTAGGCACTCCTCTTTCCCAGCAGGAAACAAATTTCCGGCAAAAAGAAGAGGGTAAAAAACTCCTGCTGTTGCCCTGGGGTATGCACAGGGCCTCTCTGCTCATCTTTAGCATCATTAAACTCCTGATTCAGTGGAACAGAAGGCAACCCTTAAACAGCTTTCACTATTTTCCTTTGCTCTTTGGCTTTACTGCAACCAACTGCACTGCCTGACATTAATTTTGCTGGCTATCTGTTGACAATTGCTGACTGTCCCTTTCTGACCAATAACTCCTGCCCTACTGCCAGAGTGCTTTTTGGCTACAGATTAAAAATGTGAGTCCCAGGGAGACTGGGTGTAGGAGGAAAGAGAGAATAGCATTGAGCAGCAGAACAGACTGCTACCCATCTTTTTCCACAGCTAAGAAATATGGAGGGGTTTAAAATTTTTGGTTGATCGTGAAAGCTCTATGAAGGTTTCTAAACTTTATATTATGCCCTCATTATAAGAATATAATACATATGCTAGATAGGTAACAAACATTTGTTTCCAGCAGTCTGTGAGCTATGCAAGATCAATCTTGCATGACAGGGAAAAGTCCACACCAAGACGTTTTAGAATTTAACCTTAAAAACTATTTAATTGTAAACATAAAATACTTTTAATTGTAAACATAAAATACTTTTTTTAGGATGCATATAATACGTGACAATTTCTTAAAGAATAAAATGTCTCTGTGACTGCATAGGAAAACTAAAGCACATTCAACTCAGGAGAATTATTTTGGGATGTTTGTCTAAGTCAGTTTAGAAGGAGACAAATAGAGCACACTGTGTTTTTAAGTCTAGTGGGTGATTAGTAAACATGTCTCTAAATCACATTACACAGGCTGAGTCCCTCTCATCTCTGTAGAGGTGATGGTGCCTGCATTACTAGCAGCAATGGGTAATCTAAAGAACATAATTCTCCCAGAGGCAGGGTGAGAAATAGATGTACAGCTATATTCTAACAACTCTTTATTTTGCACAGAGAATAATTAAGCAAACTCAGAAACACATAAAACCATTTTCCAATAAAATATTAGTGAAATAAATTTTATCTTTGACAGTTTGCAGAGCAGAGGTAATTCAGGAGGAGCACTGGGCTAAGAGTGAAATGGCTATTCAGAGCTTAAAAGATCAGAAGCCTTCAAGGTGGCAGAGGTTGGGAAGGGCAGGACTGAGAAACCTGAACACTGGTGGAGAGGGCTGCATCTCAGCCCAGGAAAGAAGTTTGCAAGAGCAGAAGCACCTCCCTCAACCCATGCCTCACCTGTGGCCAAGAGCAAAGGAGAAGTGTAGAAAAAGTCTCACCATCATGCCCTGGGATTTTTCTGTGCTGTTTGGGTTGATGACACTTGATGTACAAAATAGGAGTCTTTTATTTGATTCTCACCTTGTGCCCTGAAAAGATTGACTGTATTTAAACCATTCCAACTGATGGTTTTTTTTTCTTTAATTCTTGAAATCTTCACCCTCAATGACATGATAATGAAAATTTGGAAAACCAAAGTAATTTTCTGCCCTGCTGCTGGGCCACGTTGCTTGCTGACTTACTTCAGACATTTGGAAGATGTTGTTTCTTAATGGCAGTTTTTGGATGGCAGAGCTGATGATGTGTGTTTATAGCACAGGCTGCTGCAGCTAAAGCCAGTACCTGGGTGAGTTTCTGTGAAATGAGAATGTTCTGGCTCCACAGGAGTCACTGCAGCACGTTTGGGTGCTAGCAGACAGCATTTGCTGCAACTGCTGCCAGAGGTGAGCAGCAATGCTAGAGTTCTACTTGGATTAATAACTCCTTCTAACTTTGATAAGGTAACAAGTAAGGTGGGAGAGATATAGGACATCACCTTGCAATAATACAGAATCAGGATAATTCCCCTTCTCCAGGTTTCTCAACCTGCAGAGACCTTACAGTGTTGTAAAAAGCAGTGGCAAACAAGAGGCCTTCAGAGCAAGGACAATGTGACTGAAGAATATTGCAGGATATTGCTCCTACAGCCAAACAGAGGCAAAAGCAGAGAGCTGAAGCAGCACTACTGGAATGTGTGTCTTCCTGAAGCCAGTGAGGGTTTTTATAGCTGTGTGATGCTCAGGAGCAAGTCCTCTTCTTAAAACCTAGCTTAGGCCAGAAAAATCTGTCTTAGCTAAACTGATTCTGGAGGTATTAGAAAACAGGAGAACTGTTTGTTCCTTTTTTTTTTTTCTTTTCTTTTTTTTTTTTTTAAACCAAAGAAAGAAAAATTAAACTAACAAATTTTTGATGGTTTCTAAGAGGTGGCATTAAACATGAAAATGACATCCTACGCTTACTGTTATGTGCTACTGGGCTGATCAAGCTTGAAACCTACATGCAAAACCAAGGCAGAAGAATCTTGACATGCTGCTGTCTTCCTTTTAAGGAGAACTTTGGTATTTTATATGGACAACGTCAAATGACTGAACAGGTTTAAATCTTTGACTGTGCAAGAATGAATCATGTCAGACATAAAAGCTTCAACTGTTCAAAACCACAGTGCTTGGAATAACTGTTATTTGTTTTTTTTTAACTTCACTGTAGAGATGAGCAAACATTTCTTATTTAAAGAGGGAAAAAAAAGGATTAATCAAATTTTAAGACTTAACAACATATGACTATCATTGTACATTTAGCGTATTCCAGGCAAGAAATGCCACCCATTGTTAGCATTATTGTTGAAGAACAACAAACTTGTTTGAAAGACCTCCAGGCATTAGAAAATTTTCACAGACCTCAGTAAACAGTTAATTGTCCATATTTTAAAATATTCAAACCATGCTGCTCTACTGTTTTAAATTTCACTTGCTGCACATCCCAACCATTCTGTCTGGTTAAGCCTAGTTTGAAGGTTAGACCATATGGAAGTCATGACTTATTTTTGTTTTGTTTGTTAGTCCTAAATTCAGGAATTCACTCAATTTTAGGGAAGATCTAAAGAATAACTTAAATTTTAACTTGAAATCAGTGGAAATTGAACGTTTCTGTGTATGTGCTAGTTATGTAATTTGAAGAATTTCTTTGCTCAGGGTGTTTTCATATTGTGCAATTTCTAGACACAGAGAAGGTTCCTCAGGGCCTTTGCTGGACCTTCCCTGCTATTCATAGGAAGATCTGTGCTAATAGTGTTAGCTACTCTTTCCAGACCCCATCTCTGAAGCCCTCTTTATAATTTCCCCATCCTTCATGTAACTGGTGATCTTGCATCATGTACTAGGGAGTTATCATGGATCCCTCAAGTGGTTAACCTTATGGCCACTGGGTGGGCACTTTGTCTGCAAGCCTTACCACGCCAGACATGGGACTCATACTGCATGTTTCCCTCATGCATTTGGACATCTGGTCATTCTCATTCTGCAGCAGCTTCCCCAGGGCTGCTCTATATCAAATCACAGGTATCTTGCACTCAACTCTGTCTCAGTCTCTCCTTCAATACCCCTGTCTCACTGCCTAAGCAGTAGGCAGCAAAACCATACATAAAATTATGGTTACTTTTCCAAAACTGTGTGTGCCCACACCTAGCTATCACTTTCATCACCATTAGATCTCACTTTGATTGCTAGGTTTCCTGTTTTTCAAGCTCTGAAGTGCATTGCTTTGGCCGTTTATGCTAGCATTTGCCTTTCATCTTCGTGACTTATACTGTAAACCAGAGACAGTTTTTCCAGTAGTAGTCACATCAGGTCTGTAAACACTGCTTAAGGTCTGGTTTTATTGCCATCACAACCAAGAAATATACATCCTATTGTCCTCAACAAACAGCTTCCTCATTCTATTGCTCTCCCATAAAATTTTCAAAATTGCTGCTTTCCCAGCTCCAGGTAATCTTGTGTTTGAGTATAATATGTAGTCTAGGTGCATGATTTTAGACTATGATCTTGCTTTTGGCGGCATTAAGTCTACTAAATGTGGATAGGTGAAGTCTAGTAAAGTGCAATAAGAGTAGGAACGTGTCAGGTCTCTTACTGCTTGGCTCTTCCCTCTACTATTTTACAAATCTACGTGGTAGCATTTTGCTCCTTGGTGACTGGTTTGCTGAAAGTACTATGTCTGATCAGCTTCATTTGATTAACATAATTAGAAGATTTTAAGGAAAAATATGTGTACCTTTGAGGATATTAAAAAGGCCATCAACAATTTACTGATACTAAACTGATGGAAATATGCACTTTTATGTCTGCTTCATCAATTCCAGAACTTGACTAGCTAACTTGAAAAATTCTTTTGCATGTAAAAGGAAGTTATTATCTTCATTAACATCTTTTCCACCAGTGCTTTTTTTTTTTGCTGTGATCACTCTGAAAACACTTTCAGAGTGTATCTTATAAATATGAAAGACTGTTTGCATAATCTAGTATCAGTTCTGAATTTAATGCAAATTCTCATCAAAAGGAAGCAACACCAAAAGTGCTGCTAACTTCTATCACAAATATTTTGGTCCAAAAATTAACTACTATTCCTAAGCATATATTTACCATGAAAATTATTGCAAGAATCTCAGCATACTGTATTTTAATCACAACTACTGTTAACTAGGAAGGTGATGCCTTTTCAAGTAAAAGAAGAAACAAATGCTATACAACCTAATTGTTACTGAAAAGTAAAAAACCAAAAGCAACCAAGAAAACACCCATCCAACAACAAACCAACCAAAAAGCAAAAAGCCAAAACAAAACAGGATAAGATGCAGTGAAAGATTACAATCACAAAAAAAAATAATGAAGTGAGATTCTGTGGAGAAGTAACCAAATTTTCAAATTTTAGTCAGCAACTATTTGATTATGGTAGGTTAAATATCCTTACAAGTTGCCTTTCATGCTTAACTGTTGGTGCAAGGCTTGCTCACCTAACAGAAAAAAACCAGCAGCAGACACCAGCAGCAGCTGGCAAATAAGGCCAGGGGAAATACACACTCAAAATAAGAGATACCTTCCTCTTCAAGGAATGTTGGTTGACCTACACCAAAATATTTACGGGGCTGAAACATCCTTATCTGTCCATATGGGTGGATATACACTGATGTGTATACACTGACAAAATGAGGAACAGTAGTAACTGGATAAAATTCAATGGGCTACTGGAAAAAAAGTAAATAATTGTTTTCTACCTGTGAGTTAGAGGCCCTACATTGCAAAAGAGAATGACAAGATCATTCACAAAGAGGTTAGTTAAGAAATCTTTAGAAAATAGTGAGAAAGATTTTGGATGACTGATTTTTTTGGAGAGCAAAAAATTCACATCTCCCAAGCATTTTCTTTTTTTTATACTAAGCTCTGTTATCTTCCTGATGAACAAAGGTGTTTAGGTAACATAGGTGTAACACTGCTGCATGAGCTATACCTTTATTAAAAAATCAGCTGAGGACAATTTTTTACCTTCTGATAAGGAGTCATCAGCATATTGTCATGCTGAAATTCAAAAAATTAGAAATATTCTAATGTGATTTCTGGTTTTAAAGTCTTTGACTACAACTGAAAAATTCAAAGGATGAACAGTCACAGAGAATGCTAAGGTCATGAAACAACAACAACAACAGCTCAGAAAAAGCATTTAGGTAAAGGTCATTCTTTAAAAAAACACTTAACCATGTCTTGGTTTGGAAGATACAAATTTTAAAACTGCACAGATTTTTTTGCTTTTTGCTTATCCTGTTGAAAACCAAATAACTCATTACTTTGAGGTTTTTTGGTGTACTGGAAGTGAAAAAAAAATCAGTAAGTGAAAAAGTGACAAGTTTTGAAAAGAAAAATGCCATCTGCCCTAGTAAGTGATTCCTAGAATGTCCTGTAATGTTGCTATCCTAAATATCACATGACATGAAGAAAAAGTGAACTTGCAGCAGCAGAGCTGATGAGGACAGCAGCAGACACTCACAGGGCATGAGTTACACAGATGCTCAGCTGCCTGTCTCTCAGCTGGGCAAGACATGGTCCAGCCAGTAGATTACAACCATTTCACTGAACTCCTTTGCCCATTTTCCCCATTTTTTTTATTTGTTTAGTTGGTTCTTATTCTCCTAAAAGTAACTGCTTTCAAATGTTGGTAATGCAAGGGATTGCAAGGTTGGAGCATCTTTTGTAAAAATATTTATTTTAAAATATTTTTTATGTTTTTAAAGGGTATAACCTCACAACAATCATATTTTACACAAGAGGTTTATGATTGATGTCATAATAATTTATGTCACATCTGGAAACTGTTATAAATAACATATGATGAAAAAATTGTTCAACTGTGATGGTTCCAAAAACTTCAAAACATTAAGACATCTCTGTTTCCCTGAGTTTATCACTCTCTTTAGCAAAATAAACAAGATTTTGCATTTTTTGAATATTTTAGAAAATTACTTTTCAGTCTTCCATATCTACATGAAGTCCCCATTGTTCCTTGAACCGCAGGAGATACATTTCTTGGTCCTCAGGTGATCCACCAGATACCTCTTTCTCATAGAGTCTGAGCAAAATTCTATCTTTGTCAGGGTGATCATACTTGAATACTCCTTCACACACCTGATTTTCAACACTGGACAAAGTAGGAATATACAGTCTTCCACTGTGAGGATCCCAATCGACTAATATGGTCTGCACACCTTCTTTCTCTGTGAGGCCCTGTGTGGTTTCTTCCAGCTGATGATAGGAAGTCTGCCCAGATTTTTCAGTATCCAGGTCCATGAAGTCGATATGGGTCTCACCTGGCAATTCATCTGCTGAATCAACCACCTTCAAATTAAGTTCCTCTGTTTTCTGTCCCAAACAAAGGTCTCCTACCCATATCTCTAGCTGGGGGGAATATGGCTGTCCTGTTTCCATATCAACCAAGTCCCCCAAAGCAACCTGTGGCTCACCCTGTAGGCCCCCAGGGGCAGAAAATTTGTCTTCTAGTTTCTGACCAGGACTGAACTCTTCAGTCCTGACATCATGCTCATACTCAACAACCCCTGCATTTTTATCTCTCCAAGTATTCTGTGTTCCAGACCAGCCATGAGATGCCCAGTTTCCAGTTTGGCTCTCTTCCAGTAAAGTATCTTCTTTGAGTGAAATCTCTTCACATGAAAAATCAAGCAAATATCTTGCTTTCAGCACGTGCTCAGAAGGCAAATCCCTCCCTTCAGTGTCATTGTAAACTGTGTTATAATGGGGACTTTTCCTTTCCGACAGACATCTGGATTCCTCACTGTCGTCCCCATTAACAGTGATAAGGTTGAGCACTATTTTTTCACTTGGTATGAAAACCCATTCATTGCATTTGTCAGTGGACTGCCATATCTGGAAAGTAAGTAATATTTTGAATGACATATAATAAAAATACCTTCTTATACTACCTTGTATTTTTAAAATATAATGCTAGGTTAGACCTTATTAGGAGGTTATTTCAACTTAGGGAAGAAGAAAGTTCATAATGTAAAAATTCAAGTGTGTCAATATGCTATCCTTTTTTTATTCTATCTACAGTAAAGCTATATTATGATAAGTTTTCTTACCCCTTTGCCTCCCATCCCCATGTCAAATTAATGGTTAGAACAACTCTGCCAAATACAGGTTGTGTTTCCAAACCAACCAATAAACTCATATGACTTTGGAGAAAACATCAGTCTTTGCTCTTGGGCCAAAATTACTAAATGTATTCCACTCCTTTTAACCAGTGAAGAGAAAATGCAGTCACAACCCATTCCCATAAGCAGTGTCAGGTAACATTAATGTATAACTTACAGAGAATAAAATAATACCAGGTTTCCTTTCAGAGAGAGAGCTACACATCAGGTTGAAGCACAGTGTACAGAGCCTGCACTGTGTAGTCCGCTACAGGCTTTTATGAATCTGTGCAAAATCATCAAATTAAACCATAAGGATCTTTCTGAAATTAGTAAAATTTTTGACAGGGATCAACACTGTGTGGGCACTGGTGGAGTGAACAGAAAAAACAACCAGAAGGTGCATTTCAGTGCTTTCAAGCTTGAATAGAAGACTAAGACCACTAATTGATGTACCAAGTAGTCTGAAAGGTTGCACAAGTCAGAAATGCTGGACCAAACAGTTTATTTCATGTTCCTCCAGCCACACAGGGTGCACATGTGGGACTGTCTCTATGTTAGGAAAGCCAGAGAGCATAATTAAAATACCAGGTCTATATAAATTTGTTGCTTTAACATTGACTGAATCCAGAGGTGGAGAAATAAAATTGAAACTCCATGATAGTTGTCGCTGTAGGACACGCGAAAGCACCACGCGAACCACTGCTATTGCGAGGTAAAAGAAAAAAGGCTGTTTATTTTCTGACTCCATCTTTTATACTTTTTCCAAGGTGGTAGAGGATTGGCCCGACACTGGGCCACCTCTCCAACACCATTGGATATGGTACTAATACATTGAATTTTCTCCACCCCCACGAAAGAATGTAAACAATATATTGTTTACAGAAACTGTGTGGGAAAGTTCTTCCACAGAATGTAAACTCAGAAGGCTTTAGAAAAATCTTTTAAGAATCAGGGTGACAGATAGTCATTAAAAAGTGCAATGAACATAAAAAAATTCCCAACATTCAAATTACATCTTAGAGAAAATAACTCCTGGAGTTAGGAGTTTAGTCTGCTACTGAGTGGTAATTTTTCACAAAGTAGCCCTTCATGCTCTTGGACTTTAAAGAGCTCTGTCCTGTTAGCTCTCCAAGAGACAAAGATATCTCCCCATACCATGATCTGCACTCCAGGAACAAAACATAAAGAAAAGATACAAAGAGACTTTTTACTAGGGCTTGTAGTGACAAGGGACAATAGTTTTAAATAAAAGAGGGTTCATTTAGACTGAATAGAAGGAATACATTCTTTACTGTGAGTGTGGTGAGGCACTGGAATAGGTTTCCCAAGGAGCTGTGTATGCCCTGTAAGTACAGTGTTCAAAGTCAGGTTGAATGGAGCTTTAAGCAACCTGATCTAGTGGCAGATGTCCTTGCCCATGTCAGAACTAGATACCTTTGAAGGCCCCTACCAAACCAAACCACTCTGTGATTCCACAGTTCTGCAATACAAACAGTGCCTCCTCAACTGCAGAAGGCATTTCTGGGCACATCTGAACACACTGCAGCAGTGGCTGCTCAATCCTTCTGAGCCCTTCTGAACTCACAGTCCCTCTGTGAAGATTTCTCCTGTCACCTCTGCACTTCTCTAATCTTCTTCAGCAAGATGAACATGTTGAAACCAACTCCCTTGTATCTCCCATCCCACGGTGTCACACAGATTGGATTAACATTGAAGCCTTCATTCATTATTATAATTGCATGTTTATGGTTGAGCAACTTGCTTAAAGATACCTGTGAGAAAGTTCTGTTGAGCTCATGAGCTGGAAACCAGTAACATTTCCTAGACTTTACATATTCTTTCTAAAAATCAACAAACTTTGCAGCACTAAGAAATTTGAGAACATTTTTTTTTTGCAAGAAGTGTATCTGGCCTGTCTAAATAACAGAATGTGATTGTTTATACATTTTTGGGTGTTAGGAAATGGTACAATATTTCAAAGTATTCTTGAAATCCAGCTTAAATTATCTGTATGATGCATATGTGTTAAAACCTTCACAATCACAATTAAGTGGAAAAAACTGGTAATACCCAGTAACAGTCCAACAAAACATCATGTTTCTGTACTGCTTGTCTTCCCTTCTTGTTTCTGAATTCAACAAATTAATAACTTTTGCCCAAATGACCTTACACAGTGCTTCATCTTAGATAAATTTACAGAGTTCTGACACCCTGACAGACCTTGCCCAGTGCCTTGCTTAAGGCAATGACTCTTCCAAAACCAACAGCTCTGTTCTGATCATTGCAAACTTGAGTTATTACTCTGTTTTTCTTGCAGTTAATAACCCTCAGTGTGGTTTTCTTCTCTTGATCTCAGTAGCAACTAGAGCTTTTATTTGGAGCTAGCCACAGTTACCTCCAAGCCTGCTTAGAACCCTGAAAAACACACAGCTCTGCTGTGAGTGCCAAGGTTGGCAGTGGCCCCCTGAAACAGAAGACACTTACCAGGTTTGTTGGATGTTTTTGTTTGTGGATGTGAACATACTTGTGCACCCAATAGCATACCACAGAAATACAAAGGAGAGCCAGCGTGATAGGCATAATATATCCAAATGTGATTGTTATAGTCTCATCTTCTGTTTTGTCTGTTAATAAAACAAAAGTTTTGATTGTAACAAGAAATTTTTAATGTATGTAAACAGTAATATGTACATTCACCACACTGCACTTTGTATACAGCATGCAAATGTTTTAGATAATGGAAAAAAATTATTTGAGCTACAGTGCAATTATTATTATTGTTTAAATGATAAATTAAATTCTATAAAGAAGTAACAACATCTCCCTTAGGTTCTCCTGTTGCTAATTTCAGATTGACCCTACTCTGCTACTCCCAAACCATACTCAAGGAGACAAAATATTCTCCATGTACTAAAACTCAAAGAAGGCAGATAATTTTCTTTTGAGGTACTGATATACCTTCTAGCCAATCCCAGCTATGTTTTATTAGAGGCAAAGGTGCACAGAGAAGGGAGAAACCATGCTAATTATCACTGTCAAAATAGATACATAAAAAACTCAAAAATTCAATCACCATGATTTTTTATAACTTGCATATTTTTATTTTTAATTTGCCACCTCACACATACCTTTCAATGTAGTAATGCAATGTTCTTTGGAAAAGCCACTGTCCAGAACTGGTGTGGTGACGTGTATCTGTGCACTGACACAATAAGCTGTTCCAGGTTCTAACCAGGGCACAACCAAGGTGTTGTTGCTGATGGAGAAGAACCACTGGAAGACATTCAAAGTGTTTTTCCCCCCTTTAACTCCTGAGCTACAGAAAGGTCATGAGCATACACATTTTCTAGAAAGGTTGATACTCTAAGAGCTGCCAGCTACATCCTTTTCCTCCAAATGCAATCAACATTCAAGTTACTTGTTAACTCACGTCATATCTGATTATCTTCTCTTCCAGTCAAAGATTCTTGTACCACTACTGAACAATTTCGTGCTTCATATGCAGCAGAACCATTGGCCACTACTGGCCACATTCCTGTGGTGATGTTGCAATAGAGCTAAAGCATCATTCCAGCCCTGTCCTCACACACCCCCCATGGCAGGCACATGGTGTGGTTCCACAAAATATTTCAAACTGGCATGTTCTAGAAAAGCCAGGAGCCTTAGGGTAACAGAATTTTTGTAGACCTTGGAGTCCAAAGTAAAGTTATTGCTATATTTCCTGCACCTTTGTGAAAAAACTCTCAGCAAGCCAGACAAACAAACACAACCAACCAAACCACCAAACCACATTTGTCTACTGCATATTTGCTAATCTTGGCATTTCAAGAAGCACAGAGCACAGATTTAATAGGAGAAGTTCCACAGCCTTGTCAAAGCTTACCCGCTTCTTTGTTTTTTTGTTGAGGACAGACACATTGTACTGTAGGCCAGGATACACTTGAAGTAGAGATACAGATTCTTCCTCAGGACTTCTCTTCCACTTCTCAGGAGCAGTCAAAATGATTAAAATAGATCTGTCAGTAGAAGATACACTTACCATGGGTGGATCTATTTTAGCTGGAAAAATGAACATGTACAAAAAGCCATCAAATTCAGCAGAGGCACACAGGTTTGACCAGTTTCATCAAACTGATCATACTACATTTTTGCAATTATTGGGGGAGTCTAAGAAGAGCTTTAAAAAATTTATTTATATTGGAAGAAAATTATTTAGTCAGATAACTAAGAGGATCTTTACAGTGAGAGAGTGAACACCGACTTGGAATTTTGCCAAAGAATTCCTGGGACTTTATAGGATAAACAACCTTGAAATTCAATTTACTAAAATAGGCTGAATTACCAGTATGTTCTTAGATTATCTGGCACAAATAAGAAACATTGGGCTCTAGAGTATGCTTACTGATTGGTTTGATAAAGCCTTTTCAAAATCAGAGTTATTTATACTGTGAATGTGTCACAGATTTTATTTGCCTTGAGTAAGGCTTTACCATAGCATTATAAAGAATTCAGTATATACCAGACTATACATTATATACCCAAATTCCAATTTTATTATTTTAATTACTTCTGTCAAAATCAGAATATAGGAATAAATGTGAAACAACTGAAAAAAAATGTAACTTCATGCTAAAATTAAAATATACACTGTGAAGGCAAATGAAGTCTGAGCACACATTGTTAATCAAGGCCATTGAACATCTGGCTGTGTGCTTAGCTCTCCTTACTGTCTGTTAGAGGGTTGAATCGTGTGGTCTCCATCCAGTCAGAGCATGCCCCATTTAGGAATGCTTTAACACTTGCATAGTATTGTTCTTCGTAGTCAGAGGTCTCACTGGAGAGGTCACACCATGTTCTGTTTATATTCCTGCATTCTGGCTTTCTAATCCACTTGCCAACACCATATCTATATTGAAAAGAAAGAGAAAGGAGCTGTATAAAAGCTATTTCCATTACATTAGTCACCTCAGAATATAATTTTCTCTGCTTTATTATGGCTGATAAAACAGTTTCTGTATTTAGCAGAAATCTGAAATTTCAAGGAATCCCAGCTTCAGCTGAGATGAAGCACAAGACTTCCACAAGTTCCTAATGAAAAATAAATTAGAGTAGACCCTCTCCAGAAGAAGCCAGATTAAACTAACTGGGACGTTAGTGCTACCAATCTAAGTCAAGGTTTGCCTGTGCAGACTGGAGATCTCTCCACAGCTCTGATTTAAATTCTAAACACACAATAACAGAGACAGGATAACTATTTATATGGAAAAAAAGAGCTCAGTCAGAATGGTCAGTGACTAATGATCAAGTATGGACACAGATCACGCTCAGGCTCTCCAAGATGAACGACAGGAAACTATTCATTCCTGCCTGATGCCTTGTTTTCTAGTTTAAAAGAAAGTCTTAACTGGAACACAATGAACTTAAAACCCTCCTAGTTGAAAAAAGGGCATATATTTGCTATCAACAATGCCTTGGTACTGACCAGCTTTTATACGCTGGTAGAACAAACCAAGATTTCCTTGGGAAATTCCTGTTTGGACTTGCTTAGAAGTTCCTGCTCCTATAATTCACATTAAGAATTTCCCCTTTGGCTGCTAATTAGTAAGGGCATGTGACAGCTCCTGCTGGATCACTCACCAGTATTTTCCACCTATCTCAAGGCCTTGCTCTCCCGGGTGGGTAGAGGCACCTGTGTGTTTTTGTGTGCAGTGTGAAAGACAGCCATACCTATGGCTACAGACTCTTCATGGACCAGCTGGTCTTCCAGAGTCAGTGCAGCCAGTTCTCTCTGAACATTTTACCTCCCATACAAGTCCTGGTTTCTGCCAAGGACAGGGTTAATTTCTTGCAGTAACCATGAGGGGGTGGAGCCTGGAGCTGTGTGGGCATGGCCAAAATTCTAATGCTATTAGATGCCATCTTTCATCAATGCCAGGGGCACAGGAGGTCCCTCTCTACATTCCTAGAAGAAAGGTGTTCCTTTCCCATGCAGGAAGCATGGCAGATGGAGCAGTGTTGGTAACACTGGTCCTGACCGGAGGGAGATGTTTGGGTGGCATGGCTGCAGTCAGGTCAAGCTCTGCACTCTCTCTTTTGTACATTTTTATCATTAATATTGCTGCTGTCACCGCTAATTGTCTTATCTCATTGCTGTTTCCAGTAAATGGTTCTTAGCTCCATCTGTGACCTTTGCCTTTTGGGCTTCCAGCTGGAGGTGGAAGGGAAGGAAGTGGCACCATGGTTTTTTCAGCAGAGTTTCTGAATTGGAGAACACTATTCCTAAACCATGATAATTATCATTCACTCTGTAACTGCTGAGCACTCTTAAGTTAGAGGAAACTTCTAGATATCGACATTCATTTTACTGTTCTGGAAATGTTCTTAGATTAAGGAAAGTGTAAATATTAGAGGTAAAGATTGGGAGCATTACATAATCTGTGACAACAGTGCTACACCTATTTAGAAGCCAAACTTCTGTCACTGCCCTTCAGAATGACACAGTGCTCTCTCAGTGGGAATAAAGGAAATGGAGTCTGGTTCTCATGCAAATTCCTCGATACCCCACTAAGGTGCACACCTTGACAATGTAAGGGCCTGATTCCAACCACATCACTTGGTTTTGTGCAATGCTCAGTAACATTCGTGGATTTTCTCCTAGAGAGCCTTGCTGGATCAGAAGAAATCTGGGGGAGTGGGTCTGTCAGGAAAGAGCAATGACACACTGGGTATTATAAATATTGATTGAATCATAGATTTCCATATCCATTTAAGTAAGTACAGAGGATGTATAAGGACAGATAGCAGTCCACAGCACAGTTGTTTATTCTTCTCTTTCATATTAGGAGGAATGACTTTGAAAGCTTCCATAGTATTAGAATGTTGCTTCCTACACTTCTATCATAGGAAGAACATCTTCTTACACATTTTTTTAATTGCTGTGAGGTAAACGGTGCCAGAAGCAGAAGTTAAAAACCACACTGATTAAGTCTAGCTCGCACTTTAGTTCTTTCTTTACTTTATATCAGCAATACCTTGCAGAAAGTTGGGTTTTCTTTTAAAATTATTATTTAAAATGTTAAAATAAAATTCAGTGAGAGATAAAATAAACAAGCCAACTTACACTGCATACTTCACCTTGTAGACTACTCCATCACCCGTGCCTTCTGGTGCTGACCAGTGAAGGACATTCTTCATATTTATAGATTCAAAACGGACATTCCTAGGGTTGGGCAAAGAACAATACAACTCTCCTGAGAAAGAAAATAAGAAAGGAACAATGTGCACTAAGAATTAGCAAATGCATACACTCCCAAAGTAACCAAAAGAGATAGCTATTTTTTAAAAGGCCATAAATTCTACTATTTTTAGCATTAAGGCTGTAATGTGCTTGGCTATGGGAAATACATTTTTTTTTTACAAGTGTCCCTACCTAGTTCAGTCTCACATTCCACCTTTATGAGTGTGTTTTTTCTCTGACAAAAATGGTTTGCCATCTATGACAGGTATGGGAATATTCAGGGACTGGAAGCTAAAACTAGAAAAGCTTGGCCTAGAAGAGACACACATTTTTAAAATTGCAACTGTATTTGACTATCAGAAAAATTTAACACTGAAAATTTAAAAAATATCCTTAATACTTTACTATAATCTTCTTGTAGCTGAGTGGATTTTTAAAAGGCAAACCAGGCATTTTAGAAAAAGACACACAGAATATACTGCAGACACAGCTTTACAAACTGAAATATGACTTTACTCTGGAGAATTGGACTGGATCATCACAATAGCCCCAGTGTCATTTGACCATCCCTTTTGATTCTTCTGAAAGTCAGAAGCAAACATCCACTATAAGATCACACATCTAATTTGCTGTTCATTGCGCCAGCTTTTGAAATTAATAAATAGGCAAATTTCGGTATCCTAAGAACACAGTTTCAGATCTTTCTGATATCCACCTCTAATCTAATAAATGTCATGAAGATGCCCACTTTGATAAATTGTTTTCAAAACGAAGCCTGTGGGCCCAGGGGAAAATTCCCAAGTTTAAAGTTATGATTCAAGCCTCAGCTATTCCTACCATGCTCTGGGGGGGGAGCAACCCTGAGACCAGCCCTGAAGCTGCCACTGCTGGGAAGGAGCTTCCCATTGCATGTAGCCACAAGAGCATAATAAGGAAGAGAAAAAGCAACTCTGTGGTTTTTCAGGATTTTTCAAAACCTTTTAATCTCCTCCTCCAGGAATGCAATTCTAGTTCTTGGTATAACAAAATGAAGCAAAGAAAATGGGAAATAAAATGAACTTGTTCAAATGAATAGTCCTTGAGCTGTTACTTCTATAAGCAGATCTTAGGGTATTTCCATAGTATATTTTGAACAATATTTTGAACAACAGTGTTCATCTTCCTGTATATGTAACATATAGTTGCATTTGTAAGCAAAAGTCACCACCATTTTCCTGATTAATCTGCAAACTTCTGTCTTTGAACCAAACAATAGAAGATTTTTTTCTCTTCAATACATTTATTAAACAATCTCCTTGCAGTTTTGTAGAGACCTATTTCTTCAAACTGTCTCAGTGCAAACTCTTGGTTTTCCAAGCCTCTAGCAGCTCAGTAATGCTGTACTGAGCATACATATCTGAAGATACATTCATCTGTATCTTCAGATCACAACACTGTTCATCGAAGGTATTTCTGATGCTGCTCTCTTTTATCTTTAGCACTTAGACAGCGTTCAGTGGCTTCCATTTTCTAGTCAGAGAACAAGTTTTGTCAGGTATAGTCCTTAGGCAAGCATATCTATTTACAAAAAGTAGAAAGTCCCATTTCCTAGACAATCAGATGCAGAAATGTCCCATGACATTAGAGCCTGTAAGAGCTCAAACTACAGGTTTGGTAGCAACATAAAAAAAGTCCCAAGATGCCAGGGGATATAAAAGCAGCAAAAGGGATTGTCCACGATTTTGTCTTATTCTAGCACTTGCTTCCAAGTAGGAGATACAGAATCTAGAAAATCAAAGGTTTTAATTTCCCCAAAATAAATGTCCTCTGCAATTGCTTTAAGTGAGTCCAGATGTAAAGATGAAGCTCCCTAGGAGAGCTGAGAAAGTTGCTTGCCGGTACTTTTCCACATGTGTCCACCCTTATTTTAAAACATTTGTATTCCTCAAGCACATTTTAAAGTAGTAAGAGTCATGTGTTTGATTGTTACATTAAAACATTTTTAAACCATTAACATGTGAAACTGGCTCTTTGACATTTTAATTTTTTTTTTTTAATTTTAATTTCCCTCCTCCCACTGTGGTTTCTGCTGTGGTAAAAGAAGTTTCAAAACAGAAACACTGACTGCAGCAGAGGAGCCAATCTCAGCATGTAGAAGCCACAGACCGTATCTTTACAAGATCTAAAGCATTACAACACTGCTCGTATGCTCCCACCTAACCCCGCTCAGTGAGATTTGGAAGGGACTGAGACCATTAACTTTCCATGAGATGAAACAACAGAGATTTGTTTTCTATTTCTGGTTTTGCCCCTTCACTAAAAAGCTCCCACCCTTACAATAAATTGTGCAAGTTAGTTATACCACAATTCTGCATATGTAAAACAAGAATAAAACTACCATACATATGTCTCCAGGAAGAGTTAAGAATTAATTCCTTCATGTCTATTTGGTGATTGATAGTATCAGAAGGCATGTGTAGAAAACAGATCATACACAGAGCTTGAATGCTCCACGGTTATCAGTCAGGAAAGGATTCAAGTATATGCAACAGCTGCATGTTTCGGTTTTTTAACTTGTCTTCAGTCTTTCAGTTTCTAGTCTTTAAACACATTACATCCAGTTATATTCTTATTTTATTTCCATTTATCAAGATTCATGGCATGGATGTCACACAGAGCATTTTCAATTTGTATTGCCCTAAGAGCAGAAATTAGTCACCCATGTTGCTTTGCTAGGTTTAATCTGCCACAGTGATTGCTAGCAATGGCTGTCATTCACTTTCCAGTACAGCTAAGTCACTTCATTAATTCATTTAATGGAAAAAAATGGAACCCTTATTACTGTCTTTGGAAAGGCTGTAAATCAAACCTTGAATAATATCATTGTTTACATCTTCATGACTGACATCTGGTCTGGAAATAAAGTAAAAATACAGGTTTGCAAACTTCACCACAAGGATCAGCCAAGTCCTGTTCTTAGAATAAGCTATAGTGAGTCCCTCCAAAACAGAGGTGACTTAGCCTGAAAACACCTTTGCATGTGAGTGAAAAACCCCACTGACGTCAGAGAGATTATTCACATGAGTAGAAGTCTGAATGGCTCATGCTTCATCTTCTCTTTATGAAATCACCAGCCAGGTTTAAAAACCTGGTCAGTTTTAATCACATAGAGGTCCCTGCCAAGTACATGCCTCGCTCAAGGCAGTACTGTTCAAAGCTCAGTTCTGGTTATAGCCACATATAGCTACACACATGCACAGCCACATATGTACAGACACAAGGATAAACACGCACAAATTCCGTGTATTTGGTGACAAACAGCTGTGTTTAATGGCAGTGCTGCAGAACAAATACAGCTGCAACTACCCATGTCCTCTGGCTCTAAACAGATTTTTTAGCTTTGCACTTCAGTTGGGTAACCCAGCAGCTGCAAAGCATAAATACATATAAAAATACAGAAAAGTTAAGATTATTTTTTCTGTGAAGTGGCAAAAATTTTGGGGTGGGGAGAAGGTGGAGGACCCACTGAAAGCTGACCTATTGGTATCCAAGTGCCTCCTGTGTGACCATTTTTTTACTCTAGCCCTTTCAAGCAGAGTGATCATCTGTTGTATTTTACTGTGACATGGCACAGAGTTGCAAACACCAAATTATCCAAATAATACAGCAACAAAGAAGATCACAGAACCTTCTAAACAACTGTAAGGTACAATTTAAGACAGTGAGTGATGCGGAAAGCATTAAGATAGAAAGATGAGCCTTACTGCAACAATCTTGCTACCCACAGCAGTAAAAACCAATAACTCCTGCCCTACAGTCATCTCGGAATTCAAAAGAGGAACTGCTTTCCTGACAATGGCAGAGACTTTGGCTTCAACTGTGGTCATGTATTCTTATACAAAAGTGGCCCTTGGGAGCACCTCTGATGGAAGGGAAACCTTTGTGCTGGGTACCGAATTTGTGGTCACCACTGCAGCTGTGCCTCAGCATTTGCAGCTGCTGCTTCAAGGCCATGTATTGAACCCTCGCTTACACAGCACTGAGAGGGGACAGCCTTTCAAACAGGCTGAGTTCCTGATTTACCTTTTCCCACTTGTAGCTTAGACCCACCAGTGAAGCATCAAGCAATTAAGGATTAATCTAGGATACACTGCTTCTGGCAATGGATGCTCTAAGCCACTGCTCTTTCTTAAGTCTTTTAGTTCAACTTTGGGTGACTTCCACCATATTCCTATTACATCTTGTTTGCTCCTCCTGTGCTGTTGCTCTTCATTTTTTGAGGCATTTTTTCTCTCTTTTCTTCCTCCAGCTCATGTGTTTTGATTGTTATGTTATTGGTGAAAAATAGTCCCTCAAACACATGGCTAAGTATAACATAAAAATAAAAATGGTCAAACGTAGAGCAAATGTCCATTTAGCATCGTGTTCAGTGTCCCTCACAAGCAGAGTGTTGGGGCTGTATTTCTGGCACATCTCCAGCTCCAGGCAAGTCAGCACTGGCTGTACAGGTATGCAAGGGAGTGCACCAAGTGGTAAACAGGGGGACTGAGACGAGCGGAAATTGTAGATCATAAATTACATAGAGGAAAGGAATCCCAGCAAAGCCAGGAATACACTTTAGCAAACTAATTACTTACTCATCATCTTAGCAACAATTTAAACAAGTAAGTAAACTTATTAAAAATTAAGTGATCCTGAAAGCTTTTCTCTGTGCAGCTTCTTTTTGACTTGAGCTCAGCAGACCGAATAATGAGGAAGAGAAGAAAGAGCAGGAGGAGGAGGAGGAGGAGAAGGAAAAGGAGGAGAGGTACGTGGGAGCCATTACAGCTCAGTTGCCTTTCTCCTGGTGGGGTGCTGGAACTCTCATGTTGCAGGGTATGAAGTCAGGTTAATGAAAGCCTCGGACCTGAGCGGCGCTGGTGGGAACGTGGGGAGGAGCACAGAGGTGATTTCCTGTTCAAGTCATAGCAGCACTGAGAGCTAACCACAAAGCACACGCTTTGCTCTCCCACAAGAGGAGCCCATCACTCCCATCCCCTGTTCAAAGGGAGCATGGGGAAGAAAGACAGGGACAGAAAGGCAAACAAAACTGCATGAAAACCAGGTGGGAGCAGATGGGAAAAACTTGAGGGAAGAGGTGGGGAAAGGTATGAGAAGGATGAGACTGGGGCATGTGGGGTTTGTTTTTCAAGAAATGGACAAGCTGCTACTGGGAACAGGTGAGCCTGAGGAGGTAATTTTGTCAGAGTGTGAGTAGAAATACAGCCAGAAAAACAGCAGATACAGAAGTGGGGCTGAAGCTGTGGGTTGCCCTGGCAGGCTCTCCTCCTCCCTGTGAAGCCTTGCCGGTATAAATCCAAAGCATGTCCTAACTTACCAAAAACACTTCTAAAGAGAATATTGGTAAAAGGACACTTCAGACTCAGTCCAGAAATAGCCGCCCTAGAAAAGAGGAGAAAGTCTTGCCAGTCCATTGAAGACTTGTTAGGAGACTGCTAGAGAGGACCGTGGCAGCTGACACCCATTCCTTTTTGCTAACATGTATAAAATAAAATAAACTGAATTTTCTTCCCACTGTGTTGTAAGTTTGCAAGTACAAGAGCAGAGCTCCCACCATCTTCCCCATGCCCTGCTGCAAACACCTTTGCTTGATGCACTCCAGTAGGTGAAAGTTATTGTAGGTATGTTTACTATTAATTCTGAGCAGCCTGAAACAAGCAAACAAGGTGAGTGAAATTCAAGGTGGGCTTGTCTAAAATTAGTCACAGCCCTTTCAAGGCTTTCAGATATATAATCTGACTGAGGTGTTTTGTGCTTGATGGTTTGATTTCATTCCAGTGTGGTTCTTTTTGTTTTGTTTTTTAATTTAAAATGGAAAGAGGTTTTGTTAAGTTTGGCATACAAAACCATTCCTTGTCAAAAAGAAGTAATTAATTTTAAAAACCCAGTGGTGACAAAATGCCATGACATTATAGCTGTTTTTTAAAACACACATTTTGAAATTATTTGAAATACTTATAATTGCCTGTTTAGTGTTTAATGTTGACGGTTTTTTTGCTACTTTGAACATATTTAGCACTACCAATTTATTACTTCTTAGATCAATTACATTGAACAGCCAAGAAAATGTCAGCTTAGTTAGAATAACTCTGACATTTTACATTTGTTTTTTAAAATATCCAAGAGTTAAGCTTTCTATTTGAAATGTTGTAAAAATGATGCTCTGTGACAGTCATCAGCCAAATTGCCATACACCATATTTTGGTACACTCTCAATCCATCTTTACATAAAATATCTATCTTTTACATATAAACTGAACCAAAATTATGTTTGGCTTTCATCATTCAGCACTGCCTAACTGCTATTAGGCAACACAGTCCAATTAGAACTAACAGCATTATATTTATTGCCTAACAGATGTTGCCCCTTGCTCTGTGACCTACTGATGGCTCTTCTAGAAAAGGAATTTTGCTTTTCTTGGGAGACAAAACAATTTTAATTAGTGAAATCCACAATTCTGAATTCACATTTTGCCTTGGACAGGAGACTGAATGTAACATTGACGGGGGATGAGCACTTGCCTTTTCTTTATGAGGGAAAGGCAATCCTAAGAAGATGAATATTGAACACCTTCTACACCTGAGATCTGAGAGGAAGCACCAACACTCTCATTGCCTTACCTCTCACAGGCAATGCCTCTGGGAAGGAACTGTTTGCAGAGCACTCCTGGGGCACCTCTCCATTGGAGTGAGACTGAAGAGAGCTATGGTGCCTCTAAATAATATCCCAAGTTACTGCCACATTAAGTACAAAGAAAAGAGCTGTATGTCATTTTAAATTCTATCTAGAGATACTCCTGAGTTCCAAAATTCAGTCTCTTACAAAGTTAAGCTTCTTAAAATATAGGAGCTCTGGTTCATTTCATAAAGGGTGGCATTCTCTCTCTCTAACTTGCAGATAATCAGTAAGATTTCTCAGGGAGAACTCTATCAGAAGAAATCTCTACAAGCCAAAACTATAAAACCAAACAACAGGAGTTACACACACACAGAAATTACTTGAGTTAGCCTAACCCTTGCTTCTCTTGGTATTAAGACTATAAAGGTCACTAGACAACAAGAGCCACAGAAAGGAATTGTTATCAGCTACAGTGGTGATCCTGAGTGTTTTCACAGGGAACTGCAATGCACATCCAAGTTTTGAGCTTTAATCACAAATCCCAGTGGTGTTGGAAGTGCCTCTGTGGAATGAACTATCTTCTTTAACTTTTTCCATCTCTAATTATTAGACAATAAGAACCTGTGAAGTTGAGGAATCACACACAAAGCCAAGAACTAGTGCTAGATCACAGTGATGTCTAGAATAGCCTGGCATGAGATTGGAAGCTGGAGATGAGAAGGTAAGGATAAACCTTTCAGCTATAACACGACACTCTTCCATATACTGCAGTTCTCCTTATGCCAATATCCATTTTTATTTATTTCTATGTTACATTTACTCCTCTTTCCTTCACAGTAGCAGAGAGCAAGGAACCCCCGTATACTTCCACTCTTATTACTGAAGCTTTATGCTCTCTCTGGTAAACACACAGATTATCACCAACACACATGTATTTCAAAGTATATGTACTAGGTTATGCAAAATACTATATGCACAAAATTTTCAAACCAAGATTTCAAAAAATCATTATATTTTACAATTTTTTCCCCACTGCTGTTCCTGTCTCTAGCGTTTTATTCTGTATTTCCCAGAACAACATCAAAAGAGATGCTTTGTACCTTCTACTACAGTTCTTATAACTGAAAGAAAACACATTAAAATTTGCTTAAAGGGAGGCCTGAAGCTGCTTCTCAAATTACTATTTATTAGTAAAAATATGACAAAGTAGAATATGAAGGATGTAAATTAAATCAGTTGTGTCAATGCAGAACAAGCAACTTACACTGCTATTAGAAATCATTAAAAAGGGGGAACTTTCAAGGTTGCATCATATGAAATGTAGTTGATATAGCCACATATCAGCTCCAGTGGGATCTAAGGCTGGATGTATGCTAACAAGGACTGCAACCCAGTATAAGTAGGTCTGTTAGATTAAAATGTTTATACTGAGAAAACCTTCTATATTATATGCATTTCAGGTTTTTGTCTACATTATATGCATTTCAGGTTTTTGCATTCTAACATTGGACCAGCTGTACTTGCACTAGACACATTGATGAACAACATCTTCAAGGGCATCCTCATCCAGAAAAATCAAGTTCCAAGACTGTGTCACAATACAGACAAAAAAACAGTAAGAGAAATTAATTGATATTTTCTTCAAAATCACATACCATACCTGAATGAAAATAGTAAAATATGCCTAAAATCAATCAAAATGCTTCTAGTTTTGCAGTACAACATTAAGACTCATTTCCCTTTCCTCAGAATAAGGATACACTGTAGTAGCAAGTTCATTCTTCTGTATGGATCTATACAAGAGAGAGATTGCACCCTACAGGCCAAGGATTTCAAGGTTTCTCTAACTGCAGAAGAATGTGGTTAGGGAAACCTCCCAGAAAAGCAAACAGAAGGATTTAAGATGAAGCTTGGACTAATATTCTACCACATAGAAAATTCAGACTGTTCCTTCATATCTTTATCAATTCCTCAAATATTGCTAAACACTCCCACGTGGTAAAGAAAAATGTGTTTGAACATGCTTGAACATTTCTTGAACTCACTGATTAAAAAAATAATTTTCCATTTTATTTCACATTTTCTGCACTTTTTTATTTGTTCTACAGTACAGATATTTATATGGTTGAGTGAAACCAATTCATTAAAAACCCCAATTGCAACAAAAAGTGAAATTTTTATCCTTGCTCATATAGTCTATGAGGTACAGTTCATAGACAGCAGGGCCTGAAAACACTTAGAAACTGCTAGAACAGTTAGAGACTGGATGTAATGCAGTTAGAATAAAATCATGCCCACTAACACATCACATTGAAAACAAAAGGTGTTTTGCAAAAGTCAAGCTATAATTTAGTGTTTAAATGCTGCTGTTAAGGAGTTCAGAAAATTACTTGGCAAGAGATCTCAAGGAGACAGGCACAGGACAGATCCTGTAAGATGTAAGAATCCAAGTCTGCAAAGTCCTGCTGTAAAACTGCTTTACTTGGGTCCTGGTTCCTTCTGTTGGAACAAAGTACCCAAAAGTGGCTCCTCTACCTATCACTTCACTTCGGAGAAAACACATGAGCACTGCTATGACAGTTCTACACTTCATTTCTTAGCAAAATACTGCTAACGTTTACTAACATTCATAGTCTCACACTGAAAAAGATGAAAATGAATGCTCTAAGCCTTCAGTGAAAGGCACAGCTCTCCCTTCCCTGCTAGTATTGCTGACTGCCAACAAAACCCTGAAATCACGTCCACGTAAAACCTCAGGAATGGGCAAACAGATTCCCTTCTGCCTTGAACAGCCACCAGGCAGAAGCAGTATAATCCCCTTGACATTTTTCTAAACTTTCTTTGGAATCAAAACCAGTATTAAACACATTTTAAAGCTTTTTTTAAAAGGGTAACTGAATATAGTTGTACAGATTTTCCACAACACTTGCATTGATGACCATCAGACTAAAATAAGAAGAAAATTATGTGGTCAGTTACTTGAAAAGAAGCTGGCATTAAAACCTCTGAAAGCAACTCAAAATCACTGATGCGTATTGGAATGGTTTGCCAAAAGAGTTAACTGGGATACAGTACTGGGACACAGTACTTAGTGGTGCTTGAAGGCATTCAAGCTCCTCACTACCTTCCAGCTCTCCCAAGATGAGAAAGTTTTGCTGTGGAGTTAAATAGGAGTAGACTCTGTCCTTATGCATTGAGCTTTGGAGGCAACACTTGCAGCAGAGAACAAAAGCACAAAGGCAAAGTAGGCTTCTCAGACGACCTGCTAATCCCTCCAGTGCCTTGCTCCCATTTTTTTTAACAGGATATACATTTAAAAAATGAGATATAACGTATAATTTTAACAGCAGCAAGGGACTCCCCCTGCACACATGTTCCAGGCTACAGTTAATAAACTCATTCCCACTGGGTAACATCCCCCTCTGACAGCCCACTCCAGCTGCCACCTTTTCTGCTCCCTCTGTCTCTCGTGCTTGGATGTGTGGCTGCCACCATATGATACAGCCAACAGGCGGGAGACAGGACTTGGAGCCACTCAAGACAGTAACCCACGAGCTGAGTATCCCTGTCAAAGCCCCACCCTGACTTTTGTTTTAATCTAGCTCTTGACTGCTCAGTTGGACTCCTGAGGGTGTTCCTGTCAAACAGAAATGAACCTACAAACACCAAAGGTATCTGGGGAATTACCCAAATGGATATAATAACTATCTCAACAACACGCTATGAACTTAGAGCTGACAGCAAAATCAATACAGAGCGTCGTAAAACCCAACTCCAGCTTAATCCCAGAGAAAAGGAAAAGATGAAGCAACATTACAGAAACACCCAGCTCTCCTCCTCCAGCCAACAGCACGAACACCGGACGCACGGCTGTCCAGGGCGGCCGGCCCGGGGCCGCCGGGCCTCGCTGCGGGAGGAGGGAGCGGCGCTGGGCGCGGAGCGGGGCTGGCGCGGAGCGGGGCTGGGCGCGGAGCGGGGCTGGCGCGGAGCGGGGCTGGCGCGGAGCGGCGCTGGGCGCGGAGCGGGGC